>JAKSZU010000013.1:29194026-29784026 GCA_026018925.1 Tupaia tana
CTGGGCCAGCAGCAACGTTTACTGAATGCCTCCATGAGCTGGGCACCAGGCACAGAGTTTACGTGCATCATTTCAGCTGTGGGAGGCAGCTTACTGTAGGGACTAAGTGCAAATATTCTGGACTCAGACTGCCTGGATTTGAACTTGGGCCCCACCATAAACTGGCAGTGGGATACTCTGTGCATTATTAAACACCCCTGTGACTTGATTTTCCTTGTGTTAAAATGGGAGTAGTCATCTCATCACAGAGCTGCCATAAGGATTGAGTCAGCATGTGGAAGAATGTGCTTAGATAATGGAAGGCATTTTTTTTTTAATTACTTAACATTCATTCCCTGAGCATCATCACAATGTATTAAATGTGGTTTCCCATCTAGAATAAACTGCATAGTGGCTTAATCATGCATGTTATCATCAATAATATTCCACTTCTACTTGAGAAAAAAAAAACCTGTAAAACTGTTCTTATCAAAATTTTTTAAAAAAATGCATATTTGATGACTGCAGTAAGCTATATAGCCCCAGCTGGGTACTACTTTATAATATGTTCATTCTACTCACTGGGGTTTATGCCTAAAGTCAGACTTGGGTTCATGTATAGGTATATATCAGCTGTGCTATCTATTTAGACTAATTAAGTTCATTAGCAAATCAATTAAATGGGGCGGGGGGGGGGGGGAAGGCATAGAAAGCAACCATGGATACCAGAGACAATGTGGGAGGAGGGTGGGACATGGCAGAGGGTGAGGGATAGGGAATCAAGGACGGCAAAACAAAAACAAAGTATACAAGACATAAGAATTGGAAAATTATTTGCTGATAACATGTATGTTGATGTGCTTGATTGAGCCAATACACAGAGTATTTTGGATGGAAAATTTATTTGTATGCTGTAATGATGAATAGTGAATTAATGTAAAAAATAAATAAATTTAAAGAGAAAAAAAGATAATGGAAGGCATTGGTCAATGTCAGTGGAGATGACGACGATGGTGTGAGGCTCACAGCAACTTATGATGTGTGAAAGCATCATTCCCTCATTTACAAAAATGTAAGCTAAAGCTCAGGAAATTTAAGCAGCTTCACAAAAGTAGCCACTAATTAGCTGGGCTTGGAGGTAAGATTCAAACCCAGGCATTTTTTTCTGTTCATTTAGTACTCTTGATCACTACGTCTCATGGGAAAGTATCACTAGTGCTTTAATGATGGAAATGAAGGACAGTGACACCTCGGAAGTATGACAGAAGGGCGGCAGTGAGTGGGGTATACATGAGGAGCATGCAGAGAGGAGGGTGAAGGGTCGACTCCTCCCAGGAGTCAGGCTGACCTCTCCAGGATACATCTGTCCTTGGGGCTCTTATTTTCTCTACCACCCAAAGATGGCGTGGGAGTGTGACTTCTACATGCAGTTGGATCATTCAGTTAGACAACACTTCCCAAGTATCTTCTACGTTTAAGAAACCCTGCTTAGCCTCATGGGGAGCCCAAAGAGATATAAGGCATCTTCCTTCCTTCCTTCCTTTTCTTTTTCTTTTTTTCTTTATTTTTGTTATAGGGCACCCCTGCTTGCTGGAGACAGAGTCAGAGAGGGAGAGAGAGAGAGGGAGAGAGTGAGAAAGCACTTGGGAGGGAGATGGCTGGACCACAATCCCTTCCCCATTCTCTTCTTGAGATTTTGGGTGCATACATGTGCCTGGTGTGTTTTTCGAGCCTGTGGGTTAGAGACTCAAACCTCATAGTTGGGCACATGGGATCCAGCCACCTTAATCTCCACACCATCTGTTGGCCCATATAAGGCATCTTCTTATCCCACGTGTGCACGCACACGCATGTGTATGTATGAGAGAGTGACAGCTGGTCAAACATAAAACTTTGAATCGCACCCTTTCCGTAAGGATGAGACTTAGAAAGGAAGGTCATGATTGATCTCGACAGCATTGCCATCTGGGGAGAGAGGGAACCCAGGACACAGAGGTGCCAAGGAGAACAACGAAGAGACAGGAAGGGCTGGTCAGTGACCTGTGCCAAAAACTGAGGGTCAGGGATGCCAGGCCTCAGGAATGACCTGAGACCCCAGTGTGATGATCAGGGGAGACACCCAATTTCAGAAGGATTTAAACCTTCATTTAAAAATTACTTACTGAGGGAACCAGCAGTTAGCGTAATGGCTATGTCGCTGGTCTCCCACGTAGTCGACCGCGGTTCACATCCCGGACCCGGTGGCTTAAAACTCACGCCAGGCGCGTGTGCATGCGTGCCCAAGATCCCGAGAGGAGAATGGAGGAGAAGGGATTGCGGCGTGACCATCCCCTCTGGGGGGTGATTTCTCGCTTTCTGTCTCTATGTCTCTCTCTGTCTGTCTGGCGAGCTCACATGCCCTATAGCGAAAAACCTCTCCAAAAAAAAAAAAAAAAAAAAAAAATTATTTACTGAGCCTTTAGCACATTTTAGCTACTGTCCAAGGTGCTGAGGAGAGAGTGATCAGCATTAAGAATGGGTATTAAACAAAGCACTGAGGGGAGAGTGGTATTAAACAAAGCACTGCGCAAATGGAGACCTGCCTTCGAAGGATCTGGTAGTTACAGCTAGGGTGCAGAAGAGTGCAAGTCACTTTGTGTTTTTCATGTAGGAGAAATGTGACCACGACGATCAGGTAGCAGAGATGAAAAGATGAAGGAAATAATTAATGATACGAAGTCTTCAGAACCACAAGAAGAGCGGGCATTTACTGCATCTGAAGTGTGACCTCATCTGGAAAAGTGACAATCTTTTTTAGGAAATAGGGAGCGCTGTGAAATACTTATGAATAGAAAGAATCACATAATTGAAGGATTTGGTCCAGGATTTATTACTGGTACACACAGAGACGGGGAATGTGAGGGCTGCATGTGAGATTAGAAGTCACTGAGCTACCTACTCATTTTACAGAGAGTGAAAGGAAGTTCAGGGATGGCAAGCTCATTTTCAAATTTGCATTATTTTTTTTAATTGCCAGAGGGCATGTGTGCTCACCAGACAGACACAGAGAGAGGAAGAGTGGGAAATCACCCCCAGTTGGGGCATGATCGCACCACAATCCTTTATCCTCCATTTCTCCAAACTGTTGGGATTTGGGGTATGCATGCACATGTGCCCAGTATGTTTTACAAGCTGCCAGGGCAGTGTTTGAAATGTGGGTGGCCATGTGGAATCTGGCTCCCTTAACCACTAGGATATGGGGCAGGCCCCAGATTTTTAATCTGTTAGTAGCCCATCCAGGATTAGAACTCTGTTCTCTACTCACAATATCACTTACAGCTAAGTCATAGCCTCAAAAGCCCACTGCTGGGGCAAAGCAGAGAACAGGCCTAGAGGCTGCAGCAGAAGGTGAGAAAGCGTCTCTCTCCCTTCTACTCTTCAGCTTTCCTCTTCCCACTTTACTTAATCACCATAACTCTCTTAGAAAATCACAACTTCCCCCAGATAAAACCATCAGTTTCATATTCTAAACCTGCAGTGCTGGCCAAGCCCTCTCATAACCTGAGGGAACGAACAATTCTCATGCCTATATACACTCATCAGAACACCCACCCATCTTTTAGCCAAGTAATAAAGTAATAAAGCTCTACGA
Source organism: Tupaia tana (assembly GCA_026018925.1). NCBI lineage: Eukaryota > Metazoa > Chordata > Mammalia > Scandentia > Tupaiidae > Tupaia > Tupaia tana. The sequence goes on from JAKSZU010000013.1 coordinate 29,197,637, forward strand.
TTGACCAGCTGGGATGGTACAGTGGTAACACAGCCCTCCACAACACAGAGGCCAGAGGGGAAGGTCCCAGGTTTGCATCCCGCATCCTGAGGTCTCTCTGTGGATACTGGTCATGTACTTATGCCTGTGATCCTGGCCGACTGGGGTCACAGCATAAAGACCCGATTACAAGTGCCTGTCTCCCTCTCGCTCTCTCTCTCTCTCTCTCTCTCTCTCTCTCTCTCTCTCTGGAGAGTTTTTTGCTATATGGCATGAGCACTTGCCAGAAAGACAGAGAGAGACAGAAAGCGAGAAATCACCACCCCCCCGGGGGATGGGCATGCCGCAATCCCTTCTCCTCCATTCTCCTCTCAGGATCTTGGGCACGCATGCACACACACCCAATGTAAGTTTAAGCCACCGGGTCTGGGACTCCAACCACGGTCAACTACATGAGAGTCCAATAACATAGCCATTACGCCAACTGCTGGTCCCAACAAGTGCCTATTTCTCTCTCTCTCTCCCTCTTTGTCTCTCTCATAGAATAAATACATAAACCTTAAAATAGTAATTTAAAATGACCTTCTAATAATCCAAACACATGACTATGTAAAAAGGTCTGTGCTGCCTGGTCTGTTTACACACTTTGTCACCCTCAACAACCTGCCCCGCTAGGGATACCATAGCTTTTGGGACTGGACAACTCCCAGATGTTAAAAAGGACAGCTCCATTGAACAAAAGCATGATGCAGTAAAATAAATAACAATATCCTGTCTTTATTCAAAACGTTGGTATTTTGTCCATCATGGATTTTTGCATTGATTTTTATTTTTAAAAAATATTTCAGCGAAGTATTATTTATTCTGATTACTGAAATTCTGTCTTCCCTATCACCCTTAAATTTCATATGCGAGGTGAATCCTAGCCCTGCAAACCTGCCTATGGTCTGTGGTCATAACCTGATCCACTCCCACCAAAGCGTGGTCTATAGTACTCTAGTGAGAACTTTCATTTTAAAAAAATCCACTTGGTGCTGAGATAACCTTGCAGATACGCTGGGTGTCAGGCCAAGTCTATTAAAAAGACTGTCAAAGGCATCTTCTATGACATTTTAATCACGACTTAAAGAAATTTAACTCCACGTATCTTATGTTTCACAAGAGAATTACTTTGCATTTCAAATACCTTTTTTTTTCCAAAGACATGAGTCATCCACCAAAATGTAAATTATTTCTTCCCTTACTACTTCTCTGTGTGCTGTGATTGCAGGTTCCCAGAGGTGTTGTTGTGGTGGTTGTTTTTATATATTTAATTTCAAACATGACCTCTTAAAGAGGGTCAAAAGGACTTGAAGACCCACAGATATAGTCATCACTTCCCCCTCCCCCTCCCAGGCTCCATTTTATCTGCTTTCAAGCTTCTAATTCTCCATCACAAAGCCAAGCATATAGGTGACTAAATGTCAATTGCTCCTCAACACAGTCTCATGAAAATCCAAGAGGGGGGACATGGTAGCAGCAAAAGTGAATTAATTTCCATGCCCAATGCCCCCCCACTGCCAACCTGATAGAGAGGCTGAGGGGGGAGGGGAAGAAGTAGAGGAGCGTAACTGCCTGCGATGACACCTGATGGACAGTCGCCCTGTCTCTCTGGCTGCAACCAGAGCTGAGGTTAATAGCCGAGAAGAGCTCAAAGAGAAGTGATTTTTGGACCAGCAGTTAGGGTAATGGCTATATTGCTGGACCCCCATGTAGTCGACTGCAGTTCGTGTCCCAGACCCGGTGGCTTAAAATTCACGCTGGGCGCGTGTGCGTGCATGCCCAAGATCCCGAGAGGAGAATGGAGGAGAAGGGATTGCGGCGTGGCCATTCCCCCTGGGGGATGATTTCTCGCTTTCTGTCTCTATGCTCTCTCTGTCTGGCGAGCGCATGCACCCTATAGTGAAAAAAAACCTCTCCAAAAAAAAAAAAAGAGAGAGAAGCGATTTTCTTTACCTCTGGTCCTACAAAGCTGTTTCATGAGGACTCAAACCAAGTGCTTTAGGTCCTGGTTTAATGTTCTTTTCACTACATTACCTTCAAGTCAATTCTTAACTTATGAAAATGATTTCAGGGACCAGCAGTTGGTTTAATGGCTATGTCGCTGGACTCCCATGTAGTCGACCATGGCTCGAATCCCGGACTTGATGGCCTAAACTCATGCTGGGTGCGTGTGCGTGTGTGCCCAAGATCCCAAAAGGAGAATGGAGAAGAAGGGATTGCAGCGTGGCCATCCCCCCAGGGGGTGATTTCTCTCTTTCTATCTCTCTGTCTCTCTCTGTCTTTCTGGCAAGCACACGCACCCTATAGCAAAAACTTCTACAAAAAAAAAAGTGATTTCAGAATAAATATGGTATTACTTTCACTGGCTTTGGAAACATAGTTGGCCTGAACAAGAGAAAATATTTGAGCTTTAGAAGATTATCTCCAGGCCCGCCAGAAGCATGGTAGTAAAAGTAGAAGGATCCCACATGGCTGCCTGCATGGTTCGAGTCTCATAGCTGGTGGCTTGAAAAACATACCAGGTGCACGAATATGTGCCCCAAATCCTAAAATAGGGGAGAAATGGAAAAGAAGAAACTGCGGTGTGACCGTACCTCAAGGGTGCTTTCTCACTTTCTCTTTCTCTCTGTCTCTCCCTGGGGAACATGTGTGACCTCTGGCAAAATTTTCAAAAGAAGAAAGAAAAGAAATTATTTACCTCTGCTATGAAATAAATTAACCAGACTATGAAGACAGTAGGCTGATCTCAGGACAAAACATTTTGTACAAATATTTAACACTGAAATCACAGCTCAAATGCATTTCTGGATACAGGTCTCCCCTCTCCACAGTGTCAGCATACTCCTCCTCAAATTCTCTTTCCTCCCTACTTCCTGATAGTTTATCTCCATTATATTCCATTCCATGCTTGCTTCGTTTAGAGAAGCTATCACAACCTACCACTGCCATGCTTACACATCTGTCTATTTGCTTAGGGTCAGTGTCACTCATGGTCTGTAAAAACCCTTAAGGACAAGGACCGTTAAGATCTTTTCACCTCCAGATTCTAACATTATATATGGTAAACTCAATGAATATTTGCTGAAAGAAAAACAATGAATGATGGCAGCCTCTAGGTCTCAACGTTTCAGTTCTTTGACTTCCTGATCTCTTTTCACCTTCTTCTTCCCACCATTTCCACCATGAATAAATAAACAAGCAAACAAGCTCCTCTGTCTCTCGAAACAGATTTCCTAAGTCAAGCCTAATGGATAACACCCAAGAGAAAGGAAGAAGTTGAAGATGACTTACTGGTGACTTAGTTCTCTTATTTCACATGGCTTGAAGCACCATTCTTTGGCCAGTTTTTCTAGTTGAGATGCTTCTTCTAGAAACACTATCTTTAAAAGAAAGAAAGGAAAGAAAAGAACCATATATTAATGAACCATTGTCACTTGTCATCATTAAATATCAAAAATATTAAAAAGAAACTACATTAGTTTTAAAAGGTACTTGAAACCAAACAGGATGTAGTGTGAAGAGAAAAAAGACAGGAGTTTGTGTCTGGTCATCTAAAAAAGTAAACTGCGTGTAATTTCTCCTTTTCTAACATACTTCAAAAGTTCTTTAAAAATTTCATGGAAATATTAAAGTATGAATTTATTTCGGTTCCCAAAAAAACCCTGAAATCCATGCATACTGTTTTCACAATATTTATTTACCATGAATTTTTTGGAGACTTCTCATATAGTTATAGGAGACTTCAAAAATTCTACCTTGAAGATACAAGGTATTAAAAATGGCTTGGGGCTGGCAGGTAGCATGGTGGTTAAGAGCACTGGACTTCCACATGGATGACCGTGGTTCCAGTCCTGGACCTGGCGGCTTACTTTCTCACTTTCTGTATGTCTTTCTGTCTCTCTCTCTCTCTCACTCACTCTGCTCCTCTCTGGTCAAATTTAAATAAGTAAATAAAGTTAAGTAAAATAATTCTTTATAAAAAATATGGCTTATTGGTATCTATTTCTCACCCATCTCTGAGAATGATTAAGGGAAACAGTTGTTTATAAAAAATGTACCTTAGGTCAGGTGAGTTAAAGATGTTACAGGAAACCCAAATCCAGAGTACAATAGTAGTGATATCATGGAACAATTACTAAGACTAAAGATAATGGCATGTGGTCACCCCAAACAATGGAGTCTAGGTGTAAAGTATATTTATCTTCTGTTGTCAGACATCTGCTATCAGGAGGTCTGCTATGTCTCTCTAGTATCATGTGTGAGAGACATTACAGCAAGGTAAGTTAGAGAATGAGCTCTAGAAAGATAGTGTTTCTAGGCTTGTGGGGTCTGAAACCCAAAGGTACCAGCTGGGAAACTGTGGATAGGTCTCTAAATCTTTCTTGGGATAGTTTGTCCTGTCTGCAAATTGGGTGAAACACCAGTCCATACTTCCCAGGGCTACCATGAGGACTACATATGATAATTTAGGTGATGAAATTAACATATGCCTGAAACAGGTTAAGTGCTAAATAAATTACATCTACTGTTGATTTTTTTTTTAAGTATAGTAAGATTGCTTTCTCTATAAAAATGAATTGTGAAGTTAGAGAGGACAGGTAAAAATAAAATTTATATACAAGAAATCTCTTTTCTTAAAATGCAATATTGTGGGGAAAAAAGTTTTATAAAAATTCAATATTGGCGGGAACCAGCAGTTAGCGTAATGGCTATGTCGCTGGACTCCCACGTAGTCAACCGCGGTTCACCTCCTGGACCCGGTGGCTTAAAACTCACGCCGGGCGTGTGTGCGTGCGTGCCCAAGATCCCGAGAGGAGAATGGAGGAGAAGGGATTGCGGCGTGACCATCCCCCCGGGGGGTGATTTCTCACTTTCTGGTCTCTCTGTATCTCTCTGTCTGTCTGCCGAGCGCACACGCCCTATAGCGAAAACCTCTCCAAAAAAAAAAAAAATTCAATATTGGGGACCAGCAGTTAGCTTAATGGCTATGTCGCTGGACTCCCATGTAGTCGACCGCGGTGTGCATCCTGGACCTGGTGGCTTAAAACTCACGCTGGGCGCATGTGCATGCGTGCCCAAGACCCCGAGAGGAGACTGGAGGAGAAGGGATTGCGGCGTGGCCATCCCCCCTGGGGGGTGATTTCTCGCTTTCTGTCTCTCTGTCTCTCTCTGTCTGTCTGGCGAGCACACACACCCTATAGCAAAAACCTCTCAAAAAAAATTTCAATATTGAATAAATACAGGTAGATAAAATGTATCTAATTAGAAGCAAGATAACACACCATAGAAAAAATTATTTATGGGATTGAAAAGAAAATAAATATTGACTCCTTTATTAATTGAAATATTCTTTTTATAATATGTACATATATAAATATATATAAGAATTGGGATTTTTATCAGAAAAGAAAATGAAAATGTAATCTTAATAACTACAAAAAAGTAATTAGATGATTCTAAAGGAGTACTAAAATTAAATAAGCATTAGAAAAGAGGAATCAATACATATCAAAGCAGATACATAATTAATAAAAAATGGGCAAAAATTTATCAATGTATCTTAGTTGGTTTACTATAAACTCAATAAATAAATAAATAAATAAATACACAAAGGAAGATAATATTGTCTTTGTCAAGCATGATAGCCACACATTTGAAAATAGATCTGAAACAAATGGTTTTTAAGGAAAATGTAAAGAATCAAAGTTTGCATTAGAGAAAAAAACTGAGTGAGCCAGTAACTCTAAAAGAAGCTGAAGTCTTAGTAACTCTTTAGGAAAGTTTCCAGTTCAGAGAAGCGCTGTCTAATAGAAACGTAACAAATACAAACGTCATACGAGGAGACTTCAAAAAGTTTTTGGAAATACAGAATTAAAGTACAATTTTGGTGCAAAAACTTTTGAAATCCATAGGTTCTTCATAATGTGCATTTTCCATGAACTTTTAAAGACACGCCCCCCCCCCCCCAACAAACACACAGGTCATTTTAAATTTTCTAATAGCAACACTGAAAGTGTAAGAAGGAACAGGTAAAATTAATTTTAATAATGCTTATTTAATATAACATACATTAAAGATTATCATTTCAACATGAATTCAATAAAGAAATTCTTAGTTTTACTTTTTTCTTTTGGTATTTAGTCTTAATCTGCAGCATATAAGCCTCCATTATTCCAATCAAACAAGATATATGTATCAATTTGTACCAGTTGTTTAGTAGTTAGGCAAAGGCCCAACCCTTTGAAGATGACTAGACTAAAACCACTTACCCTCCTTGTTTTCTTAGTTGACACCCAAATTACAATTCACCAGTTCCTCACGTATACTCCAAGGATGTTGATTTATACCATTGTTTTCATAAAGTTCTATACATCCTTACCCCTGAACAAACTCCTGTTGTTGTCCACTTGCCAGACCCTTCGCTGTGGTTCCTTGTTACTGTCCCTCCATATGCAACAACCTCCCTTATGTCTTCAACATCTGCTCTGAGTTTCCCACTCTTGGTAACTGATGCTTTCCCCAGTACAGGACTTCTGTGGCACTTATCAAATGGCAGGCACTCATACATCAGTCAAGCAGTGAATTCAGTAGCCTCCAGCCCCCCACCATGGCCATTTCTAAATCTGACGTGAAACTCTCCCCTTTTGGTTTCAAGAGCATCTTTCCTCTCTGATATTCTCCTTTACCAGCCTTTCCCTTGTTCTTCAAATTTGCAAATGTTTGCTTCCTACTCGTCCTCTTCACCAGAAGCATTGCTTCCCTTCCTTGTGGTTTCAGTTCTTCTGAAGACCTTGGACATCTATGAACTCATCTTCAGTGATTTGTTCTACTATACTTCAGTCACAAAACCCATGACTATGCCTTGGAGAGGATCATGACTGGCCACTTCTCTGCCTCCAAAACCACTAGAGCACACATCTGACCACACTCTCCCCTCTTTCCCATTTGCTACTTCGACTACTACAACCAATCTTCCCCCTTCAAGAACCCTCCCTTTACTTTCTCCCCTCTACTTTCCCCCAGTTCACCAGCCTTCTTCTTTCACCATTTCCCTTGTCCAGGTTGCACCATCTGATATTCCGCATGTATGCTGGGTTTTAGTTGACACTCATCTGGTAAAATTCCAACCCTACCAAACCCAACTTTCCTTTCCTCAAGGCTTCACCTGAGTAGGCAGGCAGTGTTGGAGCAAGGCGTACCCCCTATGGGATAGCCACAGTCATAGAGCCCAAATGTTCTCCTACCAATAGTTGTTCCTGGGCTCTATGTCATTTCTATAGTACTGTGGTCTTTATTGTCAATTAAATCAATGCAAAACCTAGTCGTCTATCAACTGATAGATCATTACAGATATATTCTGGTGATAGATTAATACACAATTTTTATCAACTAACTTAGAATGTCAACAAATTGAGAGATATTATACAACAACGCTCTTTCCAATCCCACCTGCTTACTTGATTTATATGAAAATATTTCTCAGCATTCCCATCTGTAAAAATGAAAAATAAGAAAAACTGAAGCTGTCCCTAGTCTGTGCTACAAACAATTAACACATATTCATGGAATGAAATGAGTGTTGATGAATGAGTGTTAGTTGATGGAATAACACCCTGTTTATTTCACATTTAACATATAATCTTTCAAAATTTTCTAATATACTCAGGAAATTTTAAATGTTCAGATGAATGCACACTTTTATTTTTAGAGAGATTTTTGTTATAGGGCGTGTGTGCTCACTGGCGAGACAAAGAGACAGAAAGCAAGAAATCACCCCCCTAGGGGTGTGGCCATGATGCAATCCCTTCTCCTCCATTATCCTTTCAAGGTTTTGGGCACACACACACACACACACGTGCCTAGTGTAAGTTTTAAGCCATTGGATCCAGGACTCAAACTGCAGTCAACTTGTGGGAGTCCAGCAAGGTAACCATTATGCCACCTGCTGTTCCCTAGGCACATAAATTGTATTGCAATGGTTGATCAGTAAAAATCTTTCAAGTTCCTAGAAGTAGAGCTTGGAACTTCCACTTGTACTTGTATAGAGACAAAGGCCAAGAGAACAGAGGCTGAACTTGGATCTGATCAGATAAGGGAGCTGCCCTGTGGGATCATCAAGGAATCCCAGTGTTTACTGGCCAAACTAGTTCTTGTCATTAATACAGAACCAGCTGAGAACAATGCCCTTTATTTTCACGTGGTCATTGTTGACCTTTAGGATCCCTCCTTTGAGGGAGAGAATTTTTAACTGTTCCTTCCAGAAGAATTTCCAAAGGCAACTTCTGAAGTACATTTCATGGTCACAGTTTATCATTCCAATGTAGACAGACTTAGAAGGGTATGTTTAGGTATTTTGAAAGAGTAGCGGTTCCCTACACTGCATATATGCACAGTTCTGTTATCAATCCAGGCTTTCAATCCAGACTTTCCACCAGCAAATGATGCAGTGGAGCAGTGGAAGACCAGTGAAGCCCAAGCCAGAGGAAAAGGCAAAGGTTGGACTAGGTTATGTGCCAGGAGTAATATTTAAATCGATTGGTCCATCAAGTGTGTATTACTTCTCCTGTTCTGCCAAGACTTCTTCCTTTTTCATTTGCATTTAATGGACTCAGTCTTAGAAATGTTACAAAATAAAAGCCAGACATCTTTGGCCCTTGGATTAAATCCACACTAGCAAATCTATGTCTTGTCCTGAATCACTGTTGTAAAGCGCAGTGCAGAGACTAGAAGTATTACCTGGATTGTTGCAAAATATTTAAAGGCAGTGGCCCCTTCCTGCTTTTATTCATTTCCCACACCATGGTTTAAGTATAAGGCACTAGGATGAAGAGAGTTGTCAGGGTTAGCTGCAGGAGTGTTAGGTATTATTCTTTCTTCATTTTGGATAGGGTAGTTTTTTTTTTTTTTTTTTTTTTTTTTTTTTTTTTTTTTTCTGGACTCCTCTCTACCTCACCCCTTTTATAGTGATCTACAGGCATTGGCAAAAAGCAGCTAACTGGTCCTTTAAAAGATGCTCTCTAGTCAAGGCTAACTTTATTTACATGCTACAGATGGACAAGCTTCACTGTTTGAATCAAAATGGGGACATCATAGAACTCATAAAAGCATTGTGACTTTGCTGTCAAGGGTAGATTCTTTCCTTCAAAAAAAGCCTGTGGCCATTTTGTATGGCTTATCTGGAACTTCAGTAAATCTTATATTTTAGTAAAATATTGTTTGCTTTTCTTAAAAAAAGAAAAAGCTTTCAAGTGTCAAAATATATTGCCTTAATGAAAACTGTGGGAAAAGCAGAATAGAGTTAGTAATTCAAGGAGAAAAAGGATCTTTGTAGCAATTCAGATCATTTAAAAAAGCTAATTTATAATTTTTTAAAAACAGATAAAATTAGAATCAAATCACTAGAGTTGATCCCATCAGAATCAGTTTTTTTTAAATATTGAGTTGCTAGAAAAGTCATGATGTATTTTTTCTGTTTCTTATGCAAAATGCATCATAAATACTCCAATAACTCAATAATTTCACAGCTTAATTTGAATGTGTATATGGGTCAGCAGGTAGAGTGGAGGTTAAGATGTTGAATTCAACATGACTGGTTACACACTTCGAGTCCCCGACTTGGCAGCTGGAAAATCACTTCAGGTGTGCATATGTGCATGCCCAAAATCCCAAGAGGAGAATGGAAGAGAAGGGATTGGGGTGTGGCATCTTTGGGAGGTGATTTCTCACTTCCCATCTATCTTTATCTCTCAGCAAGCACATATAACCTGTAGCAAAAACTTAAAAAAAATGTAATGCATAAATATTTAAAATTTGCCAAGAATTACAGGCTTTCTATGTATTTAAACTTAATAAAAATTATGCATATTAACTTTTAAAAGGGTAAAAGCTTATAAAGTTTTTGGTTTTGCTTTTGTTTTTTAGAGATTTTTGCTATAGGGCACCTGTGCTCACCAGAGAGACAGAAAGTAAGAAATCACCCCCCCAGAGGAGATGGCCATGCTGTAATCCCTTCTCCTCCATTCTCTAGGGATTTGGGGCATATACACACAGGCACACGGCATGAGTTTTAAGCCGCCAGGTCCAAGACTTGAACCATGGTTGACTATATGGAAGTCCAGTAATGTAACCATTATGTCATCTGCTGGTACCAAGTTAGGTTTTTTTTGTTTAAGAGATTTTTGCTACAGGGCTCATGTCACATGTGCTTGCTGGAGAGACAGAGAGACATTACACTATCTGCTGGTCTCAAATTTTTTTTTCTTTTTTCTTTTTCTTTTTTTTAGAGGTTCTTGCTATAGGGCACGTGCGCTCGCCAGACAGACAGAGACAGAGACAGAGAGACAGAAAGCGAGAAATCACCCCCTGGGGGGATGGCCACGCTGCAATCCCTTCTCCTCCATTCTCCTCTCGGGATCTTGGGCACGCACGCACACGCACCCGGCGTGAGTTTTAAGCCACCGGGTCCAGGACGCCAACCGCGGTTGACTACGTGGGAATCCAGCGACATAGTCATTACGCTAACTGCTGTTCCCTCAAATTTTTTTTAAAAGAGATTTTTGTTATAGGGCTCATGTCACATGTGCTTGCCAGACACAGAGAGACAGGGGAAATGGCTGTGCTACAATCCCTTTTCCTCCACTTTCTTGTTGGGAATTTTGAGCATGGATACACACATGCACCCACTATGAGTTTTAAGCCACTGGCTCTGGGACTTGAACTGCGGTAAACCCCATTGGAGTCCAGCAACATAACCATTATTTCATCTGCTGGTCCTAAAAAGTTTTAAAAATTTCTTTTACGTGGTACATTAGTGAAAATAAATAAATATATTTTAAAAAGATGTGTACTATTTCTTTAGTCAATTCATGTTTCAGTCATCCACAATGATGATTTTAAATCCTCAAATATTTCACGCAATCTACCTCCAAAATATACATCACATATAAGCAATGATGAAAAGCTGAAAACAATCTCAAAGTCAATCAATAAGGGAATTGACTAAATATAACTAAACACTACAGCAATTAAAAGTGACAAGGGAGCTGGCCCTGTAGTGCAATAGATAAGTGCTGGACTAAGGAAGCAGTATTCCACAAGGACAGCCAGGGTTTGAGCTGTAGCCCTGTCAGCTTAAAAAGCATACTGGGCATGCACCTACAGACCAGGATCTTAATGGGATAGAGAATTGGTGGAAGAAAGGATTGAGGCATGACTAGCTCCTGTTGTAGGTGCTTTCTTATCTCTGCCTCTTTCTCTCTTTGTGTGAGCACATGCACCCTCTGGCATTTAAATAAAAGTGCCAGTAAATGAGCCAGACAGTGATGCAGTGGTAAAATGCAACACTGTGCAAGGCTGACCCACATGAGAAAGTTCCATTTTATATCCAGAGACTTGCCCAAATATGCTGGGACTATGTATGCCCACAATCCAAGGCTAGCTGAAGATAGGTATGAATTGCATCATTAAGACCTAGTTGAGAGTGCTGTATCGCTGTCCCTCTAACTAGTGAAAATAAATTAATGAATAAAATTTTGAAATGTGACGGTGAGGACATATTCACTGAATGTGAACTTATCCTTGATAGAATTTTACATTTTGTTTTTTTGTTTGTTTGGTTTTAATGCTGGCTACTAAATAACATACATGGTATCATCACATTTTTGGTAAGGGTGCAGTGTGTGTGCAAATGTGTGTTTGTGTTGAAGGGTTGTGTGTCTAAATAGTGACAGCAATTAACTCTTTATGGAAGAAGGTGGGAATGATCCCACTTTCTTTCTCATACTTTTTTTTTAATTGTCAGAGGGCATATATGCTCACCAAAGGCAGGAGAGCCAGAGAAGAGAGAGATGGAGAAAAGGAGGAAGGAAGAGGGAGAAAGCACAGTGCAATAGGGCATGGTCATTCCACAATCTCTTCCTCTTCATCTTGTTGGAATTTGGGGCACACACACACAGATGCAACTGGCATGTTTTTCAAGTGGCCAGGGCTGGAGCTCAAACCACATTCAGCCATGTGGGATATAGCTCCCTTAACTGCTAGGTCACAGGGCTGGCCTCTCAGTTTTTTAGATTCAAAATTGTTAATAATTAATGTCTTTTTCTAGCTAAAACAATAAAGCTAATTCAATTTAAAAATGTATGTAAAAATACAAAGCATGAAAACAGAGATCTATAAGTATAGGCTGTAGTCATGGCACTCACTGTTGGCGGAATTAATACCCACAGAGGTGGATAATGGAAAAGATGGGGTAGGAAAAGATGAGAGACTGCAATGGTCTCCACCTGTTCCAATGCAGAAGTAGCGGGTGTGTGGTCAGTGAAGGTGTCAGTGAAATGGCAGAACCTGGATGATGACAGGAGGGACTTGGGACTTAACAGCATCCAGGCTGGGGGAAAGTGATGGAGGGGTTAATGACAGGAGCAGAGGCACAGAGGCAGAGAGCTACGAGTTGTGTTACCGATAGGAGTGTACTATAAATAACACTGGAACACTGGATTGAGAAAAACTTCAACTCACAAATCACGTACTTAATAGATTTATTTTTTTCTTGTTCTTATTCATGTGTTCAGTCAGCAAATTCTTCCTGAGTGCCCCGGGTGAACAGCATTATGCCAGGAACTGGGAACATAACTGGAGAGATGAATAGGAGATACATTGCAGATGACAGGGGGTGCTATGATGAAAGATAAAGGGAAGTCAATGGATGGACTAACATATGGAGTGGGATGGTCTCTCAAACAGGGAGAGGTTGGAGCACAGATTTGCATGATGGGAGGAGGTGGACACTGGATTTCTGGGAGGAGCATTCAGGCACAGGAGCATCTAGTGCAAGGGCACTAGATAGAATGTGCTTGGCAACCTTTGAAACACGAGAGAGATTGGGAGGGATACAACACAAAGATAAGAAGAAAGAGTGATGGCTGTGGCAGAAATGGAAAGACTGGAAGGTGTATTAGCAGGAAGGGCAAAAGTGGATACTAGAGACAGTATGTGGGGGGTAACGGGATGGGTAATGGGGAGTGGGAGGGAGAAAAGCAGGGGAAAAAACAAACACACTTAATAGACACAAAAAAGAAGCTATCTGGGGACCAGCAGTTAGCGTAATGGCTATGTCGCTGGACTCCCACGTAGTCGACCGCGGTTCGAGTCCCGGACCCGGCGGCTTAAACTCACGCCGGGCGCGTGTGCGTGCGTGCCCAAGATCCCGAGAGGAGAATGGAGGAGAAGGGATTGCGGCGTGGCCATCCCCCATGGGGGGTGATTTCCTGCTTTCTATCTCTCTGTCTCTCTCTGTCTGTCTGGCGAGCGCACGTGCCCTATAGCGAAAACCTCTCCAAAAAAAAAAAGAAAAGAAAAAAAAAAAAAGAAGCTATCTGCTGATGATAATGTACATGGTAATGTCTTTGACTTGACTGATACTCACTGCATTCGTGCTGGGAGAAACCATGTTATATACTGTAAAGATGTACAGCGAGTAAATGTAAATAAAAAAGAATTTTAAAAACCACAAAAATAAAGAGTGGTAGGACATGAGATCAGGGTAGTAGTCAAAGGCTGCAGGTCATGGTTCAGTCTTGAGATTCATTTTTAGGAAATCTCTAAAAATATTTTAGAAAATAAATGTACGATTGATGTTTTCTTCATGAGACAATGGCTTTTCCACCCCAAGGCTACCAGGGCTTACATGGCCATTCAGTCACTTAGTCACCTGTTCACTATCTAGTGAAGGCCTGTCATGGCCCACAGGCCTTCCTCTGCATGGACCACAATCTATACAGCTGTCTCAAGCATCAATACAAGTCATTAAAAATCTAGTTACATTAAGTCATAAAATTGTGGCTAGTTCCAGCTGGTAGGGACTTTCTCATTTGACCCTCTTGTTTTCCTGCTGAGGAAAATGAGTCCCTTCTGTTAAGAAAACAACTCCAAGGGCTTTCTTACTTGAAACTGGGACTATTTAGGATGAGCAATAATGAGAATGTCAGGAGAACTAAAGCCAAAGGCAGATGAGTAATGACTATCAGCTAATGTGACAAATCTCTCCAAGATAGAGGCTTCAAACACCAGATGGCAAATTTGGGCAAGAGGTTTGTTGCTATGGAACAGAGTAAACTGTTCTTTGGACCATTGAGAAATAGCTAATAGCTCAGCCATCCAACAAAATAAGAAAACATATATCTCAACCCATTATATAAAATTGACTCTTAAGTTCCTGTGAGAGGAGATAAAACCAGAAAAAAATATGAGGTGTCAAACATTTCTGAAAATTGGGACAGAGATGAAAATTGCCATATCTACTCAATTTGAATCAAACAGATTAATGGAAAAGAAGATGAAGTAATACTGCCTTAAGAAAAAAATGAAACTTGTCAGACGATAAAGGTAGAATAGAGTGAATATGTTACAAAGGTGCCAAAGAATAGCATGAAGGACTTATATCTTTTTTTAAAAAAATTTATTTAATTTTATTTTTCATTATTATTATATTTTAGTTTGCCACAGGGCACACACACTCAGTGAAAAGAGACAGGGTGAGGGGAGTGAGAAAGCAGTTGCCAGGACAGGACTTGAACTATAGTTGACCACATGGGAATCCAGTGCCTTAACCACCACCTGCTGGCCCCAGGATTTAGATCTTCAGATCCAATGTCTCATCCTATAAATAAGGAAGCAGACAAGTTACATAAATTGGTACAGGGCAAGCAAAGTGTATCTGCTGGTCAAGACCAATCTTCAAAGAGATTCTTCCATACTCTATGACTGTTGTTCTAGCAGTACAAACAAGGGTCAGCAAAGTTTCTCTAAGGGCCAAATAGTGGATATCTCAGGTTTTATGGCCCATATTGTCTCTCTTGTACTACTTAAATCTGTCATTACAGTACAAAAGCCACTGGTAAATACATAAGCAAATGAGTGTGGCTCTACTCCATTAAAACTTTGTTGTCTCACTCTGATGGGGACATGTGCCCTATGGCAAAAACCTTCAAAACACAAAACTTCATTGAAACTAAAATTTGCATTTTATACAATTTTCTTTGTTCAAAATAGTCTCTTTTATTTTTTTCCATTTGAAACCATACTTAGCTTACAGGCAGTGGGCTGGATTTGACCTGTGGGCTGTAGTAGCCAACCTATGAGGCAGACTCCTAAAAAAATACATGTAAATGAAACTACATGACTGGAAAACCATCCCCACAGCTTATGCTAGCATTTCTTGGAAGTTTTATCTCCATATAAAATTGGTTTTCAATTGGTAATAACTTTTAACAATTTTTCTTTAAAAAAAGAAAAACCACAGGAAGCAACCAAGATGTCATTCAGTAGGTGAATGAATAAATAGAATATGATATGTTTAGATAATGGAATAGTATTCAGCACTAAAAAGAAATAAGCTATCAAGCCATAAAAAGACATGGAGAAATCTTAAATGCATATTGCTAAGTGAAAACGCCGGTCTGAGAAAGGCCTTGTTCTGTATGATTCCAGTCATATGCCATTCTGGGAAAGGCAGAACTATGGAGACGTTAGAAAGACTGATGGTTGTCAGAGGTTGGGCAGGTGGTGAAGAAGAGAGCTTTAGGGCAGTGAAGATACTTCGTAAGATAATAGTGAATCGGAAAAAGGCGTTAGAACCATGGTACTGGATTTAAACTGGAAGTTTCAACGTCAATTCAGACTTTAAATTAGATAGAACAATAAAGAAATACATATACACATACACACTTGTGTGTATACTTGTGTAGGTATACATGTAATGTATGTGTGTGAATATTTACATATAAACACACGCATACATGCGCATACACAGACACACACATAAACTTCCTAGTTCTCTCTGCCAAGAGGACCTAGAAACCATGACATTCAATAGTTCTCAGATCTTGGTTTCTTTCTTTTTCTTCTTCTTCTTTTTTTATTTTTTTATTGTTGAACAGGTTTTTGCTATAAGGTGCGTGCGTTCACCAGAAAGACAGGGAGAAACAGAGAGAAACAGCAAGAAATCACCCCCCAGGGGGGATGGCCAGTGCATAATCCCTTCTCCTCCATTCTCCTCTCAGGATCTTGGGCATACACATATGTGCCCTGCATGAGTTTAAGCCACTGGGCCCAGGACTTGAACTGCGGTCAACTGCATGGGAGTCCAGTGACATAGCCATTACTGGTCCCCAGATCTTGGTTTCTAAGTATCATTTTCCACTAGAAAGAAACTGGTGAGTCCAGGGGTCCAGTCATTCTGTGACTGGAACAAAGAAAAAAAAAAGATTAATCTGGACCATAATTTCCTGTCCAAAGTAACAAAGTACTATACTTGGATAATGGGCAAAGGAACACAGAAATTTCATTGGATGGTAGTACAGCAATAAAACTTGACCATTAGGACCAGCAGACAGTGTAATGGCTATGTCTCTGGAATCCCATTTGGTTGACCACAGTTCGAGTCCTGGACCCAGCAGCTTAAAACTCACACTGGGTGCATGTACATGTATGCCCAAAATCCTGAAAGGAGAATGGCAGAAAAGGGATTGCAGTGTGGCCTTCTCCCTGAGCGATGATTTATTGCTTTTTGTCTCTCTGTCATTCTCTGTCTCTCTGGCAAGCACATGCACCTTATAGTAAAAATCTCTCTAAAAGACAACAACTTCACCCTCTAGGAGTATGACCCACACAGGAAGATTCTTGAGTATATCCATACCTCCCTTACACCAGGCACATGCAGGCCCATGATGCAGGCTGGCCAAGTTAGGAGTGGAGTTCAGTGTTATGGCTCTGTAAGGAATGCTATCTATCTTTCTCTGTGTGTATATTTTGCTCATGAAAGAAAAATAAATAAATTAAAATGAACTTTGAAAAAAAAATGGCGAACAAAATCCCAAGAGCCACCTTGAACAAACTTCTACTAGTTAAATCTGGGCTGATTTAAACATCAAAGTAAATAATCATGGCAACCAATTAAAATCCAGTTAATAAAATGGGAATCCATGAGCCTACATTGATAAATAATTAGATAAATAGGTAGTGAGTTTAAGAGAGAGAGAAAGATGGGAGAATTCTTCCTTCCAATAGGATATCAACAATATAATATGGAAGAAATGATCACAATTAGAAGATGACTATTTGGCAACCCTGATCATCATAAATGATCCATGCAAAAGCCATCAATTAATGTTAAAATAAACAAGATGATTTGTTGAGAAACAGGATATTTATATACCAAAGTATATATGCCCAAAGTTTATTTTATGGAGAAAATTGGTAATGTTGCCATGGAAACAGCTGACAAACCTAACTTTAACCAAACGGCCAAGGTTAACATCAACAGTAATGGGATAAGTTGACATTCTGAACCTCCTGAGATGATGCTCTGAGGAGGACAGTGTCACTTGGATGGTAGTACAGCAGTGAAACTAGGCAGTGATGTTACTGCCAAGAATGCACAACCTGAATCTAAGCAGGATGAAACACCAGAAAAACCCTTTGAGAGAAGATTAAGAATCTTCTCTGAATGAAAGGCCACCAAAGAAATGGAACATGTAAATGTAGCTCCAGAGTGGATTCTGAACCAGAAGAGCAAAACAGCCATCAAAGACATTCGGAGCCAGTCGGCAATGTTTAAAATGATCTATGAATTATGTGACAGAACTCTACCCATGTTAATGTCCTGATCTAGATGAGCACATGTGATTATGTAAGGTAGTGTCCTTAATTAATATCTAGGAAGTACATGCTAAAGTGTTTAGCCTGGAACCAATGAGTTAATTAAAAAGAAGAATCACTTCTGAAAAAACAAGTAAGTAAAATACACAAAGATCGTAACAAAGATACATGAGCAAAAACAAATTCTCTACTTGCAATAAATGTTATCTTTTTAAAAACATCAAAATTGACAGCATGTGAAAAGCACACATTGGTCATCTGTGGAAAATCCAAATACCCAAGAAGAAAAACCACAGGAGAAGTGATGGTAATGAGGTAACAGAACCATATAGAGTTAACCTTTGTAGCCCCAATATCAGCAATGTGTTTCCTAAACTCACAATCTCTTGATGCCTCAACCAACCTGTGGAAGAAAGAAACTGCTTAGACAGGTATAAGATTAGCCCCACTCTCAGTGAAATTCACCACAGATCTCAAACCCAAAGTTAAATGACACATTTGAACCTGAAATCATCAAACAAGCAAATGATTTCAGCAGCTGTTTCACCAAAGATGTCTTCAGAATCCAAATTTAGTAAGTGGATGACTGAGGATGAATTTAGGAACACATTCTTCTCTCTTTCAATACCTAAAAGGTAACATCAACTGACCACAAAGTTAATCTCAAGAGACTGCATTATATCCACAAATATTGATACAACACAGGCACACACAAATAAACTTGCTATACAGACTTACTACACAAACCTATTCTTTTGGTTATTTTTTAAAAACATGGAATCTACCTCAAAACCTTGCTATGGGCTAACTTGTGTATCCTCTCTCTCCTCCCAAATTCATGTGTTGAAGTCCTCACCCCCAGTGATTCAGAACATGACCTTATTTGGAGATAAGGTCTTTTCAGAGGTAATCAAGTTAAAACTAATTCATTAGCATGGGCCTTCATCCAATATGGCTGGTGTCCCTTAAGACACAGAAACACACATAAAATGAAGACGACGTAAAGAGACATAGAGAAATGATGGCCATCTACAAGCACAGAAGAGAAGCCTGGAACAGATCCTTCCCTCATAGTTCTCAGAAGGAACCAACCCTGCTGATACCTTGATTTCAGACTTCTAGCCTCCAGAACTGTGAGATAACTCATTTCCATTGTTAAGCCACCTGGTCTGTGGTGCTTTGTCACAGCAGCTCTAGTAAACTCATACAGACCCTGTAGGAAGAGATGATTATAAGACTAGTCTATTCCAATAAATTGACAGAGGAGAAACACTGCAGAAACACCATTTTTCTTTCCCACAAGTAGCTCATTTGAGATGATTTGAGGTGACCAAAACACACTGGATATACTGAAGAATCAAGATCCTGCTACTCACTGTGAGTGATGGTAAATCTCTTAAACTCTCTGATTTATCCTTTTAAAAATATGGTAGGAATATCTGCCATATTTCCTTTAACCCTATGAGGACCAACCTTTTTCTGTTTTATTTTATTTTATTCAGTTTATTATTTACATTTAATTGTACATCTTTGTGGGGCACAACATGGATTTTCAAAGCATGTATGAAGTGTGCAACAATCAAATCAAGGATAATACCGTATTTATTGTTTTCAACAAAGAACACCACATTTGAGGTAAATGTATAAGATTGGCAATGTCTTTTTTTTTCCCTATTTAGTTGTGATATGTCATTCCACAACAATTTGCCCCCTCTACCTACATTCCTGTGTTTGTTAAATACTTTTTCTTCTTGATCCCCTCCTATCCTCCAAACCCCTTAACCTCCTATGCAGTCTCTGGCATCTACAGTTGTCCTCATTACTTCTCTTTTTTAAAAAAAGAATTATTTTTTAATTTAAATTTATTCATGCATTCATTTATTTTAATTTGACCAGAGAGAGAGAGAGAGAAAGTGAGAAAGTAAGCCACCAGATCCAGGACTCAAACCATGGTCAGCCATGTGGGAGTGTCCAGCACTTTAATCACCATGCTATGTGCTGGTCCTCAGTCCTCTCTACTTCTAAAGACAAACATCTTTAAATGGAATATATCGGACACATTGGAAATTGCAAAAATTCTCCATAAACATAACATTAGGAGACAACAGCTAAAAAGTGCTTGTGATATCAGAAAGGCATCCGATGAGACCAGACCAATAACTTTGTTGGACAAGCTCTAAAAGGGCAGACTAGATGAGAGTGGAGTTGGAGAAATTCACAGTTGGTTGAATATTCCTACTCAAAGGGCTTCTTAATAGGATAATGGAAGTGGGGCTGAAGAGATCTTGAGATTTGACTGATCTCTGACATGTTCTTGTTAATGGCTTAGATGTGAAAAAGGATAACAAATTGGAAGGGACCATTTGTTCTCTAGATAGCACAATCCAGGCTGTAAAAAGCACCACCAACTCTAACAAGATAAAGCTTAACAGAATATAAATAAAATTCAACATTTTTGTTTTACAAAACTCAAATGTACAAGGTAAAGATATCTGGAACTTGATAAGGAAAGAACCAGGAGTTTTAAATAAGCAGTGTAGAAACATTGCCCATACAAATGAATTCCAACTAAGGTGGAGTTTGCAGGACTGCAGGCAGACCTTGCTTGTGGTTCATGCTTAGTTAAGTAATACCTGTCCCCCAACAACATGGTTAAATATCAGTATCATGCATGGTATATTAACTATGAGTGACTGCATGAAGTACAAACTTGGTTTCCCACTCTGTGTACATAAATCACTACCTATATAACAAACGTGCATCATGGTCAGTAACCAATCATATCCCTTCTTCCAAAGTCTGTGGTGATCGGTCAATATGTATCTGTCATTCCATTCATAATCAGACATAAAAGTGTACAGTTCCATTGTTTCTTGGTCTCCCAGAAATAAGCTCAAGAGACATTTTATAAGAACAGATCATTGAACGAGTGAATTGGTCAATAAAGATGAAAGTGCAGTGAAGAAATGAGAAGTTGTAAAGTAGGAAGTGAAGTTGGAATTTGACATAAATAGAGTTATAAAAGAAACAGTCAAGGGCCAACAGATCAACAGATGCTGTGGTGATTAAGGTGCTGGACTTGCACATGGCCAACCACAGGATGAGTCCTGGACCCAGCAGCCTGACAATCACGCCAGGCGCATGTGCATGTGTGCCCAAAATCCCAAGAGAAAAATGAAGGAGAAGGGATCATGACATGGCCATTTCCCCTGGAGATGATTTCTCACTCCCCATCTCTGTTTCTGTTCTCTTTCCATATACACACCCTACAGCAGAAACCTAAAAAAAAATCCCAAAACCCAGTTGACTGTTGCAATGTCACTATGGTGCCATCTGAGAGATTCGAGGTCTACAGCCAGAGGAACTTAGCAAAGATGAACTTAAAAGCATAAATGTGGATAGTGATCAAATATGTCCCAGAAGAAGAAATACCAACAAGAAACTTCAGACACTAAAGGAACTCTCAGGGAAATATTTTAGAGACATTTTACAACATTAGGAACTCAAAGGATATAAGTCTGGAAGCTGATCCAAATTTATAAGCAGAATGACAATCTGCCAAGACAAAGAAAAGATGCTCGCTTTGTATTATAAAGTATATGATGAGAAGAAAGTAAGCATTGTTCAAAATATTCTTGATGTAGTTTATTTTTCAGGAAAAATAACACATTTAATTCTCTGTTTACAGTGTTTTAAATTAGAGTATAAAAATGAACATGTGTTTTACAAATTTTTTAATTTAAATTTGAAAGATTTTATAGTTTTAACAGAAGTTTTTAAAGGTCACAGAATAATCACAGTTTTCCCACTGATTTTTTTTTTTTTTTTTTTTTTTTTTTTTTTTTTTTTGAGAGAGAGATTTTTGCTATAGGGCTCATGTTCTTATTGGACATACAGAGAGGAGAAAGCAAAAAATCACCTCCCAGGGGGGATGGTCACACCATAATCCCTTCTCTTCCATTCCCCTCTCAGGATCTTGGGCACTCACACATGTGCGCCCAGCATGAGTTTTGGGCCACAAGTCTGGTACTCAGTCTGCAATGGGAATCCAGCGATGTAACCATTATGCCACCTGCTGGTTCCCCTACCGATGATTAAAATCATGTTACATGATTTCAGCTTTCACAGCTTTTTTTTTTTTCAAGTCCTGCACTACTGTGCAAAGTGAGGAATGTCTTTTCATGATCTTTTATACTTAACTTGGGGTACAGAACTTGTAGCCTGTTTTTTTTTTTTTTTTTTTTTTTTAAGTTTTGAAGGGATGAATTGTTTTTGTGTTTTGTTTTGTTTGTATTTTTTTTTTCTAATGAGAGAGGATGAGGGAGGGAGAGAGACAGAGTCACAGAGGCATTTTTGACAAGGTCTTGACATGTCACCATCCTCTGCTCCAGCCTCCCAGTTAGGAAGGATCACAGGCACCTGCAACCATGCCCAGCCTGTTTTGGCTGGTCCAGGAACCAAACCTGGACCTCCCATATGGCTCCTGCCTTATTCGGCAGTGTCCTGCCACCTGTGCCACTGTAGCTTGGCCTGAATTGGAATGTTTTTACAGGAAAGTCACCAGAATGTGGAAAAATCGTGGAATCAAAACATAAAAGAGGACCTAGCAGGTGGTACCGTGGTTAAAACACTAGATTCCCACATGGCTGACCACAGTGCAAGTCCTAGACCCAGCAGCTTGAAAATCATGCCAGTGCATGTGTGTGTGTGTTCCCAAAATCCTGAGAGGAAAGTGAAGAAGAAGGGGTTGTGGTGTGGCCATTATTCCTGAGGGGTGATTTCTCAGTTTCCATCTGTCTGTCTGTCTCCAATGAGTGGACATGCCCTATAGCAAAAATCTAAAAAATAAATAAATAAAAATGAATAAATGAATTAGTATGTTTTAAGAGGAAAACAAAAACAAACAAACAAACAAAAAAAAAACATGAGCTACAGTTCTGAGTGGAGCTGACAATATTTCACCTAGAGGAAGGAGAGGTCAACAGATTCCCATGCTTGGCAATACTGGAAAAGCCATCATGTAGAGGTGCCATTCTAGAGCAGCAGAACTATTATAGCTTCAATAATAGAATATGTGGCAACAGAGCTTTCAATTTCATGAATAAAAGAAGCTTCTAACAACTAAAACTGGGTATAAATGGAATTCACTGACTCATGTCATAGTGAACACCTCATAGTTGGAACCAGCAAGCAGAGGCTGAATGACCATCTGTCAGGAATGTTGTAGCGGAAATTAATTTCCTCACAGGGTGAGAGGAGAGGCCCCATCCACAGCCCAGATTTCAAACATTCACATGGTGGTTCTAAAGTAGGCCCACAAATTCTTGAACACTCCTCCCTTCAAAAAGTTGAATCTAGTTCCCTTCCTCAACTATAAGACAGGCCAAACTTAGTGACTGGCTTAGAATGAAATGCTTACCATGCAATGTGATGACTAAGGATAACTAATAAAATGGAGAGTTTTGCTCCTTCACTTCTGGATGTTTCTCTAGAGGAAGTCCCTAGTCAGGTGGTAAAGAAGTTTAAGACTCTCCAAGAGATTTTATGGGGAGAAGCCAAAGATTCCTGCCAACAGCCAACACCAGCTTGCAGTCATGTGAATGAACTTGAATCTCAGCAAGAGATCCCACAGCCCTAGGCAATCCTTCTGAAGACTGCAGTTGTAGCTGACATCTTCACAGAGGTCTCATGGGAGATCCTGAGCCTGAGCCATTCAATTAAACTGCTCTGTAATCCCTGATCTACATAAGCTGTGAGGATAATAAATTTCAATTGTTGTGTTAAGCCCCAAAATATTGGAATAATTTGTTATGCAGCAATAGCTAACAAGTACAATCCATTTTAATCCATTTTGACCTGAACACTGAGGCTACACTGCAATCTCAACAAGTCTGTTCACACGGCTTCTTGTGTTGTCTCCTTCTCTTCCTCCTCCTCCTTTTTCTGCTTTTTGCCAGTTTCCTTTTAATAGACTCAAATCTCCCAAGATTAATTCCTATCATTGAAGGATAAATGATTATCCAATGACATCTGTTGTAAAGAGTGGAAAGTAGAAAAGGAATCTAAAATTAATTCCTCCCACTTTGCCTGATTTTTACCCCATATTCAACTGTATTACAAAAGATAAATTAAGACCTCACAAATAGAACCCAACTTTCTTTTTTAGCAAGAGGTAAGTCTTCAACAAGTTCATCTGTCAGTTTCAAAAATGGTTTCTACCATTCATAATAAAGGTACCATTTTTTTCAAGATGGCACCATCTGCTTACCCAAACTTAAAGATTCAGCTCAGACTTTTCCAATGAACTCCCCATCTATACTTTGAACATTTTCCTTGATATCTCATTTGTATCTCTCATGAAGTGCTGCAAAGTCAACATGTCCAAATTAGAGTCCTTAATCTTATTCCTGAATCTAGTCTCTTTCCAGAGATCCTGTTCTGGAGAATCAGACCACCTTAATTCAGGGCACAATCAGACAACTTGACACAGTCTCTTCTCTTACTGCATAAACCTCGACATACATTGCATTTTGGATCAAGGAAATGTTATAGTATGGCTAACCTGCCTCCCCAGCCCAATCCCTCATAGCTTAATCCCATGTCTTGTTCTTCTCTTCCCCCTGCTCTCTCTGCCCTGCCACACGGTCCCATTCCAGACCCCATCAGCTCACTGTTCCCCCTACCACAAGGCCTTGACAGAGGACCTTCCCAGAAAGGAACATCTTCTCTTTCCTTTTGCCCATTAATCCCAGCTCAATTTTCTATTTTAGTTTAGCCATACCTTCCTTAGGAAGCCTTTCCTGACTAGGTCAAATTCCGTATCCTCACTCCTAGCCAGACCCCCACACCTAATGGATGATCATCACAGGGCCTGACGCTTCTTCTTTAGTGAAATATAATAGAAATTCCATGCATAAAATCTAGACCCAGGATGCCTGCTTAGATCCTTTCCAGTTGTGTAAATCTAGGCAATTCCCTTAAACTCTCTGTGCCTGTTTTTTTAAATCTGTACAGTAGAACAGTTATGGACATGTTGTGAAGATTAAATGAAAACAATAAATGCAAAACTCTTAGAATGGTAGTGGGCATATGGCAGGCATTACATAGTCTGAGCTATTGTTTTATTATAGTTGCAATTTCATATTTATTTATAATTGTTATTTTATTAGACAGCAAATTCCACAAAAGTGGAAATGCCTATTTTACTACTGTCATACTCCCAGTGCTTGGCACAGTCTTAACACTTTAGGAATCCTAATGAAAATTTGGTGAATGAATAAACGGAATTGATTAGGGGGGGGGGTAGAGGTCTGGATTCTGGAAAACCTTAGTGTTTTCACTTCAAGAGGTTTAGAAATTATTCTCCAAACTAGAGCTACATGTGAAGATTAAGGACCTCATATTTGTAAAATACGTTGAAGGGAGAGCTTAGTTGACCATTTGAATGGCTCACTGAGTGAAAGCAATGATAAATATTGAGAGTAGCAGAGAGAGAAGAAAAGAAGAGTCATGTGAGTAGAAGATTGAGGAAGGACCCACACAACAGGGTGGTACACCAGACCTGGAGGGAACTCTTGAGGATACTTATAGTTGGCCCAACATATTTATGGATTCCAAATCCATGGATTCAATCAACTGCAGATTGAAAGTGTTCTATTGTTGCTGCTGTGTACTATGAAGTGAGTCCTACCATGGTCGCATCAGTACTAAACGTGTAGACTCTTTTTTATCATTACTCCCTAAACAATACAGTATGACAACTATTTGTAGTGCATTTGCATTGCATTAGGCTTACTAATCTAGAGATGATGTAAAGTAGATAGTATGTAATTTTATAAATGATTCCAGCATCTTCAAATTCTAGTATCCACAAGGAGTCCTGGAACCAATCCCTCAAGGGTAGTAGAGAATGACTGTATATAAATATTAAATGTCTGAATGAGAGAATGGAGATAAAAGGATAAAATATGGAAGCCAAAGAAATTTGGAGGCCTACAGGAGAGATGGCTCAGGGGAGTGGAATCGAACAGTAGATATAATTTAAGTCTGAAAGTCTAGAGAGTGGATAGGTCTAGAGATAGAGATAGCAGTCATCCTTGCAGAGGTGCACATGAACTCCACCCAATAGACTGACATATGTGGAGACAGAAGGTGGAGGAAAAAGGTCTAAAAGGAGACCTGAGGTTTAAGGACTGATATAAAAAATCCAGAAGGCTGAGGGGAGCCAGGAAAAGAATGATGAAAGTCAAAGTCAGAGAGACAGGGCTGGACATAACAATATGGACTATCACTGCCACCTTCTCTTTAAGAATTCAGCTAAAGGGTCAGTCACTCCTCTGGAGACTTTAAGACCTTCCTCTTCAAGCTAAGTAAGGTGCCTTGTTGGCACTGTTTGCATATATTTGCTGATAGCACAGTGGTAAGCTGAATAACAGCCCCAAAGAGATTCAGGTCCTAAACGCTGGGCGTGAATGTTCTGTATGGCAAAAGACACTTTGCAGATGTGGCTAAATTAAGAATCTCAATATGAGGAGATTATCCCGGATTATCAGCATGGGTCCTAAACACAATCACAAAGGTCCTTAGAAGAGCAAGACAGGAGATTTGACATGGAAGAACGCAATGTGATGTCTAAGCAAGATGCTGCACTGATAGCTTTGAAGGTAGAGGGAGGTCTAGGAACCAAGGGTACAAGGAGCATGGCTCTATAAACTGCAAAAGGCAAGGAAACAGATTTTTCCCTAGAGCTTCCAGAAAGAGTTCAGCCCTGCTGACACATTGATTTGGGTTCAGTGATACTGATTTTAGACTTCTGACCTCTAGAATGTGAGAGAATCAAAGTGTGTTGTTTTAAGCCACCCAAACAACTGTGATGACTTATTACAGCCAGCCATAGGAAACTACTAGCTTATATATTTTGTATACCACCTCTAGAAAAAATACATAAGAAATTTATAATACTTGGCACCTGGGAGAGGCAATTTTATGTCCAGAGGACAGTAACAAGAAGGGGATTTACTGGGGCTGGCAGGTAGCATGGTGGTTAAGGATATTGGACTCCCACATGGCTGACCACACTTCGAGTCCTGGACCTGGCAGCCTGCTTTCTCACTTTCTATCTCACTGTGTCCCTCTCTGGTCAAATTTTTAAAATGAATAAATAAAGTTAAATAAAATAATAATAAAAAAAGAAGGGGATTTACTTACTATCCACTATTCAAGGGCCTTCAAAAAGTTCATAGAAAATACATACTATGAAAAATTATGTATGAACCTCAAAATTTTTCATGCCATAATAAACTTGTACTTTAATTTCATTTTTTACAGGATTTTTGAAATCCCTGCATATGTTATTTGTGTACATTGAATTTTCTATCATGTGTGTACATTTTGTGTGTGTGTGTGTGTATATACATATATATGCATATACATATATATACATATATGGACATATGTGATGTCTAAGCTATATGTACATATATGTATGTATAATTTTATATATATATATATATATATATATATATATATATATATATTTAAATCTCAGCTTTGTCCCCTGTAATGTTGTCAACCTATGTAGTATTTATCAATGTGGAACACTGGCAATCTGTTACTTAATCTCAGTGTAGATCAATTTCATCACCTAGAAATGAAAAATAAGAATACTACATTTTTACAGAGAGTTCTTATGATCATTAAATGGGATAATGCAAGTAAGATTCTCAAAAGAATGCCAGATACAGAATAAGCGTTCAATAATTTCAGAAATTTGCACTTGCAGAAATATGGTGGGAAGATATTCTAAAGGATCCTCTAGTTGTAAAAATAACTATATGCTACATAAGAATTTTTAGATAGCACTTGCAGGGCATAAGGAAAAGTATCAAGGTTAAAGAAAAAAATAAGAGGAAGAAAAAACCATTAAAATAAAAGGCTCTAAGCCGAAGAGGAACCAAGAACAATGAACTCAGACAAACTACACAGTGGCCTATGTTTCTGAGCTCCCAACAGAAGAATACAAAAATCCTTTCCACAGGATCAATCTTGAATTTAGGCCCCCACATTTTCCCAGATTAAGATAAACAAAACTCTAATCCATAATCAACATGCTCAAATACAAAGGAAGAAACCATCATAGGTAAACGTTAGCAGAAACTACAAAGTCCAGATTTAGAATCTCAAGAATTTCAGATATTTACTGGGACCAGCAGTTAGCGTAATGGCTATGTGGCTGGACTCCCACGTAGTCGACTGCGGTATGAGTCCCGGACCCGGTGGCTTAAAACACATGCCGGGCGCGTGTGCGTGCGTGTCCAAGATCCCGAGAGGAGAATGGAGGAGAAGGGATTGCAGCGTGGCCATCCCCCCTGGGGGGTGATTTCTCACTTTCTGTCTCTCTGTCTCTGTCTGTCTGTCTGGCGAGCGCACACGCCCTATAGCGAAAAACCTCTCCAAAAAATAAAAAAAGAATTTCAGATATTGAAAATACAAGGGTAATTCAAAGAGCTCATGGAGAAATGAGATTGAAGTACCAGTTTATTTGTGCCAAAATATTTTTAAATTCAGGTGTAGTTTTTAAATAATACTCATCTTCATGATCCTTTTAAAGATGCATCACATCTAATACAAAGTATATACAAGTCTATATGGGATGCTTAAGGAAAATTTTTTAATGGAATCATAAAATGGAGCAAGAAATAAGAGACAATAAAAAACATTCAGGATGATTTGAAAAAGAAACAAGCAGAACTTTTAGAAATAAAAGTTATAATTGTTACAATGAACAAGATTAACAGACAAAATGTACACTAGATTACACATAGCGAAGAAGGTATCTGTAGACTGTAAAACAGAACTGAAAAAATGACCCCTTAATACAGCATCAGAGACAATGGGATAGAATATATAAAAAAGAGGTTATAAGACATGGAAGATAAAATAAGAGCTAATACATATCTAACCAAAGTCCCAAAGAATAGAGAGAGTGAAGGAGAGACATTAGGAGATAAATGGCTGAGTTTTCCAGAAGTGATGCACAATGCCAATTCATGGATATAAGAAACATATAATAAACAAGATGGAAAAATGCACCTAGACCAATCATTCTTTTTTATTTTTAGAGATTTTTGCTATAGGACACAGGCACTTGTCAGAGAGACAGAGAGACAGAAAGTGAGACATCTCCCCCTGAGGGGATGGTCATATTGCAATCCCTTCCCCAATCTCCTCTCGGGATTTGGGGCATGCATGCACACAGGCCCAGCATGAATTTTAAGTCACTGGGTCTGGGTCTTGAACTATGGTTGACTTCGTGGGAGACCAGCGACATAAGCATTATACTATCCACCAGTCTCAACAAATCGTTCTTATAAAAGAAAGACATTTAGACTGATATCAGACCTCTCCAAACTAATGTATTAGAATACAGTTAACAAATATTTTCAAAGCACTAAGAAAAAAAAAAATTGCAAGCTTAGAATTCTGTATCCAGCAAAACAATGTTTCAAGAACAAAGAAAAAGCAGGCACTTACACATTTTAAAAGCTAAGAGAATTAAAAAAAAAAAAATTGTTAGAGAGTGTGCGTGCTTGCTGGCGAGAGATGGGGAAAAGTGGAAAAGCACTCACCATGGCGGATGGCCACTCCATAATCCCTGTTCCTCCACTTCTTTTGGGATTTTGGACATGCATGCATATCTGGCATGTTTTTCAAACCACTGAACTCAAAGCACACATTCGGCCATGTGGAATCCAGCTGCCTTACCAACACACCACCAGCTGGCCCTCTAAGAGAATTTTTAACACCAAAAAGCCTATATTGAGGAAACTGTAAAGCTAGATTTCAGGAATATCCACAAAAGAAGATTAGAAATACCCGAGAGACTGGTGAGAAAACACACTGATTAACAGTTAGGAACACTTCAAGAATCAAAAACCATAAGATCTATTTACAAAGAATCGAGTAGAAACTAAAGAAATGAAAGTTATAATTGTTGTTCTAAAAATGTTAATGGATTAAATAAACAATAGACACAGTTGGAGAAAGTTCAGTACATTTCCTGTATATAATAATCATAAGTTGGGTCACATTTGTACGATTTCACAAACCCCGATCTTCTCTCTCACCCTCATTTCCGACCACAGGCGCCCACGGCCCCTGCTCTTGCTGACGCTCTTCCCAGTGCCCCAGGATGTCCTTCCCTCCCTAGCAAAACTTTGCCGAGTCTTCAAGTGTTACTTCGGACGCCACCTATCTGTGAGGCTTTGCCAGTACAACCTGGTCAGAATTAGCTTCCTCTACTCTGCACTCTAATGGCATTTCTTTTGTTAATAGCAAGGTCAACTCTGTCCACTAGGTACAGCAGGCAGGTAGGCGTCAGGTAGCCCAAGACCCATTTGCTTGTGGATGCCACAAAATGTTTTCATCTCTTTTGAAATAATAATTTTAGAAAAGGGCCCAGCATCAGTGGCACAGACAGTAGGGCACAGCTATGCAACACTGGAGCTATAGGGTTCAGTTCCTGAATCAATCTGAACAAACCGGGCATACCTATAGGTGTGCCCCTGATCCTTGTGAGTGGAGGCTCAGGTGTTTGGCTGTTATGACATGGTGAAACTCTTGTCAAGAGTGCTTTTTTTTTCTCTCTCTCTGGAAAAACATAAACTTTAAAAACAGAAGAAATGAAAAGGAAATCAATGAATATAACCCAAGTTGGATTTTTACTTATACCAACAAGTATTTTCAAATTACGTTTATATATGGAAGAAGGAATCCACAAAAGTCATAATGCAGTCCTAAGATGTATCATACTTACATAACATTTAAAAACTTTTAAGGTTGGTAAAACATCTTAAAACACATTGCCTTTCTTTTTTTTTTTTTTTTTTTGGAGAGGTTTTCGCTATAGGGCGCGTGCGCTCGCCAGACAGACAGAGAGAGACATAGAGACAGAAAGCAAGAAATCACCCCCCAGGGGGGATGGCCACGCCGCAATCCCTTCTCCTCCATTCTCCTCCCGGGATCTTGGGCACGCACGCACACGCGCCCAGTGTGAGTTTTAAGCCACCGGGTCTGGGACACGAACCGCTGTCGACTACGTGGGAGTCCAGCGACATAGCCATTACACTAACTGCTGGTTCCCCAACATTGCCTTTCTTCACCACTGAATCATATATCACATCTACCCTGTGTCATAGCCATATGCAATTCTCTGATCTCACTAGATCTCATGGGTAGAGAAACAGTACACCTTCCTCATTGAAACCCCTATCACTTCTCCCAGCATGCCACACACAAAGCACTCAAATGTTTATGGACCTTGAACTCTTACTGATATGCCCATTTAGAAAAGGATTTCTAAAACTCAAAGAAAGGGATCAGCAGAGATACATTTTAAGTGACTAGTTAACATAGTAAGCCTCCACATACCCATTTTACTGATGACAAAGACGGACCAATAAAGGACACTGATGAGCCCACAACCTCACAATCCTTTGAGTAATAGAACCAATCCATTCTGTAGACCAGCTATCCCAACTTGTGGCCAAATTATTTAACTTATAAAATATCCTTTATAGAGAGAACCAGCAGTTAGCGTAATGGCTATGTCGCTGGACTCCCACGTAGTCGACCGCGGTTCGCGTCTCGGACCCGGTGGCTTACAACTCACACCGGGCGCGTGTGCGTGCGTGCCCAGGATCCCGAGAGGAGAATGGAGGAGAAGGGACTGTGGCGTGACCATCCCCCCTGGGGAGTGATTTCTCGCTTTCTGTCTCTATGTCTCTCTCTGTCTGTCTGGCGAGCGCACGCGCCCTATAGCAAAAAAAACCTCTCCAAAAAAAAAAAAAAAATCCTTTATAGGGACCAGAAGTTGGTGTAATGGTTATGTCACTAGACTCCCATGTAGTCGATCACAGTTTGAGTCCTGAACCCCGTGGCTTAAACTCACGCCAGGCTTGTGTGTGTGCATTCCCAAGATCCCAAGGGGAGAATGGAAGAGAAGGGATTGTGGCATGGCCATCCTCCCTGGGGGTGGGGGGGATTTCTCACTTTCTATCTCTCTATCTCTCTTTCTGGTAAGCACATGCACACTATAGCAAAAACCTCTCCAAAAATAAATAAATAAATATATATTCTTTATATATAACTCCACAAAAATCCAGTTTATATTAACTAAAAAAGATCAGTACTGGTAAGAAGATGCACTATACTTTTCTCTTGCTCTTTATGTTTATTCTTTGCTGTTTTTGAAATATCTCTTACATAGTACTAGGAGAGTCATGTTTGCCATCCAGGATTTTATCTTTAAAATTAATATGTGCAAATCCCCCCAGAAGATACAACACTTAGTTCATTCCAACAGAGCTTAAGGATAATTATGTGTTTCCATGAGCACAGCATTCATTAGTCAAACCTGTGGGTTTAATCCAACTTTCTTGTTATATTTTTATGGCAACCAGAAAATAGCCTTTGATATCGTATCACTTTTTTTTTTTTTGGAGAGGTTTTTGCTATAGGGCGCGTGCACTCGCCAGACAGACAGAGACAGACAGAAAGATAGAAAGCAAGAAATCACCCCCCAGAGGGGATGGCCACGCTGCAATCCCTTCTCCTCCATTCTCCTCTCGGGATCTTGGGCATGCACGCACACGCACCCGGCGTGAGTTTAAGCCACCAGGTCCGGGACTCGAACTGCGGTCGACTATGTGGGAGTCCAGCGACATAGCCATTACACTAACTGCTGGTCCCTCATATCACCTAACTTTAAAGGGGAAAAAAAAAATTATGCCCCATTCTGTTTGTTTGATTTACAATTCATTTTTCTCCATCCCATTTGGTCACTGACACAGTTATACAGAATAACAGCATAATTTCTCCTGGAGGTTCAGACATAGGGGACCCTGAGGGGGAGGAGGGGAATAAGTATTTTATAATTTCAAATTCTAGAATAAGCTCATTAGCCTGGTTTGTTGTTCTTGTTTTGTTTCTTGTTTTTTTAACAGATTGAAACTGTACTGGGAGTCAGATGACAGCAGAAAGGCAAAATGTTGGTCCAGTTTACTTCTGCCAAATAGACTCCCAACAGTTTGCACTTGCAATTTGGGGGAGCTTTTTAAATGTCACATCAGGATACTTAGTCCATGGTTTGATTTACAACCTACTTACAAAATCGTTGTAACATATGAAGAAATCTTGGTAACCATCTAGACAATGTGTCTTCACATTAAGACAATGTGCCTTTGAGTTAAGTTAGATTAGGGTTCCATTTAAAAAAAAAAAAAAAAAGTTGAAAAAATAAATTCTGAGTCCAGTAAGAAATATTCTCTGTGACTTGCTACTCCCTTCCTCCTTGTTTGTCTATATTCCCTTCACGGTGGCTCTAAAATAGACTTGGCATTAAGTTTCACATGGTCAACATATTGTGAGCTTTATTGAATTGCCTGCTTAGCTCAACAAACACAACTCCTGGAGCTAATAAAAGAAACTCAAAATGAGCCTGGTTACTAGCCTTGCAAATTCTTCTCCTGTAAAAATGCTAGACAGGCACCAAGAGTAGTGGACTGTTATTCGTTCCCAAAAACCAATGCCTACTTCATCTGCTTCTGAAGCCTTAGCATGTAAACACACAGCAGTGCTGCAAAACATTGATGAAGAATTACCAATTTGGAGATCTTGGAAGGGACAGATGATTGCTTTAGAAGGTTTACTGACAAATTGCCAGAGTCCCTTCCAAAATAGCCTTGGCAAAACAAAAAGCAAAAGCAAACAAAAAACTTAACAGAGGCTGATGACTACATTCTAAGCTTTCATCTACCCCCATGCATTTGAGTACCTGTGTAACATTTCATTTCTTCCTGAGAAGAACTACTATAAACAGACTTTAGAACCAGGCCACATGGATAATAAATCCTAACTTCACCAGTTATAGCTCTGTGACCGTGAGGAAGGCACTCCACCAGTCAAGGGCCCTTGTTTCCTCATCTACAAAATGGAAATAGATGTACTTAATTCTCAGGAATCCTGCAGCAATGAAATGAAATGAGTTATATATGTAAGAGACTTAGCCCGGTGCCTGGTACATAAGTACTATACAACCCTTCCTCTTATTAAAGGTAATCGTTTTCTTACTTATCTATTCCTCGATTATTTTCAAACACGTTCTCTCTATCCAGTGATGTGAACTGCACTTGGGGCCTGAGGTCAACCAGACGTCATCCTTGCCCTTGAGAAACTCCCAGTCTGTGGCCGCAGCACCAACAGCAGTGAAAGAAGTTACTGTGCTTACGTCTGCACTAGCTCGGAAACTTTCTCAAGAACACCATGTGAGCAAGATGCTAAGATTTGATCGTTCTCAACTACTCCTAGAGAGTTACTGCCTAGATGACAAGGAGGAGGATTTACACTTCGGGTCTAGTCATGATAGGCTGGGGGCTCTCAGGCTGGTAAAGGAATTCCAACCAGCATTCAAATGCACACCTCCCCCAAGTACAAATGATCTGGGTGTGAAGGTGGAATTTACACCTGTGCATGCCAAGGGCTTGTGATGGTACGTGCCAATCAAATCATTGCAAACAGGGGCAAAATACCAGACTGGACAGGATGTTGTTCATAATGTGCTTCTGTTTTTTTTTATTTTGGGGTTCTTTATAACTTCTTTTTGTTTTTAATTTGCCAGAGGATACATGCAATCATCAGAGAGAGGCAGAGGGGAAATGTGGGGAGAGAAAGCACCTACCTGGGGCATGGTCATGTCATAATCCCTTTTTTCTATTTCTCCCTCCTTTGGGGATTTTTGGCATTCACACACACACACACACACACACACACACACAGAGTGTGATTTTTTAAGTCACCAGATATGGGACTTGATCCCGCATGGTCGACTATGTGGGACCTGGCTGCTTTAACCAGCATGCCACAGGCTGGCCCCACAGTGTGTTTCTTGAACTACCTCTTGCCATGTTCAAAATGCAGCATTTCAGTTGATAACAATGCAAGGAATCTCAATTGTTTAAATGAACAGCACATATCCATCAGTCTATTAAGGGTTCTGGTAAATATACAAAAACCCATTCTTGCCTTTCCAAAGTTTCTAGAGAAGGAAAGAAAAGGTACTTGCGTAAAAGAAAACAATGCACAACAGCATGTTTCAAGGGCCAGAGTAGCATTACTGACTGGACTGTGAAAACCCAGAGAAAGGGGAGAGCAGCGAGGACTAGAACACCGAGGGTGATTTCTGAGGAGCTGATGAGTAAGGTATACACAGGGAAGAAAGAGGAGCAAGAGCATTAAGGGTGTGATCAAAAAGATGTCAAAGTCCAAAGTCATGGGAAAAACAAACAAACAAACATAAATCGCTGCATAAATCTCGTTCTTGTCATTCCTTGTTTCACCACTCCCTTTCCACATCTTGTCCTCTCACTGTCTGCTCCCTCACTTTACCTGCTCAATGACATGGCACTTTTGAGGCATTCTTGATTACAGGGATAGGTTTCTTAATCCTAATTTCAATTGGCATAAATCTAGCATTAGTATTCTTGTTTTTCTTCTTCTTCTTCCCATTTGACTGCACAGAGACAAAAAAAAGAATGATTGTGTAAGTCCCCATTCATACAGACCAAGGTGGCAGTTCTCCTTCTTCTCATGCGTCATTTATATGTTGTTTATTTTATATTTATCCAGCTGGATTAAATCTTCTTTGTACAGTCATTCACCCAGGAGGGTGACAGGAGGGCAGGGGAGGATTTTTCTCAGTTCCTTTAGAGAAGGGAAGAGAAAAATCCAAAAATGCTCCTCTGGGATCAAACTGCATTTTTACATAGAGGAAATACTTACTTCTACTGTCTTAATCTGTAGAAAAATTATGCTTTACCTGTTTGACCTTAATAATTGATGAATTTGACTACTGGCATCCTGTGCTTTAGAGCAAAAATATTGACTACATATCATGATTGCTAGTGACACTAAGATGCCACATTATATTACTAACATAAAGTAGTACAATGATTATTAAAAGGGCTTCTGGGCCAGCCTGAGGTCTGGTGGTTGAGGGAGCTGGATGATCACATGATTGACTACATGGTTCAAATCCCAGTCTTGGCAGCTTGAAAAATATACTGGACAGGTGTGCACATATGTCCCAACTCATACACAATGGAGAAACAGACAAAAAGGGATTGTGGTGTGACCATGTCCCGTGGGGGATATTTTCTCCCTCTTTCTCTCTCTCTCTTCTCTCTGTCTCTCTAGTAAATTCATGAGCCTGCTAACAAAATTATAAAACTAAATTTAACAAAAAGGACCCAATGGCTTGAAACTCACACTGGGCACATGTGCATGTGTGCCGGAGTCTAGCCGCGGCGGGGGTGGGTTTACTCAATGGAGGCGGCGCAGGTGAACAGAAGACAGAGGCCTCGGTGCCTTTTCATGCACGTCCTATGCACCCCCCAGAGATCGCTCTCTGAGGAGTGACAACTGCTAGGAATCATCGTGCCTTTTTATTGAAAATGTGATACATGCAAGTAAAGGGAGAGGGGCTACGTGTTTCAATTATCAGCTCATAAAGTTTTTAACAATAGGGAACATAGATTCTATTCAGGGTTGGATTAAGGGTGGGTCTAGTGCAGTTTACGGCTGGATGAAGGGTGAGTCTAGTGCAGTTCCGCAATTGTAGGTGGGTCTCCATGGAATGCAGTTTCGGGAAAGTGGTTCCGGTAAGCAGAGATGATTATCAGCTGATGCAGCGCAGCAGCCATCTTGTGATTACCGGGAATGGTGCTGAGAAAAGAAAATCTCAAGTATAGATATTAGTTCCTATGGATCTTAATAAAGAATGATACTTATATAGTTTTATAGGGATCTAAAACTTAATTTGAGGAATCCTAATATATTTATCTATTTCACTTGGTGAGGGCGGAGGTGTCCTGGGCCAGTTTTGGCCTAATCCTATTTTAAGTAGAGAAAAGATTAAGTTTACCTTAAATGTATTTTGAAGGGCCTTCCAAAGGTCAAGATTATTTCTGCCTAGAAAGAACTTCAGCCCACCCTCTATTGTGACCATGGAGATAAAGCATTGTAATTAACAGGTGATTAGAGCAAAGGGGAGCGGTTGGGGGACTTCCTGGAAAATTTTATCGTATACTCAGGATGTATAAGAGAGCTTTGTAATTCTTTTATAGTAGTATATTGAGGAGTCAGAGGGGGGGTGCTTCCCAGCAAGGCTGCGACAGTTTCTGGAGCAAAATCCTAGGTGGGGGGTGGGGGGGCTCACAGTAGCGGCCTTGCCAATGTACTGAACCGACCGGAAGCGGGGGGGCTCAGACAGATCCTGGGGCCCAGCCGGGTCGGACTCCTCCATCTCCCCCTTTTTTATTTTGAAGTTTGGAGAGGTGAATTTCCTCCACATGTGTGCCCAAAATCCCAGGAAAGTAGAGTAGAAGGGATTGTGGTGTGACCATCCCACTGCAGGGTGATTTCTCACTTTCTGTTTCTCTGTCTCTCCCATGAGCACATGCACTCCCTAGCAAAAATACCAAAAGAAAATAAAAATTAAAGTTAAAATTAAGAAATAGAAAAGAAGTCCCAAATAATTCTAAGCTCGACCATACATGTTTGCCAATGCATTGGCATCCACTCAAATGAAATATTTTCAAATGGCCAACAGCATGCTTATACAACTTTTGAAATGTACTTTGAGACAAGTTCATCACTATGCAATACAGGAAGGCTGGGAAATGCTGTGTGAACACAGGAATATGAGCACAAATGAATTCTGAATTAGCAGCTTGAGGTACATTGAAGTCATTCAGAATCTAAAGAGCCACAAAAGTTTAAGCAAAGTATTTGAAGACTCAAGGACAGTTAGAGCAGTATGGTCCCAGATTGTTACTAGAAGAAACATCTGTAGGACATACGTAACTTAAGCACTGGTGGGAAAAGAAGTATGTGACTTATGTGTATTTTATTACTGTGGGGGATACCTGTATTGTTTTTCTCATGTGATAAATAAAAATATTACACATGCTACTTATCTCAAAAGAGTTGACTATGATTACTATCAGCACTTCCTTATCTTTCACTTATTCCAAAACCCAACTCATTGATTATTATCCTCTCTCTCCACAAGAATAAGTTTCTCAGGGTTAACAATTAGCTTGGGTTGCTAAATCCATTGGCCATTGTTCCAATGTAACTCTTACTTCTTTTCAGTAACATTTGACATCTGCCCTACGCTTTCCATCTTGAAATGTCCCCATTCCTCGCCTATCTGACCTTCAGGTTGCCCTTCTTAGACTGCTCAGTCCCTCCTATGCCAAACCCAACCGCCTTAACTACTGGCTCTCCACAAACTTTATTTTTTTTAAAGAGGTTTTTTTTTTGCTATAGGGAACATGCACTGGCCAGAAAGACAGAGACAGAGAGACAGAAAGTGAGAAATCACCCCCTAGGGGGGAAGGCCACACTACAATCCCTTTTCCTCCATTCTATTCTCAGGATCTTGAGTACGCACGCACACGTGTCTGGCATGAGTTTAAGCCACTGGGTCCGGGAATTCAATGACATAGCCATTATGCTAACTGCTGGTCCCTCCACAAACATTTTGAAACCCCCTCATATAAGCCTAAAATCCAGAAGCATCTCCTTCCTCCATATCCATGTATCACCAAATCTCATTTATTTCACCACCCCATGTCTGGTAAACTTGCCCTTTTCTCTCTATCCTTGTCACCGCCTACTGTGCATATCTGCATATCGTAGTTCAGTGTGATCACCCAAACTCCAGCAAATACTCTTGTCCTGATCCAGTCGATTCACTACTCACAGTTATTTACACTATATTTCAAATGAAAACATGATCTATTTTCCTCTGCCTAATACCTTTCATTGGCTTCCCATTGCCTTAGAATAAAGGAAGTGTTCAAGGACACTCAGTGTGGCTACTGCTTCTCTCTCTGGCCTCAACTATTTCCACCAATTCTTCATCCTTTATCTTGGAGTTCTTGGTTCCTCCTCACCTCTAGATTTCCCTACAGGCCTTTCTCCTTGCTCTCTCTGCCTAGTTAACTCACACTTATCCTTCAGACTCTGCTAGAATTCCACTTTCATAAGAATGCATTCTTGAAGTATCTCTTCAAAGTAAACCATGTCCTCTAGATTTGTAGTTCCACAGCACTCTGCATTTTTCCATTTCAGAAACGATATACCAGGGCCAGCTGCAGGCGCCAGTGGATATGTGCTGTAAATGGGAACTACATCCCACATAGCTAACCGTGATTTGAATCCTGACCTGAGTGACTTGAAAATGCACTGGGCATGTGTGTACACAAGCCCCAATTCCTGACAGGATGGAGAAAGGAAGGAAAGAGACTGTGGCATGATCATGCCTCACTGGAGGGTGTCTTTATTGTCACTCTTTATCTCTCTTTTTTTTTTGGTGAAT
The DNA here is from genome assembly GCA_026018925.1 of Tupaia tana. NCBI lineage: Eukaryota > Metazoa > Chordata > Mammalia > Scandentia > Tupaiidae > Tupaia > Tupaia tana. The sequence goes on from JAKSZU010000013.1 coordinate 29,236,752, forward strand.
ATCTTCACTGACAATTAAAAATAGAAAACTATATACGTATCCATGCTCATTTGATTATTGACTAAGTGCAAATAAAGCAGGAACTGTATCTCTTTTAGCTCACTATTTTGTCTTAACACCTTGAAGTCCTTGCCCTTCATCAAGTATTATCAGCTCTCATGAGGTCCAAGCATACTAGCTTCTCTGAGCTGCTGAATCCACAGAACTCACCAGGAAGGTGAACAGGTACAGGGGCCCCCACTGATCTAGGAACCTCGAATGGCTTCTTTCTGTGTTGTATACTTTAAAAGAAGGTTAACAGATGCATGAGACCACTGTATGCACACAATAAGCAAACAGCTTCTAGGTTAAGTAGTACGGGGGCGGAGGGTGGGTCTGCCCCACTATGTGGGAGGCACTATCAATGTTACTTTTTTTTTTTTTTTTTGAGAGGTTTTTGCTATAGGGCATGTGTGCTCACCAGAAAGATAGAGAGAGAGAGAGACAGAAAGAGAGAAATCACCCCACAAGAGGGATGGCCATGCCGCAATCCCTTCTCCTCCTTTCTCCTCTGAGGATCTTGGGCACACATGCACACATGCCTGGTGTGAGTTTAAACCACCAGGTCTGGGACTCGAACCATGGTCAACTACATGGGAGTCCAGTGACATAGCCATTATGCCAACTGCTGGTCCCACATGTTACTTCTTATGTTGCACCATTGAGAACATTGGCTATCCCAGTTAAGAATGTTGATGAACTATTTCTTCTCTACTCTGTATAGAGCATAGTGGCCCATCTATTCATTCTTTGATTTGAAAGCATTTGTTGAATGTTTTGTGCAGAAACACTATATGAAGTACTGGGAGGGATGGGAGATGGATAATAAGAGTTATTGTTTATGGAGGGTCTACCATGTTCCAGGACTGTAAATTGTAAGTGGCAATTTACAAGAAACATTTCAAGTAAATTAGCATTGCATGAAGAAGTAAACACTTAACAAACCATAATGCAAAACCAAAGGGAGTAACAGGCCTTTATAATTTACATTATTCCAGGTCCTTCACATAGTCCAAGTTAAAGACATTCAAGAACTTTATGAGGTCTCAGAGTTCTAATTAAATTCTATGCTTCCAGTGTTCTTAATTATTCACTGGGACATGAAACTAATTACAGCTCTCAGTGGCCAAATACATTGTTATCAAGCATCTAGATTAGAAAAACTCAGAGTTCTTATTCAAACAATTGGTTGCATGGAACATATTTTTAGCCACTGTGTATTTGACTGATTCTTAAAGTGAGTTTTTCCAATCTGGTTATCCTACGTACAAAAAAATCTAAGCACCATTTGTCCAACAGACACCTCTGTGGATACAAAGGTGCAAAGTCAGAGATCTGCCTTCAAGGTTAATTTATGAGGGAGACTCATGTAAGAGCTTAAAAGAGGTGCTGAGTAAAAAGTAGGGAACAAAAAAAGAGGGGTCAGTTCTATCTGTGAACAAAAGAGCAGAAACAGTGTCAACAATAACTTCATTGAGAAGCTGACACTTAAATTGTGTCTTGAAAGGTGTATTTATACAACAGGTGGAAAGCAAAAACAAGCATGAACAAAGACACAAAGGCACAAAACAACATGAAAGGTAGGGTAAATACAAAGGGCAAGCCTAGATTTATCCCATAGTTAGACCTGGAGAGCCATACAAAGATTTTTTTAAATTGGCTTTTAAAACTTGTGCACAAAATATTTATAGAATCTGACAATAGCCAAGGGTGGAAACACCCAAATGTTCATCAATTGATGGATAGATAAATAAAATGTGGTATATCCATACAATGGAATTGTATTATAGCTACAAAAAAGGAATAGATCTTGACACATGCCACAGCATGGATGATCCTCGAAAACATTATGCTAAGTGAAGAAAGCCAGACACAGAAGGTCATACACTGTAAGTTTCTATGTACATGAAGCATCCGGAATAGGCAAATCTATAGGTATAGAAAACAGATTAGTGGTTAACAATAGAGGAAGGAAAAGGGATAGGAAGTGACCACTTAATGCGAAATATGGGTAATGAGTTTCCCTTTAGGGTGATGAACGTATTCTGGAACTAGATAGTGGTAATTTAGTTGGTAATAGGTTATCACATTGTGAATATGATAGATAACACTGTATTGTACACTTTAAAATGGTAAATTTTATGTTGTGTATTATATATTTTACCACGACTAAGTGAAAGAATACAAATTTTTAAATAAAACAGATTGATTTTAAACTACAACCGAAACAAAAACAAACAATATGAAAGTAAAATTTCTCCTCCATAACCTCAACTCTTCACTTCTATTCAATAAAAGCAAATTTTATTTTAATATTTCCTTCTAGAAATGTGTTTTTTGTATTTATATTTAAGGATGTGGGTGCAGGGAAGGGGCAAATGGTACATTTGGTACAAAATAGTACAAATGGTACAACAAAGTACATTTTTCTTTTCATATAAGCTCTTGGGAGAATCTTGGGACTTCAAAATTCCTATACTGCTATATATAAACCTAGATCTGACTTAAAATTAAAATTACCTTGTGATTGATTTATGCTCCAAAGATAAAAAAATAAAAAAATAAAAACTCATGAGTCAATAGTCTGTCAGTAAACTGAGATCGACATAGTTGAGTTTTAAGGTAGAGTTTGCTAAGGAAGGCTCATTCTGTCAAAATAATTTTGTAAAACCGGTAATAGGCTGAAAAGAGAAAAAGCACTGTGACCATAGCAACGGGTCCCACAGCGATGAGAATGTGGGCAGGGCCGTGACAAAAAGAGACTATATGTCAAGTATTCATAGTGAAATGGTTCCAGGAAATAATGCATGAATAACTAATTCATAAAAAGAAAACAACATTTTATAAGCAGCTGCCAATTTCAATCATCAGAAGGTTTTAAAAAACAGATCTCAGTTAGAAGTTAAATTTTCAAAAATGTATTGATGTATTTCCTCCATGAAAGACAGAGGGTATAGACACCCCCAACAGAGTCTTCATGCCAGGATCTACCCCAGTCTCGGTCACCCAGGATCACAAGTGTGCCTACAGCTGCCATGTATGGGAAGATCTTGTCACACGTGCTCAGATTTTCCCATGTGGCTTCAGCATCTCAGGGTGTTGCATTACCACTGAACCACTGCACCTGGCCTAGAAGTTAAATGCAAAATTAATGCAATTATCCTTTTGAGTCAAAAAGTTAGTGTGATAAAGCCAACTAAACAGTGCTCTCATTAAAGAAAGGGGTGACACTTTTTGAAAGATAGGAAATAAAGTCAAAGACATGCATAAAGCAAGACTTTTTGGGAGATGATCAACATTCACTGCTCAAACCTAGAAAATACATCAGAAGCAATGAGTCTATTTGTACCTTTGATCCTGGGAATTGAATATGAATTAGCGATTTAAGTAAGGGATGCCATTGATAAATCTGCTGTTTGACCATCTCAAAATTGCGAACTATATAATGGCTTTAGGAGAGAGAAAAATCATCTAATTTATAGTCATTTGTTGTGGAGGTATGATTAACCTTCTAAGCCTCAGTTTCCTTGTCTATAAACTAAGAAAAACAGTTTCACCTCATAAAGGAGTCATGAGGAAACTACAACGGGAAAGTGGAGCAAGAACGTGAAATAGGACTCTCCAGTGATCATCTCACTGCAGAACAATCCATTTGAGCAACCACGCAGGCATGATAATACCTTCACTAGAGCTAGGGAAGCCAGGTGAGAAATCACAGTACCTGATTATACAAAACATACATCAAGGAGAGAAGAAAGAAGAGCTGCTTACCTGCATTACACTTCCCCTAACCATATACACCACCCCATGAAGAGAGATGCAGTTTACTGAGGAGAGAGAAAAGTAAGCATAGGACTTTGCCTTGGACCCTAATCCCAAGCTTGCCATAGCAAAGCCCAGCCTTAGCAGATTACTCATAGCCCTGTGTCCTAGCCAGTACTCACAGGCTGACCTCCTAGACAGGCCCCAGTGCCCGGTGGGAACTCACAGCTCCTGTGAGACAGACTCAGTCTGCATCACTGCAGCCTGACTACACACCCTGGGCTCCAGACAAACCTCGGTGCTGAGCAGATCATGAGCTTCCAACACACCCCAGCACTGTGGCAGCTTTAGCAGTCATGGCATTCCAACCTGGTGCCACGTCAGCCAAAGCGGTCCCAGACTCAGAACACCTCCAGAACACCTGCCATGATCAAACAGAATCCCTGGACTGACTCACTGTTGAAAGGCATTCCCAGACAAAGCCAGTCTTTAAAGGTAGAAATAAGTACTTATTTCTGCAAATGTACATCATCAATCCACAGCCACAAAGACCAAGATCAATCAGGAAAACATGGTATTACCAAAGAGACAAATGTTGGTGACTGACCCTAAGGAGATGAAGATTATGAACTGTCTGACAGAGAGTTCCAAACAATTTTTTTTTCTTTTTAAGAGAGGTTTTAGCTATAGGATGCATGCATTTGCTGGAGAGACAGAGAGAGACAGACAGAAAGACAGAAATCAAGGAATCACCTCCCAGGGGGATAGCCATGCTGCAATACCTTCTCCTTTCTCCTCTTGGGATTGTGGGCATGCATGCACACGTGCCTGGCATGAGTTTAAAGCCACTAGGTCTAGGTCATGAACCATGGGCGACTATGTGGAATCTAATGACTTAACCATTATTCCACCTGCTGGTCCCATAGAATTCCAAACAACTTTTAAGAAAGCTCAGTAAACTTTAAGAAAATACAAACAATTCAAAGAAATGAGGAAAACATTAAGTAACCATAGTGAGAAATTTAGCAGAGACTAAAATCATAATAATGATAGTAGTAAAAATCAAACAGAAATCCTGGAGCTGAAAAATACAACAAACAAAATGAAAAGTACAGAAAAGCATTGACAGGAGAAGAATGAATCTCTGAACTGGACAGGTTATTTAAAAATACACAGTTGGTGGGGGGAAAAAAGAATGAAAAGAAATGAAGAGAACTTTTTAAAAAAAAGTTTTAAAGAATTATTTTATTTAACTTTAATTTTTAAAACTTATTTATTTACATTCATTCACTATACATCATTACAACACACAAAATGAGATTTTCCATTCAGAATACACTGTATATTGGCTCAATCAAGCACATCAACATACGTGTTATCATCAACAAATAATTTTCCATTTCTTGTTTCCTGTATATTTTGCTTTTTTTTCCCTCATCATTGATTCCCTATCTCTCACCCTCTGTTGTGTCCCACCCTCCTCCCACACTGCCTCTGGTGTCCATGGTTGCTTTCTATGCCCTTTTCCCCCATTTTACTGATTTGCTAGAGAACTTAATTAATTAATTAATCAAAATATTTCCAAATATATATATATATATATATATATATATATATATATATATATATCCATGAACACAAGTCTGACTTTAGCATAAACCTCAGTGAGTAGAATGAACATACTATAAAGTAGCACCTAGCTGGGGCTATATAGCTTACTATGGTCATCAGATATGCATTTTTTTCCTGAAACTTTTTTTAAATTAATTAATGTACATTCATTCCCTCATCATCATCACAGCATAAAAAATGTGGTTTCCCATCCAGAATATACTGCAAAGTGGCTTAATCATGTATGTTGTCATCAATAATTTTCCATTTCTAGTTTCACATATATATATATATGTGTGTGTGTGTGTATATATATATATATATATATATATACACATATATATATATATATATATATATATACTTACCCCTATGTTTGACCCTCTGCCCTTTCCCACCCTCTTCTCACACTATCTCTAGTGTCTACAGTTGTATTCCATTCCTTTCCCTCCCACTTTTTATTGATCACACAATTTCTTAAATAATCTTTATTTTTTTATATATATTTTTATTTTTTTATTTCGTTTTCTTTTATACATGCAATCACATTATTTGGTTTATAAAATGGATATTTCAACAGGTGAACATTTCTCCCTAGTACAGTTGATAAAACTATAAAATATCTTCAACAGATAATACCACATTTCTTTGTCCAATTAATGCTTTGCCTCCCTATTTTTCTTCACGGGCATTTAGGTTGTTTCCATGACTTAGCAATTGTGAATAGTGCCACAATAAATATTGATGTGCAAGCACTTTTCCGATTAAATAGTATTCTGTCCTTTGGGTAGATATCAAGGAGTGGGATTGCTGGATCAAATGGTAGTTCTATTCGTAGATTTTTGAGGGATCTCCAAATTGTTCTCCACAGTGACTGGACCAATTTACATTTCCACCAGCAGTGTAAGAGAGTTCCCCTTTCACCACACCCCTGCAGCACTTATCTTTTTTTTGTTGTTTTTTTAATTTTAGTCATTCTGACTGAGATTAGATGGTATCTCATTGTTGTTTTGATTTGCATTTCCCTTACAATGAGGGATGTTGAGCAATGAAGAGAACTTATAGAGACAGCATAAAAAGTGGAAATTTTGAGTCATTGAATTAAAGAGGAAAAAGAGAAAAATAAAATGGTAGAAAGCTTATTTAAGGAAATAATAGCAAGAAAGATTCCCAAATCTGGAAAAAGACATAAATATACAGGTAGAGGGAGTTCATAGGTCTCCAATCAGATTGAGTCCAAATAAGTTGATGCCAAGATTAATAGTTGTAATTTAACTGTCAAAAATCAAAGACAAAGAAAGAATCCTGATAACGACAAGAAAAACAGCAGCAAATTACAGTTAAGGAAGTTCTAACACAGCAAGCAGCAGACTTCTCAGCAGAAATCTCACAGGTCAAGAAAGGGTAGCTTGATATAATCAGAGTGCTGAAAAGGAAGAATCCTTCCAATTAAGAATACTGTACCTAGCAGAGCTATCCTTCAGAAATGAAGGACAATAAAGACTTTTCCAGACATACAAAAACAGAAAGAGTTTGTTACCAACCACCAGAGCTGTCTTACAAGAGATGCTAAAGGGATTTCTTTAAGCTGAAAGAAAAGGATGCTAATGAGTAACCTGAAAACATCATAAAGCAGTCCTGAGGATCAATAAGGAACTACATGTAGTGCATTCAGCACCAGGACTAGCACATAAGTGTTAATCGATGTTTGCCATCATGACTGTTGTTAAAATGATTGAATCATCACCAGTGTGCCTTGGATCTGTGAGGTTATAGCCACCATCAGGGGCAAGAATTCAAATGCAATGTAAGAAGATGACTTACACAAAAAAATGTATTTCAGTTTACTCATGTCGTAGTATGCATATCTGCTTAGTAAAAGAGATGTGCTCCTAATATTTGAAAGGATCAAACATTTTAAATCATGTTTAAAATGTACTGTGGATCTTTTATTGTGGGACCAGCAGATGGTGTAATGGTTATATGGCTGGACTCCCACGTAGTCGACCGTGGTTCGAGTCCTAGACCCAGTAACTTAAAATTCATGCTGGGCGCATGTGAGTGTGTGCCCAAGATCCCAAGAGGAGAATAGAGAAGAAGGGATTGCGTCATGGCCATCCCCTCCGGGGGAGAGGGGGTGATTTCTCACTTTCTGTCTCTATGTCTCTCTGGCCAGCAGATGGGCCCCATAGCAAAAATTTCTCTTAAAAAAAAAAAAAAAGCTACTATCATAGTTGAACACCTGAGAGTGTATCTTGTAGTTGAGCAACTAACAGATTCTTCTTATGTTTTATTTATTGTCTTACATGCACCAAGAAAGAATGAAACATTGTTCTTATCTCTAGAGGGGAAGCCAAATATTAACACCAAACTGGCCACAGTGGCCTGTATGAGCTAGCCTAGAACAAGCTGAGTACAAGGTGTGAAATGTCACTGGGTTGCCCTTGGAGAAGGTTCTTTTCTGCCCAGACAGGGTAGTAGTAGTGGACAGAGGGTTGGGGTCAGCACCCAAGTACACCCTCAGGTTGTCAGAAGGAACAAGGTCAACAGTGATCACCATGGACTTAAAGGTAAGGGACTGTCCTTATTTAGGAACTGAACATCTGAAAGATCCCTTTTCGGAACTGGAAGAAATTTCCATGAGGCCATGGGCTTCGGCTTTATCTCTTTCCCAGCTGTAGCTCTAGAACAAAGACAACACCTGGGATATAATAAATAGTCAGTAACTGGGGAATGAATAAATCCTTGGATCATGAAAGTCTCCAGAATCCTTATAGGGCAAAAAGGAAAGAAAGAGAGCTCCCCAAATGACTGATATTGGACTTTCCACCAATTGTAGTGGATGAGACTCAAACTGGCTTATAAATTTTGGAGATTGAAAAAAAAAAATGATATTACCAACACTCAGTGGGGTAGATCAATATATTTCTGGTACATTAATCACTGAAAGCACTTAAATAAAGGCCAGACAGGAATGCTGTATCTTAGCTGGGTCCCATTGGGCAAGTCATTTAATTTCTTTTGTTTTATGTTCCTTATAATTGTATCCACTGATAGGGTTAATTCTGATTAAAGATAACCTTTTATCTGTGATACTGAGCATCTGGCAGCAAATACGGATTTACAAAATGTTAGGAAGTTAGAGAATGTTGCTTGTTACTGAGTTATAGGCCACAGAATCTAGTTCTTTAGAGTATTAAACACATAATATACAATGGATGCTCAATATTTGCAAAATGAATAACTGAAAGCAAAATCTACAGGTAGTAAAATGCAAAAAAGTAATCTCCAATTTCTATGTTTGACATAAAACAAAAACCTCTTAAAAGTAGCATCATTTTCAAAGCAGGATAGATTTCATCATTGGAACAAACAACTTCTGAACATCTATATTTTGTGCAATCAAAAGTACTCTTGAGACAAGTTTAAATTATGTGCAATATTGCACTTTCTAGAGTATACACATTTTAGAAAATCTCAGCAAACATGAAGATAATCAGCAACAGTTTCTGTGATTTCTAAGTTCACTCATTGATTTAATAAATATTACCACACCTATGTAATTTGCAAGATCTTATGCTTGCTAGATTTAGATGTTTTCAATTTTTCTCTTTTGTCATGTGAGTGAATTTCACATTGGAATGAAAACATATACAAATTAGAGGACCAGCAGCTGGCATAATGGCTATGTCACTGTACTCGACTGTGGTTCGAGTCCTGGACCCGGTGGCTTAAACTCACGCCAGCTGCATGTGCATGTGTGCCTGAGATCCCGAGAGGAGAATGAAGGAGAAGGGATTGTGGCGTGGCCATCCCCCCTGGGGGGTGATTTCTCGCTTTCTGTATCTGTCTCTCTCTGTCTTTCTGGCGAGCGCATGTGCCCTATAGCAAAAATCTCTCTCAAAAAAAAAAGAAGAAAATATATACAAATTAGATACCTAGTGAGTAAACGTATATAAATACTATAGAAGAAGAACAGATCTTCAAAGAAACATCAGGAGGAAAAGGCCACTTAAAAATAGAGAAGTATTAAAGAGATGTTACTGAAGGGAACCTTAATTAATAATGATTTGAGCACAAATAAAATGAAACACAAGCCAAGAGGGCTCAGAATGAACATACTTCCTAACAAGAGTAGTTTTTTTCTAACACAATTGATTTGAACCTATTTAATACCTCAGTTAGGCTCCTCAATATCTAAAATTAAGTTCCTCAATATTTGAACCTACTTAGTCTCTCAGTTAGGCTCCTCAATATCTTATCTTAAATGGCTATCAGGTAGGCATCACTCTGAACTTGACTTTGCCACTTACTTGGTAAAAAAAAAAAAAAAAAAAAAAAAAAATGAAATCCATGTATAGTTTTTTATAAATGCATGTGGGTCTGCATTTTGAAGGTAGCACAGAATAGTTGCACTCCAGGCTTTGGTGAGGAAAACTGCCTGAGCTCCTGCCCATTGTTGTGTTTATCAAAATCTCTATTGAAATGATCACTCGGGCCAGCCTATAGCAAAGGGGTTAAGGGAGTTGGATCCCACAGAGCTGACCACAGTTCAACTACTGGCCCCCGTGTCTTGAAAAAACACTGCAGGTACATATGCAGGCATGTCCTAAATCCCGAAAGGGTGGAGAAATGGAGAAAGGATTCCAGTGTGACCATGCCCATTGAGGGGTGCTTTCTCCCTCACCCTCTCTCTCTGTCCCTCCCTGGCAAGTGCACATGCCCTCTGGCAATTCGAAAAAAAAAAAGAGAGAGAGAGAGAGAGAAGGGGCCACTCTCAGGAGGAGCTCCTGGAGGACATCTGGTTCTATCACCCCTCCGCCATCCTAAAGTCCATCTGAAGATCATTTTAGACAAGCCAAGACCTGGCTACCCAGACAACCTCCTTATTCCCCTCCCACAGCCTCAGACCTACAGAAGAGCTTTATGTACCCCCTCTTTTGTCAAGTCAACCGCTTAAGTTAAAAGTGCTCAGGAGAAGAAATACTATGAAACTCTACCTTGTGTAAGAAAGTTAAGCACCCTTATAAGATGTACTGTTCAGGAAGAAGAAATTCCAGTCTGAACTTGGCACCAAGAGTATAGGAAGACTGACTTCAGGGGCCAGTGAGAGACATGGTGATTAGGGCACTGAACTCCCATATGGACAACTATGGTTTGAGTCCCAGATCTCGTGGCTTGCTTTCTCACTCCTCCTCCTCACCCCCCTGGTGAGTGCACATGTTCTATAGTGAATTTAAGAGTAATAGTAACAATAAATAAAATTAAATAAATAATTATTGTTTTAAATATGAGAGGGCTTCAAAACATCCAAAGAAAAATCAGAAATAGGAGTCTATCTTGGTGCAAAAAGAAAACTTGAAATCCATACATAGTTGTTTTCATAATATGCACTTTCCATGAATGTTCTGTAGACCCCCTCACAGATGTGCTCTTTTTAAACAGCCTCTTTCAGTACAGATATTGCCAACTAGCTAACAGGCATTTCTCTTTACCAGTTGGCATCTAGAAAAGTTGGAGATCAATAAGAATGTGGATATTTCAAAATGTACTTAAAATCTAGTTCTTAGCTTTGTTTTGTGTTAACTGACTCTTCTCCCTTTTAACATATAAAAAGTATCACTGTCTGTCTTAACTCTTTTCTTAATTCTTTCTTTTTAATTCTTTTTTTTTTTTTTTTTTGGAGAGGTTTTTCGCTATAGGGCGTGTGCGCTCGCCAGACAGACAGAGAGAGACAGAGACAGAAAATGAGAAATCACCCCCCAGGGGGATGGTTACGCCGCAATCCCTTCTCCTCCATTCTCCTCTCGGGATCTTGGGCACGCACGCACACGCGCCCGGCGTGAGTTTTAAGCCACCGGATCCGGGACGTGAATTACGGTCGACTACTTGGGAATCCAGTGACATAGCCATTACACTAACTGCTGGTCCCATTTTTTTTTATAATTCTTTTTTTTTTTTTTTTCCTTAACTCTTTTCTACAGAAAGGCAGAATATAAATACAGGCTGATTGGATTTCTCTTCTTGCAAATAAGAGGCGTCCTCCTAGTCTTTACCCCTAATTATTTTATTTTTAAATTTCTAATTAAAATCAGGTGAATGCCAGTTGGGCTAATGATATGCTGTAGGCCTGCGAGAGACATTGCCCATCATCTCTGCCTTGGTCACAACCTCCCGGACATTCAGCCATGTGCCAGGTGCACCAACACCCATGCTGCCTCACAGCCCCACTGCCCAATTGGTCAGGACTGCCAAGAAATTCCAGCGTTAGTAAACGTTACACAACTGGAAGGGGGGCAAACTCCAGTTGTGCCCAGCAGTATTGCTTCTAAGTATCTAAAAATAAGTTAAATTGTGTTTTGTAAAAATCCCTCTGGGAATAGAATGTCTTTTGCTTTTGTTCAACACATCACACATGAATGGACTGTGTTGTGCATCACCTTCAACACACTTTACTGTGCACCTACGTTGTGTTTAAACAATATGAGAATGTTGTAGGGTCCCTGAGAACAAGAGTTCTACTCTTTGCATGGTAGTGGGCACTCAGTACTGCTGGAAGGAGAATGGACTTTGGCTATCAGACAGCATGGCTCTGGGCTTGGCTTTGTCATTTACTCCCTGTGACCACGGCCAAGTCAAACACCTCTCGTGCCTCCATTTCCTCGTTTGTAGAGCAGTAGTGATAATGATGACGCTGCTACCTCATCTAAAGATTGTTGATGTGGGGAACCAGCAGTTAGCGTAATGGCTATGTCGCTGGACTCCCATGTAGTCGACCGCGGTTCGCGTCCCAGACCCAGTGGCTTAAAACTCACGCCAGGCGCGTGTGCGTGCGTGCCCAAGATCCTGAGAGGAGAATGGAGGAGAAGGGATTGCGGCGTGACCAACCCTCTGGGGGGTGATTTCTCACTTTCTGTCTCTATGTCTCTCTCTGTCTGTCTGGCGAGCGAACGCGCCCTATAGCAAAAAACCTCTCCAAAAAAAAAAAAAAAAGATTGTTGATGTGCAAAGGATCTAGCAGAGTCTGCCACACAATACGACTTAACCAACGCTATCTTCTTTCCATTCACCTTCCTTTTGCCAAAGAAATTTAAATCAACTCAGAGAGAGGATCTAAGTACAATCAAAAGCAAAATGAAATGATTAGTATACTAAAAGAAAAATAATAATAATAATAATAGCTAGTATCTATTGAGCAAGTTCTACGTGCCAAGTATTTTACACACAGCTCATTTGGCTTACAATTCTATGGGGGGGGGGGGGCTGCAAAAAGTTCATGAAAAATTATTTAAAAACTACGCATAGATTTCACATATTTTGGGGGTACCAAAATAAACTTATACTTTAACTCTTTTCTTTTTCCGTGAACCTTCAGAAGTTTCCTTATATCAGGGTGCCATTTTTGTTCACATTTTTATAAATGAGGAGTCCAAGGCTCAGATATGTTAGAAAATTTCTCCATAGGGCATAGCTGGGATTTGAATTCACAGAGTCTGAATCCAGAAGTCAGGCTCTTCACTACCAGGAAAACAATGAGCTGAAATACATACAAAAATTTATGGTAGGACAGAGGAAGGGTGATCTATTCTGAGGAATGATGACCAAGGAAGATTTTCAGGAAAAGAAGACTTCCACGTTGGTCTTTAAAGGAAGAGCATTTCATTTTGATTAGAGAGAGAATGGAAAGGGAGATATAAGAAGGAGGGCTTCTCCACAAGGCCCACATGGCCAACCAATCCTAGCCCCAGTGACTTGAAAAACACACTGGGCACATGGGTGTGTGCCTCAAATACTGATGGAATGAAGAAATAGAGGAACAAGAATTGCAGTGTGACCACATCCCATCGGGGTTTCTCTCTCTTTCTCTGTCTCTCTCTCTCCCTCTTCTTCTCCTTCTTCCTCTCTCTGGTGAGTACACATATCCTCTGGCAGAAAAAAAAAATCTAGATTGAGAGATCGGTGCCCAAAACATGGAGGCATAGAAGGGCATTATGTGCTGGGCAACAGTAAGATCTCTGCATGGCTAGACATCCTTTGGCTCATGGGCACGTCATGGTGTAAGCCACTTAGTGGTAATCGTATTCCCATTTGCCAGTCAGAGAAATGAAGTGGAAGGAAAAATTAAAAAACAGGTGGGGTCAAATAATGTTGGACCTTCTAGGAAATAGTGAGCCAAAGACTGTGGCGGAAGAGGAGGTATATCATCCATGTCAGTGACACGGAGGAAATACTAGAATGAGGAGAGCAAACAGGAGGCTTCCATAACACTTTAAACAAATGACAATGACGGGCTATGTGTGGGCAGTGGCTGTAGAAATGTGTATGCACACAGACATCCCAGGGAAAATTGGCAGGACCATATTGATATGGGCACTTCCTGAAGAAATGGATATATTTGGCCAATAAAGAGATGATAGAAAAGAACAAAGAGAAGGTAGTTTGCAATGTTCTGAAAAATAATATATTTTTGAGACACAATGTAAAAATAGGGGTACAATGGGGCTGCAATGAACAGACTAACTAATAAAGGTTTAGGTAACAAAGGTATTTTGTTATCTCACAAAAAAATTCTGAGAACCTGGGCCAGCAGGTGGTCCAGTGGTTAAGGTGCTGGACTCTCACATGTCTGACCATGGTTCAAGTACCACACCTGATGACTTGCTTTCTCACTACCTCTCTCTCTCATCTCTCATCTCCCTCTGGTGAGTGTACATGCAGTAGTACACATTTAAAAGAATAATGAAAACAAATTAAATAAATAGTAATTTTTTAAAAATAGTCAGAGGACCTGATGGTGGTAAAACACAATGCTCTCCATGGCTGATCCACACGGGAAGGTTCTGGGTTCATGTTCAGGGAATTCCCTGAATATATTGTACCAGGCAAGCAAGTGCCCATGATCCAGGGCTGACAGAGCTGGGGGTGGATTGCAGTATTCTGACCCTGTTGGGAGTTCTTTCTGTCTCTCTGTCTCTCTCTGTGTGTCTCTGTCACTTGTGTAAAAAAGAAATAAACTTTCAAAGATGTCTGAAGGTAGGCAGTGCTAAGGGAAGTTAAACTGCTCAATGAAATCAAAGGCCAGGTTGGTGTCTCTAAAAATCATCTTCAACTCTTCCTCATAGTCTCAGATGTTCATGGCAGCAGCTCTAGATTGTCTCTCCTTGTTTTTTTTTCTTATTTTTTAGCAAGATTTTTGCTATAAGGCATATACACTCTCCAGAGAGAGATAGAGAGCAAGAAATCACCCCCCAGGGGCAATGGCCATACTGCACCCCTTCTCCTTCATTCTCCTCTTGGGATCTTGGGCATACACACACACCTGGCGTGCGTTTCAAGCCACCACTTCTGGGACTTGATCTGTATTCGACTACGTGGGAGTCCAGCAACGTAACCATTTCACCATCTGCTAGTCCCAATATCCTGTCTCTAAATAAGAGCATCAAAAAGGGGGGTAAAGGGGCTTTTCTTCCCACATACCAAAGCTACCAAGCAGACTTCTCATGTGCCAGAATGTGGTCACAGCCATCTTTAGCTACCAAGAAGCTGGGCAAATAAGTATCTGGTCAATGGGAATAAAATAACCAGGACTGGCTTATCCTATCATGCATCCACAAGCTAAGTTACAGACAGACAAAATCCAGACTGTGTTAATAAGAAAGAAGGGATGATGCCTATAAAGTGGGTGACTGGCAATGTCTGCCATGAGCCTTGTGGAAAATGCAACCATTCTTCCAGAAAATGGGAATTTACAAGACAACCCTGTGATGCTTGGGCAGGATAGCATCTTTCTGATGAAAGCAAACTTCACCTCTTCGGCAGCCTCAGATGGAATGGCTTAGTCCAATTTCCATTTTTAGGGCCAGAAGGATACCCTGAGTTCCCAAGTTTGACAGGAAAGTGGATCTTCACCCTCTCAACCAGGAAGAAAGAATAACACAGAATCTTTGGTTTCATGAGTCAGACTGAGAACCTGTAGCAAGGCCGGTTGAAACCTGTAGCAAGATGGTGAAACAGTAGGTGAAATATAACTTTTCTTTCCTTTAGACATCTTGAGAACTGATTTTTAAAAATGGCTATTCTTGGGACCAGCAGTTAGCGTAATGGCTATGTCACTGAACTCCCATGTAGTCAACTGTGGTTCAAGTCCCAGGCCCAATGGCTTAAAGTCACGCTGTGTGAGTGTGTGCCCAAGATCCCAAGAAGAGAATGGAGGAGAAGGGATTGTGGCTTGGCCATCCCCCCCTAGGGGGTGATTTCTCGCTTTCTGTCTCTCTGTCTCTCTCTGTCTTTCTGGCAAGCGCACATGCCCTATAGCAAAAACCTCTCCTAAAAAAAAAAAAAAAAATGGCTATTCTTTTCTCTAGGGCTATTTGATACTTTTTTGCACATTTAAGTCCTATCTGACTTTTTTTTTCATTAAGAGATTTTTTTTTTTTTTTTTTTTTTTTTTTTTGCTGATAGGGTGTGTGCGCTCACTGGAGAGACAAAGAAACAGAGAGACAGAAAGCAAGAAATTCCCCCCGGGGGGATGGTCACACTGCGATCCCTTCCCCTCCATTCTCTTCTTGGGATTTTGGGAAGCACACACATGTGCCCCGCGTGAGTTTTAAGCTGCCGGGTCTGGGACTCAAACCACGGTTGACTATGTGGGAGTCCAGAGATGTAACCATTATTCTATCTGCTGGTCCCCCTATCTGTTTTTTAAATTTCAGCTCAATTACTACTTCCTTCAGGAAGCTTTTCCTATCACTGGCCAACTTGTGTCCTGCTGTACTATTAAAATACATTTATACACACCCATCAGTCATTCACGATGCTCTTGCCTAAAGCTTATATATACAAGCTTTCATCAAATGTAGTTGACTTTATCTAAATAACAATCAGTTCTAGCCACTGCTCCATCTTGATTGCTGACAATAACTGCTGGTGTTTATTAGACACGTACTACATGCCAGGCACTATTTTACATATATTTCACTCTTACTAAGTCATTGAATCCTTTCAACTTCCCTAGGAGGTAGACTATAGTAATTATTTTATACACTGGAAAATTTAAAAATAGAAATATTGGTAAATTGATTAAATATACATAGGCAGTAAGTGCTAAAAGTACTCTTAGGAGTCCATGTCTTCATTGATAGACTGCCTACACTGCCTGTCTTGTCTATACTATATATCTCATTTCCTCTAAGCTACTACAACAGGCTCCTATCTGACTCCTTGCCTGCATTCAAGTCCCTTCCAATGCATTCTTTACCCTGAAGTTAGAATGACCTTTAAAAACTATAACCATGATCATGGCACAATCAGCTGTCTGTGCTCTTGCCCTACCTACCTGTCCTGCCTTACCTTGTGTTATTCTTCTCAACCTGCAGGATTCGAACCACCTTGACACTTTGATTTCTTCTGATCCCAGGACCTTTGCACAGGCTGTTCCCTCTACCTACCAGGCTCTACTCTACTCCCAGTCTTGCCTGCCTTACCTATTTAACTTCTATTCATCCTTCAGATCACAACTTAAGTGTCCTCTCACACTGGGGAAAGCCTCCCCTCCACCACCAGACTAGCTCAAGTTCTGATGGGTCATAGCAGATTCGGGAAACGTATCACTAGATTATCAGCCTCACCAGGGCAGGGCAGAGTTTGTGCACTTTGTTCTTTAACTTATCTCTAGCAACAAGTCTGGTGTTAAAAGTCTACTTTTATCATAGCTACAAATGTTAGCTCCCTTGCTAAAGTGCACGTTCTTTGAGGTCATGAACCATGTCTTAGGGAAGCAGGCTGTAAAGAGAACCTGGCCTTGGACCCATAGTAATTTGAAATCTAGCTACATCACCACCATTTCTGATGCCATGACTTTTCAAGTTCAAACTCCTTATCAGTAAGAGGAAATAACAACATTATGAAGATTAAAAGGAATACTGAAAATAGCATGTTGGTAAGCCCAGCAGCAACTGCCCCTTAGATCTTTCTTCCCAGGTGCATCTTTGTGCCTCAGTAGATTAATGGCATCAACATTGAGGTTGTGTAATTGAGGTCCAGTGATCACCCCCTTCACTTCACATAGTTTGTCCCAAGTCATGGCTTCCTTCTCCACCACTTGACTTGCATGGGTGCCCCCATGTGGAAACATGCAACAATGCTGTGGTGAGCAAGAGGTTAAAGGCTTGAAAGGGTCGACGGAAAGAATGAAGAGGCAGGTATTAAGAATCCACTCAAAGCCAGCCATTTTCATGCATGTAATAATTAGCAAAAGGAAATGTGATTCTGCATTTGAGGAAATTGAAGTTCAGAGGGTTTAGGTCTCTGTGAGAATCTCAGAGCAGTTAGACAATGAAGACTCCCACTTGGGACCAGCAGGTGGCATGGTGGTTAAGGCGCTGGACATTCCCACATGGCCAACTGCGGTTTGAATACCGGACTTGGTGGCTTGCTTTCTCACTTTCCTCTCTCTCTCTCTCTCTCTCTCTCTCTCTCTGTATCTCTCTCTGGTCAAATTAAAATAAATGAATGAATAAATAAAATTAAACAATTATTTAAAAAAAACTTAGAATATAAAAGCAAAGGGTTTACATGTGCAAACAAAGCTGTATAAAAATATAAATTAAAAATAAAAAAGACTCCCACTTGAACACAGGTGTCTGATTCTCCATAGGACTTACTCCTGCCACCCCAGGGCACTACCTCCAAAATGATTCCCTACCTTGCTCTCACTTCTGGAGAAGTGTGCATTATTAAAAGTTCCAAGGTATCTTTGTGAATCTTTAAAGTCAACCTGACCCTGTTATGTGTGGGAAGAGCCAGGTAACTCAGTAATATCTGAGCACACTGTGTTTCAAGATTAAATATTTAAACGAATCACACATGTTAGAGTCTTTATTTTTTTTTAATTTTTTTTTTGAGGGGGGGAGAGGTTTTTCGCTATAGGGCGTGTGCGCTCGCCAGACAGACAGAGAGACACATAGAGACAGAAAGTGAGAAATCACCCCCCAGGAGGGATGGTCACGCTGCAATCCCTTCTCCTCCATTCTCCCCTCGGGATCTTGGGCACGCACGCACACGCACCCGGCGTGAGTTTTAAGCCACCGGGTCCGGGACGCGAACCACGGTTGACTACATGGGAGTCCAGCGACATAGCCATTATGCTAACTGCTGGTTCCCAGAGTCTTTATTTTTTTAAAGCTGCATGCCACTTGAGTAGAAAAACTCTTAATTTTGTTCAATACTACAATGTTGTCTGGATAATATTTTTAAATTAACCTGATTTGGAATAAGTTTTCATTTAGTGAAATAAAAGTAGTTAGTCTTTCTCATTTTCTAGGCCTAAATGAAGCTGTATGAAACCAAGAACGAGATTTAGAATGAAGAAGGAGGAAAGAAAAATAGTGTCCCCTCCCTCTGAGATGCCACCCCAGACCTGGGCTTGAAACCGAGAAATGAGCTCTGATACCTCATAGAACCAGTTTTATCACAGAAGCTATTCACATATGCCACCGTTACTCAAGATGCAATCCACCCACTGTCTACCTCTGAATTTCCAGGGCTGCTTGTGGGAAGGCCATTTCCTGGGGCTCAGTCCAGGCCACTAGGTTTTACTCCCCTGAGCAGGGAGTCCAGGAGTCAGCACTTCAACAAGCACTGCTCGTGGTTAAGATCTCAGTCAAAACAGAACGATCATGGTGATTCGGCATATGTATTTACAGCAAGGGGACATTATTTTCATTTATGAACTTCAAAATATTTTAAATAGATAAAATACTTATCCCAGCAACCCTAAGAGTGAGCCATTACCTGTTTTCAAGTGGTAGAAATCAAATGTGGACTACCTATTTGACATGCCTCGCTTTGAACACAGGCAGGAATCAACTCCTTGCACCAACCAGGAGAGCAACAGTTACAACAGAGTCCTCCACATGAAATCTAAGCCCCTTGATGAACAAACCTTTGTATCCAGTCCCTCAGTAATTTTATCTCATGGGGGAATGGCGTGTTTTCTAAATTTACAACCTCAGAACGCTCCTTAGTTAGGAATAGACTGCCTGACTCAACTACTAATTGCATGTTCAGAATGCCCCTTTCTTTTTCTTCTGCACAACCCCCAGGAAAGGTGATTCTTTTGATAAGTTACTTCCTTTTCTTAGTCCTCTCCACTGGTGAAAAGCAGTCCCCAAACTCACCCTCTTGCCTACGACCTTACCAATTAAAATTCTAGGTATGGGAAATTAATTTCATAAAACCCCAAACCTAAGAGTTGAACAGCACCTGTAATGAATCGAATCTCCCATCTTTCACCAGTTTCCCCATCTCTGCTTCCTGTCTTCCTGGTACTTGCCCCAGACCTCAGTGCCCCCTGACACTTGAAGGCCAACTCTCCATGCCAGGATTCCTCAGTCCCAAGTTTCATTGGAATCTCCCCACTGGGGAGAGCTCTGAGAGTTTTATCACCTTGGAAACACAACAGCAGGCTCTCTGAAGATGCATAGGGAGAATATGTTTTAAGCAACATAAGAAAACTGGGTATAGTTACCCCCAAGTGTAAGAACCACGACTCCAAACTGTCACTGACTCGGGAGCGTCTTTAAGCAAGAATCCTATCCTCAGCCTGAGAAACTGCAAAATATGGGGTGCCTTTTGCTAACCAAACTGGTGATTGGGAAACAGCTCAGAAACACGCCACCCTCATGATTATGGTACTTATTTTTTTCTTCTGGAACTGGAATGGCTTCACTTACCAAACTGCCCTGGCCACTGCTGACACAGTCACTGTGTGCATGGAACAGTAACTATCAGGCACCAAGGGAGCTGTGTCATATGTAGAAATCCTGATTTGGGAAAAACAAAGGTGTAGAAGATATAGAAGACATTTTGAACCTGACAATGGAACTGCTTGCATCGATGCAAATGGTTACGATGTGTGCATGTGAGAGAGAGAGAATCATTTCTCTCCAACTATCTTTTTTAGTACTGCAAGTTGTCTAGCCAGAATCATTAGCACACTGTCTCTGTTGAATGATGGAGTGAATGAAATCAGCTCTTTGCTTATTTTTTGGATTGAACACGCTAAACAACACGGATCAAATGGCTCCTCTCCCCTTTCATTTCTTCCACAATAAATTCCACCGAATTTATGAAATGCCTACCCTGTGCTGGGCACCAGCGATGCAGAGATGAAGGTCAGGTTCAGGTTTAGTAGCCATCTCTTAAGATTTGGGGGCAGGGGGCATATACCCTTGCTCCCCACTTCCACCGCAGCCCAGGCGGCTGTAAAACCTGCGGTGGTGTGAGTTCTCCACCGTCCTTGGCTTCCGGGAACTCGGGACACCCGAGCCTGCCCACCAGCAGAGTTCCAGGGCGCTCTGCCTTTCACAAGAGGCGAACCCTCAAGTTCAACTCCGGAGCCGCGGCGCTAGCTCCTAGCGGAGTGACCCCGGGGTGCTACAGCGCCCCGAGCCGGGTTCCTTCCACCTGTCCGCCCGCCCGTCGGGGTGCGCCAGACCCCGCGCCCGCTTACTTTGCCGCTGTCGCTCACGCCAAGGAGGTGATCCCGCAGCACCTCCATGGGACAGGTCCAGGTGGAGTGGACGAACGTCCCTCGGAAGATGTGCGCCAGGGGCGGCATCCGGGCGGCACACATGCTAGCAGCAGAGTGCAGCGCGGGGTCCACGGGCCGAGGAGGGCGCACCAGGCGGAGGCGCGACTAGGGCTCCCTGCGGCTACCGGCAGCTGCGAGCGGGCACCGGCTCCAGCCGCGTCCTGCCCCGGCTTCCCCGCGCGATCGCCTGCCCCCTGCAGGCCGCGCCCAGTGGCTCTCTGCCTCCCGGATACCAATCGGATTTTTCTCCGCGAGTTGGCTCCGTGCTCCGGTGGGGTGTGGTCTTTCTCTCCACCCCTGCCTTAGTTTTGGATGTGTTAACTCTTTGAGTTATCAAAATCAACCACAGCTGAGGCTCACGAAATCAACCTCCTCATCTTTAATTGGCAGGTATGGGTTTGTGTCTGCCTAGCCTCTCTGCCCCTTAAACTCTTAACGCTAGCATTCCCCTCCACCTGTAGCACCCAGGTCCTGAATTTGCAGAAGTTCAGGGACAGGTGAAAGGTCGGTTGAGGTTGCCTCCCTTAGGACAGTTTCATTTTCCGTTTCTGCAGACTGATGAATTTGTATCCATCTACAGCTGAGGTTCTGGAAGCATGTCTTCAGATCCTTACTGGGAGGGCTCCATTACTGCGTGTTAATCTGGACCCCAAAGTTCTTCCCCTTACCTTTATGCAATGTTCTGGCCCTTCTATCTATCCACAGATAATTCTAATCCCAATTGTTCTCATGTTAACAAATTAATCTCTTTGATTCACTACTGCATTGTCCACGGACAGAAAATTAAGTTTGCAAGTCAAACTGCTAGGAGTGACAAGCGAGTTCAGAGTGAAGGTCAGCAGCCAAGAGACTGTGGAGAAGGGGCTCAGAATCCTCATCCTCCTCATCTGTGAAATGGGGCTTGGACTGAGCTGACCATGGCAAGACTGAGTCTAGGTCAGTGTTCCCTCTCTCCACAACAGCCAAGGATCCAGGGTCCTTTGCTAGGTTTCTCCAAGAAGACCAATGGGTTTCTCACTCAGGGCCTTTGGATATGCAGTTGCTTCTGGCCTAAATGCTTTTGGTGGGTCTTGGCA
Source organism: Tupaia tana (assembly GCA_026018925.1). Lineage (NCBI taxonomy): Eukaryota > Metazoa > Chordata > Mammalia > Scandentia > Tupaiidae > Tupaia > Tupaia tana. The sequence continues at coordinate 29,258,832 of JAKSZU010000013.1, forward strand.
CTACCACTCTTCTCATCACTGGTTTGCCTCAAAGGTCAGCTCTTTGGAGGAAACTTCCCTGAGCACCATGTTCGTAGAACCCCAATCCCAGTGATGTCTTGTTCATTCACCTATCTTATTTCTGCTGCTGCATTTACGAAGAGTGACCAACTCTCGTCCATTTACTGGGGATTTGCCTGGTTTTAGCACGAAAAATCGAGCAGTCTGGAAAACCCTTGAGTTCCCGGCATACAGGGGTAACTGGTCACCCTACCAAGAATTCAGAGTTAGGAATCTCTGAAGTTGACATCGTTACACTGACCTTTTGAAGACTTCAACCCCTCCTCTCTGTTACTGTCCCCTGATTCTGCGCACCACACTCTCTTCTTATGGTCCCACCCGGCAGTACACTGAAACTTTCCACTGACCTGGGCTTACATACATACAACCTTAGGAAAAGAGGCGAAGAAAATATTGGCTTTTAATTTGAAAGAAGATTCAATGAAATGTTTCCAAAAGCTGTATTGGTTCCTTAAAACAGATACAACTAATAACTTTTTTCATGAAAGCAACCTAAAAGTCCAACAATTAAAAGTAGTTTTGTGAATTAGAATGTATCTACTCCGTAGAAAATTATAAGGTTGTTTTAAAACAGTAGAAATATATAGCACATAGAAATGTATATAATATTGATTTTTTTAAAGAATTATTTAATTTTATATATCATCATTACTATTTAGTTTGCTCCAGGACTCATGTGCTCACCAGAGAGAGAGAGAGAGAGAGAAAGTGAGAAAGCAAGTCACCAGGTCCAAGACCCTAACCATGGTTAGCCATGTGGAAGTCCAGCTCCTTAACCACCATGCCACCTGCTGGCCCCAATGCTAAGCTTTTAAAACTGACATTCGTGTGTGATTAAAATCATGAAAATCTGTAAGCATCATGACTAGCATTGAAAAGTTACACCAAAAAGAGATACTGTTCTGTTGAGGTAATGGAATTACTAGGGGGTTTTATTCTGATATTTATTAATGTTTTATTGTGTGATTTATGGAATGAGGAATCTTTATGTAACTTGAAGTCATTTTCTAAAAGAAGAAAGGGCCACAGGCCTCCAGTTGACATGGCATTAGCATTCCTCAGTGTTAGCTCTTTTGAGCAAAACACACGTGTGCTTCCATTCCCAGTCCAGTTGGTTCAGGATCCAGAACCCCTGGTACCGTATTGTCACACACCAAGAAAAGTAACAGCAAACTCAGCCATAGGTCAAGTCAAAGTTCTGGCTTTCCCACGATTTTCACCTGGTCTCCACCCTCAGACTTGATGACTTCTGTAAGTTGCTGGTCTTCCTGCAATTTGAAGTCCATTTCGTAATCCCCAAGGAAATGTTCTCTAGGTTGCTGAGATTTGGAGGAAGACAGTATAGAGCTTCCATAGCCACCTTCAAAACACAGCCCAAGCATCTTCAGTGCCCTACCTCTGAGTATCACTTCCTTCAGACAAAAAGAGCCCTCCTTGGGAGGGAATATTCCTGACGTAGGCCCTGGCTGCTTCTTCTGACTTGACTCCCTCCTCTCTCCCACATGCCACGGATCTGTCTGCTCATGCTCTTCTCTGCCTGTGCTGCCCTTTACCACCTGATACCATGCCTGCCTCATTTTCCCACCCACTCTCCCTGGCTAAACGCTTCAGCTTAATTGCCCAGCCCACCCCACCCTCATCCAGGAACTCTTTACACCTCCGCTCAATCTCTCAGGTATTAAGTGTTCCTCCTCTGAGTTCGTGGGGTGCTGTAATTGTTCCTTTACTCATCTGTCTCCCCTAGAAAATTGTATTCTCCTGAAGGACCATGTCCTCTCTTTCTTTCCTGTCTTCCTTCTCTCACCCTCAGTTTTTCTCCCTTCTTTCCTTTTGTTCTACTTCCTTTCCTTCTACCTTCCTCCCTCCCTTCTCCCTGCTCCTTTCTTTCTTTCTTTTTCTCATTCTTTCTGTATATTCCTTAGCACAATGCCTGGTCTATACGAGATGTTCAGTAGACCTACTACATGAATGCTGAATTTCAGGAAATGGCTTCATTGCCTATATTTTCAATGATACTTTTTTAAAAATGAGACTCCAGTGGGTGTATGCTAATGGTAAGCAATTCACTGGGACTAGAATTTAAAAGCCGTATTTATTTAGTTTTCTAACATTGTAGTATAAAAATATTCAAAGACGTGGAACACAGATAAGGTTTATTATCTGTTGATGAGGATGTATATTACAGTCTCAACTGGGCTGAACTGAGATGTAAATCATGCTGGGTTAAGTCTTCACAATCTAAATGATGTATAGTGATTTAATGTATGAATAATAATAATAATAAATATTTAAAGATGAATAAATTTTCAAAAAAATCATTCATTTATTTATTTGTTTATTTATTTTAGAGGTTTTTGCCTCAGGGCATGTGCACTTGTCAGATAGATAAAGAGACAGAGACAGGGAGAGGGACCGTGAAAAATCACCCCCCAGGGGGATGACCAGACTGCAGTTCCTTCTCCTCCATCCTCCACCTGGGATCTTGGGCACGCACACACCCATCCCCAGCATGATTTTCAAGCCAGCGGGACCAGGACTCAAACCACAATGGCCATGTGGAAGTCCAGTGATGTAACTGCTATGCCATCTGCTGCCTCTGCAAAGTCTATTCTTAAGATTACAATACTTCCTCCTTCAGATGCAACCAGGTGGCCCTAAAACTCTTCAAGTACGGGGTGGAACCAGTAAGTTCTAAACCTCTAATTGCTTGAAGCAAAGCACCCTCAGTGCCCACAGCATGATCAGTTTTGGCACCTTTGATCACCTTAATGATGTAAGCATACATCCCACCTTTTAGATAGAACTAACAGAATTGTTTTCAAGGGGTTTTCTTTTTGCTATCTCATTTTAGCTTCACAATAACCCTATAAAATAGCAAAAGAATAAATTTTAACCATTCCACAGATAGGAATACTGAGGTGCAGGGATGTTAGCTTGCCTGTCTGGTTAGTGGAGTATGGACCTGGGTTTTGATCCCAGTTGTCCTCACACAGTACTTCATCACAGTAGACTGAGAAATTGTACTCTCAATTTTGCATTGAGAGTTATCATCTACAACTTTCACTGAGCATGTAGTTTTCCAACAGTTCCTGGAGACACATAGATCCAGCTTAAAGTGAAGTCAGAGTGGGAATAATAGACTTTAAGGAGAACAGCAAACCAATCAACATAGGTCAATGAATTGATCCAACAAGCCAATCAGCATAGGTCAATGGAATGATCATGACTCATATTTTCATGGGGAATAGAGAGTGAAGGGCAAGCAGGTTAAATGAGAATCTGCTTTTCCTCTCATATCTAGAAGAGGAGTTGTCATTGCACAGTGGAATAAATGCCTGCCTATTTTATTTATTCTTTTTGTGTAGCTAAATCTATCAGTTTCCATGGTGCCCCGTATTCACCATGGAAACTCTGACAAGCTTGTTATGCTTTAAGGGGGAAAAAAAAAGATACACCAAAAAATTGAGATGGGATAAATGCGTTCTTTTAAAAACTGTGTTCTTCTGAGTGGGGAGCCTTGATGGATAGCAAATTATAATGATCTCAATTTTCCAGTTCTTAAATGAGAACACAGCTTTGCCTGTCCTTTGAAGGAGCACTCTTGGCTCCCCCAAATTACCGTATCCATATAGCAGTAACGTCTCTGAGTATCTCACTTCTATATTTACTGGCAATAAAGAGATGGTACAATCCTCATTTTGTCATTTTTGGGAGAATATAGTTCATTTTTTTAACATATATTCTTTTTTTCTCTTTTTAAGAGAGATTTTTGCTGTAGGGTGTGTGCGCTCACCAAAGAGATATAGAGAAATAGGAAGCAAGAAATTACCCCTCCAGAAGGGATGACCACAATACAATCCTTTCTCCTCCATTCTCCTCTTGGAATTTTTGGGCACACATGTACATGTACCTGGAATGAATTTTAAGTTGCCAGATCTGAGACTTGAACCACAGTTGACTACGTGGGAGTTCAGCAATGTAACCATTAAACCATCTGTTGGTCCCTACATATATTCTTTAATCTGTTTGTTCAGGCAACAAATATTGATTGGGCATCTTCGTTATGATGGTATTATGCTACACACAGTGGCTATGACTGCGTAGGAAACAGATACGGCCTTGTCCATTAATCTTTCTCTCTGCCACCTCTAGCAGTGGGCATTAATTCACACTATTACCATAATAGTTCCCTAGCATGATTAGTGAATGTTAGTATTGTCATATATATAGAATTTCACATTTTAAATGATACAGCTATAATAAAATCACTTAAGACTGGAGCTGAAGTATCACATTGATAACAAAGAAGTATATACTATCTCTAACATTACTTGCCCTAAAGAAGTCTATTCTTTTTAACTAGCTAAATCGTTACTTTTAAACCAATAATATGTTTATTTTTAAGACTTGAGCATTAAAAAAACCTATCTCTCACTACCCAGATATATCATCACCATTACCATCCTTATGTTTTTTCTTAGAAAAGTTCAAATATAGGAAAGATAAAAGATAATGAACAGCTTAGAAGTTTGTAGAAGGGGAAAGCAAAATAGAGAAAAGCTATCTTTACTTTGTAGAACAGCAGTGGAATTGGGAGATATGCGTACTTTACCTGAATTTTAATGAAGAACAGAAAACTTCAAAATGAGAGTATTGAGTCGTAACTTGAATTGAGTTTCATGCCAGACAGTGCAGAGAGATTCTTCTCCTGGCTGGAAGGTTTTAAGGACTGTGCAAGCAGCTGTCTTCATCGCCTACTCATACTGCTGATCCCTAGGGTCAGCATCTCAGTGGAGTCCAGCTTATGCCAATTCCCCACCATGACGGCACCTTCAAAGCAAATGTCGTTGACCTCATGTTACTGTGTCCACCTTTCTGTTGTAACATGGATTATAAAACAAAAAAAAATCCACTTTTGCTATCAAGGTGGCAAACAGTAAATAGAATTGATACTTCTCCTGCTTAGACCATAAGTTCTAAAAAAGACTTTCATCTATCAATGAAACTGCAATAGTACCAGATAGACATAATCAACTTGTTAGATACATCATTTCCCCATTTTTCACTGAAGACCCAAATAACTGCAAGAGGTTCTAATAAACGAAAACTGTCTGCTACATATTGTTATTTTGAGTTCATGTCATTTAGACCAAAAGCAGATCTAGCCTTTTACTTAGCTCAATCTATCTCAACTTGGACAAATTCTGTTAAGGTTTTATGAAATGTTAGCAATGGCAAAGGAATATAGTTTGAATTTGTTGAATCCTCCTAAATATCTCCGAATTTCAGGTTGAAATAGGGTATGGATACCTTGACATGATTATACATGTATGGAGGAAACAATAGTTGTTAGTTTTTCTGCCTACAACTAGAAAAATCTGCACATCTCCGACATGCCACCTTGACAACTAAGCTATAGAAGATGTGATAAATTCTATTAGGTGATAGTTTCTAAGAGAAGGGATGTTTGCTGTTGTTGTTGTCGTGTTTTTGTTTTTTAGGTTTTGGCTATAAGGCACATGTACTAGCCAAAGACAGAGAGAGGAGGAAAGAGAAGAAAAGTGAAAAATCACCTTCTCAGGAGGGATGACCACATTACAATATCTTCTCCTCCACTCTCCTCTCAGGATTTTGAGCATGCATGCACATGTGCCTGGCATGATTTTCAGGCCATTGGGTCCAGGACTTCAACCACAGTTGGTCGTGTGGGAGTCCAGTGCTTTAACCACCATGCCATCTGCTGGCCCCAAGGAGGGTTGGTTTCACTCAATGATATCAATGCACAGTACAAATGGGTTGAGCTTGACTGTGGTTCCAATGTGGTAAGACACCTACCCCAGCTAATACAGAATTATGGGCAATTGCTGAAAGTCATTGCATCTTTGTTCCTAGACTCCATGTTTCTAGGAACCAGGCAAAGTTTGAGCTCTATTCTAGCAGAAAGACAAATGTTATCATTACAGAAGTTACAAAATTAGTACCCCTTGGATAGGTATACATTACATGTGGAAAGTAAAGACCAACTGAAACTCCAGTTAAGTGACAAAATAACAATATTTTTAAGGGTGAGAAAAATAGTTCTGAGGCATTCTCACAGTATTATTTAAATATGTAAAATTAAACACATTTGGAAAACTATAAATGGATATCAAAGCTTTCTTCCTTTCTGTGTGTTTCTAAAGGATTATTTTTAATTTTGTGTATAAATGAAAGAATTTACCATTTATATGAGACTCTTCCATAGCAAATGCAAAAAGCATAGTTGTGGCAAAAATCTAGCCCTAATGGGAGGGAGAGAAAACATCTCTAAGAAGTAGTTTCTGTTTAAAAGTAGTCGCTTATATAACTGGATTATATTTCGAATTCTCTGTGGAATGATACATAATAGGGACTCAGTAAATATTAAGTAAATTAATGTTATATCACATTTTATAAATTAAAGCTCCAATTCAAATTTACCCATCCCCAAAAGGATTAATATTGCCATGGATATATGGCGCTACAGTATTTGGTGAGATTCAATACATGTAACTGGGATTTGGGGCATGTGTTTCGAACAAACTTGAACATGATAGAAACTTGTTCTGAAGACCTATGAATGGAAAAAAGCATATGAGAAAATGTTCAAAGTCTCTTGTCATAAGAGAAGTGCAAATTAAAACCACAGTGAGATACCATTTAACCCCAGTTAGAATAACTAGGACAAAAAAAAAAAAAAGAACAACTAGTGCCAGCATGGTTGTGGTGAAAAAAGGAACCCTCCTACACTGTTGATGGGAATATAAATTAGCACAGCTGATGTGGAAAACAATATGGAGGTTGTTCAAAAGTCTACAAATAGAACTTCTATATGACCCAGTAATCTTATTCCTCAGTATTTACCTAAAGGATAGGAAAACACTCAGCCAGAAAAACACTTGCACATCCATGTTTATCGCAGCATTATTCACAATTGCTAAAGCATGGAACTAACCTAAGTGTCCAAAACTGATGACTAGATTGAAAAACTGGCACATATATACTAAGGACTAGTTTTCACTATAAGAAACAATGGGACCCTGGAATTTAATTCAAAGTGGATGAATATAGAAGACTCAATGTTGAGCGAAGTATGCCATACTTTGAAAGATACACACTGTATATCCCCACTCAATTTGTACTGAATATTTGTACTTTATGGCAGAAGTGGAAAGATCTGAAGATATGATAGCAGAGAGAATAAGTGTAGACACAAAAAGACTAAGGAAAGGGAGTGGATGATAGAGAAAGGGTGGTAAAGTGTGAGTGTGAGGTGTACAGGGAAGAAACTTTTTTTTTTTTTTTTTTTGGAGAGGTTTTTGCTATAGGGCGCGTGCGCTCGCCAGACAGACAGAGAGAGACAGAGAGACAGAAAGCGAGAAATCACCCCCCAGGGGGGATTGTCACACCGCAATCCCTTCTCCTCCATTCTCCTCTCGGGATCTTGGGCACACACGCACACGTGCCTGGCGTGAGTTTTAAGCCACCGGGTCCGGGACGCGAACCGCGGTCGACTACGTGGGAGTCCAGCGACATAGCCATTACGCTAACTGCTGGTTCCCAAGAAACATTTTTTTTTATTACATTTTAGCACATGTCTTTTACAGTATACATTTCTTTTTCCAACACAAATACTATGCATGTCAGTCAAGACAATGATATTACTATATACATTATCATCAGCAAATAGCTTCTCATTTTTTGTCCACTAAGCATACTTTTATGTTTTTCCTTCCCTCCCTCCCTCCCTCCCTCCCTCCCTCTCTCTCTCTCTCTCTCTCTCTCTCTCTCTCTCTCTCTCTTTCCTTCTTCCTTCCTTCCTTCCTTCCTTCCTTCCTTCCTTCCTTCTTTTTTTTTTCCTTTTTTTTTAATTTGCATACAATCATTACATTTGTACAGAATGGGTACAAAATGGTCTGTAAAAGCATGTATATACAGTGTGCATTAACCAAATAGATATAAACATATTCACCACCTTCAACAGTTAACATTATGTTGTGAACATTCAAAACCCACTCAGATGATTCTGCAAGTAAGTGTGAATTGTCTATGATGTTTTTTGCTGAGAGATACAATTCCTTTTTTTTTTTTTTCTTTTTTCTTCCAATTATCAGTTCATAAAGTTCCCAGCAATAGGGAACGTAGACTTCACTCAGGGCTGGACCAAGGGTGGGTCTCGTGCAGCCCCGTAAATGTAGGTGAGTCTCCATGGAACACAGTTTCAGGGACGCGGCTCTGGAAAGCAGAGACGGCCATCAGCTGATGCGGCACAGCAGCCATCCCACAGTAACCGGGAATGGCATTGTGGGGATCTGCAGCGTGAATCATCCTCCGGTGTCTGGATTCCTTAAGAATGGTAGAGTAGTTCTTGTTTTTCCCTGAGGTAATGCAGAGCTGGTAACCATCATCTTCTCACTGACCATAGGCAGAGAAATTCCTCCCACACAATACACCTCTCAATTGGTCCAAGACAGCCAAAGTCTCCCTCTGCTGCCCATAGCTGCAAGTTCTTGATCCCTGTTCTCGGTCCCAGCCTGCCGCCTGCGGCCGGTGGCCATGCGGGGATGCAGGCCTGGCAGCCATGCGCAAGCCTGGGGGCCACATGTAGGCCCGGCAGCCATGCCTGGACCCGGCGGCCACTTGCAGGCCCGGGACCACACGCAGGCCCAGCAGCCCCATGCGGGCCCCGAGCGCATGAATACGCGTGGGATCCAGTGCCCCCCCCCCCCAGCCAGAGAAAGGAAGGACAGCGACCTCGGCCGGTCCGCGGCGCCAGCCCGCTGCAGCACCGGGCGCGAGACATACCCAGCGCCGGAGAGGCAGTGGGGGCTGGGCGGTCCGGGCCCTGGCACGCGGGGCAGAGCCGCAGCCATGGTGCGGGGGGGGGCAGAGCCGCAGCCATGGCACGCAGAGGCAGACCCCGGCCACGGCACGCGGGGCAGACGCCGGCCACGGCACACGGGGCAGACCCCGGCCACGGCACGCGGGGGCAGAGCCCCGGCCACGGCACGCGGGGCAGAGCCCCGGCCACGGCACGCGGGGCAGAGCCCCGGCCACGGCACGCGGGGGCAGAGCCCCGGCCACGGCGGGGGCACGGCACGCGGGGGCAGAGCCCCGGCTGGACTGGCTCTCCGGCCAAGGCTTGCAGAGCAGAGCCCCAGCCGCAGGGCAGAGCCCCGGCCTGGCCAGCCCTCCGGCCAAGGCACGCGGAGCAGAGACCCGGCCACAGCACGCGGGGCAGACCCCGGCCACGGCACGCAGGGCAGAGCCCCGGTCACGGCACGCGGGGGCAGAGCCCCGGCCACGGCACGCGGGGGCAGACCCCGGCCACGGCAGGCGGGGGCAGAGCCCCGGCCACGGCAGGCAGGGGCAGACCCTGGCCATGGCACGCGGGGGCACGGCACGCGGGGGCAGAGCCCCGGCTGGGCTGGCTCTCCGGCCAAGGCTCGCAGAGCAGAGCCCCAGCCGCAGGGCAGAGCCCCGGCCTGGCCGGCCCTCCGGCCAAGGCACACGGAGCAGAGCCCCGGCCACAGCACGCGGGGCAGACCCCGGCCACGGCACGCGGGGCAGATCCCCGGCCATGGCACGCGAGGCAGAGCTCCGGCACGCGGAGTAGAACCCCAGCCACAGCACACAGAGCAGAGCCCCGGCTGGGCTGGTTCTCCGGCCAAGTCACGCGGAGCAGATCCAGGCGGCACGCGGAGCAGAGCCCCGGCCATGGCACGCGGGGCAAACCCTGGCCACGGCACGCGGGGCAGACCCTGGCCACGGCACGTGGGGCAGAGCCCCGGCCGGGCCGGCTCTCCGGGCAGGGCACACGGAGCAGAGCCCCCGCGCCCCATCTCCGCGCCTCGGCTCGCGGAGCGGAGCCCCCGTGCCCGGCGCCCCGCCCCCACACCCCGGTACGCGGAGCGGAGCCCGCGGCCCGCCCGCCGGCCGGCCCCACACGGCGGAGCCCCGCGGCCCGCCCGCCGGCCGGCTCACGCAGACGGAGCCCCGTGGCCCGCCCGCCAGCCGGCGCACCTTTAAAAAGAAACTTCAATTAAGCAACACCAACAGCAGCAGCCGGACCCTCAGCCCTACCATGACAGCTCTCCTTTCCTTTGATAGAGGCCTTTGTCCAAAGGTGTGTCTATGTTGGTGCCCGGGACCCAGCTAGGTTCCTGGACAGCGCTGGTGTTGGGAATGTGTGTCCGTGTAAGAATCAAGTGCTTTTTCTTAGTTCAGGAAAAGAATGAATGTGCTTCTAAGTGGTGTGGTTTAGGCTCGAGAAGGCATCCTCCTGCCAGCCTTTGAAGGAGGGCGCGGGAGACACAGGTATTTTCCGGACAGCAGCCGTGATCGAGACCGCGGTGCCATGGCGGCGCGGAGCCACCCCCGAGAGGCCCGGGCGCTGGAGCCAGGGGAGCAGCCCTGAAGCTGCAAAAGGGATCCACGGGCGCAGGACCTCTCTGCGCCCCGAGGGCCTGGAGAGCAGCAGCGACGCCGCCCGCACGCCGCAGCGCGGTGACGGTCGCGCGTGGGGCCGCCCGCGGCTGCCCCGCCGGCCCGAGGCGTCCAACAGGGGCGCTGCGGCCGGGCCCCGCGGGCCTCGGGCGCAAGAAACATTTTTTTAAGTTAATTTTTTTTCTTCTCTTCCTGTCTGCGTTTTTTTGTTTTTGTTTTTGTTTTTTGTTTTGTTTTGTTTTGTTTTGTTTTGTTTTACTTTACTTACTACTTACATTTGACCAGAGAGGGACAAAGTGTGAGAGCAAGAGAGAGGGGGGGAGTGAGAAAGCAAGCCACCAGGTCCGAGACTCAAACTGTGGTCAGCCATGTGGGAGTCCAGCACCCTTAAACACCATGTTTCCTGCTGGCCCCAACACAGGGAAGAAACATTTAACAGACCAAAAGATGTAAAAGTTCTCATACACACACTCACACACACACATATATATGTGTGTGTGTGTGTGTGTGTGTGTGTGTGTATCCAATAGATATATACTTATGGAGCATGATGGCGACTTCATGTAAAATGTGAAATTAATCTGAAATTAAAAATACATATATAAAAGAAATAAATAAAAGACAGAAGAAATCTAGCCCAAACTCCTTAGTTCAAATGGACATGGCGATATACTCTCTCACATAACAACATCCATGGCACACTGTCTTCTGACATCACAGCTTTGTTGCAGTTCAGTTAATATCTACAGCATCATACAGGCTTCTCTCTCTCTGCCCATCCCACCTCTCTTTCTCTTTTGCCCTTTCTCCCCGTCTCTTACAGTCTACACTCTACTTGGAGTCTGTTCTCTGACATTTCTTTCCTCATAGTTACAAAAAGGTGGCATCAGCTCCTCCTTACACTCTCTCAAATTCAAGCAAAGGAAAAAAAAAAAAGAGTTACGTTTCTCAAAAGTTCCAGGAAAAAGCAAAACAAAGCAATAAAACATTCACCACCTTATTTGACCCAATTGGACCATATTTCCAGTCTAGGGGGTTGGGTGGGGGAAGAAACCGGGACGATGTGAACTATGATTGTTTAACCCGGGCCTCATGCTCCACTTCTCAATCAGAAAAAAAGGAGGAGAGTAAGGGACTGACGTACAGGAGCTGAGAATGGAGTGGGGATTCCCTAGACAAATTAAGATACAGTGTCCAGGAAATGGTGAATAGATGCTGGGCAGCAGAAAGAACAGGTACTTACTGTGGTATGATGGCTATGAGTCTTTAAGTTACTGACTTCACTAATCAGGAAGATAAGCACAGATATAACCAGCAATGTAATACCAGCATACGTATTGACATAGTCTGACAGACTATTTGATGTGCATAAAACAATTATGTTGTAATATGCTTTTCTGTTATCTTCAACAAACTTTATTTTGTGTCTACTTATGAGTGGGGTGATGTGTCAGAGGATGTGAAAATGAGTGTGGGCCCAGCCTGGTAGCACAGTCAGTAGCTCACTGGAAGTCACATCCAGGCCAGCCTGAAAACTCCCTACTGGGCGTGTGCATGTACCAAGATGCTGAGAGGCGGAAGGGCTGGAGAAAAGGGGTCACAGGGGTCACAGTGTAACAAGACTTGTCAAGGCGCTCTTCCTCTCTCTCTCGTGCACATGCACACATGAACACTATCATGAGTAAAGTAAATAAAACTAAAACACCAAACAAATGGAAAAGAAAATGAGTATGGTATAGTCCCTGTCCTCACATTAAGAATCACAAGAGGAAGAGTTAAAAATAAAATACATAGTGGAACAAAACCTTTCATTTTTATTTATTTATTTATTTTTATTTGGGAGGGAAAGGTTTTTGCTGTAGGGTGTGTACGCTCGCCAGAAAGACAGAGAGAGACAGAGAGACAGAAAGCGAGAAATCATCCCCTGGGGGCCAAGCTGCAATCCCTTCTCATCAATTCTCAATTCTCCTCTCGGGATCTTGGGCACACACACACACACACACCCATGGCATGAATTTAAGCTGCCGGGTCCTGGACTTGAATCGTGGTTGACTACATGGAGTCCAGCGATGTAACCAAACCTTTTAATTTTTATTTACAGACATCTCTTAGATCTTAGACATGAATACAAGGATTTGGGATCTGTCACCATAACTTATAAGAAAGATATTTAACATTTTGGTGCCATTACATTAGGAATTTCTCTTTATTTCTACCATATACTTCCTTCCAGTTAATTACAGTCATTTCTGATATGAGACATTTTGGTGTGGTTATTTCCATGCAGAACTATTTTGATGGCATAGAACACAACGTGACAATGTTAATTTAGCATTAATCTTTCTGATCTTTATCTGTCCCTCATGCCATTCTGAAATTGATTATAAAATCTAGTCAAGTCGTATTTGACCAAAACACTTATATCCCAAACGCAATATACCAAAACTCTTGGCTCAAATGAACCATGTCAAAAAGTCCTGCTTTGATCATTTCTATTCATCAACTCTTTAGTTGTTAACCTTCAGATCAAGTGCTAGAAAGCACTTTAGGGATTGTGCTTGGTTCATATTTCTAGATATTCCTAAATATATTAAGATTAAGGACTCCTGTCCATAAAAATAATTTACCATGAAACTCGTAAAAAAAATACAATGATACCAATGTTTTATACGATTTAATAAAAGCACAATTATTTAAGTTCTCTTTCTTCCCTGATCAATTAAGTATGACTCATTTCGTAGTGGCTGTGGTTGTGGTATAATGTGCTCAGTAGTTTCAACTCCCCACCTCTGCCTGATCTCTTCCCCTGGCCTTCATTCGTGGAGCACCTTCTATGCGCCTTGAAGCATTATTCTTCTCTAGGTATCATCATAGGTCTGGGAATCAAAATATTAAGAAGACATGACTTTGGGGGCCGGCAGGTGGTATGGTGGTTAGGCACTGGACTCCCCCATGACCGGCCATGGTTTGAGTTACAGATCTGGCTGCTTGCTTTCTCTCTCTCTCTTTCTCTCTCTCTGTCCCTCTCTGATCAAATTTAAACAAATAAGTAAATAAAGTTAAATAAAATAATTCTTAAAAAAAATAAAAGAGGAAGACATGGCTTTTACTCTTAAGGAGCTCACAAGAAACCCAGCCTGAAGCGTTGGAAGCCACATGGCAACCGAAACATGGACCCTGGGTCAGTCGGAGGGTTCCTGCACAGGTGCCCATGATCCTGATGAGCTGGAGGGCTGGAGAAAGGGGATCGCAGCATGACAAGACGCTATCAAGTCTGTTTTTTTTCTCACGTGCTCTCTCTCTCCCTCTCCCTCTCTCATGTATACAAATGAGCTTTCTACCATAAAAATGTAAAAGAAGCTCCACAAGATAATGGTGAAAAACAGCAGGTATATGGGTGACTATGAGCAAACTCTCTTGCCCTTGAATTGTCCCTGCACATCCCATCTACCCACCGTAGGGCTCCAAAAGGGCTGAGTCTTCTCCTTTACTCCTTTGGCAACAATGCTTAATGCAGTGCCTGGCATGTTACAGACATCCAATAATGTTTGTCAGCTGCGTTAAGTGCAATGGTAAAAGTATACATGAGATATGAATACTTAAGAAACTTATTGATTCTTTTCTCAGAAAAGTAGATGCAAGAGAGAAGGCAATCTGGGGCAATGATTTTCAACTAAGAGTGGCTCTGCTCCTCGAGGGAACATTTGACAATGTTTAGAGATATTTTTGTGGCCATCGCTGGGGAGCATGACTGGCATCTTGTGGTTAGAAGCCAGGGATACTGCTAAACATCCTTCAGTCCTCAGCACATCCTCTACCACAGAGCTATCTGGTCCCAATTATCAACAGTGCTGAGGTTAAAAAACCTTTCTCTGGAGTAAGATTCCTCAGCCTCTAGATTTTAAATGCTCAGATTTTCTTTTCTTCCTTTCTTCTTTCTTCTTTCTTTCTTTTTTATCAAGATTCTGCCTTTTTGTTTTGCCACAAGGTGCATGAGCTTGCCAGAGAGAAACAGAGAGAGAGAAACTGAGAAATCACTTCCCCGCCGAAGGGGAGAGGGCATGTCACAATCCCTTTCCCTCCATTCTCTTGGGATTTGGGGCATGCACACACACTTGCCTGGTGTGTTTTCCAAGCTGTCAGGTCCGAGACGCAAACTGTGGAGTTAGCCTTGTGGTATCTAGCGCCTTACCCACTATGTGACCTGCTGACCCAATGCTCACTGATCTTTGCGCTACTAGAAGCATCATAAAGTCTTAGACAATGATGGAGTTGAAAAGAACCTTAGGGACCAGCAGTTAGCATAATGGCTATATCTCTGAACCCCCATGTTGTCGATCACAGTTCGAGTCCCAGACCTGGTGGCTTAAACTCACACCGGGCGCGTGTGCGTGTGTGCCCAAGATCCCAAGAGGAGAATGGAGGAGAAGGGATTGCGGCGTGACCATCCCCCCTGGGGGGTGATTTCTCGCTTTCTGTCTCTCTGTCTCTCTCTGTCTTTCTGGCAAACGCACGCACCCTATAGCAAAAAAAAAAAAAAAAAAAAAAAAAAAAAAAGAAAAAAAGAAACTTAATGTTTTAGAGTCTTACATTTAACTCCAATTCCCCCAAAAATAAAATCACATCTATTATTTTATTCTTAAGAGATGATCTGCTAGGGACCAGCAGTTAGCGTAATGGCTATGTCGCTGGACTCCCACGTAGTCGACCGCGGTTCGAGTCCCGGACCCGGCGGCTTAAACTCACACCGGGCGCATGTGCGTGCGTGCCCAAGATCCCGAGAGGAGAATGGAGGAGAAGGGATTGCGGCGTGGCCATCCCCCCGGGGGGTGATTTCCTGCTTTCTATCTCTTTGTCTCTCTCTGTCTGTCTGGCGAGCGCACGCGCCCTATAGCAAAAACCTCTCCAAAAAAAAGAGATGATCTGCTATTAAATTTCGGGGGGCAGAGAGCTCAGTTTTGTGAGTGACCATTCCTTTGCTCATTTTAATATCTGTATTATACATTATATTGAATCAGAAGTTCCATTTCAAAATGGCACATTTCAAAATGTTACATAATTTGTCCTAGTTTGACCTTCATGAGCAAAAATGAATAAATCAGTACTTTCTTCAATATGACAGTCATTCAGGAGTTGAAAATGGGGATTATCACCCTACATCTTTTTGTCCCCACCAGATTCAATTGTCCACCATTCTTCAAAGTAATTAAGAAAAATGCAAGGGTCAGTCCCTGATGGGGTGTTTTAAGGTGGCTGGATTCCACATTGCTGGCTATATGATTTGTGTCCCGTACCCGGTGCCTTGAGAAACACATGGGTGTCTGTGCATGTGTACTTGAAATTCCGAAAGGAGGGAGAGGAGGAGAAAGTATTGCAGCGTGACCGTACACCGTGAGATGTGCCTCCTCACTTTCCACCTCTCTTGTTCTCTTGCTCTCTCTGTCTCGCTCTCTCCGATGACCACACGTGCCCTCTAGTGGAAGATCAGACCACACAGAAGATAGATTAAGTACATGAGACTGAACCAGTGAAATAGAATCTTATAACTTTTGACTAAACATTACTGATTTTCTTCTATGCTTTGTTTTCCAGGTCTCAGGATTTTTGTACTGTCCTGAGATAAGACAGGTTCATGTACCTACTATGTGAACAGAATTTTAACCTGTTTATGGCTTTACGTTTTAAGCAAAGCTCTCTTAGCACCTTTTTAATTTTGATTCATTAAAACTAAAAGTGCTTTTCTTGAAATTAAAAACATGTGGGACCAGCAGTTGGTGTAATGGCTATGCTGCTGGACTCCCGTGTAGTTGACCGTGTTTCGAGTCCCAGGCCCCATGGCTTAAACTCACACTGGGTGTGTGTGCATGTGTGCCCAACATCCCAAGAGAAGAATGGAGGAGAAAGGATTGTGCCATGACCATCCACCCCAGAGGGTTGATTTCTCACTTTCCATCTCTCTGTCTCGCTCTTTCTGGCGAGCACATGTGCCCTATAGCAAAAATCTCTACAAAAAAAAATACATAAAGTTTAAAAATACCTATTTAATGACCACAGTAAACTATATAGTATCAGCCAGGTGCTACTTTATAGTATATTCATTCTACTCAGAGCTTCATGCCTAAAGTCAGACATGTGTTCACAGATGTATATATATATATATATATATATATGTATATACACACATCAGCTGAACTTGCTATTGGAAATAGTTAATTACGATATTTTGTAAATCAATAAAATATTGGGGGGGAAATGGAAAGAAACTATAGACACCAAAGACAGTGTGGGAGGAGGGCAGGAAATGGTAGGAGGGTAAGAAATGGGGGGGATGTATATACACATATATACATATGAAACAAGAAATGGAAAATTATTTGTCGATGATAACATGTATGATTAAGCCACTATGCAGTGTAATCTGGATGGGAAATCATATTTTGTATGCTGTCATGATGCTCAGTGAATGAATGCAATATAAGTTAATTAAAAAAAATAAATAAAGAAAATGAAAAAGAAAACGAAGAAAGGAAAAAGTCACAGTGGTTAGCACAAAAGTTAAGTGTTGTGCAGAGAAAGCCAAATTTCTCATGGCCAGGCAGGCTTTGAATCCTGGCCCCAGCAACTTAGACTGCGTATCCATGCACAGGGTCATGACAGAATGAAGAACTGGAGGAGAAAGGATTACAGCATGACCGAGCCCCTTTGTGGGGATTCTCGCTCATTTTCTCTTTCTCCCTCCCTGTCTCATGCATGAGCATGGACCCTCTGCATAATTTTAAAAACTCAATAAATAAGAAGTCTAAGAAAAGAACAGTAGAGAGTATATCAGAACTGGTGGCACGTAAGATTACTTTAAGTGATTAAGGTGGTTTTAGTTATCTCACACATATCACATTCACCAATAATGTATTACATATCATCACATAGTGAGAACATACATTTTAAAATTCTATTTAAGTCAAGGAGATAAACCTACTAAAAGATCTTTAACATCTCTGTAACTTTACTAATTTACTAATTTTCCTTTTTAATTTTTTTTTTAAGATAAGCTTTTGCTGTGTCATGATGCTCGCCCTCCCGAGTAGCTGAGACCACAGACACAACATGCAACACCCCACTCTTTCACTCCAGGTCTCACTATATTGGCCAGGCCAGCCTCAAACTTATGATCCTTCCACCTTAGCCTCCCAGAATCACTGGGATTCCAGGCACTCAAGACCATCCCTATCTTTAAATTGGATTGGAAATCGAACCCATTCTTCCCAGGTGGTCCCAGCCTATGGAGCACAGCAACCCAGCAGTGTACGCCTCTGTGGTTGGGAACAGGCCTCCTTCCTAACTAAGAGGTGCTAGCTGGAATTCAACAGTATTATTTATTTATTTATTTTTCTTTTTTTTCGGAGAGGTTTTTGCTATAGGGCGCATGCGCTCGCCAGACAGAGAGAGACAGAGAGATAGAAAGCGAGAGATCACCCCCCAGGGAGGATGGCCACACCGCAATCCCTTCTCCATTCTCCTCTCGGGATCTTGGACCTGCACGCGCACGCGCCTGGTGTGAGTTTAAGCCACCGGGTCCCGGACGCGAACTGTGGTCGACTACGTGGGAGTCCAGCGACATAGCCATTATGCTAACTGCTGGTCCCAATAGTGTTATTTTTTAATCATGTATTCATGTTTATGATTTCTTCTCATTTATAGCAAGAAGTGCTTTTTTTCCCTTTTATAGATTTGGTATAGTCGATTTTTCATTTATGGCTTTATATATAGTTTTCTAGTAAAACAATGAGTGTGAACTATCAAAAAGTGAAATTTAAAGAAAATTTGTTTAAAATTATTTACAGATGGATCAACAGTTAGCATAATGGCTATGTTGCTGGACTCCCATGTAGTTGACCGCAGTTCGCGTCCCGGACCGGGTGGCTTAAAACTCACGCCTGGCGCATGTGCATGCGTGCCCAAGATCCCGAGAGGAGAACGGAGGAGAAGGGATTGCGGCGTGGCCATCCCCCCTGGGGGGTGATTTCTCGCTTTCTGTCTCTGTCTCTCTCTGTCTGGCGAGCGCATACGCCCTATAGCAAAAACCTCTCCAAAATAAATTAATTAACTAATTAATTAAAATAAAATAAAATAAAATTATTTACAGATAAGGCCAAGCCAACATAAGTGCCTTGTGCAATACCTGGATTTGAAATAACTATGGTCATAGTATCAGAGAGGAGTAGCCTTTTCCTGGTCCCACCACTTACTTGTTCATTAGGTGATCTCAGGTGAGTTATTTAGCACTTTGAACCTCAGTTTCACAATTAAAATGAGGAAGGTGACAATACCTATTCCGCAGAGTGGTATTAACTGAGACTATGTACATGAAATGGCCAATAAAGGTAGGTGCCTAATAAATGTTAGCTCATTTCTCCTCCTCTTCTCTTCTTTACCCTGGTCATCTCCTTCGCAGGAGAGTCCCTTCCTGTCTCTCTAAGGCAAGACATTCCCTTCCTTTTTAAAATTTATTTATTTATTTATTTTTATATTTTCTCATAAACATTTACTTTACATATCAAAAGGTTTTTTTTTCTTTTTTCCATTTATTTATGTATTTTTACATTTTTCCACAAACATTTCATATCAAAAAATTTTTGCTCATACTCCGTAGTCCTTGACAGTTAATAAACAACTTTCAAATTTTCATAAAACTGAATTTTAGAGATATTGTTCAAAATATTTGTTACAATTTTGTTTATAACAACAGAGACAGTATGGTTTTAAATATTTTTCAGAAGATATTGACATGTCAACTACACAAACTGTTGAAAAGCAAATGCCCAGGACACAAGTCACACATAAACCTTCTCAATTCAGCCCGGCCTACCAAGTATTCTCGGATATACCATCTGCTAGCAAAGATCAGTCTCTTTTTCTTCCTTTAAAGTCTCCCTCAAGATAATCCTCTGGTTGTGGCTGCTCTTTTGGAATCTCTACTGATTACCATGCTGGGCTGGAAAAGTCCAGGTTATTTTATGGTACGAATTCTTTCATATAAATTCTCTAATCCTCTCTGCCAGGCAGAACTATTTATAGTGCCAGGCCATCTTTCCAAGAGTTTCTGTTGGCTTACTTGAAATTTACCTTAGTTCCATAGTCTTCTGATTAATCTTCAGATATGACATTCCAGTCAAAGCCCTGTCCAATAAAGAGTATTTCCAATTTCTGATTTGATGCAACAGGTATTATTGAACTTAGCAAATAACCCTCTTGCCACAAAATAAGAATACCCCCAAATAGTTCCCAATTCCAGAGGGGTCAGGAAGGAAGAAAAGTTTATGTTTCCATTTAAAGAAACAAACAAATAAGAAAAAAATATTTTAACAAATTACTGAACCTATCAACAGCTCAACAGAAAGTAAAATCCTTAAATTGGGAAAACAAAGCACAGTAAAAACAATCAGTAATGTTTTACTCCAGAGTCATAAAATTCTATTTCACCGGTTCAGTCTTATGTTCAATCTGTCTTCTGCTGAATTTGCAGTGATACTGCGGTACCATCTTTCCATTTAAATCCTAGAAGTTAACTTCTCTTATTTTTGGAGAGTTTTGTGGTTGTTGTTTTTGGTTTTTGTTTGTTTTGTTTTGTTTTGTTTCTTTGCTATAGGGTGCATGCACTTACCAGAAAATCAGAGAGAGACAGAGAGATAGAAAAGTTTGAAATCACCCCCCAGGGGGAATGGCCACACTGCAAATCCCCTCTCCTCCTCCATTCTCCTCTCGGGATCTCCAGACGCAAGCACATGTACCTGGTGTGAGTTTAAGCCACCGGGTCTGGGATTCGAATCGCAGTGGAATTCGGCACAAAGCCATTACGCTAACTGCTGGTCCCATAGAAGCTAATTTTTAACGTTCTTTTTGATACTGCTTGTCCCTAGCATTAAGTTGGTCATTTTCTTGGTTGCTTTTTGTTCTCTGATTTCTGTATGTGTCTTTACTTTACCTGGTAGAGCACTCCTTTCAGAACTTTTTTTTTCTTTTTTTTTTTTTTTTGAGAGGTTTTTGCTATAGGGCACATACACTTGCCAGAAAGACAGAGAGAGACAGAGACAGAAAGCGAGAAATCATCCCCCTGGGGGATGGCCACACCTCAATCCTTTCTCCTCTGTTCTCCTCTCAGGATCTTGGGTACGTACGCACACGCGCCCTGTGTGAGTTTAAGCCACCAGGTCCAGGACTCGAACTGCGGTCAACTACATGGGAGTTCAGAGACATAGCCATGACACTAACTGCTGGTCCCTAAATGAACACATTTTGATATGGGGATTGAATCAGCTCTGAATTCTCCAAATTGTATCATCGGTTACAGGCTATTTCTATCACTCTTCCTCAGAGATTTTATAAAGTATTGTCTGGTGCCATGCTGAAGTCAAGATATATGCTACATTAAAAATGGATTTCTCCTGCACATTGGAAATCTATTATTTCTTTTCTCTTTTTTCAGAGAGATTTTTGCTATATGACACATGCACTTGCCAGAGAGACAGAAAATGAGAGAGGATGGCCATGCCTCCTCCATTCTCCTCTTGGGACCTCGGGCATGCACGCTCATGCACCCAGCATGAGTTTTAAGCCACCAGGTCTGAGACTCGAACCATGGTTGGCTACATGGAGTCCAACAACATAACCACTACCCCATCTGCTACATGGGAGTCCAACAACATAACCACTACCCCATCTGCTACATGGGAGTCCAACAACATAACCACTACCATCTGCTGGTCCTGGATATCTATTATTTCTATGAAAAGCTGTAGTGCTCATTAATTTTATTTTCAAATGCCTTTCAATAATAGCATTCATAGTGCTTATCCAAACATTAAATAGAACTTGAGGAGGACAGAGATATTATTTTATTCATCCTTCTAGCTTCAGTATATGGTACATTACTCAGAGTAGATGTTTTTAGGTGAAGAAAGGAAAGTAAAATAATTAAGAGCCTGGTATTCAGAATCAGACAAAGCTGGAAGTAGATCCTGGGTCTCCTACTTATGACTCTGTGGTCTTGTCATGTGATTTCATCTTAATCTCATCTTCTCAAAATACTCTTGATTTCACTATAAGAATTGAGTAAGATAATATGCATATAAAAATGCTTAGCCAATAGTTAGAATATAGCAAGTGCTCAGAATATTACGGGTTTTTTTATTTGTATTTTTTAAACTATTTTATTTTGTACATTCAATCACTATATATCACTTAGCCTGTAAAGTGAATTTACCCAACATGAATACACCTCGCACCAGTCCAGTCAAGGACACTATGCATGTTATCATCAACAGACAACAATCCGTTTCTGTGTGCAATAAATGTCTTGCCTATTTTTCTCCTTAATTTCTTTCTTCATACTTTCCCACTTCTCCCACCCTCTTCCTACACTGCCGCCAGTATCCATAACTATTTTCCATGCTTCTATATCCTCTAATCTTTCAGTATATTATGGCTGTTTTTATTACTTGACTGTATAATTATTTTTTTGTGGACTGAAATTAAAAACAGATATGAACATACAAGAAAATGGGCCATGATGTCTGGGACTATAATTCTTTCTTGGCAAAAAAAAAAAAAAAAAAAAAAAAAAAAAAAAATTCAAAGAAATGGATCAGTCTTAATAATGAGCTAACTGTGGATACTGATGTATAAACAAAACAAACAAAAAAAGAAAAAAACAAAGCAAGTGGAGTAGGAGCTCTGTATTTAGTTGACTTTGTCTTCCTTGATCACGTTGTCTTCCCAGAATCTTGAGGTCCTGGAGAAGAATTGTTCAACAAAGAGATAATCAACAAGAAACTCAAGAGGTATTGGATATCACAGACTAGTGTGATATGGACTAACCACCTCTTCTCCAATTCCTCTCTTCTCTCAAAGGAGACTGCTCAACTGGGATACACTCAGCTCTACAATAACAGCACCAGGGTTGGTAAAGTCGTCACACAGAAATTGTTTCACTTCTTGATATAGTGCACAAATACTAATTCAGTTCTATGTACTTTTTTTTTTAGATAGTTTTGCCATAGGACATGTGCACTCACCAGAGAGACAGAAACAGGCAGACAGAAAGTAAGAAATCACCCCTCCAGGAGAACGACCATGCCAGAATCCCTTCTCCTCCATTCTCCTCTCAGGATTTTGGGCATGCATGCACATGCACTCAGTATAAGTTTCAAGTCCCTAGGTCCAGGACTTAAACCATGGTCAACTACATGGGAGTTCCACACCTTAACCAATGTGCCATCTGCTGGCCCCTAAATGTACTCTCTTTTTGTACTCAACTTTTTTCCCAATAAATTTTAGGCAGAAATTATGCAAGCTTGCAATCACATCATAATCAAATGCTTTCTATTGCACAATAGATTTCATGGAAAGTCTTCAGAAATATAAATTGGACTTCAAAATCAGCTAGGGAGCTGAGTAGGGTAGGCATAGTACTTTGCATTTAAAAATGGGGAACTGAGATAAACATTAAATGCTGTGACCAACATAACACAAGTCTCTTAAGATCCTCAGACCTTTGGCAAGTGATTTAAGACTCTTTCCACTACCTTACCAGTGGTCTTTAGCAGGTTCATGGAAAAGGCATATTATGAAAAAGCTGCATGGATTTCAAATTTATGCAACAAATTAACTTATATTTTAATTCTATTTTTCCACAAACTTTTGGAAGTAGTCTTCTATTTGGTATTTCTTTTGATAAAATTGTTTCTACCCAACACTAGTATTATCCCTATTTGCCGAGTCCCTACCCCCTCCCCTACACCCTCCACTTATTCTCTTACTTATGGTCTTTCTGTACCTTTGACACAAAAGGTTTTTTCTCTTTTAAAGAAGAATAAATAGAAAATCTATTAGATTTCTTATATACCAAATGTGAAACACAGAGAAAGTTCAATGTGTAACCCAAAGGAGCAGATTGCCAAACACTGAAACTTGATGATAGAGTCCTCTTGTAATACTTCACATTTTAATATAATGGGATTGGAGACTGGTTTCAGTCCTTGCAGCAGGTGGTCCCAGCTCATGACTTGAACCTTGACCTAAAGCAGCACTGCATTATACTGAGTGACTGTAATGGAGCTCATTCGCACAGTTACAGTAGTTTTTGTTATAGCAGAATTTCCAGCATCATTTGGGAGAATATTTTTAGGAAGCCAGTTAGTATAAGAATAAATGAGTTAGCTTTCCTAATTCTCTATAAATTGTAACCAAAGTGAGCATCTATTCTGTCAATGGGAAATCATGGTGATGAAGGCCATGGAGTTTAAAAAACAAATGATCAGAGAATAATCACTGTGTGGGTGAAGGTCGCTTGGCTAATCTGAAACAAATGTTCTCAGAGCACTATTCCCAAAGAATAACGTTCACCCAGACAAAGAAAGTCCAAGTAATACCAAAATTATACACATAGCTGATTTTTAAGTGATAAAGAATTCATGTAAGATAGCTGATATGATGGAACCTGCAAATCAATAGATAATATAGATTGAGGCCAGAAAAAGAAAGCCCAGAGATTGCTTCCTAAGCAAAACAAACTCCTTGTTAGATGAAAAATAGTTCTCCCAAAATCGATTACCATGCAAAGGGCACCCAACTGCCTCTTTTTCTTCCCCTGTTGTAGTTTGTCCTTGTAAGAGATGGGACCTTTCTTTACAAACATCCCAGCTGCCCTGTGTAATGGAGTCTTCAGAGCCACAAATCTAGACAGCTCCATCAAGTGCAGATGAGAACTGAGGGAACCCCAAGAACTATAACAAGTTGGGGCCCAGTGAACCTTCAA
Organism: Tupaia tana; assembly: GCA_026018925.1. NCBI lineage: Eukaryota > Metazoa > Chordata > Mammalia > Scandentia > Tupaiidae > Tupaia > Tupaia tana. The sequence goes on from JAKSZU010000013.1 coordinate 29,283,169, forward strand.
TGGTCGAGACTGTCTTAGTGTTTCTGGAACACAATAATCGTGTTCTAAGGGGCATTCTTGTGGTACTAATCTTGAGGCCAATTTGTATCTTCTTGGCAGAATTGGAGATCTCCAGAATGATATAATAACAGAAATAGGCCAAACTGCCACCTTTGTCATTTTCTGTCAAATTAGACAAGGGAGATGAGATGCCAAACACAGTCTTCCCTCTGTCACAGTAATTTGTCATTTATATCTCACTTAGTGTGAGGCATTGCTTTTTTCATGCTTCTAGGAGCCCTTCTCCAGCTGCACATACCCTCTCTCAGATCCTTGCTGGGGTTTGATTACATTCCTTGTCATGAAAGAGTGCTCTCATGTCAGTCAGCTCTTATATCCAGTCTTCGTCCACCATCTTGTTTCAACACTCTCGGAATCCAGTTCTGTGTATGTTTTCCCAGTTGGTTAGTCTTGACATTGGACCAGGAAAGATACGGTTCTTTCCTTCCCTTAGAAGTCCCAGTATATCCTTAGCAGAGTTATTTTGTGACTTAACTCTAATTATTAACCCAGCAGTTGGGAGTGGGGATGGGGAGATTCTGGAGATAATGTAGTGGGAACGTAGAGGAGAGAATTCTCTGTATTAACTTTGTGTGTACGTGTGTGTGTGTGTGTGTGTGTGTGTAGCACTTAAGAGAGAGAGAGAGTGGACCATTTGTGTAGACAGAATATTCAGGGTCAGCGGGAAATTTAAGATGGTGGGTGGATGGGAGCACATCAACATAGACAGACTTACCCATTGTATCAGGGGACACATTTTTCCAAACTTGGCTTAGCAGACCTACCTCAGCTACTCTTACAATTATAGCCTTGTTCCTCACATTCAAACCCCTTCTCCCATTTTAAAAGTTGAGAGCCTCTTACTCTATTTCCAGGAAAAACTTCTGGCCTTCACATTTAGCATTTAATTGTTGAATAATCAATCTCAGCTTTTTACTCCCCATTCCCAAGCATGAACGGAGCTTAACAACAGCCATGTCCACTGTCCCTCTGTTTCTCCTTTATTTATCATATGCTTGATACTTCCCTTTCACCAGCATACATCCCAAGTCACCACTAGCGAACGTGTTAGCAGTTGCCCAGCCACTTGAGCTACGTCTTCTACTTGCCAGTGACTACATCATCATTGACAGCCAGGAAAGGGTATTCCTTTTTAGTGTCTGCACTCACAAACCAATCCTGATATTACAGATGGTGATAATTCGAAATAGACTCTGAGAAAGAACCCAGTGACCAGGACTTTTATTAGGAAGTGCTCTGGGGATCCACCCCAGAGGAAGGATGGTGAATGAAGCAGGAATGGGCACAGGGAAAGGCTGGGGTACCATGATCCATGAGAAGCTCAAGTAGTGAGAAAGCTCCTCAGTGTATCCAAGTTGGAGGTAATGGAGCCCGGTCTTCACACACCTCAGGGTAATAAATCAATACATGAGGGCCGCTGCTCAGGAAAGGGTCATGACCTTAGGCGAAGTTTTCTTCCAACACAGCCGAAGGCTGACAGGTAAACATGTTTTGATTTTTTAAATTTTTTTATACATTTGATTGCTATAAATCATTTGGCTTACAAAAGAGAATTTACCCAATATTAAATACACCTCAGACCAGTCCAGTTGAGAATACTATACACTTTATAACAGGTAATAAACCATTACGGTGTCCCACCGATGTCTTGTCTCTCTATTTTTCCCTCTAATTTCTTCCCTATACTCTTCCCCTCTCCCATGCCTTTGGTAAACATTATGTTTTACCATTGAGAGGATAAATCCACATTCCAAAGAGGGAATGGGTTGCATATCACAGTATCCATCAAATACACAGCCTCTCATTTAATCATTATACAAAAACATGCTGCAGGTTTTATAATTACTGCTACGTTATTCATAAGGAAATCAAAGACAGAAGAATTAAATAGCTATTGTCTCAAGGACACAAAGCTTTGGAAGCCACGTTATCTCTGAAATGACTTAAGTATACTACTTAATAGATGATACTTAAAGTTGTTTTAAAAAGCAACAACAGCAACTTTATTTACAGCGTGTAATAGACAGGATTGGCTCACAGACCATAGTTTTCTGATCCTGGTTTACAGGGTACAGCGAGAGCTAAGCTCTAAGAGCAAGTGAGTTTTTGTTGTAGTGATAGAGGATGGGCATTTCAGCAGAGGGAAAGCATTAATAAAGTCACAGCAATGGATAAATCTATGGTAAGGTTAGGAATGCAAATAAATGAGCACAGCCCCAGTATAACGTTTATGAAAGCAGAGATGTGTTGAAATGGGAGTTATGGATTAAGGCCATGGTTATGACTAGGATTGGAGGCAAAAAGAATATCAAATGAAGGGAACCAGCAGTTAGCGTAATGGCTATGTCCCTGGACTCCCACGTAGCCGACCGCGGTTCGCGTCCCGGACCCGGTGGCTTAAAACTCATGTCGGGCATGTGTGCGTGCGTGCCCAAGATCCTGAGAGGAGAATGGAGGAGAAGGGATTGCGGTGTGACCATCCCCCCCTGGGGGGGGTGATTTCTCGCTTTCTGTCTCTATGTCTCTCTCTGTCTGTTTGGCGAGCGCACGCACCCTATAGCGAAAACCTCTCAAAAAAAAAAAAAAAAAAAAAAAAAAAAAAAAAAAAAAAAAAACAAGAATAGCAAATGAAAACACTAGAAACTGCTGATTGTTTGCCCAGACATTTTTATCTGCCTAGAACATTTCCCCCCATCCTCTGCCTAACTAAATTCTATGCTTACCCTTCACAACTCAGCTCACTTAAGAATTAATTTCATGCTAAAGTCTCATAGACTTTCTCCTGCATCTTGGACCAGATTGGATACCTCCTTATTATTTCCATAACCCTTAGCTACCTCCATCACATAACACCCCCTCCTCCCAAGCATTTGACTGCTGTCAATACCAGTGGTTTTCAACCACAGCTGCACGCATGGAAGTGGAGCTTGGGCACTCATATATTTTAAAAGCTTTCCAGGTAACTCTAAACTGCTACTTGAATTGAATATCACTTCACTGTACTGTGAGTTCTTCCATGACACCAAACTCCTTTAATTTTTCTTTTATTTCTATCAACTAGCACAGAGTTTTAAAAAATAATAAACTGGTGAATAAATGAAAGCTCAATGTGTATGGACAATTTTAGAAAAATGTTTTCCCAAATAAGACTATTACCAGCAAAAACCTGCATTATTACTATATAAAAGGGCCTCAAAAAGTTCATGGAAAATTAATATTCTGAAAAAATTGCATGGATTTTTTTTTTGCACCAAAGTAAATTCACATTTTTATTCCACTTTTCCATAAAATTTTTGAACTCTCCTTATATAGTGGTAAATTTGGATGATTCAACCCTTTGTCTTGTTTTTTAAATTGTGTTGTCCTATTTATTCCTCAAATTCCAGCTCATAATCTCCTTTCTAAAACCTTTTTAGGCCATTACTACTAGAATCATGTTTTTCTATCTCTGTATTATTGCTGAACTTTAATCACAGTTGACTCATTGGATATAATATGTCGTACTTTAATTGCTTTATTGAAGATCACTATTGGACTGTGAGTTCTTCAGAGCAGAGACTATATATTAATCTTCTACTTATCCTCTGGGTTAGACCCAGTGCATATTTCAGCACAGGTGTTGGATAAATGTAAAATGAAGCAAAAGAGACTTCTGCATTCTTGTGAAGTATCCAGTAGCGTATATCTATAGGTCTTATTTTTCACTGTCTTCCCACGACCTTGTTTTTCCCTCATACACTTGATGATAAAAGTTGCAGAGGATTTTGTGTTTTGTAAAGCCAATGTAATTGAAGTAGTAGACCAAAATTCCTACCACACAGCCTGGCAGGAGAGCTGCAAATCAGTTCTAGGAAAACTGCAGAAATGGAGACATTTATCTTGGCCCTTTCTGCAATTGATGGCTTTCTATGGGACTCTACTAAGGCCTATTTGCTCTTACTGATGTCGCATTCTCAAAAAACACTCCTTTCTTCTCTGCCTCTCTCTCAAACCAAGATTCCCTTTCCTGATTTGGTTCTCATCAACTAAATGATAAGAGAAAAGTAATGATGCACTTAATTGTGCAAAAATCTTCAAAACTAGAGTTAAGAACAAGTATGGTTTTTGCCTCTGCCTCTAACCAGTTGTGTGGGCTTCAGTAAGATACCAAAACTCTGTAGGTCTCTGCTGCTTCTTATATAAATTTCTTAATATCATGTCTATAAATCAAGCATTAGATCTCAGCAAAAAAATAAAAAAGAAATTATTTATTTAGGTGTACTAAGTTATAAGTATCAAGAAGGCTTAAACCTCCTGGTAGTATCTGTTTTGTGAAGCAGTTCTTACCTGTATGAAAAAAACATTAAATGATATTGAAAGATCTCTATTTGGGATAAAGGCCTCCTCCTACCACCTTCCACGTTCTCTTTCTTTCTTCTTTTGGCTTACTTTAACTTATCAACTCTGTTGCCACAATGAATAAAGGAAAACCAGTTGGCATCTTATTTCAGAAAGATCGCTTCTGAATGTGAATGCAGATTAGAATAAGAGCATCCTATGTCTATGGGTTACGAGTGTTGTTCAACGGTCTTGCTCTTAATACCTCCTCGGTACATTGTGCTGGGGCTGAGACAAAGGCCAGGGGAAATATTTTCAGCCATCATCCAACAATGTCTGCAAGAGCAAATCGTCTCCAGTGCAGGAAACATCCAGAGGAGGAAATGCTGTGGATATAGAATTTGTCTTATCTCACCCTGATCACAAGATGAGAACCTTGGCCCTTTGATCTAACCTGGGCCTTTAAAGAGTCACTCATTCTGCTAACTCCCCTGCCTCACTTTCATGCCTACCACAACCCTCTGATAAACATTTAGCTTCCCAAACAGATTTCACTAGTCTGAAATCTTTTTGGCAGTTAAATTTCTCACTGTCAGTTAAGCACATTGTCAGTTTAAGGTTCCTACGGAGTTCGTTGCGAGCTAAGTGAGCATTAATCAATCTCCTTTCATCTGGGAAATTCTGAGCTCCTGGAAGATCATATCTATGGAACTATAAGATTAAAGGGCAGAATACGTAATGTGAAAAGTATACTGTAGGGACCAGCAGTTAGTGTAATGGCTATGTCTCTGGACTCCCACGTAGTCGACTGCGGTTCGAGTCCCGGACCCGGTGGCTTAAAACTCACGCCGGGAGCATGTGTGTGCGTGCCCAAGATCCCGAGAGGAGAATGGAGGAAAAGGGATTGTGGCATGGCCATCCCCCCTGGGGGGTGATTTCTCGCTTTCTATCTCTCTGTCTCTCTCTGTCTGTCTGGCGAGAGCACGCGCCCTATAGCAAAATCCTCTCAAAAAAAAAAAAAAAAAAAAGAAAAGTATACTGTAATAGATGCTATGACCTGAATGGGACTTTCTTTAGTGACTCCTTAACCTCATCCTAGGTACAATTAGCTCAATAAGTCTTAACTTGGTCTGGAAACAGAGGGGTGGAGATGAATCCTCCTCAAGGACTTTGGACACAGTTGGAAGATGTACAAGCATCTGGAGGTAGAATTGGGACAACAAACACCAAGAGGAGAGAGACACAGCCAGTGGCAAACCCTGCTGTGCCTTGTCTTATTCTCTAGTTTACTTATAGCAAGGGGCTGCTGGCCTTTTCTGTTGAACACTTGAATAATTTTTTTAATCAAAAGAAAGCAAAAATTAGAGTAGTTTTATTCCAGCTCTTATTGCCAGGCAAGAACATAACTCCAGATATCCAAAAAGAAAATTCAGTGAGAGCCCTCCCAATCTGAGAAATGTATGTGAATTGCTTTGATTGTATGACTGTTCACTATTTTACTTTTATTAACATGAATACATTCTTAAAATAAGTAGACATAAAAGCGAATCAGGCTCAAGTTCTGTCTATATAAAGATGCTGGCTGCCAGTCTGTCTAAAAGGACTCCTGCGAGGGTTTAGAGTTGGCTTAAAAACTGATTAAAAAAGAAAAAAGTACTCCTTCTAGGAGTTGTCAAAATCTTAATGCACGCGTGCCGTGGCCGGGGTCTGCCCCGCGTGCCATGGCCGGGGCTCTGACCCCCACGTGCCGTGGCCGGGGTCTGCCCCGCGTGCCGTGGCCGGGGTCTGCCCCGCGTGCCGTGGCCGGGGCTCTGTCCCGCGTGCCGTGGTCGGGGTCTGCCCCGCGAGCCGTGGTCGGGGTCTGTCCCGTGTGCCGTGGCCGGGGCTCTGCCCCGCGTGCCGTGGCCGGGGCTCTGCTCCGCATGCCCTATCCGGAGGTCCGGAGCTACCGGGGCTCTGCCCCGTGTGCCGTGGCCGGGGCTCTGACCCCCACGTGCTGTGGCCGGGGTTTGCCCCGCGTGCCGTGGCCGGGGATCTGCCCCGCATGTCGTGGCCGGGGCTCTGTCCCGCGTGCCGTGGACGGGGTCTGCCCCGCGTGCCTTGGCCGGGGTCTGCCCCGCGTGTCGTGGCCGGGGCTCTGTCCCGCGTGCCGTGGCCGGGGTCTGCCCCGCGTGCCTTGGCCAGGGTCTGCCCCGCGTGCCTTGGCCGGGGTCTGCCCCGCGTGTCGTGGCCGGGGCTCTGTCCCGTGTGCCGTGGCCAGGGTCTGCCCCGAGTGCCGTGGCCGGGGTCTGCCCCGCGTGCCTGGGCCGGGGACTGCCCCGCGTGCAGTGGCCGGGGCTCTGCCCTGCATGCCCTATCCGGAGGTCCGGCCCAACCGGGGCTCTGCCCCGCGTGCCGTGGCCGGGGCTCTGACCCCGTGTGCTGTGGCCGGGGTGTGCCCGCGTGCCGTGGCTGGGGTCTGCCCCGCGTGTCGTGGCCGGGGCTCTGTCCCGTGTGCCGTGGCCGGGGTCTGCCCCGCGTGTCGTGGCTGGGGCTCTGTCCCGCGTGCCGTGGCCGGGGTCTGCACCGCGTGCCGTGGCCGGGGTCTGCCCCGCGTGCCATGGCCGGGGGTCTGCCCCGCGTGTCGTGGCCGGGGCTCTGTCCCGTGTGCCGTGGCCGGGGTCTGCCCCGCGTGCCTAGGCCGGGGTCTGCCACCGCGTGCCGTGGCCGGGGTCTGCCCCACGTGCCGTGGTCGGGGTCTGCCCCGCGTGCCTTGGCCGGGGGTCTGCCCCGCGTGCCATGGCCGGGGCTCTGCCCCCGCGTGCCGTGGCCGGGGTCTGCCCCGCGAGCCGTGGCCGGGGCTCTGCCCCACGTGCCATGGCCGGGGCTCTGTCCCGCGTGCCGTGGCCGGCGCTCTGTCCCGCGTGCCGTGGCCGGGGTCTGCCCCGCGTGTCGTGGCCGGGGCTCTGTCCCGCGTGCCGTGGCCGGGGTCTGCCCCGCGTGCCGTGGCCGGGGTCTGCCCCGCGTGCCGTGACCGGGGCTCTGCTCCTCATGCCCTATCCGGAGGTCCGGCGTGACCGGGGCTCTGCCCCGCGTGCCGTGGCTGGGGTCTGCCCCGCGTGCCTTGGCCGGGGTCTGCCCTGCGTGCCGTGGCCGGGGCTCTGTCCCGCGTGCCGTGGCTGGGTTCTGCCCCGCGTGCCGTGGCCAGGCTCTACCCCCGTGTGCCGTGGCCGGGGCTCTGCCCCGCGTGCCATGGCCGGGGTCTGCCCCGCGTGCCGCCTCAGCTGATGGCCATCTCTGCTTTCCTGAGCCGCGTTCCTGAAACTGTGTTCCATGGAGATTCACCTACATTTGCGGGGCTACACGAGACCCACCCTTGGTCCAGCCCTGAGTGGAGTCTACGTTCCCTATTGTTGGGAACTTTATGATCTGATAATTGGAAAAAAAAAATCATGTTTATCATAAAAAATAATTAGAATAATAATAATAATGTTTGGGGGAAACATAGGAAAGATATTGAATGTTGAAGCGGGGTGATTAATGTCTCTGTACTGACTGACATGCATGGCATTCCCTTTTGAAAAAACAATGTAATACACTGTAAAGTTATATGTAATTCAATGTAATAAAAAAATAGATAATAAAAAAAATCTTAATGCAAATAATAAATCCACTCTAATTGTACCAATATTAAAGGTTTATTATATGATATGATATATATGTATAGGAAAGTGAAGAATAGCACCTATCTTCTATTGTTGCTGTGAAGATAATAGACATAAAATGTCTAGCATATAGTGTTAAAAAATTATAGTAGTTGTGGGACCAGCAGTTAGCATAATGGCTATGTCACTGGACTCCCAGGTAGTCAACCGCAGTTCAAGTCCTGGCCCCATGGCTTAATCTCACTCCAGGTGCGTGTGCATGTGTGCCCAAGATCCCGAGAGGAGAAAGGAAGAGAAGGGATTGTGGCATGGCCATCCCCCCAGGGGGTGATTTCTAGCTTTCTATCTGTTTCTCTCTGTCTTTCTGGCAAGCGCACGTGCCTTGTAGCAAAAAAAATAAATAAATAAAAATAAAAATAAAAATAAATTAAAAAAACTCTCCAAAAAAATTATAGTAGTTGTTTTCAAATTACTATTTTTATTACTATTACAACTAGCAAAGAGATTGCCAGTATAAGGAAAGTTTTCAGAAGAATGGCAAAGAAGCTACCCAACATACTCCCAGTCTACTATATTCTACCACTTCAATATTTTAACCACTTAATTTGGAGATTGAGGGAGTATAGAAGAGAATGTGGAATGGCGAATAGGCACATTGCCACTTTCTATTCACTAAATACAAGGATAGGTTTATAAATAAATCAAGGATAATATGTTAGTAATGAGAAAATCCAGAAGCAGTCATAAAACTTTCATTTAATTTGTTAACATCTTTAGCATCTTTGCCACTAGCATTCATTTCATAATGCATGAAATAATTTTCTACTTATCATAATAAATTTGTCTGTTGTATGTGGCTAATAATAAAATACAGTAAACATAAAAATCTAAAAGTCGGGACCAGCAGTTAGCGTAATGGCTATGTCGCTGGACTCCCACGTAGTCGACCGCGGTTCGAGTCCCGGACCCGGCGGCTTAAACTCACGCCGGGCGCGTGTGCGTGCGTGCCCAAGATCCCGAGAGGAGAATGGAGGAGAAGGGATTGCGGCGTGGCCATCCCTCCTGGGGGGTGATTTCCTGCTTTCTATCTCTCTGTCTCTCTCTGTCTGTCTGGCGAGCGCACGCGCCCTATAGCAAAAAAAAACCTCTCCAAAAAAAGAAAAAAAGAAAAAAAAAAAAAAAAAAACTAAAAGTCTTTGGTTCAAATGAAACCACCAAGCAAATAGTTGACAGGATTAAGAAAGGATTCAAAGTTCTCTTCAATAAATGGTTTATAGTCTTGTATAGATAAGAAAAAGAACAAACAGGCCAAAAGTAAAAGTAAAAGATAAATAGACACATTAAAAACTAAGTGGAGCAAACTATTAGAGGAAATAATTTCCTAGGTGATTAGTTGATAGTACCTTATTTTTGCCTAGAGAAGTAGAGTTCACAAGGCCCAGTCTTATATATCATTTCATTTACTCCTGGCAGTCACAATGTAGGCAGATAATATGAGAGAACATCCAAAGTCTAACTTGAAAAAAAAAGGAAACTAGTCTCACAGATGTGTTATTGATTCTCTCAGGAAAGACTGTCTTACAAATCTTTTCTGGCCCTCCTTTAGTTTATTTGTTTCTTCATTTCACATGATTTTTATTTCCTCATTAACCAACTTAAATTTAAAAACTGGTTTGGCCAGGTGGTGTGTACCCAAAATCTCAAGAGGAAAATGGAAGAGAAGGGATTGCAACATGGCCAATCCCTCAGGGAATAATTATTTACTTTCCCTTTCTCTCTCTCTCTTTCTCTGTTTCTCTCTGGCAAGTACATACACCCTATAGCAAAAGCTAAAACAACAACAACAGAAATAAAAACTGGTTTTGATTCTACCGAGTTCAATTACTTTTTTAATAAAATAATTTTTTTAAATAATTTCAACTCCACTCTAAGGCAGTTCTTTAGATATAGCAAGTGTCATGCAATGTGTATTAGTCAGGATTCTTGAGGGAGACAGAACCAATAGGATATGTATAGATATATAAGAGAAGACTGAACACCTGATTCCTACAGTTTCTGAGATAGAAGAGATAGTGACTTAGGACTGCTGGATAATAGTCCTTACTAAGAAAGGGAAGGAAGAACAGAGCTCCCAAGCAGGGAGGGGTACCCAACAAGTTCCTGAAGAGGAACTGGAGACTAGGGGTTTTATCTAGCAGTCCGAGCAATGGGCTGCCTCTCTGACAGATGTAGGTGCAATAGGAAAGCTCTATGATAAGGAAGTGGACTTTAGAAGATAGTTACATGGTAGTCTAAATGATTCATTACCCTATTCTTTGAAGGATCAGCAGATCATCGTGTTCTGTTCTTTCTGTTAGAATACAGTTAGTGAATAGAAACTGTTACCCTTAGCTACAATTACTTTGAGTCCCAATGCAGCCTGCTTTTGGGTGTGAAAATTTAGCCACTGTGATTCCATTTTGGCCTTCTCCTGTTTGTGTGTTCAATATCTCTGTCTCTTGTTTTATTAGAAAGGAGTCATAAATTCTTTAGAGAGATGTAAAAGGGGTGTATATTTTGTATTAACCAGACCAGAGAAGAAAAACACAGAGATTTCATTGAAAAGAAAAACACAGTGACTTCCCTTTGGGGCCCTTACCCTATCTGTAAGTGGGTCTAACATCTATCTCAAAAGAGATTAGGAGCTGCTGCCCCATGTGTGCTGATGTTATTCTGCCCCTCACCCATCCAAGGGCAACGAGAAGGTCCACACCACTTGCTTGAGCTTGTTAGGCACCCCAGCCCATCTTGCTGTAGAGGAAGAGGGAACAGCTCCAGCCATCAAAAACCAACAACTAGTTCCTGTAATTTCTGAGGTAAAAGATATAGAAGGAGCAACAGGGAGGCCCAAGTTTTGGTGAATTCTTTCAGCATTTGTTTATCTGGGAATGATTTTATGTCTCCTTCTCATTTGAAGGATAATCTTGTCAGGTATAGTACTCTCTGTTTAAATTGTTTTTCTTTCAGAATTTTAAATATATCATCCCATTCTTTCCTTGACTGCATTGCTTCAGTTTAGAGGTCTGTTGTTAGTCTAATGGGGTAACCTTTGTATATAACTTGGCCCAAGCATGCCATACAATATAATCTACCACCTTACATTCTGCCTATCAAGCTCAACCTCTAGGCACTTTCTCTGGTAACAGAAAGGCTTGTGTTTACAGTGAGGACAAAAGTCTGACAGCTTTGTCCTATTTCCAAAATCCTCTCCAGAGGGCCTGGGAAGAGTCACACCTACAAACATTGGGCATGACTAGTGTTGGCCCATTAATAATAGGACTTTTACTACATCCAATCCCTGGCATAGTATCTTTGTGATGCACAGTAACCTTTCTTATGTCTGTTAAAGTAAATCATAGAATCTTGAAAATTAAAGATGAAATCTATAATTTAGTCCAAATAACCAGAAAGAACAGAAGAATAACCATTAAAAATCAGGAAAACATATAGGAAATCCTAGACACCATTAAGCAGCTGAATAGATAATCCAGAAAGTGAAGAGACAATGGCATAAAAATTCTCTTTCTTGAGATAGTAGCTGAAAACTTTTCAATTTTAGAGAGGCATGCTGGCATTCAAATACAGGAAATACAAAGAACACCAAATAGTTATAACATAAGGAAATTCTTTCCAAGGCTTATAATAACCAAACTGATAAAAATCAAAGACAAAGACAATATTCTAAAAATGGCAAGAGAGAAACATGAAGAAGTTACTTACAAAGATTATTCCACTAGACTAACAATGGACCTCTCAATTGAAACTATGCAGAAAAGGGAAGAATGGGAAGGGATATTTAAAACTCTAAAAAAATAAATTTAAGTGAGAGTACTCTACCTGCAAGATTATTCTTCAGATGAAGAGGAATAAAATCATTCCCAGATAAACAACTGCTGAAAGAATTTGTCAAAACTAATCCAGCTCTTGGGAACCAGCAGTTAGCGTAATGGCTATGTCGCTGGACTCCCACGTAGTCGACCGCGGTTCGCGTCTCGGACCCGGTGGCTTACAACTCACGCCGGGCGCGTGTGCGTGCGTGCCCAAGATCCCGAGAGGAGAATGGAGGAGAAGGGATTGCGGCGTGACCATCCCCCCTGGGGGGTGATTTCTCGCTTTCTGTCTCTATGTCTCTCTCTGTCTGTCTGGCGAGCGCACGCGCCCTATAGCAAAAAACCTCTCCAAAAAAAAAAAAAAAAAACTAATCCAGCTCTTCAGGAAATTCTTGAGTAAATACTACACCAGGAAAACTAAAGGGAGATAAAAATAAGTAAGAGAATTAGAAAAAAGAAAGGATAAGTCCATACATATCTATAACAACATTGAATGTCAGAATTAAATTTCCCAACTAGAAGACAAAACAAATGCAGATTCAACTATTTTACACACAAGCAGGTTAAGTACAAATTCACCTATTATTTGACAGCTGTCTCCACAGGCTTCAATTTAAATATTTATTATAACCATTACTCACTGTATACAACTAGATAGCAGAGGGAAAGTAAAAAATATTATAAGTAACGAATCTTTCTTTGAATTTAAAGATGGCTAAAATAAAAAACTTTGTAAAGTCTGTAAGTCACCGAATCACTGACTTTACCATTTCTTTGCTTTTAAACATCTCTTTCTAATTTGTTTTGTCTTTGCTCTTTTGAGGTCTTGTATCTATGCACAGTACAGTACTGTGGTCTTACAAGAACTCACAGCAAGTGAGTAAAAGTTTTCTTTTTCTACCTCTTCCTAATAAACTATTGTCATGTACAATTTTACCTATCTCTAACTGGACCAATGATACCACAAATCTTTTCAGAATATACACTCTTATCTCCATAGTCCTCTACATGGAAATTGTACATTCTTCTTCCATTAGCTATGTTAAGATTGTCTTCGTCTTAAAAAAAAAAAAAAATCCATCCTCATTAATTTATGAAACTTTTTGTTGTCTGATACTTTTAATAAATTTGTTTTTCTTTAGAACTGCATTTCACAGTAAAGATCGTCATAGACAATTTAGTATATACTTCCAGAATAACCAGTGACTGTGTTTCAAATTTTCACAACCTAACATAAGGTGAAATGTTGAAGGTGGTAAATATATTTATATCCTCAATTTGCTTATTTTGCATCAAAGACATGCTTTTAAATACCATTCTGTATGCTCCAAAGATGTGTAATAATTATATATAAATCATAAATTATAATAAATATTTTTTAAAAGAGGGAAATTACTAGGGGAATAAGCTCACATGAATATGGCAGCTGAGGAGTCCCAGAACAGGCCATCCATAAGCTGGAGACCCTGGGATTCTGGTAGCAATGGGTTCAAAGTCTTCACCGGCAGGGAAGTCATGCTATAACTAACAGTCTGAGACAGAAAGCCTGAAAACATGAGTGACTTCTGGCCTGAATTCTGGAATCCGAATGCAGACAAGCCTTGAGTTCTTCCACGACTAGCTTACTCAGACTCTCATGTTAATAATCTCTTTTGGAAGTACCCCCACAGACACACTCAGAGCAATGCTTTATCAGATTCTAAGTACTCCTTAGACCAGTTAAGTTGATACTAAAAACTATCAGACAAGATAAATAAGATCAGATTAAATCTAAATAAATAAATATAATTTAGGGTGCAACAAATTTCCTAATGATTTTGAACCATGTGGGTAATCAGTTTAAATCATGAAAGTCATGTAGAATTTTATATTTTGAGAAATTACTATGTTCTCTTTCTTTCTTTCTTTCTTTCTTTCTTTCTTTCTTTTTTTTCTTTTTTTGAGAGGTTTTTGCTATAGGGCACGTGCACTCACTAGAGAGAAGGAGAAAGACAGAGAGACAGAAAGTGAGAAATCACCCCCCCCAAGGGATATGGTCCGCCACAATCCCTTCTATTCCATTCTCCTCTCTGGATCTTGGGCACGCATGCACATGCAGCCGGCGTGAGTTTAAGCCACCAGGTCCAGGACTCAAACCACATCAACTACATGGGAGTCCAGCAACATAGCCATTACGCCAACTGTTGGTCGCTGTGTTCTCTTTCTTAACTGAAATGACCATCACTGTTTGGTAATTTGTTAAAAGAAGGAACCAGATACTTTCTAAAAAGATCAGGCAGTTAAAGGACAAACTTGATACAGGGAACAGATAACAAAATGGTTCTTCAGTATTTTTTTTTTTTTTTACCATTCTTTGTAATCTTTATTCCTATCTTGTTGTAACAGGACAAGCAACCTAATAAATTAAATATATTAATTGGCTCCCTTTCCCAGAGATTCCACTAAGTAGATCCTGGGAGAAATCTACATACATATTTTTTAGTTTCTGCAATTTTTCTGATAATCTCCAGATTTGAGAAATACCACTCTAATTTTTTTTAAAGGTATTTGCCAAAGTACACATATGCTCACCAGAGAGAGAAAGAGAGGAAAAGTGAGAAATTACCCCCCAGTGGGGATGGCCATGCCACAATCCCTCCTCCTCCATTCTCCTCTTAAGATTTTGGCCATGCACCCACATGTGCCCAGCATGATTTTCAAGCCACCTGGTCCAGGATTCAAAGTGCGGCCGGCCACGTGGAAATCCAGAGCCTTAACCACCACTCCACCTGCTGGCTCTCTTTTTTTTTTTTTTTTTTTTTTTTTTAATGAGTACTAAGCTGCCTAAATTAAACAAGTCCCTCTTGTTGAATAACTTATAATAATTACTTTAAGTGATATCATTAATAAAATGTAACTTGTGTAAAATTTTATGAAAATTCAGATTTTCTTTCTTTATAAACTAATTGATGTCCTTCCTCTCTCTCTTCTCTCTTTTTTTTTTTTTTTTTTTTTTTTTTTTTTCTGGAGAGGTTTTTGCTTTCGGGCACATGCGCTTGCCAGACAGACAGAGAGAGACAGAGAGACAGAAAGCGAGAAATCACCCCCCAGGGGGGATGGCCACGCCGCAATCCCTTCTCCTCCATTCTTCTCTTGGGATCTTGGGCACGCGCACACACACGCCCAGTGTGAATTTTAAGCCACCGGGTCCAGGACGTGAACCACGGTCGACTACGTGGGAGTCCAGCAACATAGCCATTACACTAACTGCTGGTCCCCTCTCTCTCTTCTTCTCTTTATCACATTTTCTTTATCTCTCTCCCCACTTCCCTCTCTTTTCTCTGTCTCTCTATTTTAGTTTTATATAATAAATAGGCTATTGGATGTTTAAAACGAAGTAAGGAATATTATTTTCTCATTTATTGATGGAGTGGCAGTTGGCCTACATAATAATGATGAAAAACAACCTGCAACCTGCAATGGTATAGTACTGTAGTGACTTTATTTGTGTAAGATCTGTTTTTCTTAAAAAGAAAAATATACATGTATGTGTTTGCATATATACACAGAGAGACATTCATACCAACCTGTGCATCAATAGGAAAGTTACTATCATTATTTTGCAGAAAGAGATCACTGGTAGCATTGGTGCTAAACAGCAGGGATCGAGGAAATGATATATTAAGTATCTGCTCAGGACTGGCGCTTTCCCCATATTTAGCTCATTAACTCAACCTGTGAGTTAGCATCACTGTCCCAGCAACCCTGTGAGTTAGCATCACTGTCCTCACCCTACAGAGGAGAAAATTCCTCTGAAAGTTAATTTAGTGGAAGTTATACTTCTTGTAAGTGGCATAACTAAGAAGTCCATCTTTGACAAGTGTCAACACCCAGGCACTTTTTTCAAGACTTCTCAACGCTCATTTAAAAATTAAAGTTCTTCCTTCTATATATTATGAACAATCTTTCTGTAATCCGACGAACAGAGCAGAGACTAAGTCCTGCTGGTTCCAAAATACCTATACCACGTGTTAGACATATTAACTGAAATTTGAGAATAAATCATTATTGACACTATATTATCATTAGTAGCATGTTTTCTTTCTTAGTGACAAAAATATTGATGCATTTGTCAATTATAACATCTTATACGTAATAAAATGTGGTACTACCAAAACCTACGCTGATGTGTAACCCTTTGCTTTCCTTAATACTCCTGAAAACATGCCCAATGCTCACTCATGCACCCAAGATACTGACATGCTGGAAGACTGGAGGAAGGAGGTTGTAGTGTGACCGAGCCCTATAGAAGATGATTCTCCTCTTTCTCTCTTTCCCACACACACTCGATCACAAATGAATGAACAATAAAAAAGGAAGTTGAGAAAAAAAATAGATCATTTTAAAAATGTGTAGACAAAGGGAAGTTCAAGAGCACAGGGATTTTGAAATCCATGTATTATTTTCATGATAGGGATTTTCCATAGATTTTTGGAAAGCCCCTTTCCCCATCTGGTCATACATTGCATAATGATGTTTTGGTCAGCAATGGACTGTTTACCCCCCATAAAGAGCACGGAGGCTCTAACATATAGCCTATGTGTGTGGCAGGCTATATACCATCTACGCTTGTGTATTTTCTATAATGTTCCCGCGATGACAAAATCGCCTAATGACACATTTCTCAGAACTTTGCCCCATCATTAAGCAATGCATGACTGCCTTTAAAAGCCTTTAGCACCATGCCTGGTGCAGAATAAATACCTAGTAAATGGAAGTTGCCTTTTATTAATGCTATTCACATGTTATTCAAGAAGAGATGTCCATGTTGAAGTAAGAAGCTGAAGATAAAGGAGAGGTGGCTGGTTAATGGGGGATCCCTGAGCAGACAGGAAAAGATGAGATGCAAAGCATGGGTAGAAAAATTATCCATAGAAATAAGAGTGAATGGGTAGGGTCTGGGATAGGTAAGTTTGTAGGTTCAGTGGAATAAAGCAGAGTCATTTTGTACTTGGTGTCTTTTACTTTCTGAATGACACAAGTATTAGGGTCACGTTTAAGGTGGTTTAGGAAGCATAGGCATCATAAGAGTAAAGACACATAGTGATACAAATCTTAGAGTACCACTCTCCAACACTGGAGCCTCATAGGAGGCCTGGGTTCAGATCCTGAGTAGATCTGAACATGCCTGCTGTGTCCATGCATGCCTGAGATCCATGACCTGGTTGGCTGAGAGTCTAAGAGAAAAATCTTGGCATAGTAGAACCCTGCTGAGGGTACTTTCCTGGATCAATCTCTCTTTGTCTCCTAGAAGAAATAAATAAAAAATAAACTTTAAAAAAAAGGAGTGAAATTTTTAAATATCTACTCTGGAAAACACAGAGAGCTGGACCAGCAGTGGCATGATGGTTGAGACAGCTAGATTTCACACAGCCAACTACTTGGTTTGAATCTCAGACACAACGGCTTGAAAAATATCCTAGGCGGGGAACCAGCAGTTAGCGTAATGGCTATGTCGCTGGACTCCCACGTAGTCGACCGCGGTTCGCGTCTCGGACCCGGTGGCTTACAACTCACGCCGGGCGCGTGTGCGTGTGTGCCCAAGATCCCGAGAGGAGAATGGAGGAGAAGGGATTGCGGCGTGACCATCCCCCCTGGGGGGTGATTTCTCGCTTTCTGTCTCTCTGTCTCTCTCTGTCTGTCTGGCGAGCGCACGCGCCCTATAGCAAAAAAACCTCTCCAAAAAAAAAAATATATATATCCTAGGCGCAGGCCCAAAAATCCCTAAAGGAGTGAAGGATGGAGGAGGAGGAATTGCTGCATGACCATTCCCTAAGGAAGGATGCTTTCTCACTTTCCTTCTCACTCTTTCTCTGTCTCTCTCTAGCAAGCACGTGTGCCCTCTAGCACATTATAAGTAAATAAATACAAAGAGCTACCATAATGTTTCTGATAAACATGGTGGGGTTTACAAAACATGTTTGAGAATTTGGATTTTGTGCATGAGTTGGGTAATGTTAAAAATGCCTCATTTTAATGCTTTAGATCTCTTGATTTGTATTCGCCCACAGTGACATGAACTGACTGAAGAAAACAATAAAGACCCCACTACTTCTAAATAGCTCCTAAAAGTCTAACATCTTCCTAATAGTCACATGACGAACGCAATTTTGCTTAGAATTTTTGTTTTTAAAGCTGCGTATCCCTGAGAAAAGTACTGCCATTGCTCACAGTTATTGATATGACTCAGATTCTATTGATAAGTGTGCTTACACTGATCTTTAAATAGCACTGGCAAGAAGAGAAGAGGCAGGCAGAGAGCTTCTTAAAACATCAAGTTGCTGCACTGGCTTATGAGCTATGCAATGATGAAGCTTACCTTCAGATACAATAGGTTATATTTTGAGGGTCAGCTCTAAAAGATGTGGTTCCAGACATGACACACAACTTTGTGACCCTGGTTGATCATCTTTAAAATATGACTTTGAAACCTGTATCTGCAGAAATCACATCAGAAAACAACCCACAATCTGTCACAAACTGTGACTAATTGGTTCTTCATATTTATTTGGTTAATAAAGTGCATATCTTAATTAAGCCATCAGTATTTACCAAAATAAAATAAAGATATTCTATTAGGAGTAAGTGAATGAAAGACTCTTTTTTTCCATAATTTACATGAACAAAAGAACATTTACTCTTTTACTTAGTACAAAAACAATACATGTTAAGTAGCAATACAGGTTAAGTAAAAAATACTTTCAAATCAGCTACCTTCCCATTATAATGAAATAATGACTGTTCACATCTTGTTGTATATTCTTCCAGCCTTTTTTCTAAACATTTACACATATTCATGTTGTTAGTTTGTTTTAATTGCCAGAGGGCACACACGCTTGCCAGAAAGAGAAAGAGACAGAGACAGAGAGGAAGAAAGCACCCCCCAACGGGGCATACTCATACCACAATCCTTTCTCTACCTCTCCATTCATCGGGATTTATGGTATGCCAGTACACACACGCCTGGCATGTTTTTCAAACCCTTGGGGCCGATATTTAAACTTAAGCTTCCCTAACCACCAGGCTATAGGGCCAGCCCTCCATGTATTTAACAAATGATATATTATTTTGAAACATTTTCTTATTTGAAAATATTTATTACGAGCACCTTCCAATATTCTTAAATAATTTCCTCAGTTACTTTTTAAATAGCTATTATCATCTGAATGTGCCAAAATTTAAAAAACTAATTGTTTACTGCTAAATATTAAGTTATTTCCTCCACCCACATTTATTTTTCTTGTTGATATAACTTAAACAGGATAAACATCTCTATAGAGAATGCTTAGCATATAACATATGTCTTTCAAGTGTATTGCTAGAAAGATTAATGCTGGGTTAAAGTTCATACTTAGAAATATTTGTTTGTTAATTCAATAAATATTTAGTGACTGCTCAATAAATATGTGGAGGGAACCAGCAGTTAGCGTAATGGCTATGTCGCTGGACTCCCACGTAGTCGACCACGGTTCGCGTCCCAGATCCAGTGGCTTAAAACTCACGCCGGGCGCGTGTGCGTGCGTGCCCAAAATCCCGAGAGGAGGATAGAGGAGAAGGGATTGCGGTGTGACCATCCCCCCTTGGGGGTGATTTCTCGCTTTCTGTCTCTATGTCTCTCTCTGTCTGTCTGGAGAGCGCACACGCCCTATAGGGAAAACCTCTCCAGAAATAAAAAATAAATAAATAAATATGTGGAAATTAAGTACACATTAATTGACTTATTAGAGGTCTAGGCACCAGGAATTCTCAAGTAGAGCAAATACAGTCTCTGCACTAAGTGTAGGAAGTGAAAAGAGGGAGACAGAAAGTCACAAGTAGCTGTCACAAAATGTTAAAATGACAACCAAAGAAGCTACAGGAAGGCATTCCTACTAGCAGCATTTGAGAGTTCCTGTTTCTTTAACACTACCTTTAACACTAAGCTGAAGGAAAAAAATGCCAGTTTGATGGATGCAAATGTTCCTCCTGGCAATTTGCATTTCTTTGATTACTAGTGAAGCTGAACATTTTTTTCCACATATTTATACTGCTCTGACATATTTGGAGAAAATGCTGCTTTTAAATCCTAGCAATTGTTTGGCTTTTCTATGCACTCCTAGAATTTCATTTTTCTTTTTTATAAAATTTCTACAGCTCTTTAGAAATAGGGTTGCAATAATCAATATTGTAATAACGATTTATATTTACCATGTGACTTTAGAGAGCTCATTTGCTTTTCAGCCCCATAAGGACGAATGAGGGAGGAGTCTTATACAGTACGTATAAATCTGTGTTATCATAAATTATCAAGGTATTTGGTGGTTCTTAAGAAAGGCATAAGAAATTAGTTTCCTTTCTCTCAATGCCTGAATTTACATTCTTAATATCTTCCTCTCTGTTCATTCAACCAATATTTTGTGCAGTTTAAAAGAACCCTAAAAACAGCCTGGAGTACTTGACTTCAATGATTATTCATTGGGAATCATTTCTTCATCTTTTGTGTTTGCAGAACTCAAATTTGTTTCATTATCTATCCTTCAGGGAAGGTAACTCTCAACTCAGTTTAATGGTATATCCTAACCAATCGTGGGAGCCCCATTCCTGTTGCTATAGTAATTTGACTGGGTCTCAGGACGTGACACATTTTAGCCAGTCAGTTAAAAGAAGTTCACTGGATGACTTAAAGAAAAAAATGTCCTCATTTTTACAAAATATAAACACAGAGACTTTTTCTCATCTTGTCACACTAATATGTCCACTCATATTATCTGAACCCATGACCGCCATCTTGAAACGGAAGCCATCCTATTGAAGATGAGTGACTGATACACATGAGTTTAAACTGACTTTGGAGACCGTAAAGACCCTTAAGGTACAGGCAAAAATAGACAAATGGGATTACATCAGGTTAAAAAGCTTCTGCTCAGCAAAAGAAACAGTAATAAGAGTGAACAAGCAACCACTGGAATGGAAGAAAATATTTACAAACTATGCTTCAGACAAGAAATTTATAACCAGAATATACAAGGAACTCAAACAGCTTACCCCCAAAAAAATGATCAACCCAGTTAAAAGATAGGCAAATGAGTTGAACAGACATCTCTCTAAGACATATGAACAGCCAAAAAGCATATGAAAAAATGCTCAACATCACTTATCATAAGGGAGGGAAATGCAAATCAAAACCATAATGAGATACCACCTAACCCCAGTCAGAATGACTAACACTAAAAAAAGAAACAGTGATAAATGCTGGTGAGGTTGTGGTGAAAAGGGAACCCACCTACACTGTTGGTGGGAATGTAAATTGGTCCAGCCTCTGTGGAGAATAATATGGAGGTTCCTCAAGGCTTACAAATAGAACTACCATGTGATAAAGCAATTCCACTCCTGAGTTTTTATCCAAAGGATAGGAGAATGCTCATTTGGAAAAGTGCTTGCACCCGTATGTTAATTGCGGCATTATTCACAATTGCTAAGACATGGAACCAACCCAAGTGTCCATGAAGAGATGAATGGATTGAAAAAGTGTGACACATATGTACTATGGAACACTACTGAGTCATTAAAAAAAATAAAAGTTCCTGGCATTTGAAAGAAAGTGGACAAATAAGATTTACTGGTGAGTGAAGCAAGTCAGACTATGAAAAAGAAACACTATATGTCCCCACTTAATTTATACTGAATTTCTGTATTCTATTGCAGAAACTGAAAGATTGGAGGATATGGAAACGTGACAAATGTTGCAGATACTGGATACAGTGTGGGAGAAAGATGGAGGGGGCAGGGTGAGAGAAAGGGAGTCAAAGAGAAAAATAGACAAGACATTTAAGGGACACAGAAATGGAGAATTGTCTGTTGATGATAACACATATGATTATATCTTTTACTAGTCTGGTGTGCAGTATATTTATGCTGGGAAAATTCTTTTTACAAGCTATGGTAATGTACAGTGACCGAATGTATAAAATAAAATAAAATAAAATAAAATAAAATAAAATAAAACAAAATGAAGGAAGTATTAGTAAAGGTAAAAATATATAAATAAAAACCCTAATATTCTGTTCTTATTTTTTTGTTTTTGTTTTTGTTTTTAGTGGAGTAAAAATTCCTCCAGACCCTGGTTGGGAATCCATTTAATGAAACAAGTTGTATACTCATACATTAAATAATGGTGTGAATGTATTTTTGATTCTGTATGAGATAAGAGTTCTGAAAAATCAGAGATCATTAAGGACAGGAAGGCCAGAAAGCCTTCGGAGAACTGTAGAGTCAGTTACGCAGTCAGGATTTGGATCAATTTCTGCAAAAACAGAGGTAAAGATTCTAGGCAGATAAACTGTAGAAATAAAAACCCAAGACCAAAACTAAAATGATACATGAACAGGCTTGGTGAAGCATACCAGTTTGACCAGAATGGGGACTTCCATAAGGGTGATGTTTTCTAAAATGAGGTCTCATCGGCCTTGAGGATACATTTTCTCAAAGGTTTTTGAGTTTCACAATTTTTACATTTACAATTTTCAATTCATGGATACTATATAATATTAGTGTAAGCATATGTAGATCATAGGTTGGCCACTTAAACCTTGTCACTGTCACATGATCACAGGACCCATTTCGGTATTTGTGTTTAAGATGTGATTTGTGTAAGAATTTCCAGTTCACTAAAAATGTATACTGATTTTTCATAATAAGGAATATTCTGCTTTGTATTTCTCATTTCCCTTTCCTTTTTAGCATACATTTAGACTGTATTTGCTAACCTTCCTTGTACTTGTGTGTGGCCAGGTAACTAAGTGCTGGACAACAGAACGTAAACAGATACTGTGTGTGCCATTTCCAGATCTGGCCCATATTACACCCACCCTGTGCCCACCCCATCCTTACTACATACACCCTTGCTCTCTTTCCCCCATCTGACAGACAAACAAATAAAGCTCTGAGGTCTTAAAAGCAGGTAGAGCCACACAATGCAAGATCAGATCCTTGAAAGACAATCAGGAAGGCCACCTGACCAGACTGTGACATGAATGGGATGTGAGCTCCACTGGCTTCAGCACTGAAAATTCAGGATTTACCTGTAATAACAATGAACACTATCCTGAAACAGTGAACAAAACTAAAAAAAGAAAGTTGACAGAATGGAACCATCATGGAGCACAACAAGAGCTAAAACTTGCAGAAAGCCAAAAGAGTGCTTTCTGGAGTGCCAGCCTTCAAGCTCAAGAAGAGTTTTTAATGATAATTAAGACATAATAAGAAATTTTTAATTTCACATTCTGTTGGAAAATCAATTAAATACTCTTTAATATAGAATTCCAAGAAAAGCATAAACTTACCTCTTATCTTCAAATAAATAAGATAATTTGCAGAGTTATAAATGACTCCTCATTAACAAGCATCTGAGCATTTCTCACTGCCTTGAAGCTATTAATGACATCCTGAATGCTAGATTTATATGAACACTATTTCTGTGGACTTTGATCATCTACATCAGTGACTGGTATATACCTTTTATCTTTTTTGAATTTTTAAGTAATTATTTATTTATTATTATTATTATCGTTATTTAATTTGACCAGAGAGAGAGAGAAAGAGAAAGTGAGAAAGCAAGTCACCAGATCCAGGACTTGAACCATGGTAGGCCATGTGGAAGTTACAGTGCCTTAACCACCATACCATTACTGGCCCCAGTAGACACCTTTTGATATTTCTCCAATTAGAATGGACAATTCAGTTTTAGCAAAACAATATTTTCTGTTGTGTTAATGCTACTAATTTAAATTTTGTTGGTTTTCTAACAAACTTGTTATTTGATTTGTAATCTATTTGACTTTATGTGTATGTAAAAAATACAGGACCAAATATGGACCATATTTTGTATGTCTTTAAGCCTTTCAAAGTAAAAATAATCTGCATCAATGCTGAGAATTCACATGAATTTTTTTAAGGCTTAAGCTTAAGAAACACTGCACTAGATCAATTGTAAAATCTCTCTAGGCACTAGCCTGTAAGCAGTCTAAGCTGGGAAGTAGAAGTAGAAGTTCTGCAACAAAGCCAACCTCAGCTCAAGCCTTAGTTCTGTTACCTACTACTATGTGGCTTTGGATCCGCTACTTTACCTCCTCAAGCTCTGTAACTTAACTGAAAAGTTAGGGTAATAATTATTACCTCTTATGCCATTGGTAAAGCATTGGCACATAACAAGTAGTAGCTATTATTCTTATGTGTTGAAGGTCTGTTTATATTATTCTCATTTTTCAGTAGTTCAGCCTTGTTAAGTTTTAATTTACATTTGTATGTGTTTCTGACTTTTGTTAAATTAATATCATGCTCAAAAGTAACAATTTACTTAAGAGAATTGACTGGGGCCACCAGGTGGTGTAGTGGCTAAGGTGCTGGACTCCCACATGGCCAACAGTAGTTCGAGTCCCAGACCTGTTAGTTTGAAAGTCACACCAGGTTCTTGTGTATGCATGTCCAAGATCATGAAAGTAGAATGGAGGAGAAGGGTTTGGAGGAGGCCATCCCCCCAGGAGGTCATTTCTCACTTCCTCTCTCTCTCTGTCTCTCCAGTGAGCATACACACCCTATAGCAAAAGTCTCTCCAAAATAAAAATTATCGTAATAAGAGAATGGACTGTTCTTTTTTAATTTGTGGCATTTTAAAGTTATAAATTAGTTTTACTAACAAACAAGAATGCATATTTTCTACACATCAATGCAGATTTAGATGAATCTTGACTTAGAAATACTTGAGACTGAATTAGTTATGTTTTTAATGCAAAAAAATTTAAAGTTCTTCCTTGTATATTAAGTTATAATTCAGAATTTTTATTAATTTTGGCAGAACTTCCTTATAATTAGGTCAAGTTTATAAGTCACGTAGATTGAGAAACCTGTATTGTAAAGTCTTTTTTTTTTTCCTGTGGAAAGCTTGAGTAGGTTCCATTGAGTCAACAGTCTAGTAATACTCCAGGATTAGGTCAGTTTATTTTCTTTTAATCCAGGTTGACAATGTAACCTGCATACCATGGAAAAGAAATCATTGTATCATTGGATTAAAATTACTGAGAGACTTTTAGGCACAGTGGGTTGACTTAGCTGGATTAGGCAAAATTTTAAAGAAGGAGTTTGGGTATATACAGAAACATTACAAAACAAGGTATATAAAAAAGAAAAAAGAAGAAGAAGAAGAAGAAGAAAGAAATAATCTATCCCCTGGAGCGTTCTGGAACCCCAGGAGCTCTTGTCCACCTAGAACATTCAGCTTCACATTCTGGGGATAGGAGGGACTCTTTTTTCACTTGAGAAGTAATCATGCATAATTTCCCATGGACAGAATGAACGTCCAGATACTTAGTTCTCTTAAAAGTTCATGGTGAAAAATGACTGGCATTAATAAAAGGACTCCTAAGGGGGGGATAAATGGTATTAGGAGTAGCAGGGGAGCATTTTCCCTTAGGGAAAAAAAAATGTGTTCAGAACAGTTAGAATGCACAGAATTGGTTAACTGGGGCATTTTGACTTCTCTTGGAAGAGACAAAATGGCAGTCATGCTGTTCCACAATCATGTTTGTTCACCACAGGAACCATGTAGGACTTCTCTCCTCCCCTCTCCCTGCACACACAAAAAGAAGCCAGGGTGGTTTTGCAGAGTAATCTGGACCAGAGAAAATGAAGATGTGGAAAAGGAGAGGTGGCCATTATCCACTCCAACACTTAGGGACTGCCTATAGAGAAGCAGGGTTATAAGTAAAGGCAAAAGTGTTATGAGAGACTTAGATGCACTGCACACACAGGAGCACTATGGAGCTTTGTGCCAAGTTGCTCTCTAGAGAAAAGAGCATACCACCTATCTCTCCATGCCATGAGGTAGAATCTCAGTGCACCAGGAAAGGCAGGAGTCTCAATGCAACAGAAAGGAGCCTTCCCAAAGAGGATCCTGTGTCTGTGCTGAGGAACTGCAATATGATGGTTGGCGGCAATGAACTCTAGTGATGATACAAAATTAGAACCTGTGTGGACTTGTTCCTGAACTCAAATGAGACAGTCATGAAATTGCCAAAAACATTAGAGATGATTCTCGCTTTCTGTCTCTCTGTCTCTCTCTGTCTGTCTGGCAAGCGCACGCGCCCTATAGCAAAAAAAAAACTCTCCAGAAAAAAAAAAAAAATTAGAGATGAAGTGGGATCCTAATGAATGGTGGGAAGGCCTTATTAACGTTCCAGTGAACTCATCTATACCCACTGGCTAGTGAAGGCTAGAGACATTCAGTTTACCTTGCAATATGGAAAGTAAGGAAAATTACTGTGGCCTCTCTTTCCTTCATTATTTTCCAATTGATAGATAGTTTTTATGTGTTTCTTAATTAACAACTCCCTCCAAAGAAAAATCCATGTATGTATTCATGCACACATTAATTTTTAATCATGAGAATCTCAATAGAATTTAATCTTTTCCTGGGGTAATAAAATGGAAGTTTTTGTTGGAATGCATGGGCAAGGGAGTTTTAGTTAAGGAGGATGCAATGGAAGAGACTTGAAATTACTTTATGGTCAGAGACCCCTTCGAGAATCAGAGGACACTCAGGAGTTTGGATATACAGAGAGACATTAAAAAAGAAGGTACAAAAAAAGAGAAATAATCTCTGTGGAAATGATCTCTGTGGATAAAGCACATTTACAAGGATACATCAGAAACCCCTCCATTTCCCCCAGTATTGGATTCAGAAAGACCATAGGTTAAAAGCTCTTCTGTCAGGCCTCTGGATTCTAGTATTTCCTCATTCTCTGTGGTGTTAGAGCGTAAGGACAAAGAAGCAAAGTCTGGGACTTTGACTTCCCATTGGTCAGTTGGCATTGCGTGAATCCCCAGGTGCACCCCTATTCCTCTCAGAGTCCTCCAGGCACAGTTGGATACGATGGATTTGAATATCTATCACCATAGTCATCTATTTGTCATAATGAATCCACTCTTTAAATAAATGACTGCTGACAAGGATAATAGTTCCATGTTCCATTGAGTTTGAGCACAGCTTCTTCCAACACAACCGATCACCATCATACTGAAGGGAAATAGTAACTGACACTTTGTACTCAAAGAAGAACAAGCTTCTCATCAAACAGTTTAGAAATGTTTTCTCATTTCGTCCTCATAGGAGCTATTCGAGCTTAGAAAGTATGATTCCTATTTTATATATTAGGAAACTAAAGTTAAGTGACATGATGAAGACCATATAGGTGATAAGTGGCAAATGTATCTTTACGGTCTTGTGTACTGAAGGTTTGTGTCCACCCACCCCCAAATTCATATGCTAAAGCCCTGACTCCTAATGTGACTGTATTAAGAGGTAGAGCCTTTGGGAGGTAATTAGGTTTAGATGAGGTTATATGAGTGGGAACCCCATGATGCCTTGGGTGCCCTTACAAGAAAAGGAATATGTGAAGATATCTATGTGGAGATGTAGTGAGAAGGCAGCTGTCTGCTGGTCAGGTAGAGTCCTCAGGAGACATCAACTCTGCCAATACCTCGACTTTGAACTTTCCAGTCTCCAAAGTCATGTCTGTCATTTAAGCCACCCAATCTATGGTATTTTGTTAGGGCAGCCTAAGCTGTTTAAGGCACCTTTGGTATTTTTCACTTCTATTTTTTTTATCCAACTAGTAAACATTGTGCTTCCTCATTTCAGTTCTAAGCGTTGATCTCCAATTAAACAGATTAATAAAAAGCTCAATATAAACATTCCTAAGTATCTGGAAATCATTTCAGTTAAAAAAGACTGGCTTTTGAAAAGCATTAAGATGTACTGACGTTGAAAGGAAAAAAAGATGTATTTTCACTTAATTGTTAAAATCCCCCCATTTATATCCTGCCCACTAATTCTTAACTAATAATAGCCTATTTCACTCAGTGTCAGCAAAGAATACGGAACGCTGCAATCCACATGTGTGTTATTTTCTTGCACATGCCTGCAAACTATAATTAGAAGATATCTTCTTCAAACCTCGAGTTAAACATTTTTTGAGAATTTTTTCTTACAGAAAATTCAGGAACAAACAGCTTGGAAAAACACTTTAAAAAGGCAAGAAAAACAAACCCTATTCTATCTTATGTCACGATTTTACTTTATCTATCATCGTATTTGCTAATTCCTTTTAAATTATGTCTAAAGAGGTGTGACTGAAGTAAAATATATCCATTATGACATAAACATTAAAGAAAACACACTAAAGATGACAATGAGGGAGAGCCATATAATAAGTCCCTTAAAAATGACTCATTATATTTATTTATTTGTGTGTGTCTGTGTGTGTGTGTGTGTGTGTTTTGTTTTGTTTGGCTATAGGGCGCGTGCGCTCGCCAGACAGATAAAGAGAGACAGAGAGACAGAAAGCGAGAAATCACCCCCCGGGGTGGGGATGGCCACACCACAATCCCTTCTCCTCCATTCTCCTCTCGGGATCTTGGGTATGCACGCACAGGCGCCCGGCATGAATTTTAAGCCACTGGGTCCGGGACTCGAACCACGGTCGACTACAGGGAAGTCCAGCGACATAGCCATTACACTAACTGCTGGTCCCAAGTATTATGACTCATTATATTTAAAGAAAAGAAAATTTGAGTGACCTTCGCAAGAATCATTTTGTTATTGATAAATATGGAAATGCAATTACAGTGAGTTTAAAAAAATGATGGCATCTCCATACCACGGACTTTTCTGCAGAGGTTACAAGACTGAAGTTCACTAAACAAAAATTATACAGAACTACTCTCATTGTCCGTTCAAAGGCTGCTGTGGGTGGACAGGACATTTATCCATTAACTTTTATTCCACATTGGTTAAGAATTGCTCCTAGAGGCATTTACTCACTTGTCATAGATGGCTCTTGTTTGCATGTGGGATCCTAAGGCAGAATATAAAGAGACCCCAGCCATGCTCTTCTGGTAGAACATCAGCCTGGGTTTAGAACTAGTGTGGAACCATCTGCCACAGCTGTAGTTGAAATGAGAGGTGGATTGAAGGGATATGACACAGGGCCCCCAAAAGTTTCCCCTGAAAATATGTTTATTTTTAGACAATTGTCTCATACATTTGCAGATACTTCATATACAAATTAGGCTATCAATATCTTTATCTACACACATTTCTATACACCAATCATTTTACTTTCGCAAATATGCAATCATGCCATTTATGTTATTTGGAAACTTGCTTTTCTCGTAGACATATTTCCTCTTTTTTTAGAATCATTTATGTATTTCATTCCATTTGTTATTATTATTATTTTTTTTATTTGCCCAGAGTGAGAGTGAAAGGGAAAGTTAGAGAGCAAGCCACTGGGTCTGGGACTCAAACCACGGCCAGCCATGTGGGAGTTCAGCGCCTTAACCACTACACCATCTGCCAGCCCCAGACATATTTCTAAATTAGTACTTATATTTCAAGATGTTTAACCCTTTCAGAGTAGTCTATTCTATTAAGGTGTCATATATCACAAGTATTGAACAGTTCAACTTACATAAGATACCCAGAATAAGCCAAGTCTAATATACACAACATAGACTTACTATAGTCATTATTTTTAAGTGTACGATTCAGTGCCATCAAGTACAGTCATGGTGATGTATTACCATCCCCGTTGTCCGTTTCTAAAACTTTTTCATCATTCCCAACATAAACTTTTTATAGCTTCATTCTTTCCTCCCCTTGTTCTCTGGTGACCTTTATTCTACCTTATGTTTCTATGAATTACTCTATTCCAGGTACCTCATAAGTAGAATCGTTCAATATTTATCCTTTTGTGTCTGGCTGATTTCACTGAGCACACTGTTTTCAAGGTTCATTCATATTATAGTACGTATCAAAGTTTCACTTGTCTTAGGACTGAATAATGTTCCACAGCACTTTTTGTTTATCTATTCATCTACTAATGCCCATTCATATTGTTCTTACCTTTTGGTTACCAGGAATAAATAGTGTTACTTGAACATTGCTGTGCAAACGAATATTTGAGTCCTTGCTTTTAATTCTTTGGGGTATATCTCCAGACTGAAAATGCTGTTTCATATGGTACTTCTAAGTTTAACCTTTTTTTTAAGAGTCAGGAGCCCACTATGTCCTAAACCTCCTGCATCAACTTCTCAGCTTGTACTGCAGCCAAAACCCACTAAACCCAGCTCTTTTGGATAGAGTCTCCCTATGTCGCCCAGACAAGTTTTGCGTTCTTGATCCTCCTGCTTCATTCTCCCTAAATTGCTGGGATTACATGCACGTGTCACTATTAGGCTGGACTGGGAATCCAACCTTGGTCTCTCATGTGGTCTCAGCCTATAGAGTTTAGCATCTTAGTGCTATGCACCTCCATGACTGGGCCTTTAAGCTTAACATTTTGAGAAATTGCTGAACTGTATAATTTTTTTTATTTTTAGGTTTTTGCCTTAGGGCATGTACACTCACCAGAGATCGAGACAGAGACAGTAAGAGGGTAAGTGACAAATCACACCCCGGGGGAGATGACCACTCTGCAATCCCTTCCCCTCCATTCTCCTCCTGGGATCTGGGGCACACCGTACTTTTTATAGGTAAAGGCTTGAACCTCAGAATGTTGGTTATGGAACCATCTATTGGTGCCTCCATCTTTCCTTCTATTTCTGGTTGCTCTGATGTTCCACATGGCATCCTGCACCTCAGTCTCCAAGTCCTAATCTCAGACTACTCTTGGGGGCACCCAGGCTAAGACAACACCCATTTGTAAGAGTGTTTATCTCTGGAAAGGAGGATTGGAAACAGGGAGACAATCACTTTTTAAACACTTGCACCTGTATCACTTTGTCTTTTTGGACTTGTTTGTTTTTGCTATAGGGCTCAAGCACTAGCTGAGACAGTGAGAGAGAGAGAAAAAGAAGGAAAGTGAGAAATCAGTCTCCCAGGGGTGATGACCATGCTGCAATTCCTTCTTCTCCATTCTCCTCTTGAGATTTTGGGGACACACACATGCTGAGTTTGTTTGCCAACAACTGTGTCTGAAACTCGAACTACACAGTCAACCACGTGAGATCCAGGCTCCTTAACCACCATACCACCTGTCTGGCCTGTCTTTTTTGGATTTTTTTAATCATAAATAAGAAGTCAGAGTCCCAGTGCTAGTCAAGTCCCAGTGTCCTCATTGAGCTTCTTCTTGCATCACATTTACAAATGTCCAGTTAGCTAAAGCAACGACATGGCAGTTTCCAGTGTCAATGTGAGGAGGATTACCTCAGGATTGAATACTGTGAGCTGTGGTTCATTGGGGGCCACCAATGTAAGTCTACCACGACGTTCATAACTTGCCAAAGTTTTGTCTAAATTCAGTCCTTCAAGACCTATTACCTCTCCAGTATCTTTTTTCACTCTACCCTCTGACTCCACTCTCTCCATCTCAACAATAACTCTCACATCTCACTTAGTAGGTGCTTGACACTCCTGAAGGAGTTTTCATTACCTTCATAATGACACTTTTTTTAGGGAGAGAGATTTTTGCAGTAAGGCACCAGAAAGACAAGGAGAGACAGACAGACAGAAAGTGAGAAATCACCCCCCAGGGGAAATGGCCATGCTACAGTCCCTTCATCTCCCATCTCCTCTTGGGGTTTGGGGCACATGAGCACAAACACCGGCATGAGTTTTAAGTTGCTGGGTCTATAACTTGAACTGCAGTTGACTATGTGGGAGTCCAGCGACATATTACACTATCTGCTGGTCCCCATAATAACCCATTCTGCAGATGAGCTGATTGAAACTTAGTTATTAAATCCAGTTGCAGATGGGGAAACTGAAGTGGTAAAAGGTTAAATGACTTGTCCTGGGTCCCTCAGATAATAGGTATAGAGAGGCTTCAGAGTCCACGTTCTTCACCAGCAGTTACATGGTCTCTCTAGAACAATGTTCAAGTCCTACAAACATCCTGGGCAGTCTTCCATCTTTCTCTGGAAACCTGGCAGGAAAATGCCTACTCCCTCTTCAGTGAATATCCAGGGGAAGATCTACCAGGTAGATCTTGCTGCTACCTTACCTGTTCCCACTGCCCACCTACAGCCATTGAGGCAAATATGATCTCATATTGCTTCTATTTATTTTCATGCTTGTCCCACTTAATGGGCATAAGAATGAAGAGAGAAGTTTATTCAAAAATACAGATCCTAGGCCACCATCAATGATTCTGACATTTTGAGAACCACTGTCTTAGAGAAGAGATTGTCATATTTTTCAGGGTCAGATATTAAATAGATTAGTCTCTGTGGGCTGAATGGTTTCTGTCACAGCTACCCAAATTCGGCATTGTAGCAAAAAACCAGACACAGACAATACATAAGTAATTGGATGTGGTTACATTTCGATAAAACTTTATGGCTACTGAAATTTGAAATTTATGTACTTTTTTTGGTCACAAAAATTTAATTTTTGTTCCTTTTTTTTCAAGCATTTGAAGTATTAAAAAATCTTATTCTTTTTAAAAAAAATTTTTAGAGAAGATTTTGCTATAGGGCACATCATGCACTCACCGGAGAGACAGAGAGAGACAGAGAGACAGAAAGCAAGAAATCACTCCTGTGGGGATGGCCACACCACAATCCCTTCCCTTCCAGTCTCCTCTTGGGATTTTGGGCATGCACACACACACGTCCAGCATGAGTTTTAAGCCGCTGGGTTTGGGACTCCAACCACAGTCGATTACATGGGAATCCAGCAATGTAATTATTACACAATTTGCTGGTCCCCCTAAAATTCTTATTCTTAGCTCAAAGGCCATTACAAAAAGTAGTGAGTAGGCTAAAGTTTGGTGTATAGGCTATAGTTTGATAACTTTTGCCCTAGACTATAAGCTTTCATTATTAATATTTATTAGTTAAATAAGTGAATTGACTCATCAGGTGGTTGGTATAGTTTGAGTCCTGAACCCAGTGGCTTGAAAACCATGCTGAGAACATGTGCATTTGTGCCCCAAATCTCAAGAAAAATTAAAGAAAAGGGATTGTGGTGTGCTCATTCCTCCTATGGTGTGGACATGCCCCATAGGATGATTTCATTCCCTCCCCTCACACCTGTTTTTCTCTGGTGAATGCATGCACCTTATAGAAAAGAGAGAGAGAGAGAGAGAGACAGAAAGAAAAGAAAAAAAAAAAAATCACTAAAGAAAAAAAAAATGGATTGGTGCCAGCAGATGACATAGCAGTAATGTTGCTGGACTCTCATGTGGCCAACTATGATTTGAGTCCCAGATCCAGTAGCTTGAAATTCTCACCAAGTACATGTGCATGATGCCCAAGATCCTGGGAGGAGAATAGAGGAGAAGAGATTGTGGCATGGCCATTCCCCTAGGGGAAGGGTGGAATTTCTCACTTTCCCTCTCACTGTCTCTGTCTCTCCAGCAACAGTACACACCCTAAGGGAAAAATCATAAAAAAAAAATAAAAGTAGATTAATAAATAAGTGAATATAATGGACTAAATTCTTTCACTCAATATAGTGTTTTTACCTAAAGAATAGTGCCTTTATGTTTTATTTTTATTTTACTTAAAGCAAATACTTATGTTTCATTCTGCAGCAACAAATAAAGTGTTAGACAAGGCCAGTCAGTGACTTTCAAGCTATGTCCCATTAGCTCTAAGAGTTATCATATAGGAGCCTCTATAAAGGGTAAGGGAGGGAAGGCAGCAGAGTCAGAGGATGCAAAGATTCCTCATGCTTACATCAACCAGAAGAGCTCCACTGTCAGTTCTTACATATATTTAAATTCAAAAAAAAAAAAAAAAAAAAAAAAACCCACAGTGTATGTGACAGAAGAGAGTTTTTTCTATTATTTTATTTTGTTCTGGAACTACTGCCAGTGTAATTAATGTAATTAGACAAGAGAATAAAATAAGAAGAATAGAAATTAGAAAGGAAGCTTCTAAGTTATTATTTGTAGCAGATATGATTATATATTTGGGGAACACAGAAAAAAGATATGGAAAAACTATTACAAACAATGAGAAAAATCAGTAAAATGATGAAATTTATTTTCCTGCATTTAGAAACAACCGTTAATGGTTAAAAAAGAATTTACATAGGGGTAAACTGAACAATAAAAATGCAATCTCCATGTGAGGAAAATTTCTCAATACTTCTTCAAGTCAAAGGCTGAACATCACAGGTATTATTAAATTACTCATTAAAGTCAATAGGACTTTTTTGGCACAAAATAAGCAGTTTCTAAACTTTATTAGAAAAATATGCCAAAAGGGCATGGTGGTTAAGTGCACTGGACTCCCACATGGCCGACCATGGTTCTAGTTCTGGACCTGGTGGCTTGCTTTCTCACTTTCCCTCTCTCTCTCTCAATATGGTCAAAATAAAGTAAAAATAATGATGATGAATAAATTTAAATAATTCTTTAAAAAAAGAAAAATATGCCAGAATATCTAGGAAAATTCTGACAAATTTTAAATGAATAATTCTAATGAATTAAATGAAAATCTGATGAATAATAAAGGTAAATGACCCTTATACTCTATGTGAAAATACACTATAACTCTATAAGTAATTAAAATAGTTTGGTAGTGGTACCTGGACAGATCAATTGAAAAGAATGAATAGTCTAAAAATAGACTGAAATACACATGAGAATTTAGAATATGATAAAGGTGACTTTTTTTTTTTTTGGAGAGGTTTTTGCTATAGGGCGTGTGTGCTCGCCAGACAGACAGAGAGAGACATAGAGACAGAAAGCAAGAAATCACCTCCCAGGGTAGATGGTCACGCCGCAATCCCTTCTCCTTCATTCTTCTCTTGGGATCTTGGGCACGCACGCACACGCGCCCGGCATGAGTTTTAAGCCACCGGGTCCGGGACTTGAACCACAGTTGACTATGTGGGAGTCCAGCGACATAGCCATTACGCTGACTGCTGGTTCCCGATAAAGGTGACATTTTAATGCAGAATAGAAAAGATGGATTACTTAATAAATAGTGATTCAACTGGCTAGCCACCTGGTAAAAAAGTAAAATTGCCTTCTTTCCTCATTTCCTATTACAAAATAAATTCCAGACAGATTAAAAAACTTAAATCTAAAAAAATGGAAATATAAATGTACTAGAAGAAAATATGGAAGGATGTTTCTATAATATTAAAGTAGGCAAGATGTTTCTAAGGAAGAAACAAAAACTAGGAAATATTAAAAAGTGTATCAATATATGTAAAACACAAATTATACATTTAGCATGGAAAATAGCATAAATTAAGTTAAAATCAAGATACAAACCAGAGAAAAATACTTGCAGCACATATGACAGAAAGTAAGTTGATTTTCTTAATATATAAGATTATCAAATCAACAAAAAGAAAAATTTATATCCCAATGGAAAAGTGTTCAAATAATATAGAGTTCATAGAACAAGAAAAAAATTGCCTTCAAAAAAGAAATAATAAAATATTTTATAAATTGCATGTAAAAAATGGCATCAAGATAAAATTTTACCTACCAGAGAAGCAGAAAGTAAAATACTTACTGCACATCATAAGGCTAGAAAGTTAGGAAAAGGGCACTATGAAACATTTGCAGAGATGGTATAACATGGAACACTTTGAAGGCAAGTTGATAATAGCTATCAAAATTTAAATCCAATAACCTAGGGACCAGCAGTTAGAGTAATGGTTATGTCACTGGCCTCCCACGTAGTCGACTGCGGTTCGAGTCCCAGACCCAGCAGCTTAAACTCACGCTGGGCACGTGTGTGTGCGTGCCCAAGATCCCAAGAGGAGAATGGAGGAGAAGAGATTGCGGCATGGCCATCCCCTCCCAGGGGGTGATTTCTCGCTTTCTGTCTCTTTGTCTCTCTCTGTCTTTCTGGCGAGCCCACGCGCCCTATAGCAAAAAAATATATATATATAAATCTCTAAATAAATAAATAAATCCAATAACCTATTTTAAGAATAGATCCTACAAGTTTGTTTACACATATATGCAGACTTCGAATGATAGCTATTTATAGTAGAAAAGACCAAACCAGTTAAATGTCATTGGTGGGCTTTAGTTATTGTATATCACTTTAATGGGAAAGTGTACAGCCATTAAATATAAGACAACTCTTTATCAACAAAAGTGGAATGATTTTTAAATATATTAGCTCATAGGGAAAGCCATGATATATTTTTCTATGTTTTTCTATGCAAAAATGCATCATGTCTTTTCCAACAACCCTATATTTTATACAGAAAAACAAGAAAAGAAAAAAAAAGAAACAGTGAAATGTAATTTGTAGGTTTCTAGTTGCCTTTTTAAAAAGCCACAGAAGTGTATATATGCATGCATATATATTTTATATTTATATAGAAAATCTCTTGATGGCTATATAAAAACTATCAAGAATCATTGCCTATACAGAGGTGGACTCGAAAGTCTGATTAGTCCCTTATTATCTACTCTCCAGTTATTTCTTAATAATGGGACCCCAAATTAACATATACTAACTGTCCACATTCTATGGTAGAGACTGAAAGATGGAGGCCATAAAAGCATTGAAAATAGTTATGGACACTGGAGACAGTGTGGAAGGAGGATGGGAGAGAGAAAGAGTGTAGAGAAGGAAATTAGGAATAAAAAATAGAGAAATAAAACATTTGTGGGACACAGAT
Organism: Tupaia tana; assembly: GCA_026018925.1. NCBI lineage: Eukaryota > Metazoa > Chordata > Mammalia > Scandentia > Tupaiidae > Tupaia > Tupaia tana. The sequence goes on from JAKSZU010000013.1 coordinate 29,319,735, forward strand.
ATGGTTTATTACCTGTTGATGATAACATGTATAGTATTCTCAACTGGACTGGTCTGAGATGTTTTTCATGTTGAGTAAGTTCTCTTTATAAGATGTATAATGTATAGCAATTGAACATATACAAATAATAATTTTTTAAAAGGAACTCCAGTCTTTGTTATTTAAATCATTAGAATGTGAGGGGCTATGTCATTCATAGCTAATGTTAACTGATTCAAGAGGGGTCCTGGAAGCAGGCAGGTGCAGGAGTGTGAAGCATGGCAGAGCACAAACCATATCATGAGTTTCTGAATAAAGGATTCTCCTTTTCTGAGTTCCTCTAACCTTTCAGGGGCTGTTAAAACGTCTTCATCCTTTAAGATTATCACAGTTACAGGATGTTTTATTCATTCTAATGCCCACATGATAGGCCAAATAATTTCTGACTGGGTTTTCTGGCTGTAAGAATCTAGGAGGTGGATGTGCAGTGTGCAGAGAAAAAAAAAAAAAAGAGGAGAATATTCATTTTAGCACACCTCAATCTCCATTGGATTCCTCCTAATTATAGATATTCTAAGACTAAAGCTTTTTATACCATCGTAAATTAAGTTGTTTGTTACTGGATCAATTCTTGGCTGGAAACATTCCAATACCTTGCTAGAAGAAGCTGCTATTTTATTTAATTTAGGATGTGCTGGTAAGACTGCCAAACATCAATGAGAAACATTCTCAAACAAAAGACAGAATACATAGCAATGATGTCAATAATCTCTTGGCTTTCAATTTTGATTTCTAGATATCATTTCAATATAGTTAAAGGGGAAAAAGTGACTTTGGAAATATTAGCCAAGATGCTAAGAAACAGAATTCTTTCCAGTTTGCCAGGGGGTTACAATGAATTCTTCATATATTCTTGTTATATCCTACTGGTCCCCAATCATAGCTGAGCACTAGAGTCATCCTGAGGGACTTTTATCTAATGTGGATCCTCAGACTACATATTCTAAAAATTCTGATTCGGTAGCTCTGTTAAAACCTAAATCTTTATATATATATTTTTTTTAATTGGCTCAGCTGCAGTGCTGCACACTGCTTAGATGCTGCTATTTAGAGGCCGAGGCCACACGGGAAATCCAAGTTCAGTTCCTGCCCAACCCAAATGGTCCAGGCAGGGAGGCATATACCTGCAGGTTAAGTAGGGCAGGAGGACCCTAATATGATGAGACCCTGTCAAAAGCCAGTCAATGTCAGGACCTTGTCGAGAGTCTCCCTCTCTCTCTCTCTCTCTCTCTCTCTCTCTCTCTCTCTCAATAAATAAGTCTTAGCTTTAATAAATAAATAACAATTTTTAAGAGAGTAGTCATTTTTCCCCTAGGGTGCATGCGCTCACTAGAGAGAGACAGAGACAGTGAGATGGAAAGTGAGAAATAACTCCTCAAGGGGGATGGCCATGCCACAGTCCTTTCTCCTTCATTCTCCTGGGATTTGGGGCACACATACACACATGCCCAGAGTGATTTTCAAGTCACCAGCGCCACAGTCCAGTTCCTTAACCTCTATGCCACCTGCTGGGCCCAAGAGATGTATGTTTTAACGAAAAGGTTGCTCTGGGGAACCAGCAGTTAGTGTAATGGCTATGTCGCTGGACTCCCACGTAGTCGACCATGGTTCGAGTCCCAGACCCAGTGGTTTAAAACTCATGCCGGGCGCATGTGCGTGCGGGCCCAAGATCCTGAGAGGAGAATGGAGGAGAAGGGATTGTGGCATGGCTATCCCCTCTGGGGAGTGATTTCTCGCTTTCTGTCTCTCTGTCTCTCTCTGTCTGTCTGGCGAGCGCACACACCCAATAGCAAAAACCTCTCCAAAAAAAGAAAAGAAAAAAGGAAAGAAAAGGTTGCTCTGGTGATTCTGATAGCTGAATGCTGGCTTTTCATTTAGGAAGACCTGGCATAGATCAAGTCAATATTTTTAAGTGTTTAATATGTGTTAAAACTTTGTCCAGTATAAGGTGATATACAAGTTGATCATTTGGCTATGAGATACTATACTTTAGATAATAGTGGTATTATATTTTCTATAACTCAGGAACAATTGTGTTCATATCACTTTCTTATTTTGACTTTGATTTTTCAGTTTGTCACTCCATTATCATCAATGCCCAGTGGTCCTCTTGGGACTTTCTCTTCCTGCATTCTCCAAGAAGACTTACCAAAACTAAAGAGAGGTGGTGGAAGGCAAACAATACATAGTAAAAAGAAGAATCGCCATTAATTCAGTGGGGTCTGGCTTCTTGCTGGTGCATGGGGTGGTTGTCTAACAGTCAATGAAGTTCAGCAGACAATACTTACCGCCACAGCTGGGATACTCTGACTGACCTAGATACAGGATAAAGCCCTGTGTGTGCCCTCTTCCCTGCTCAAGTCCCAGCTTGTCCTGTTCCACATCAGTGGCACACTAATGAGAGGCTTTGGGCCTCTCTCTGGGGCAGCCAGTGAAGAGTGTGGCCTGGAGAGAATCTAAAGCCATAAATAATACTAGTCATTACAAGGTAATTTACCTTTTATCGTCATCATGAGCTGGTGATTCTAAACTATATCCATGGTAAAACACTCCTCCCTGAAAAAGTCTTTTGTGGATTTACGTTCTAAAGAAAAGTGGTTCTCAAAGTGCACTCTTGATTCTGTAGCATGAATAATGCCTGGGAACTTGATGGAAAGACAAATTTCCAAGCCCCACCCTAGACCTACTGAGTCAGAAACTGGGGTGGAAGGAAGCAAGGAGGAGACTCAGAAGTCTGTTTTAATAAGCACTCCATTTGACTTCAATGTGCACTGAAGTTTGAGAATCATTGTTCTAGACAAAGGCTATGGATTCCATTGAATTTTTTTTTTTTTTTTTTTTTTTTTGGAGAGGTTTTTTCGCTATAGAGCGCGTGCGCTCGCCAGACAGACAGAGACATAGAGACAGAAAGCGAGAAATCACCCCCCAGGGAAGATGGTCACGCCGCAATCCCTTCTCCTCCATTCTCCTCTCGGGATCTTGGGCACGCACGCACACGTGCCCAGCGTGAGTTTTAAGCCACCGGGTCTGGGACGTGAACCGCGGTCAACTACGTGGTAGTCCAGCGACATAGCCATTATGCTAACTGCTGGTTCCCGGATTCCATTGAATTTTAAGCAAACACATTCTTATTAGTTATCCTTGAATAAATATTCTATTCTACGTGGACCCAACCTCTCACTTACTCAGTTGCTCCCCAACCCGAGTTGACTCAGTTACATATTTTCGTGTCAAGAGTTAATTCCTAAGATTTGGGAGTTGTTCAATTTGTTTCAGGGCAGTGGTCTGAGGCTACATGCTGAGTGGTGCTACATACTCAAAATAAATAGCAAATATTGCCTCACATACAATCACTGTGCTTATGAAAATGAAGAAACCGAACTTAAGTTACTTTCATTCTTGCCATTCTATGTGAACTCTTTTTTATTTTATTTATTTATTTATTTATTTTGGAGAGGTTTTTGCCATAGCATGTGTGTGCTCACCAGAACGACAGAGAGATACAGAGAGACAGAGAGACAGAAAGCAAGAAATCACCCCCTAGGGGGGGATGGCCATTCCATAATCCCTTCTCCTCCATTCTCCTCTCAGGATCTTGGGTATGCACGCACGTGAGCCCAGCGTGAGTTTTAAGCCACCGGATCTGGGACTTGAACCTGTCGACTACGTGAGAGTCCAGTGGCATAGCCATTACGCTAACTGCTGGTCCCAATTCTATGTGAACTCTTGGTTTTGGTTTGAGTTTAAAATTTAAAACAGTAGGTGTTGGGTAGCAATGCAATGGAAAAGCCACTGGACGGACCTGCATGAAAAGGTCCTAGTTGCTGTCCTGGGACTCTCTGGGCACTCAGGGGACTTGCACACGTGCCCATGATCCAGGCTGACTGAGACTGGGAGTGAGTAACAGTAGGAAGCCTTGGCTGAGGGTATCTCTATTTTTCTCTCTGAAGAAATAAATAATCATTTTTTTAAACAGTAAAAGGTAGGAACTACGAATGGTGACATTTTTTCCTTGTCAATCCCAAATTTCATTTTATAGGCAATATATATTTATTTAATTTAATTACTATTACTGAAAATAATTTTAGCATTTTAATATAGAGGAGGGGCTTATAAACAACTGCAGCAACTGTGTCTTGGTGGCAGATTCTGAGAAGCTTCCAGCATGACCTACATGCTGTATCTATACAACTCCCTGTTGGTCTCTGGCTGAGTCACCAATTTAGACTTCCTTTCTCCTCAAGATAGTTTCATTTCAAGTTCTTTTTTTATTAACTTTGTCAGGTTGCCTCAGTTGAAGCTACTTCAGTTCATCCCAGTAAACTCCCCTACTTCCATAGGAGTTGAAAAAATGAAAATTTATTTTCTCCTTTGCCTCTTAGAAAATCCTTGTATGTAAAATTGACCCACCTTCCCACCTCTTCCAAGTGACCAGCATTGTGCACCAGAAGCTATGGCAATAATGGCTCATCCACAAATGAAGAATCTGTATTTGCATAACCAAGAGAGAACTACTTTATAACTCCTCTGCTGGCTTGGGAATTCTGCCCCAGACATAGAAGAGGCAGACATTTAGGTATTTCTACTTGATAGTTAGCCAACTAATCTCCATCTTCCAGATACTCTGCTATATATTAGTGGATAATGCATATATGTTGTTGTAGGCTGGATTGAATTTGTATTTCCCAGAAAGATATGTTCAAGGATAACCCCCGGTGAATTTGTATTTCCCAGAAAGATATGTTCAAGGATAACCCCCGGTGAATTTGTATTTCCCAGAAAGATATGTTCAAGGATAACCCCCGGTGAATTTGTATTTCCCAGAAAGATATGTTCAAGGATAACCCCCAGTATCTATGAATATGACCTTATTTAGAAATAGGGCCTTGGCATATCTAATCAAGTTAAGGTGAGGTCACACCTGATTAGGGCAGGTCCTAACCCAGTGACTCATGTCCTTACAGGGAAGAAATTAGAACACAGACCCAGAAGGCCATGTGAAGAGGGAAGCAGAGGTGGAAGAGATACATTTCCAAGTCAAGGAATGTCAAGGCTTGGTAAGGATTACCAGTTGTCAAAGATTGTCAGTGCAACCACAGTAAGCAAGGAGAAAAGGAACGGTCTTCCCTGAAAGCCCTCAGAAAGAATAGTCCTGCCGACATTTTGATTTCAGACTTCTAATCTTCATAACTATGAAGGAATACATTTCTGTATTTTTGAAAAGAATTATATTATTTTATTTAACTTTATTTATTTATTTATTTTAATTTGACCAGAGAGGCAGAGAGTGTGCATGAGAGAGAGAGAAAGAGAATGTAAGAAAGAAGCTGCCAGGTCCGGGACTCGAACCACAATTGGCCATGTGAGAATCCAGTGCCCTTAACCACCACACCTGCTGGCCCACATTCCTGTATTTTTAAACCACATAGTTTAAGATAATTTGTTATGCTTGACCTAGGAAACTTATGTACAGGTTACTGAGGAACTTCCAAAAGCCAGCAATAAATAATAGATACTAAATAAATGGTAGAACACTAACATGCTGTAGCACATTGAAGGAAATCTAATATTGTCCTGGAGGCCATATACACAACTTCACACGTAAACCAAAGACTCTGGCAGCAATGCTGGTAGACTGTCAAACAAATCCATGAAATGACATGCATATTGTCATGCCACTAAGGGTATCTTTGTGGGACCAGTAGTTGGCATAATGGCTATGTCCCTGAACTCCCATGTAGTCAACCACAGTTTGAGTCCTGGACCCAGTGGCTTAAACTTTCGCCGGGCATGTGTGCATGCATACCCAAGATCCTGAGAGGAGAATAGAGGAGAATGGATTGCTATGTGGCCATTCCTCCTAGGGGGTGATTTCGCTTTCTGTCTCTCTGTCTCTCTCTGTCTTTCTAGCGAGCGCTCGCTCCCTATAGCAAAAACCTCTCCAAAAAAAAAAAAAAGAATATCTTTGTGATCAAGGTGATTGTAGAGTAAATCCCACTGCCTTTCCAGACTACTATAACTATTTTTTTCTTTTTTAATTAATTTATTTACATTTAATCACATCTTTTCAGTGTACATTTTTTTCAGCACAAATATTATGCATGTCAGTCAAGCCAAAGATTTTACTCTATAACTTATCAGTAAATAGCTTCTCATATAATTTATCAGTAAACAGCTTCTCATTTTTTTGTCAATTAAGCATACTTTTACTTTTCCTTCCCCCTGTATCCCTTACATACTAAACGTTTTTCCGTAGTTTATTGATTCACAAAATATGTTAAACTAAAAATATGGACAAAGCTAGAATCTAGTCACAATTGTCATGTAGTTTACTTTTAAAACATTTTTTTTTTGAAATTTTTTTTTTAAAGATTTATTTATTTATTTATTTATTCATTCATTCATTTTAATTTAACCAGAGAGAAACAGAGAGAGAGAGAGAGAGAGAGAGAGAGAGAGAGAGAGAGGAAAGTGAGAAAGCAAGCCACCAGGTCCAGGACTTGAACCCTGGTCGACCATGTGGGACTGTCCAGCGCCTTAACCACCATGCCACGTGCTGGTCCCACTTTTAAAACATTTTTTCTGAAACTTTTTTTAACTTAATTTACATTCATTCTCTAAGCATTTTCACAGCATACAAAATGTGATTTCCCATCCAGAATATACTGCATAGTGACTTAATCATGCATGCTATCATCAAAAATTTTCCATTTCAGGGACCAGCAGGTGGCATGGTGGCTAAGGTGCTGGACACTCCCACATGGCCGACCACGGTTCGAGTCCCGGACCTGGTGGCTTGCTTTCTCAGTTTCCCTCTCTCTCTGTACCTCTCTGTGTGTCTTTCTCTGATCAAATTAAGAATAAATGAATAAATAAATAAAATTAAATAAAAAAGTAATTATAAAAAAAAAAAAATTTTCCATTTCTATTTTCATGTATATATATATATATATATATATATATATATATCCCTATTTCTGACCTTCTGCCCTTTCCCACCCTCTTCTCACACTATCTCTGGTGTCTACAGTTGTCTTCCATTCCTTTTCCCCCCACACTTTATTCATCACTCAATTTCTTAAATAATCTAACCACTTTCAATAGCAAGTTCACTTGGTAATTTCAAGAAAAGCAGTTTTAACTTAAATAAAAGAAATGCTAAGGAACTTTGCTTAAAACTTAAAGCCAGGAAACAGGTTAGGATTCTGTTCAAACTGTAGGTACATGAACCTATCAATAGCTCAAGACAGTACACAAATCTTTAAAACTGGACAACAAAGCCTAGAAGAAAATCAGCAATGTTTTAGTCATAAGTCATAAACTTCTATTTCACCAATTCAGTCTCATGTACTTTATCTTCTGTTGTCATTAGATTTTCCCAATTAAATTCTAGAATATAATATTCAACTGCAGACTTCTCCCTATGATTAAGTCGGCCATTTTCTTAGTTTTTGAACTCTTATTTCTGTGTGACTGTATTTAAATTTCCTGACATAGCACTCCCTTGAGAACTTCTTGGAGATCTGGTCTGGTGCTGGTAAATTCTTTCAAGTTTTATTTATCTGAAAATCTTCTTATCTTTTCTTCCCACATGAAGGATAATCTTGCCAGGTACAGTATTCTTGGTTGAAATTGCTTTTCCCTTTACACTTTGAATATATTTTCCTGTTCTTTCCTCGCTCATATTGTTTCCGATGAGAGGTCTGCTGTTATCCTGATGAGATATCCTTTGTATGTAACTGTATGTTTTTCTCTTGCCAATCTTAGTATCTTGTCTTTGTCTGTGGTTTTGGTCAATCTGGCTATAATGTGTCTTGGAGAAGATCTTGGGTTGATTCTATTTGGGATCCTTTGTATTTCTTGGGACTGGATCTTTGAGTGCCTCTCTAGGTTTGAAGTTTTCTTGCAGGATTTCATGGAATAGATTACCAATGCCCTTATGAGTCTCTTTGCCCTCTAGGATACCAATTATCCAGATGTTTGGACATTTGATGGTATCTAATATTTCTCGTATGTTATTCTCATTTCTTTGGGACATTTTCAGTCTTCGTGGTGGATTTTTCTAGGCCAGCAATTTTCTCTTCTATGTCTGAGATTCTATTTTCTGTATGATCTAGTCTGCTTTTACGACTTTCAAGGGAGATTTTGACTTCCTGTATTATAGCCTTCCTCTCTAACAGATCCATTTGATTCTTTTGTAAAGTGTGTAATTACTCTTTTAGATCTTGCAAGAATTTCCTCACCTCCTGGAACTCATCAGCTCCTTTCTCTTTTCTCTTCTGCAGTTCATTGTCTCTCTTCTCTTCCATCTCTGTTAGCTTTGCCATTATTTTAAATATTGCATTTTCTAATATACATTAAAAATAATAAATATCAACAATATCAAAGGCACAATTCATGAAAGAAAGAATTGATAAGCTGGACTTCATTAAGATTAAACCATTCTGCTTTTTAAAAGATACTGTCTAGAGAATGAAAAGACAAGTCACAGACTAAGAGAAAATATTTGCAAAAGACAAATCTGGTAAAGGACTGTTATCCAAAATTTACAAAGAATTTTTAACAATTCAAACAACTTTACTAAAACATTTGTCAAAGACCTTAGTAGAAATCTCAATAATAAAGATACGTAAAGAGATGGCAAAGAAGTATATAAAGAAATGCTCCACATCCCATGGCATCAGGGAAATGCAAATTAAAACAATAAGATTTCTCTATACACCCATCAGAATGGCCAAAATTAAGCACACTGGCAACACAAAATGTTGATGAGAAGGTAAAGCAACAGGAACTCTCATTCATTGCACATGGAAATGTAAAATGGTACCACATTTTTGAAAGAAGTTTGCAGTTTCTTAGAAAATTAAGCATGTGTTTACCTGCTCATCCAGCAATCACACTCCTGGACATTTAACCAAAAGAACTGAAAACTTACATACACACACACACACACACACACACAGATGTCTATAACAATTTTATTCAGAATTGCCAAAACTTAGAAACAACAACTATATCCTTTACTGTTGAATAGAAAAACTGTAGTATATCCAAACAATGAAATACTATTTAATGCTAAAAAGGAATGAGCTATTAAGCTATGAAAAAGTATAAAGGAAACATAACTGTATATTGAATAAAGCTAATCTGAAATAGTGTATATTTCAGATTGTATATGTATATAACATTTTGGAAAAGGCAAAATATAGAGACAGTTAAAGATTAGTGGCTGCCAGCATTTGGGGGAGGAAGGGTTGAATAAAATGGGGAACAGAGGATGTTTAGGAGAGTGGAACTATTATGTATGATACTGTAATGGTGAATACATTTATCTAAATCCAAAGAATGTATAAGCCCAAGGGAGCCCCTGGGCTTTGGGTGGTAATGCTGTCAATGTAAGTTCATCCATTTGTAGCAAATGTGTCACTCTTGTGGTGGGTGTTGATAATGGAGGAGGCAGTGAAGTATGTCAGGATAGGTCATCCTTGAGATATCACTGTGCCTTCCTCTCAATTTTGTCATGGTCCTAAACCTAAAACTGCTCTTAAAAATAAATAACTATACACTACTGTGACATGAACTTTAGGATATATTGTTGTATCAGTTATCTACAACTATATAATAAATTACTCTAAAACATTCTATGAGAAGGGATTTGGCCAGCGTTCAGCTAGTTATGCTGTACCACGTGGGACTTCTACTTCATTGCACTCATATGGGGCTGGGCTGGGTTCAGAGTAGAAATAAACAAACAGGACCAGCCTCGTAACAGAGCAGTTAAGTGCTACGTGTAGAAAACCAGACCAAGGGACCAGCAGTTAGCGTAATGGCTATGTCGCTGGACTCCCACAAAGTTGACAGCGGTTCGAGTCCCGGACCCGGTGGCTTAAACTCACGCCGGGTGCGTGTGCGTGCGTGCCCAAGATCCCGAGAGGAGAATGGAGGAGAAGGGATTGCAGCATGGCCATCCCCCCCGGGGGGTGATTTCTTGTTTTCTATCTCTCTGTCTCTCTCTGTCTGACGAGCGCATGCGCCCTATAGCGAAAACCTCTCAAAAAAAAAAAACAAAACCAGATCGATCCCCCATGACTGAATATGGTTAGAATTCCAGCCCTTGTGGCTTGAAAAATTGCCCCAGTTGTGTGTGCACATATGCCCTAAATCTTTATAGAATAGAGAAATGAAAGAAAAAGGATTGCAGCACAACTAACCCCCATTAGGGAGTGTTTTCTTTCTCTCTCTTTCTGTCTGCAAGCACACCTGCCCTTCGGCAACTGAAAGAAAACCTAGAAATAAATATATTATATAAATGAACATTTACATAAATATATGTTTGTATAAATTTATATTTATATGCAATACATATTGTTTATATTTTTTAAAACATGAAAGATAAACCTTTTTTAAAATGATTACTTCTAGGAGGCTGGAAAGAACATGGAGAAGGAATAGAACCTAGACTTCTCTATATATAACTTGCTTTGTAGGTTTGGCTTTAGAATTATCTAAATATTGCACATAAAGATAAAAACAAAATTAAATAATAAAACTGTCCTCTGAATGAGTAACAGCAAACAAATGAACTACACAAAGTGGACTTCAGAAGTTTGTGGAAAAATTGAATTAAACCATGAGTTTATTTGGGTGCAAAAAATTCTTGAAATCCATGCATAGTTTTTTCATAATACACATTTTCCAAAAACTTTTTGAAGACACCTTGTATTAGTTGGTAGGATAATCAGAAAGAGATTGTGACAAAGCATTCTAAGCCACAATAACTGAATATTCCTAGGAATCTACATTAGAGGTCCATCCTAACGACAAAAAGAACTGAAAAAGAATCTTCCGCCATTTGCAAGAATCACATTGGTGGTGGTAGGTTTTGTTTCCTGAGATGTCTGTGTGCATTGTGTGGGAAAAATTAAATCTCTAATTAGGCTGGTGTCATAGAGAACTGAGGATTCTTTGTGTACTATTTCTAGAAAATACAGATGTATAATTCATGAGGTTGAATAAAAACCAAGTCATAATATGGAACTGAACGTATAAATATGAATTTGTTATATGTTTTATCTTAACAACAACAACAACAAAAAAAACATGTTTTCTAAATCTAACCACCGAAAAGGCCAAGGAACCAATGACAAACCCCATAGCAGTGAATATACGTAGTGTCGAAATTATGATCTTTTATTATTATTTCCCTCTTAAATCAACCAAGGCTATTTGGCAAAATTATTCATTCTGGGCCTAGGGTAGAGAATGTAAAAGATATGCTAGAACATCTTGCTAGTCAAAAAATCAAGTAAGCTATTAAAGAACACCAGGGTTGTATGAAAAGTTCTCAGGAATAAAACCCTTTGCTGGGCTAAAATAGAACATTCAAGCATCAATTAATTTAATAACTTCAATGTACTTCAAACATGTTTAAAATCATGAGTTTATAATTATGCTAAAACTAAACCAGGCCAGACTGGGGCCTGGGGGTTGAGAGATCTGGATCTCACATGGCTGCATAGTATGAGTCTCAGATCCAGCAACTTGAGAAACATGCCAGGCATGTGTGCACGCCCAAACTCCTGACAGGAAGGACGGAGGGACAAGCGATTATAGCATGATGACGCCCGGTGGGCAATGCTTTCTCTCTCTCTTTCTGTCTCTCTTGTCTCTCTTGGGAGCATGCCAACCCTCTGACAAATTAAAACAAAACACAACAAAAAAACTAATTGATCACCTTTGGAAGATGTCAGGAGAACATCTCATTATTTTGAAATCTGATAAATAAAGGTAAAGAATTATATTTTTCTGCCTTTCCTGTTTGGTCTGTGTTACAAGATCACCAAATAGTTTTTGAGGGGAGGTTTTTCTTTATTGAAGTATCCTAGGGCCAGCAGAGGGCATGGAAGTTAAGGCATTAGATCCCACAAGGACGACTTCATAGTTTGAGTCCAGAACCCGGCAGCTAGAAAATCATGTCAAGTGTATGTGAATGTGTGACCAAAATCCCAAGAAGAGACTGAAGACATGGCCATCCCCTGGGGGTTGATTTCTCACTTTTTTTTCCTTCTCTCTCTCTTTCTCTCTCTCTCTGGCAAATGCATGTGCTCTAAAGCAAAAACTTAAAAGAAAAAAAAGTATTCTAATATGTAAATGAAAAGGAATGATAGAATTAGAGTATTACTATTTTATAATCTCTAAGTCACAGACACTAAAACATTATTTTTCTCATGTTGTAGAAATATATCATCATATTACAAATTATATCAGGAAGTGAAAAACAAACAAAAAATAACCTGAAGCAGATTAAGCCTTGAATCTAACTGCCAATGTATAGGAAATACAGAATAAAGGAATAGGTTAAACTATACCATTGGGGATGCAATTAGTTGAATCTAGGCTGTAGAGACTATAAAATAAAAATTAAAATAAAAGAAATAAATTTCAAGAAAAAAAGAGATGTAGGTAGGTACTATAAAAATCAAAAGAAAGTCCAAATGCATATCAACAAAACTGTGGGTTTTATTCAAATTAAAACAGCTTTTTAAAATATGTAAAGAAAAATATAAATAGGGTAATAAGATTAATGTGAACGTTTATGCAATAATATTAATAAATTAATGTAAATACACATGATAATGGCCTTGGGGGTATGTTTAAAAAGAGGGCTTTTTCAGGGGGGAGTACATGTGTTCACCAGAGAAAGAGAGAGAAAGAGAGAGAAAATGAGAAAGCAAGACACCAGATCCTGGACTTAAACCACTGTCAGTCACATGGGCCATTAGCACCTTAACTACCACGCCACCTGCTGGCCCCAAGAGGATCCTTTTGTAGAAATATATATTAAAATATTTGCAGAGGAAATAATAAGATGTTCAGGATTTACTTGAAAATAATCTCAATGACGGAGCAGTTGAGGACATACAGATAAAAAGAACTTGACCATATATTACTAAGTTTTGAAGCTGAGTGATAAATACTTTGGGTTCATTATATTATTTTCTACATATATGTTTGTAACTTCCTAAAATAAAAAGATTAAGAATGTCAATATTTCTTAAGGAATTAGGTTAAGCTTAACTGGTAGAATCACAATATTCTACAACCTTCTCTTTTTACCATTATCTTTGTCTTAAAATATCAGTTTTTTCAATGGGGAAGTCTTATATCTCAATATACTTCAATCTTAGCACAGAGACAGTCATATAGTAGTTACTCAATAAATGCTAAATGGCAATAACTTCTTTTAGCATTACTTTATTGCTGTAAATCTTACTATTATTCTGACCAAATTTTTTAGCCATCTATGAATTTAGACGGTTTCTGATTTTTTTTTTAAGAGAGACTTTTGCTATAGTGTGTGTGCATTTTCTGGAGAAAGAGGGGGAGAGAGAGATAGTGATGGGGAAAGTGAGAAATCCTCCCTCCCCCAAGGGAGATGGCCACGCTGCAATCCCCTCTTCTCCATTCTCCTCACAGGATTTTGGGTTCACGCACTGCCAGGTCCGGACCTTCAACTGCAGTCGGCCTTGTGGGCATCCAGCGCCTTAACCACCATGCCACCTGCTGGCCCTGGCCTCAGCAATCTTTGTTAAGTAAGACTGGGTACACTCTACATTAAATGTCATGCCACCCAGATGTTCCTGTTCCCGGGTCCCATAGCAGCACTTCCTCAAACCTTAGCCATTAGTAGGCTTTTCTGTCCTAGAGTCCTTTCTCTCCTGTGCCTCTAAAAAAACACCTAGACACTGGCATACTTTCTCTTCTTGCTGAAAGTATGAGACTTTGGCCGAATGCTAAGGTTCTGAAAATTTTGCTCCTCACTCACTAAATTTGGGCACTGCTTAGTGCTTTGTAGTTAGTAGGAGGGAAGAGGAAATCCAGCCAGAAGCAGAAGAAGACATTATCTGGGGAACAGAGCCTAAATGTAAAATAATAAGCTATTTATGTATTTCTAGAATTTTTAAAGGAAATTTTGATGTCACTTTGGAAACATTGATGACAAATAGGAATGTCAATATTCCTTAGTCTAGTTTCATGAACATGTGCAATGGAAAAGAATATTGATCGTCTAAATTGAGAAGAGAATTTACATATGGGAGGAATGATTTGAATTGCCAACTACATGAAAGTCGATCTTAGTAACATAAAACAATTTACAGTGGGTAGACAGAAGGTTCCTGAAGGGCCCTGAGGGCATGAACAAATGAACTACGGAATGTAAAAAACACAGTAGGCCATTATTAAACATTTAATGGATTCTGTGACTCTTAAAAATCAAAAATATTGAAATATCAAGTAGTATAAAAGAGCTTGACTTCCTCTTTCCAAGATACTCTTGGCCCCTAAATTGGCATTCTTATAGAAGACATCTGCTTGTAGGTGATGACTGAGAAGTGGAAGAAGAATTATAGCATAAAGCTTCTGTCCCCAATTCCCTACTCTGCCAGCCATTACTAGTGCATGTGGGTGTTAATTTGGTAGCCATCCCAGATTTCATAAAAGCAGAGATGGCTTTCACTTAAAAATGGCAACCTGAGGATGCATTTAACTAACAACGCTTTATTCCACACAAGGGTTCTATTGAAATAACCTGTAGATATTATAATCAGGGGACATCTTATAACAATACTGGTAATTAAGAAATGAAAGAGTCTTTGCTACATTTCATAAAGATAGGACAAATAAGCCCATCACCCCAGGTTTCTATGTAGTGTAGAAATTAAATGAAAAAAGATCTCAGCAAAATCTGACTATAAGCCTCAGAGCAGCAGCTAGGGTTGGTGCTAATGATAGGCCATTGGGAGCCGTGTAAGGAGCACGTGTCAATCCCTCCCACCTCTGGGGAGTACACTGCATGTCAGAGCCACAGGCAGCGGGGATCCTGGGCTCCTTCCAAATGCCTACCACCGACCATGACTGCCATGTTGGGAAATGGGCAAAGACGAGACCAGAAAAAGAATGAAGTTGCTGCCCCAACTAACCCCACGTGGCCACCAGAAACTTTTAAAAGAAACTCTTTGTACCAGGGGACAGTCTTATTTTCATTCTTCTCTTAGGTTACTGCAGTTTTGAACAAGAAAAGTAAAAGTACAGTAAATTGAAATATTTCTCCCTACTCTTTTTCTTGACTGGTCTGAACTTCGAATCCACACAGTTTCTAGATTAACTCTAAAAATTTAAAATACCAATGTTGGAAAATCCTGACCTCTTTCTTTAATTCAGTAAGTGGCTACAAATATGAAAAGATAGTACAAGTCAAAATAATAATAACCAATTTGAGTGACAATCTGAGTAATGAAATATCATATTCCTATTTTAGGTCCTGCCATTATGACAGGGACAGTAAGGTGTCACTGCATAATACTGGAGCCACAGAAGAGGCATAGGACAGAGCTACATAGGACACCCAGGTTTCAGCCACATGAGAGACACAGGTTTAAGCCACATGGGAGGCCCAGGTTTCAATCCCGGACTTGTATGAGTGCACTGAGCACATCAACATGTCTGTGATCCTAACTGCTTGGGAGGCTGGGACCCAAGGATCCAGGGATGGTGAAATTCTGTCAAAGGCGTTGCTCTATCTCTGTTTCTTCACATATATTATTAAATAAATAAACTTTTTAAAATCATATATAATATTTTTAAAATTCTCTGAGTAGTTGAAGAGGATTTTGTGTACTGGACACCAGAATAAGTAGTCATTAAAAAGGAGGAAATCTGAAACCAGGAAAAAGAAAATCTTAAGGAAATAGTAAACCTGATTGTCAAGTTTTATGCAACTCAGTGAATTAGAACTAAAGTTCTAAGCAATCCTCCCAGAACTTAGGGGGAAAAGATTAAAAGAATAAGACAGGCAAAAGAGGAGATAAGAACTATGGAGAATAGGGACCAGCAGTTAGCGTAATGGCTATGTCGCTGGACTCCCACGTAGTCGACCACGGTTCAAGTCCCGAACCTGGTGGCTTAAACTCACGCCAGGCGCGTGTGCGTGCATGCTCAAGATCCCGAGAGGAGAATGGAGGAGAAGGGATTGCGGCATGGCCATCCCCCCTGGGGGGTGATTTCCTGCTTTCTGTCTCTCTGTCTCTCTGTCTCTCTCTGTCTGTCTGGCAAGCGCACATGCCCTATAGCAAAAACCTCTAAAAAAAAAAGAACTATGGAGAATAAATCCAGGAGATCCAACATATGTATAATAGAACTGTCTGAGGCAGTTTAAAAGAGATAAATAGGTAACAATTAATATATTGGAGAACCTGAAAATATTTGATAAATTAGCCTGAATGCTGGATTGTTAAAAATAATTTTTTTAATTAACTGACAAACTATCAGAAATCCTAAACAAGAAAATATTTTTAAAAAACAAAATCTATGGGGCCAGCATGTGGCATGGTGATTGAGGCACTGGATTCCCACATGACCAACTATGGTTCAAATGCTGAACCTGGTGGCTTTCACTCTCCTTTTCCCTTTCTCTCTCTGTCTCTCACTGGTCAAATAAAAAATAAATTAGATTTAAAATTGTAATGTACACTAGAGACAAAGTGGAAAGAGAGTGTGAAAGGGGAAGAGTGTAGGAAATTTGGGGGGAATATGGAGAGGTAAGACACTTGTGGGACACAGATAAGGTCTATTATCTGTTGATGAGGATGTGTATGGTGGTCTCAACTGGGCTGGACAGAGGTGTATAGCATACTGGGTAAAGTCTCTTCACAATCTAAATGATGTATAGTGATTTAATGTATGAATAATAAAAAAATAAAATTTTAAGAATTAAAAAATAAAAAGGATTTAAAAAATAATGATAATAATTCTTTTAAAAATTACCACTTTAGTTCCTTTCTCTCTTCTTAATAAGTCTCACTAGTGAATCAAATCTGCAATTAAGCAGGCAAAATAACAATAGACATAGTAGAAATACAAAAAATTATTAGAGAATACTATGAACATCTATATGCCAATAAATAAGACAATCTGGATGAGATGGACAAATTCCTGGACACATATAATCAAAATTGAGCCAGGAGGATATAGAAAGTCTGAATAGGCCCATAACAAGCCAGGAGATTGAATCAGTAATAAATAACCTCCCAACAAAGAAAAGCCTTGGCCCTGGAGGATTCACCTCTGAATTCCACAAAACTTTCAAAGAAGAGTTAACCCTCATTCTGCTCAAGTTATTTCTAAAGCTACAAAAGGGTGCATCTCTCCCTAATTCATTCTATGAAGCCTCTATCTCCCTTATCCTTAAAACAGATAAGGAAAGGACAAGAAAGGAAAACTATAGGCCAATATCCCTGACAAATATAGATGCGAAGATTCTGAACAAGACACTAGCAAATCGTATCCAACAACTCATAAAAAAGATTATACAACATGATCAGGTAGGCTTTATTCCAGAAATGCAAGGTTGGTTCAACATACACAAAACCACAAATGTAATACACCATATTAATAGGAAGAAAGATAAAAACCATATGGTCATATCAATTGATGCAGAAAAAGCATTTGATAAGATACAACATCCCTTCATGATCAAGACTTTCAGCAAAATTGGCATAGAAGGGTCATTTCTCAACACAATAAAAACTATCTATGGAAAACCCATGTCAAACATCATCCTCAATGGAGAAAATTTGAAAGCTTTTCCACTAAAAACGGGTACAAGACAAGGATGCCCACTTTCTCCACTCATTTTCAATATAGTACTGGAAGTCCTCGCCAACGCAATCAGAAAAGAGGAAAAAATAAAAGGCATTCAAATAGGAAAAGAAGAGGTGAACTCTCTATTAGCAGATGACATGATTGTATACATAGAAGATCCAATGGTTTCCATGAAAAAATTCTGGAAATAATACATGAATACAGTAAAGTTGCAGGATACAAAATCAATATACAGAAATCTATAGCATTTCTATATACAAACAACAAGCAGACTGAGATAGAACTGAAAAAAGTTATTCCATTTACCATAACAACAAAAAGTATAAGATATTTAGGAATAAATCTAACCAAAATAGTTAAAAACCTCCACAAGGAAAACTATGAGAAGCTAAAAAAAGAAATTAAAAATGACACAAAAAAGTGGAAGGATATCCCATGTTCCTGGACTGGAAGAATTAGTATAATCAAAATGGCAACTCTACCCAAATTAATCTACATATTTAATTCAATTGTAATTGTAATGTACACTAGAGACAAAGTGGAAAGAGAGTGTGAAAGGGGAAGTACCAGACACATTCTTCACAGATCTAGAAAAAACAATCATAAAGTTTGTCTGGAATCCTAAAAGACCCCGTATTGCCAAAGCAATTCTGCAGAAGAAGAATGAAGTGGGTGGCATCTCACTCCCTGATCCAAAAATATACTACAAAGCTGTGGTAATCAAAACAGCATGGTACTGGCACAGAAACAGACATGTGGACCAATGGAAAAAAATAAAGTCCCCAGAAATAAATTCCAAAACATATAGTCAACTGATTTTTGACAAAGGATACGGGTCAATCCAGTGGGAAAAGGAAAACCTCTTCAACAAATGGTGCAGGAAAAACTGGATTTCCACTTGCAGAAAGATGAATCTGAACCCTTACCTCTCACTTTTGACAAAAATCAAGTCAAGGTAGATCAAAGATCTAAATCTAAGACCTCAAACTATAAAACTGCTCCTGGAAAACACTGGGGAAACTCTGGGAGACATTGGAGTAGGGAAATACTTCTTAAATAAGACCCCCAAAGCACAGTTGATAATCCCCAAAATAGACAAGTGGGATTACATCAGACTAAGAAGTTTCTGCATAGCAAAAGACACAGTTATTAGTGTGAATCAACAGCCCTCAGAATGGGAAAATATTTTTGTAAACTGTGCATCAGATAAGGGACTGATAACCAGAATCCACAAGGTAGTCAAGCAGCTATTCTGAAAAATACCTATTATAATAGGTATTCTCCCTGTTAAAAGATGGGAGAACGAGTTGAAAAAACCACTCTCTAAAGATGACATACGAATACCTAAAAGGCATCTGAAAAAACGCTCAACATCCCTCATTGTAAGGAAATGCAGATCAAAACAACAATGAGATACCACCTAACCCCAGTAAGAATGACTAAGATTTAAAAAAAAAAAAAAGGTAAGTGTTGGCAGGGGTGAGATGAAAGGGGAACGCTCTTACACTGCTGGTGGGAATGTAAATTGGTCCAGCCACTGTGGAGAACAATTCGGAAATTTCTCAAAGATCTACAAATAGAACTACCATATGATCCAGCAATCCCACTCCTTGGTATCTACCCAAAGGACAGAAGAATACTTAATCAAAAAAATGCTTGTACATCAATGATTATTGTGGCACTATTCACAATTGCTAAGTCATGGAACCAAACCAAATGTCCACAAACAGATGAATAGATAGAAAAACTGTGGCACATATACTCTATGGAATACTATTCAGCCATTAAAAAAATAATAATAAAATTTTAAAAACTGGCCTTTTTTTTTTTTTTTTTTTAAGGAAAGAAAGGAGGTATACCCAAAAGGTTCTTGGGCAGGCAGATTGCCAGGTGGCAACCGCCAAAACCCTGGCTTTTGACAGGAAGTGGATGAATATGGAAGATTTACTACTGAGTGAAGCAAGCCAGGCTATGAAGGAGAGACACTGCATGACCCCACTTAATATATACCGAGTATCCGTGCTCTATGACTAAAACCGATTGACTAAAGGATATAGAAACACAGTATATAGATGTAAATACCAGATAGAGTGTGTGTGAAAAAGTAGGATCTGAGGAAGGACATTTAGAAGAAAAATAGGGAGGCAAAGTATTAATGGAACAAAGAAATGTGGTATTATCTGTTGAAGATATTTCATAGTTTTATTGGCTGGACTAGGGAGAAATGTTCACCTATTGAAATATTCATTTTCTAAGCCTAATAATGCAATTGAATGTATAAAAGAAAATGAAATAAAAAATGTGAAAGAAAGAATAAAGAATATAATGAAATGAATAAAACAATTACCATTTTATAAAGATAAATTTGAAAGATATTATAATTTATTTTAAAATATTTTATGTAAGTCTAATAATATACTTAAAATTACTAGAAGAAAATATAAATTACAAATATACATACAAAATTAATAAACATAAAATTTAAAAATTTACTCCAGAAATGGGGAAATCTCATGTACTTAATTTTGACAAAAGAAATTTAAAAACAAGTAAAGCAACTTGCCCAAAGTCATATATCTTATAAGAGACATAACATGAAGTTGAAATTTTATAGCATCTTAAAAAAATATGGAAAGCTTGCAATTTATTTTAATAACTTCCATAACGTTGATAACAAACCTGACCAAAAAGTAAATACAACACACACACAAACACACACACACACACACACAAACATAGAGACTCATGCAAATTAATTTCACTGAATATAGATGGAAAATGTAGGGGGAAAAAACAGAAAATCAAGTGTATATTAAAATAAATATAATAATACACTATAAAATGTTTATTTCAGCAAAGATTATTTTATCTTCGAAAAATCTATATTGTTTCAATATACCAACGGAGAAAAATTCATGATGCTTTTAATAAATCTGTTATATCTATCAAATATATTCGATATCCATAAACATTTTTTAATGAAAAGTTTAAACAATGACATTTCCTGAATACAGCTGACATTTTTCTTCTTCTTTTTCTCCTTCTTTTTTATTTTTTTACCCAAAACATTAATCAGGACCATAGTTAAGTGAAATCTAGGTATATTTCCACTGAAATTTGGTTATTTAACATTGTTCTCAATATTCTTACTAAAGCAAAAAGGAATAAAAGGCATGAGGACAAAAGGGATCATATTTTTGCAGCTGTTAAATTGATAAATTTTCATCTCTCTCACCTTAAATCATGTTTCTTTACAGATTCTCATCTTTGTAAAACTTATAAATTCAGAACAGATTACTAAATAAGTTTTAAACAGTTGCTCAAAACTTGCAGTTACCATTTAACATATCAAAATTATCACTAATTCTATGATTAAGAGCATAGAGTCCTGGGGTCAGCAAGTGGCATAATGGTTGAGCCGCTAGACTTCCAAATGGCTGATGGTGTATCAAGTCCAGGATCTGGCAGCCTGAAACTCATGTGGGGCACTTGTGTGTGCATGCCCAAATCCAGGAGGGGAACAGAGGAAAAGGGATTGCGATGTGGCTATCACCCCCTGGCAGGTGGTTTCTCATTTTCTCTGTGTCTCTCTGGCAAGCACATGTGCTCTATAGAAAAAAATAATATTTCTCAAATAAAAAGAACAGAGTCCCTTCCATGGAGTAGAGAAGATACTAAAGTTCATCATGATAATTTAACAATGGATCTTAAGTCAAGTTAAAGAATAATGCAGAGCCAGCCATGTGGTGTGGTGATTAAGGCAGCTGGATCCCCTGTGGCTACTCCGTGGAGTTCAAGTCCCAGACCCAGTGGCTTGAAAAATATGTCAGGGGTGTGTGTGTATGTGTGTGTGTGTGTTCCCTAAATCCTGAGAGGAAACTGCAGGAAAATAGATTGTGGTGTAGCCAATCCCCCTGGAAAGTGCTTTTTCACTTAAAAAAAAGAGACTTATACTTCCTCTAAGTAAAAAGTCTGTGTGTGTGTGCATGTGTATATATATACATATACACATATACACACATATGTGTGTGTGTGTGTATATGTGTATATATATATATATATATATATATATATATATATATATATATATACAACTGCTGGTCCCTATTTGGGATTCTTAAAGGAAGTCACATAGGAGGCTCCATATCAACATATGACTGTCAGATAAAGTTAAAAAAATGGACTGACTCCAACTGATAAACAGAGCATCTACCGGGGACCAGCAGTTAGCATAGTGGCTATGTCCCTGGACTCCCACGTAGTCAACCATGGTTTGAGTCCTGGACCTGGTGGCTTAAACTCACACCGGGCGCATGTGCATGCATGCCCAAGATCCTGAGAGGAGAATGGAGGAGAAGGGATTGTGGAGCGGCCATCCCTCCGGGGGGTGGTTTCTCACTTTCTGTCTCTGTCTCTCTTTGTCTTTCCGGCGAGCGCATGCGCCCTGTAGC
Source organism: Tupaia tana (assembly GCA_026018925.1). NCBI lineage: Eukaryota > Metazoa > Chordata > Mammalia > Scandentia > Tupaiidae > Tupaia > Tupaia tana. The sequence goes on from JAKSZU010000013.1 coordinate 29,341,886, forward strand.
AAAAAAAAAAAAAAAAAAAGCATCTACCATATTTTTAGCAAATCTGAGTCACCTTGAACTGAAAGATTTTATTTTCTGAAAAGAACTGAAAGACTAATAAAGAAAACTTCTGTCAATTAAACTACGATGTGCTTGTAAGACATAGTCCAAAGTCAGAGGAGGTATAATGTGAAAAAATTAATGCACAAATTGGAATTGATAAAATGAGACAGCACTCCTAAGCTATCATGTCATGTCTTATTATTCTTAGTAGCTTCTATCCTTAAATAGGCTCTTGGCAAATAGGTAATCAATAAATGATGAAGGAAAAGGAAAGGCGAGAGAGAAAGAGGAAAGAAGGAAAGAAAAAGGAGCTTGGACTTGTCTAGAGTCCGAATGTAGTCCTCAAATATTCATAACCTGCTTTCATTTTTTTTGGTAAAAGTTTTTGCCTTAATACATGTGCGCTCACCAGAGAGGGAGAGAGAGAGACAGAGACAGTGAGGGAGAAAGTTAGAAATCACTCCCCAGGCGGGATGGTCATGCCACAGTCCCTTCTCCTCCATTCTCCTTCTGGGATCTTGAGCACGCACACACACACACACACACACACACACACACACCTGGTGTGATTTTTCAAGCAACTGGGTCTGGGACTGAAACCGTGGTCAGCCTTGTGGGAGTCCAGCAATGTAACCACTACATCTGGGGCCCCCTTTTCATTCTTTCTTTAAAATTATTTTTTAATTTACCAAAGGGCACACGTGCTCACCAGAAAGAGACAGAAAGAGAGAGGGAGGAAACACCCCATGACGAGGTGAGGTCATTGCTCACTCTCTTCTCCATTTGTCCGTCCTTTCAGGTTTGGGGGTGCAAACACACACACATGCACACCAAGTGTTTTTCAAGCCAACCAACTGGGATTAGAACCATTTGGTCATCCATGTGGGATTTGGCTCCCTTAACTATTAGGCTACTATTCATTCTTTAAAATTCCAAAATGTTACTCAATTCTCAACCATTTCTGCTTTAATCCGATCAGGCATAACCACAACTTCTTCCTCCAGGGGATTTCAGCTTGTCCCCTTATCTTAGATCATCTGAGAGCCTATATCTGTTCCCTCCCCTTACAGTTTGACCTTTTCTCTAGTCCAAAGCAGCATTCTGAACCCTTTTGCCCACCCTGTTCTGCAGCCAGTTATGACAAGTGACACATAGAACAGACCACAGGGAGGGCAGCCGAGAGAAAGCTGCACCTGACCCGAGGCTGCAAGATAAAAGGAACATGCCAGTCAGCAACTGGGACCGTCGGAGGAGGAAGCGTCTCTCAAACAATCGAGCACTGCTGCACTGACAATTCAAAATGCTAAAAAACAAAACCCAAACCTCTGATTGCTCAAAAATATAGCTTTTCACAAATTCACATTATAATTTATGTTTCATGCACATGAATGCACAATGCATTTTCTTTTTACAGCTGGGCTATTAGGTAAGATTTCTGTAGGCAGAGTCTAGGTGATTGAAAAGGGGCATACTTAACAGGTGATTAGCCATTTATGGCAGCAGAGGCTTCGGCCCAGCAGACCTGCAAATATTAGCACTCCTGGAAAATCCTAGGCTGTCTTCCCCCCCACCTTACTAGCTTTTTCTTCTTGGTCCCTTTCACTTGATACATCTCCTCTTCCTAATTACTACAATTTGAAGCACCTCCAAAATTCTTCCCTTAGCCCTCTTTTTTACTTTATACATTTTTTTTCCTTTTTTTAGTTTTTTTTAAAGAATTATTTTTATTTAACTTTATTTATTTATTTTAATTTTTTGACCAGAGAAGAGAGTAAGAGAGAGAGAGGGAAAGCCACCAGGTCTCAGACTCAAACTGCAGTTGGCCATGTGGAACTCCATTGTCCTTAACCATCACGCCACCTGCTGGTCCCTATTTTTTTTTAGGTTTTTGTCACAGGGCATGTGCACTTGCCAGAGGGAGATAGTGAAAGGGAAAGTGAGAAATCAACCTCCAGAGGGCATGGCCGTGTTGCAATCCCTCCTCCTCCAGGCTCTTTTCAGGATTTTGGGCATGCACATGCACCCAGGATATTTTTCTTCTCTTTTTTTTTTTTTTTAAGAATTATTTATTTTATTTATTGTTACTATTGTTATTTTAATTTGCTGTAGGGATTGTATGTTCACCAAAGAAAGAGAGAAAGAAAGCTGCCAGGCCTGAGACTCAAACCACGGTCAGCCATGTGGGAGTCCAGTGCCTCAACCACCATGCCAGCTGGTTGGTTTCCTTGGTTTCCTCAATGTGATTTTCAAGCTGCCGCGTCCAGGACTCAAACCATAGTCAGCCATATGGGAGTCCAGCGCCTTAACCCACTACACCACCTGCTGGTCCCCTTTAATATATTTTGTGTTTAATTTTGAAATTTTAAAATGCTAGATAAACTCATGAACAAACTCACGATCACATGAAAGACTTTTGCAAACTATGGAGCTTAATAGTAAGATTTCTCTACCAAGGGCAGGACCAGTGTGAGGCAGGTCAGGTACTTGTTTTGGGAGCAAAATTTAAGAGGATGCCAAAAAACTCATAATTAAGGTAGATCATATATTAACACAAAATCCAAAAGTAATACAAAAAACCATGTCAAACAAAATATGACAATTTTGATTAAAAACAGGACCTGACCCTGTACTTTTGCATCATTGACTCACTGCCTAAACCCAGCCCTGGTTCCATATTTTATTTACAGAAACAGATGGCTGTCCCGAGGACGGTGGTTTGCCTACTTGATTTTTTTTAATTACAGTATTAAACTATGATTTACCTTGATCCTGGCGTGCTCCACCATCCTCTTAAATTTCTCACCTAAGTGTTCAACTCGCTCACCCCTGCCTACTCCCAGCCCTGTCCACTTGGTTTTGCTCATTTGTAAACTATATCAAGAAAAAACATGGCAGACGTTATACAACTTCAGTGTATTCTCCCTAGAACTGGTTTTTTTCTTCACCTAATGTGCCTGAGCGAGTTCTCCATGCTTACGTAAGCAGCTGCAGTTGGCTCATCTTCGTGATCCCACAATGTTCCACTGTCTGGCTGCATCATCATTTATTTGTCCATTTTTGTTTCTTTTCCTTTTTTTTTTTTTTTTTTTTTTTTTTTAGAGAGCAATACATGCTATAGGGTACATGTGCTTGCCAGAAAGACAGAGACAGCAAAAAATCACCCCCAGGGGGATAGCCACACCGCAAGCTCTTCTCCTCCATTGCCCTCTCGGGATTTGGGGCATGCACACACATGTGCCCAGAGTGAGTTTGAAGCCATCCAGTCCAGGACTCAAACAGTGGTTGACCATGTGGGAGTTCAGCAAGGTAACTCTTATGCCATCTTCTGGTCCCCGTTTGTCCATTTTCTACTGATAGATGTGTGAATTTCCAGTTACCTGTCATTATAAACTCTGTGAATATTCTTGTGCATGTCCACTGTCCGCAGTCCAAGAAGTTCTCTAGATCCCCAAGTCTGTTTTGGAAAGAGAATTTCTGGGTCATGGGACATGTGCAAGTTGATATCTATTAGATGATGCCATCACGGCATCCTAAACATACAATAGAAGCTACCACTGGCAAGAGTTTCCATTGTTCCTTGGGCTCAATAAAACACAACTTTAAAATTTCTGTCAACCCAGTAGGTCTAAAGTAGTATCTCATTTATGTTTTAATTTGAATATTCTTGATAAATAAAAGCATGTTTTCATATGCTTAAGTACTTATATTTTCTCTTCCATAATGCATGCTCATGTATTTGTCCAATTTTACACTAGAATATATCCTAACATATAATAATACAGAGACAGGATATATCTATATTTTGTTACTTTTTCTTAAATATTTTCACTTTCTTCTATAATCTGGATATCAATATTTAGTTATATGGATTCTAAATAACTTGTCCATGTCTTTAGCTCATGGTATCTTTCACCTTCTTCATGATATCTTTCTATTTACAAAAGTTCTTAATTTTAATGTAGCCAAATTTATCATTTTTATCTCTCATTGGTAGCACGTTTGGCTTCTTGCTTAATAATTAATTGCCTTCTTAGGCCAGCTCCATGGTCTGGTGGTTAAGGCAGCCACATCCCACATGGCCGACCATGCATTGAAGTCCCAGACCCAGTGGCCTTAAGGTGCGTGTGTGTGCAAGCCCAAAATCCTGAAAGCAGGAAGGGATGGAGAAGGGATTGTAGCATGACCCTTCCCATAGGAGGGTGCTTTCTCCTCTCCCTCTCTCTCTGCCTTTCTGTTTCTATTTGGTGAGCACACAAACCTTCTAGCAAAACAAACAAAAACAAAAAAGAAAAACAGAATGAAAAAGAAAAAAAAAAAGTCATTGCCTCCTCTGTTGTCATAAAGATAATTTCCTATGATTTCTTCAAGTAGTACTGATGTTGTGGATTTCATATATAAGCCCCTTTTCTTTGTAGAGAAAGTTTTGCTATAAGGCACATGTGTTTGCCAGAGAGACAGAGAGAGACAGAAAGCAAGAAATTAACCCCTTCCCAGGGAGAATGGCCACACCAAAATCCCTTCTCCTTCATTCTCCTCCCGGGATGTTGGGCAAGCATGTACACATGCCCAGCAGAAGGTTTAAACCAGGTCCAGGACTCAAACCACAGTCGACTATGTGGAAGTTCAGCAATGTAATCATTAAGCCATCTGCTGGTCCCCATATATAACCCTTTAATACATCAGATTGATGTCTGGATACCGTGTAGGGGAAGGGCACAATTTCCATTTTTCTCAGCGTGGATAACCTATTGCTGTAGGGGAATTTATTACAAAGTCCTTCTTTGATCACTGATCTGCAATGACACATCTTCTATATACTGGCTTGCAATGTATGTGCTGGTTTATCTTTTTGCCAATGTCACGTGGTCTGATGTAGTATAGTTTTCCATTAAGCTTGATATCTAATTGGTTACATCTCCACAACTGGTTCTTTTAAAGGGTATTCTGGCAATTTGTCTTAGAAGCAAAATCTTAGAAGCAAATCGTGTTTCATTTGACTCTTTGGAGATGTCTTTTGGATGCAGTGAATCACCTTGGCAAGGTCAGTACGGAAGGATGACATCTTTTCAACATTTCTGTTCATAACTGTGAACAGGGTACATCCCTCCATTTATAAGATCCCTTACTGTGGGTAGTGGATTGAAGGGTGCCCCCAAAAGGCGTGTCCATGTTCTAACCTGTGAATGTAGCCTCACTTAGGGAATTTGCAGTTATAATTAACCATCTCAAGATGATATAATCCTGAATTAATGAAGTAGCCTCAAATCCAATACAAGCATCATAAGAAACAGGAAGAAATAGACACAGAGGAGAGGGCTATGGGAAGATGGAGACAAAAATTGTAGTTATGCCATCATGAGCCAAGGAACACCTGGAGCCATTAGAGCTGCAAGAAGCAAGAAAGTGTTGTCCAGTAGAACCTTCAGAGGGAGCGCAGCCTTTCCAGAACCTTGATTTTGGACTTCTGGTCTCCATAACTGTGACAGAGTACATTTTTGTTGTTTCAAGCAACAACATTTATGGTCATTTGTTATGGTAGTCCTAGGAAATTGCTACACCTTCAATAAAGTTTTATAATTCCTTCATAGTGATCTTACATATCTTTTATTTATTTATGAATGTTTAATTTAGTTTTTTTTTTTAATGTTGTTGCCATGGGGTATGGGTACTAACTAGAGAGAGACAGTGTGAGGGAAAATAAGAACTCACGCCCCAGGAGGAATGGCCACGCCACAATCTCTTCTCTTCCATTCTCTTGCTGGGATATTGGGCACACTGTTCACATGTGCCTGGCATGATTTTCAAGTCGCCAGGTCCAGGACTTGAAGTGTGGTCAGCCAGGTGGGAGTCCAGCGCCTTAATCACCATGCCACCTTTGGCTCCTCTTTTTTTTTTTTTTTTTACTGCTATCATAAATTGCGTCTTTTTGTTTTAGAGATTTTTGTTATAGAGAGTGTGAACTCACTGGAGAGACAGAGAGACAGAAAATGAGAAATCACCTGCCAGGGGGATGGCCATGCTGCCATCATTTCTCCTACATTCTCCTCTCAGGATTTTGGACCCACATGCACATGTGCCTTTCATGAGTTTCCAAGCCTCCAGGTCTGGTACCCAAACCACAATCAGTCATGTGGTAGTCCAATGCCTTAACCACTGATAAATGGCATCTGTTAGAATTCGTGTTTGTCTAGAGTTATGTCAGCATCCAGAAAGTCTGCTAAAATCTTTTTTTTATAATAAGTAGGTGTCAATATTTTATTAAAATCTTAGAAGCATGCAAGAAAAAAATATTTTCCTTACAAGTCAATTAAAATACTTACTCTAGGTAGGGGTATTTTCTAGCAAAAGAAAAAAGATAAATATCCACTGTTAGACTAGACACAGGAAGAAAGACAGTCTTATTAAAGGTCACTAGATCCTTGACTGGTGGTCAGATATTAGGCAATTGTGTAGGCCATTAGTTAGTTACCTAGAAAAAAATTTATTCCATCAAAATTTATTACTAACTGACCTAAAGATGTATTGGAAACGTTAATCCTTCCCAGAAAGAGGATGTGAATTATAACCTCTAAAAGGATTATGTACCAGACCATTTTTTCTTTCATACTGAGATGACTTCACCAAGTAGACCTTCCAACATCTACATTGCTTATTTCCAATTCACTCTTCAATCTGCGCCCTGATTTTTTTTTTTAAGGTTTTTGCCATAACGCAAGTACCGGAGAGAGACAGAGAGACCAAGAGACCATGTCAGAAGTCACCCCTCAGGAGGGTTTGGCCACATGGCAATTCCTTCTCCTCCATGCCCCTCTTGGAATTTTGGGCATGCACACATATGCACCCAGTGTGATTTTCAAGCCTCCTGTTCCAAGATTTGAACCATGGTCAGTGGTGTGGGAGTCCAGCGCCTTAACCTCCGTGCCACCTACTAGCCCCTGCAGCCTGATTTTTAAAGCACTTTTCTCAATTGAATTCAGTTCATGCTAATCACTAGCAAAGTCACATTGTTTTTGGATAGAAGCCAGAATCCTTAAATGGTCAGTAGTCCTGGCAGACTTGGTCCAACTGAGCTAAGTCTCATCATTCTTGCTCTTGTGCTCTGGGCTACAGCCACAATGGCTTTTTCTCAGCTTTTGAGAACCAAATATGTCCCTTTGCCTTGTCAAGTACTTTCTGAGCTATTTTCCCTGCCTGAAGTTCCCTTTGCCCTACTTCTTTCCTGAACGTTTCCTATTCATCCTTCACAGCTCGGCTTCAAGTCATATCCTGAGCCTTCCCTGATCCCCTAAAAGACATTAAACTCCCCCATTTATAGTTTCTTTTAGCTCCCAATAGCTCTCCCTGCTAGCACTCATAGATTTCTTTCCCTATTCATTTTCTCATTTTATTCATTCATTTATGGTTGTTAAAATTCACTCTTTTCAGTATACAATTCTACGAGATTTATGAAATGTATCATCTTGAAACTACTCCTACAAACAAGACACAGAACAGTTAGATTACTCCTAGAAATTTCTTCCTTTTTGTGGCCAATCCCTCCTCTCACCCTCCAGCCTTGGTAACCACTATTGTCTTTTTTTTTTTTCCAGAATGTTTTGAACTTGTGTCAAAGAATAAGTAGCTTTTGGGGAATGGCTTCTGTCATTGAGCATAGCACAACTGAAATCTATTTACACCGTTTGTGCATCAACAGGTCATTACTTTTTGTTGTTGGGTAGTGTTCCATTGAATGGATGTACCAAAGTTTGTTTACTTATTCATCAATTAAATGACATGCCTCCAGTGTGGGGCATTTATGAATAAAGTTGCTATAAATACTCATGTACAGGTTTTTCTTTTTTTCTCATCTTTAATTTTTTAAGAGAGATTTTTGCTATAGGGAGCATGTGCTCACTGGAGAGACAGAGAGGCAGAAGGCAAGAAAACTCCTGCCAGGGGAGATGGCCATGCCACAATCCCTCCTCCTCCATTCTCCTCTTGGGATCTTGGGACCGCAAGCACACGTGCCCAGAGTAAGTTTTTTTTTTTTTTTTTTTAAATCACCATATCCAGGATTTGAACCACATCAACTACATGGAAGTCCAGTCACGTAACCATTACACCATCTGTTGGTCCCCATGTACAGGCTTTTAAGCAAACATCCTTTTTTCATTTCTCTTGGGTAGATATGCTAGAGTGAGATTGCTGGGTTACATATTAATAGTAAGTATATATTTATCTTTATTGAGAAATTTCCAAACTGTTTTCCACAGAGGTTGTGCCATTGTTGCATTCCCAGCAGCAGTGAATGAGAATTCTAGATGTTTTTTATCTTCACCATTGCTTGGCATTGTTAGGTTTCTTTTTATTTTAGTCATTTTAAGGGTGTATATTGGTATCCATTATAATTTCTGTTTGCATTTCCTTAAACACTAATGGTGTTGAGTATCTTTTCATATGCTTATTTGCCATCTGTTATCCTCTTTGAAAGAATGTCTTTTCAGATCCTTTCCCCATTTTTTTTTTTCTTTTTCTGGAGAGGTTTTTGCTATAGGGCGCGTGCGCTCGCCAGACAGGCAGAGAGAGACAGAGAGATAGAAAGCGAGAAATCACCTCCCAGGGGGGATGGCCACACCGCAATCCCTTCTCCTCCATTCTCCTCTCGGGATCCTGGGCACGCATGCACACGCACCCGGCGTGAGTTTAAGCCACCGGGTCCGGGACACGAACCACGGTCGACTACGTGGGAGTCCAGCGACATAGCCATTACGCTAACTGCTGGTCCCTCCCCATTTTTTTTTAATTGGAGTATTTTTTTAAGATTTTTACCATAGGGTACATGAGCTTATCAGAAAGAGAGAGAGAGAGACAATGAGAAGGAAAGTGAGAAATCATCCCCCAGGGAGGATGTTCATGCCACAGTCCTTTACTCCTCCATTCTCCTGTTTGGATTTTAGGCAGGCATGCACACATGCCCAGTGTGTATTTTAAGCCACCAGGTCCGGAGCTCGAACCACAGTCAGCCATGTGGGAGTCCAGCACTTTAACCACCATGACATCTGTTGGTCCCTGGACTATTTGTTTTTATACTATTCAGTTTTGAGAGGTTGCTTTTTTTTTTAATATTTTCTGAATACAAGTTCTTTGTAAGACATATGATTCACAAATATGTTCTCATCTATGGCTTGTCATTTCATTCCTATAACTGTCTTTTGGAGATAAAAGATTTTTAATTTTGAGTAAGTTCAATTCAATCAGTGTCTTTTTTTATTGATCACAATTTTGATGTCTTGGAATCTTGCTTAACACACAATGACAATAATTTTTCTTTTCTTCTGGAAGAATTATAGTTTTCTGTTTTATATTGAGCTCAAGTGCATTTTTAGTTCATTTTTTATAAAGTCTGAGGTGTGTTGGGGCCAACAGGTGGCGTGGTGGTTAAAGGCACTGGATTCCCATATGGCCGACAGTGGTTTGAGCCCAAGACCTGGTGGCATGCTTTCTCTCTCTCCCTTTCTCTCTCTCTAGTCAAATTAAAAAGAGTAATAATAATAATAGTAACAACAAATTGAATGAAATAAATTAAAAAATCATTATTTATAAAGTCTGAGGTGTGTTTTTCTTGCATGGTTTCAGATATATTTGTTAAAGAAACTTTTTCTTGATGTTCGCCAAAAATCAGTTGACTACGTGAAATAGACATCGAAGTTTATTTGCTTTTATTATTGTCAGAGACCTAGTTTATATGGTTTTCATTCTTTTAAATCTGGTTTCTGTTGTTGTTGTTGTTTTTGGAGAGGTTTTTGCTATAGGGTGCGTGCACTCACCAGACAGACAGACAGAGAGACAGAAAGCGAGAAATCACCCCACAGGGGGGATGGCCACACCACAATCCCTTCTCCTCCATTCTCCTCTCAGGATCTTGGGCATGCACACACACGTGCCTGACGTGAGTTTTAAGCCACCGGGTCCAGGACTCGAACCGCGGTCAACTACATGGGAGTCCACCGACATAACCATTACACTAACTGCTGGTCCCTTATTCTTTTAAATCTTAAAGAACAGTTTTAGGGATCATTATATAGGTGTCTTGGTGACTGTCCCTGTGGGCACTTGGGGAAAAAAAAAGTTCATGTCTTCTACTGCCTTGCTGATTTCTGCCTACTCGTTCTACTGACTGCTAAGACGCAAATCTCCTGGTGTTATTTTGGTTGCTGCTGTAGGCGTTACAATATACACACCCTTCTCAGTCTACTTAGAGCTGATAGTTGACCACTTCAGATAAAATGTAGAAGCATTTCATCTATATTGGTCCCTTTCTCTTCTGCTTTTTTGTTTTAGTTGCCATTTGTACAATGTTGAAAATTTACCAGACCCTGTTATACTTTTTGCTCTCAGCTAGCAGAGGCATTTTAAAGAACTTAAGAAAAATAGTCTATTCTATTTACTCAATTATTTGCCTTTTTTCTTCTCTTCTATTCTAGGAATGCCAAGACTCCATCAGGTGTCCTCTCCCTTCATCCAAAGAACTTAGAACTTTAGCATTTCTTTTAGAGTAGTCCAATGATAACAAATTCTGTTAGTTTTCCTTAGTCCTAGAAAGCCATTATTTTGTCCGCATTCATGGAGGTTATTTTCTTTTGCTGGTTGTAGAATTCAGAGTTGACAATTATTTTTTTCTTAGTACTTTAATTATATTGCTTCAATATCTTCCTACCTTTTAAAGCTTTCTGGGAAAAAAAGAAAAAGTAGGCATTTAAGTCATTGTTTTGAGTTTTTTGTTTGTTTTGCATTATGTTCTTCCTTCAATAATTTTATTAGGAGTTTGACAATTTTATTAGCATTTTTAAGAACCAATTTTCAACTCATTTAAATTCTTTTTTCCTCCTTCTTTTATATTTAAACTGACTGCAGATATGTTTTCCATTTTTGCCCTTTACGGGCTTGGAAGAAAAACACCTTACTTCTATTCTCTTAGTCACTAGGCTATAAATGGATACTCAGATTAAATATAAAGTTAATCTTTATACATCTCACATACAAATACAAAAGTTTTGGAATACTTTAGCTGCAATCACCTGACGACTTCTCATAATGCCAGGTGACTTATATTTTAGCTCTGTCTTAAAAAATTTTAACAACAGGCCTTATGCATTATAAGTCTATTGTTCCATCAACCTTTGTTTATATATTTCTATAGTTCATCATAATCTTTACTCACTATTTGGTCTTGCATTTTTTTTACATTCTTTTCTTTTCTTTCTTTCTTTATTTCTTTATTTCTTTATTGTCATTCACTGTACATCACTACAGAATACAAAATGAGATTTTCCATCCAGTATACATTGTATATTGGCTTAATGAAGGATATTACCATACATGTTATTATCGACAAATAATTTTCTATTTCTTTTTATTTCTTTTCTTGTTTTACAATTAAAGTATGAATTTATTTTGGTACAAAACTTTTTGAAATTCATACATAGTTTTCCCATTACATGTATTTCCATGAGGTTTTTTTTTTTGAAACTTTTTTTAATTAATTAATTTACATTCATTCCCTAAGCATTGTCACAGCATACAAAATTTGATTTCCATCCAGAATATACTGCATAGTGGCTTAATCATACATGTTATCATCAATAATTTTCCATTTCTAGTTTCACATATATATATATATATATATATGTATGTGTATATATATATATATATATATATATATATATATATATCCCCTATTTCTGATCCTCTGCCCTTTCCCACCCCCTTCTCACATTATCTCTGGTGTCTACAGTTGTCTTCCATTCCTTTTTCCTTCACATTTGATTGATCACACAATTTCTTAAATAATCTACTTTCAAACACAAGTTCCACTGATAATTTCAAGAAAAGCAGTTTTAACTTTAATAAATCAAAGAAATGCTAAGGAACTTTGCTTAAAACTTAAAGCCAGGAAACAGGTTAGGATTCTGTTCAAATAGTAGGTACATGAACCTATCAGCAGCTCGAGACAACAAAAATCCTTAAAACCGGAAAACAAAGTCTAGAAGAAAATCAGCAATGTTTTAGTCAAAAGTCATAAACTTCTATTTCACCAGTTCAGTCTCAAGTACTTAATCTATCTTCTGTTGTGGTTCGATCTTTCTGATTAAATTCTGGGATATAATATTCAACTCCAGACTTGTTCCTATGATTAAGTTGGCCATTTTCTTAGTTTTTGAACTCTTATTTCTTTGTGTCTGTATTTAATTTTCCTGGTATAGCATCCCTTGAGAATTTATTGGAGATCTGTCTGGTGTTGGTAAATTCTTTCAGGTTTTGTTTATCTGAAAATGTTCTTTTCTTTCCATATGAAAGATAATCTTGCCGGGTACAGTATTCTTGGTTGAAATGGCTTCTCCCTTAACACTTTGAATATATTTTTCCATTTTTACCTCACTTGCATTGTTTCCAATGAGAGGTCTGCTGTTAGTCTGATGGGATATCCTTTGTAGGCAACTTGTCATTTTTCTCTTGCCAGTCTTAATATCTTGTCTTTGGCTGTGGTTTTGGTCAATCTGGCTATAATGTGTCTTGGAGATCTTGTTGGGTTGATTCTATTTGGGATCCTTTGTATTTCTTTGAACTGGATCTTTGAGTGCCTCTCGAGGTTTGGAAAGTTTTCTTGCAAGATTTCATGGAATAGATTATCAATGCCCTTATGAGTCTTTTCACCTTCTGGGGTGCCAATTATCCGGATGTTTGGACATTTGATGATATCTAGTATTTCTCGTCTATTATTCTCATTTGTGGGGGACAATTTTCTCAGTCTTTGTGGTGGATTTTTCTAGGCTAGCAATTTTCTCTTCTATGTCTGAGATTCGATTTTCTGTATGATCTAGTCTGCTTTTAATATTTTCAAGGGAGATTTTGACGTCCTGTATTATAGCCTTCATCTCTAACAGGTCCATTTGATTCTTTTTAAAGTGTGTAATTCCTCTTTTAGATCTTGCAAGAATTTCCTCACCTCCTGGAACTCATCAGCTCCTTTCTCCTGCCTCTTCCACAGTTCATTGTCTCTCTTCTCTTCCATCTCTGTTAGCTTCATCATTATGAATATTCTAAATTTTTTATCAGACATTTCCATGATTTCCATTGAACTGTCTGTGGATGAAGAGGAGCTATTCTTTTCCCTTGGAAGAGGAGCTATTCTTTTCCCTTGGAGGAGAGATATGTTCTGCTTTCCCATATTTCTTGAGGCCCTGCAGTGATAGTCATCTGATGGGTGGTGTGTTTCTTCTTAATTCTTGAAGTTCAATCTGAGTGTTCAGGAGCATGCAAAAGGAGATGATTGGAATCTCTTTGTCATTCCATTTTTATCCCTTTGTGCAGCAGATTCAGTGGATATTGAGGAATATGTTAACCCTAATAGTATTTGGAGGTTTGGCTATAGTTCCCTTAGATACACCTAGAAACACAGTGAATGGAGATTGAGGAGCAGAGTGATGAGATAAAAGAAAAAGAAAACAGAGAGGGGGGGGGAGGAAAGAAAGAAACAGAGAGAAAAAGAAGGGAAAAAAAAAAGACCAAAAGGAATTTAAAAAAAAAAAGGCAAAAAATAAAGGCCTGCCCCTTGCCTCTCCACTTGAATTTGTGTGCTGGAGGCTGACTTATCAGTAGAAAATCTTCATTTCTCTTTTCTCCCTGAAATCACTAGTTCTCAGGAGCTATGGAAGAGTCTTCTTCTGAAGGCCTGCTCCTTGCCTCTCCACTCGAGTTTGGGGTCTGGAGGCTGAATTATCAGTGGAAAATCTTCATTTCTCTCTTTTCTCTGAAATCATTTGTTCTCAGGAGCCATGAAGGAGTCTTCTTCTCTGGTCTTGCATTTTAAACATCTTTTAGGACCATTTTTTTTCTTCTTGAAGTACTTCTTTTAGAAATACTTTGAGGAAGAACCAGCAGTTAGCGTAATGGCTATGTCGCTGGACTCCCACGTAGTCGACCGCGGTTTGCATCCTGGACCCGGTGGCTTAAAACTCACGCCGGGCGCATGTGCGTGCGTGCCCAAGATCCCGAGAGGAGAATGGAGGAGAAGGGATTGTGGCGTGACCATCCCCCCTGGGGGGTGATTCTCGTTTTCTGTCTCTATGTCTCTCTTTGTCTGTCTGGCGAGCGCACACGCCCTATAGCGAAAACCTCTCCAAAAAAAAAAGAAATACTTTGAGGTAGGTCCAGCAGGTGACATGGTGGTTAAGGGCGCTGGACTCCCCCATGACTGATCATGGTTCAAGTCTAGAACCTGACTGTGCTTTCTTACTTTCCCTCTCTCTGTCTGTTTCTCTCTAGTCAAATTAAAAAATAATAACAATGAGGGACCAGCAGTTAGCGTAATGGCTATGTCGCTGGACTCCCACGTAGTCGACCGCGGTTCGAGTCCCAGACCCGGCGGCTTAAACTCACGCCGGGCACGTGTGCGTGCGTGCCCAAGATCCCGAGAGGAGAATGGAGGAGAAGGGATTGCGGCGTGGCCATCCCCCCTGGGGGGTGATTTCCTGCTTTCTATCTCTCTGTCTCTTTCTGTCTGTCTGGCGAGCGCATGCACCCTATAGCAAAAACCTCTCCAAAAAAAAAAAAAAATAATAATAATAATAATAATAATAACAATGAAAAAAAAGTTAAATAAAATAATCCTTTAATAAAAGAAATTCTTTGGGGCAAGGGTCTTTTTCTTTTAATAAATTCCATTTTTCTTTTTCTGAAATGTCTTCATAATTAATCCTCATTCTTTTTTAATTTTTATTTACCTTTATTTATTTACCTTTTTTTTTTTAAGGTGACCAGAGAGGGACAGAGAGAGAGAGAGAGAGAGAGAGGGAAAGTGAGGAAGCAAGCTGCCAAGTCCAGGACTCAAACTGCTGTTGGCTATGTGGGAGTCCAGCGCCCTTTACCACCACGCACCTGTCAGCCCCAATCCTCATTCTTGAAAGACTGTTTTGTAAGCATACATTCTAGGTGGCTTGTGTTTTATCTCAGCACTTTGAAGGCCCTATTCCACATCTTCCAGATCCTGCTCTTGAAGACAAGCATCAGTGTCAGCGTCATTTCTTTGATTGTAGTAAGTCTTTAATCTCTGGCTACTTTTAAAATCTTACTAAAATAAGATGAACCTGACAAGTCATGACTTTCATCAAATTATCAACCATTAACTATTTGAAAATTGTTTTTCTCACATTATCCCTATTGTCTCCTTTTGCAAATGGTATCTATTATACTTTCTTATTCTGTGCTCCCTGTCACTTAATTTATCACACTTTCCAGACCTTTCTATTGTCTAGTAGCTGTTACCTCTTTGTATCTTATGTATACTGTTGCTTCTATAGATAAATTTTCCACTTCGCTAATTCTTACTTCAGCTTGAATTATCTACTTTTTAGGCCTTCTACCATGTTTTAAATTTTATGTATTTCCTCCTCTTGAAGGTATGCTCTATGAACTCAAATATTTCTGTTTGTTCACAGCAGTGAGCCCACTCACTAGGAAAGTGTCACATAGCAGGTGTTCAATGAATATTTACTGATAAAAATTTATACTTTGTATGACCAGAAATTCTGCCTTCATTTTCACCAGTTTGCTCATTTGGGTGGCCTCTTCTTTAAATTTTATTTCCTTCTGTTATCTTGTTAAGCAATAACATCTTATTTTGTACATTATACCAAATAATTGCAAATTTGAATCTTTTACAATTCTAGACTGGTTTTATGTTGTGTCTGTTCTAAGCAGCTAGTTTCTGTGTTTTAAATGTGCTTGCATTTTATTGCTGAGAATTCTTTGAGCCCTGAAATGAAGAAATAATCCTCCAAAGAAGATTTGTGTTGGTCTTGATATGTGCCTGAGGTGCTGAAGTCCCCTTTACAATACAATCCTTAGTCTGTGTTTTTTAGGACCTTGAACATAAGTTCAGCCAAATCCATGAAAGTTTCTTAGGAGGAAATATATGATTTCTTTGATCTCATCCAGGACAGTGGGCAACATTGCTATTGGCTTCTGAGCAATGAGTTTTCTTTTTCTAATTCTCCCTTTACCTAAGAACACAGCCCTTCCAATGTCTTGTATTTATGGAAGGCGATCTCTAATTAACCTATGTCCTATCCAACCCACACATTGCCTCTGATATGATATTCCTGTGTCCCAGATCTAGGCCACCATATTTGATGGCTTTCACACATACCAAGGAAGCAGGCTGTGTTTACTGGATTAGTCTGCTAGACTGTCATAACCAAGTAGCACAGGCTAGAGCGGCTTACACAGCAGAAATTTTTTTTTTTTTTTTTTTTTTTTTGGAGAGGTTTTTGCTATAGGGCGCGTGCGCTCGCCAGACAGACAGAGAGAGACAGAGAGATAGAAAGCAGGAAATCACCCCCCAGGGGGGATGGCCACGCCGCAGTCCCTTCTCCTCCATTCTCCTCTCGGGATCCTGGGCACGCACGCACACGTGCCCGGCGTGAGTTTAAGCCGCCGGGTCTGGGACTCGAACCGCGGTCGACTACGTGGGAGTCCAGCGACATAGCCATTACACTAACTGCTGGTCCCAGAAATGTGTTTTCTCACAGCTCTGGAGGCAGGAAGTCTGAGGTCAAGCCTCCTGTTGATTCCGTTTCTAGTGAGGGCTCTCTTGCTGGCTTCTTGCTATCCTCACAGTGACTTTCTTCAGAGCATGCATGAGGGTAGGAGACAGAGAGTGAGTTCCCCAGTGTCTCTTTCTCTAAGAAACTAATCATATCAGATCAGGGCCCCACTCTTACAAATTAATTTAGCCTTAATTACTTCCTCCAAAGCCCCATCTCTAAATACAGCCACACTGGGAGTTAAGGCTTCCACATCAGAATTTTGGAATGGTCCTACCCTGTAGCTTAATGGTTAAGGGATCCAGATCCCATATGGCCAATTATGGTTTGATCCAAGTCCAAGCAGCTTAGAAAACACAATCCCAAAAGGATAGAGAAATAGAGGAGAAAGTATTGTAGCATGACCATGTCCCATTTGGGGAGTGCCTTTTCTGTCTCTCTCTGTCTCCATCTCTCTGTCTCTCTCTAGAAAGTGTACATGTCCTCTGGCAATTAAAAAAGAGAGAGATGGGCTATCCCCATAACTAAGTAGTTAAGGGAAGCTGGATCCCCTATAGCTGGCCAAGGATTAAGTCCTGGTACCAGCAACCTGAACAGCACACTGGCACCTGTGTGTGCATGCCCCAGACCCCAACAGGATGGAGAGATGGTGGAGAAGGGATTGTGGCATGACCACACATTACTGGGAGGTGTTTTTCCTTCTCTCTCTCTCTCTCTCTCTCTCTCTCTCTCTCTCTCTCTCTCTTCCTTCTAGCAAGCATACACATCCTCTGGCAATTAAATAAAAGTAAGATAAAAGAAGTTTAAAAAAAGTTTTGGGAAGAGGCAGACATTTAGTCCATAACTTTCACCTCCAGTTTTTCCTGTTCCTCTTTATTCCTAATCTCAGAAGACTTCCATTAGCTTCTTTAAAGGCTTATTTGATTATTTCAAAAAGATTTTGTTGTTGTTGAGTATTTTTAGATGTCATGAGACATGAATTTCAGAAGCTCTAGCTTTCCTTATTGCCAGAAAATTACATCTCTTCTCTATGTATAATTTTGCAGTAGGCAATTGTGTCCAATCTCATATACATGTTTCAAATAACACATCAAATTTATTTTTCCAGCCCCATCTTTCCTCTTGAGATTGCAATCATAGCCAACTGCTACTTTATCTCTTTACTTGGAAGGTTGCAGAATATTTAAAACAATGTACCTCAATCAGAATTCATAGTTTTCCTATCAAATTTATTCTTCCTCTGACTTTTGTTATCTCCATAAGTATCATGAAAAACCATTCAATTGCTCAAACCAAAATACTTAGACATTGGAGTCAAGTGGTGGTGTCGTAGTAACACACTGGACCCACATGGAAAAGGTCCTGGGTTCATGTACTGGGAGCTCCCTGAGCACTCTGGGCACACTTGCCTGTGAGTCACATTGGCTGATACTAGGGTGGATTCACACTATGAGACCCTGTTTGGGGTGCCTGCCTTGCTGTCTCTCTCTCTCAATCTGTCACATGAAAGAAATGAGCTCTAAAAACGTCCAATATATACTCTCATAACATCTCTGTCATCTCTACTAGAAGTTCATACTCTCCACTCTATGTATATTTCAGAAGGCAGCGTTGTGAAGAATGAAGACACTGGGCTGTTTTTCATCCTAGGTCTACTGTTGACTCATTGAAGAAATGCTGTAATCTCTCTGATCCCAGATTTCCTGCAAGGGAAGTAAAAATATTTTCTATTACTAATATCAGAAGGCTTTTTAAGGATAACTATGAGGCTAAACGTGTTTTGCAAAGTGAGAGACAATTAGAAGTATCATCATTCCGAGGAGCATCGTGATTAGTGGGGCACTGTTTGAATAGGAATTTGTTCGGAAGGGTATTAAGAAGTATTAAAAGGCCACATGCAGGCCTTGGTTCAGTTCCCAGTCCAACCTAAACAGTCTGTGAGCAGTGGCACATGTTTGTGATAATGGCTCACTTGGAAGTTGGGGCGGGATTGCAACATGGCAAAACTCTGTCAAAAATCTTTCTTAAAAAAAAAAAAAAAAAAAAAAAATAGCCAGCTGGTCAAATACATTCAGAAAAGATCAAGTTAAAGCAAATTTCGTGGGCCAATCCTGTAGCACAATGGTTAGATGCTGCATGTAGGGAACCAGATCCCACAAGATGGCTTAAGAAACACAGTAGGTGTACATGCATGTGTGGCAAAACTTGGATGGGTTGCAGATATAGGGGAAGGAGGATTGTGGCATGACCAAACTCCATTGGGGAGTGCGCCCCCCACCCCTTGTGAGTAAACATGTTCTCTGACCAAAAAAAAAAAAAAAAATGTTTCTTTACCTCAGTAACTCAAAACCTATTCCAAAGTACATTAAAATTTTCCATTAGAGAATACCATATACAGCTTCTTCCAAATTTACCTGCATAGGCAACTTTTTTTATCCACAGCATCTCACACTATGAGAGTTTGAGAAAAGATGAATTGGGGACTTCTATCTAAGTTAGCCAAGTCAAAATCGCCTGTAAACTATGTGCGCTTTTACACCTAAACTGGAAAGATAAAAGGATTTGCCAGGCCTAGATGCGAGCAGATTGTTAGCAATGTTTTCTGGTTCAACGCAGTATCATTTGCACTAGCTATCAGCGGAGACTAGCCATGACAATGGCTCCTGCATTACATTACTCTTCTTGCAGGAAATATTACAACACTTTTAAACTCTACTCTTACCCTTTCAGTCATAAAATTAAAATTATGTCCCTTGGAGACCAGCAGATGGCATAATGGTTGTCACTGGACTCCCACATAGTCGACTGCAGTTCAAGTCCTGGACCCAGCAGCTTTAAACTCACACCAGGCGAGTGTGTGTGTGTGTGTGTGTGTGTGTGCATGCCCAAGATCCTGAGAGGAGAATGAAAGAGAAGGGATTGCAGCGTGGCCATCCCCCCAGGTGGTGATTTCTTACTTCCTGTTTCTCTGACAAGCGCACGCACCCTGTAACAAAAATCTCTCTTAAAAAAAAAAAAAAAAAAAAAAAAAAATCTTATGTCCCTTCATGTTTTTCATCCTCACAATACTTTCCAGAAAACAGAGGAAAGCATCCCAAACATAACTCTCTAGTGATACTCCGCAATGTGAGTGAGTACCTGTGTGTCTACAGCAACAGGCACCAGCACATGTATGAGGGAACTTCAAAAAGTTCATGACAACATGCATATGAAAAAAACAGGCATATATTTCAAATAATTTTTTGCACCAACATAACCTCTGTACTTTAATTCCACTTTTTATGAATTTCTTAAGTCACCATTGTATGCAAATATATTCTTACCACGAATGACAAATCAACGTTTGTAAACCACAAAATATCATGTCTTGCTATTAAGGAGGTCTTCATCAAGCTGTGATTTATAGAATTCCTTATTTTGCTCACCAACAACTGAAGAAATAAAGCCTAACTACCTTGTTTATGAGTTGACCGAGCCACAGAATACTATAAAATCCAGTCCCCTCATTACAGAGAGGGAGACATGGAGCCCAGGACCATGAAGTGACTTATTAAAGAACAGTAGGGCCCTTGTACTGCCACGGAGGTGAGACAGCTGTGTCCTGATCTCCCTGGAGGGAGCTCTCCCAAGGCATTCCAGCCTATCCAACTTTGAAGACTCTGGATTCCTGGCTGGCTTGTATTCTAGGATTTCATGGAGAAGGTTGCATTTTAAAGACCAGCTAATTCTTTCTTTCTGCTACCAGAAAGAACTGTCTTAACAGATAGGAAAACAACTCAGAAATACAGTGTCTGTTCACCACTTTGGACCTTTAACAGCATCTGGGACCATAGTCTGCCCCAGTCCAAGGAGAGTCCATCCTATCGCAGGCACTCAATCTCATCCTTGTCACCCAATGTCACTTATCCTTCTCATAGTTACCCCCATACTACTCTGGAATTCTTTCCCTAATCTTCCTTACATTAAAGACTTCCATTCATCTGGCAAACATTTATCAAGCACCTAGATGTGCCCTCCTAGCCCAGCATCCTGTTGGAATTGGGGAATACCAAGATGGCATTTATTTATTTATTTATTTTTTTGAGAAGTTTTCACTATAGGGCGCGTGCGCTCGCCAGACAGACAGAGAGAGACATAGAGACAGAAAGCGAGAAATCATCCCTCAGGGGGGATGGTCACGCCGCAATCCCTTCTCCTCCATTCTCCTCTTGGGATCTTGGGCACACACGCACACGCGCCCGGCATGAGTTTTAAGCCACCGGGTCTGGGACGCGAACCGCGGTTGACTACGTGGAAGTCCAGCAACATAGCCATTACGCTAACTGCTGGTTCCCAAGATGGCATTTATTCACCCAAGGAGTTAACAGTCTGGGAAGAGGATGTAAACATAATTATTGTCGGGACCAGCAGATGGTGTAATGGCTACGTCGCTGGACTCCCATGTAGTCAACCACAGTTCGAATCCCAGACCCAGTGGCTTAAACTCACGCCAGGCGCGTGTGTGTGCATGCGTGCCCAAGATCCCTAGAGGAGAATGGAAGAGAAGGGATTTCGGCGTGGCCATCCCCCCTTGCTTTCTATCTCTCTGTCTTTCTGGCTAGCGCACACACTCTATAGCAAAAACCTCTCAAAAGAAAAATTAGTATTTTAAAGAGGGCTGGTGGAGTGCTAGTGGTAGAGTTAGGATGAAGCTGTTCCCTCCTATGCAGACCACCAAGGTTAAGATATTGCACACTTAGTCTTTAGTATTTCTCTCACCTATTCGCTCTTTGCCATCCCTCTGCCTCTGCCTTGGTGCTAGCTTTCATCATCTCTTGACTGAGTCAGTGCAACCCTTGCCTAACTGCCTCCCTGCATTCATGCTTACTTTTGTCAATGTAACTTTCACTCTTCTACCAGAATGATTCTTTTCATTGAAATTAGCACATCTGCAACATAGCAGAAACTGAATAAATATTTGTTGAATAAATAATATTACTCCCATACTTAACACCATTCAGTAAATTTCTAATTCGTACAGAAGTGCTTGCAAGAGTTTCTACAGATTTATTTCTAATGAAAAGGGAGATGAATATATACAAACCTCTTATGATATTATCCCATAACATGCATGAATCTGAGACATACAACTCAATACTATTTTACATTTACATAATGTGTCTACCACCCAGGGCAGATATGGGACATTTCATCAGCCTAGGAAGTGTTCCCATACCCCTGCTCAAGTCAGTCTTCCTGCCCAGAGGCAGCCACCATGCAGTCTCTAATCACTATTGATTAGTGGTCCTATTCTTGAACTTCCTATGCCCAATGGAATCACGCACAGTGGATACTGCTATCAACTTATGTATCTTTATTTTGCATGGAGCCCTTTTCCTACAGCATTTCAGAGAGAAATATCCACTCCAAAACCTCAAGACATCCTGTGCTCATTTTCAGGGCCCCACACTCCATATTTTCTGCTTTCATCAAAACCTATTTCCTGGAGATAATAATTAGAAGGTGTCAGAAAAACAGTCTCATTAAAGGAAAGGAGGTATAGACAATATACACTAAAATATATATCCTTATGATTAATATCTAAGAGTTTATATTTGCATGAACATATATGCTTGTTGATTGATTAATCAAATAATGTCACTTTAATTCAAGGAAATAAATTTCTAATAGTGGCCCAATAGAACCAAAGACAAACTTAAAATAAAAATATTTGAACAAAAGAAAAACCTCAAGAATGAATGGAAGAAAAAGTCTTAACTGAGGGTTTATTATGGTCTACACACAGTGCTAGGCACTAGGCATTTGAAAATAAATACGTCATATTTCACACTATAGCTTTAAATTGTTTCATCTTTCTAGAAAACAACTTGTTAATGTGTATCAAAACTTTATGAAAAGTTTATGTCTTTGTCCCAGCAGCTGTTTCTATAAGTTTATCCTCAAGAAATATTTAAACACAAATAAAAGTGTATTGAAAAATAACCAACAACTAGACAATTATTGAATAAATTACAGTAAATTCGTATTATTGAATATTATAGAAACTTTAAAAACATATTTTAAGGAATACTTAATTACAAAATAAACACTCAAAAAATAAGATAGGTTTGAAAAAGAGCAGGCTACAAAGCTATATCTCTGGGGTGATACAAATTATGTATTGTGTTATATACACGGGGTCTTCAAAAAGTTCATGGAAAATAAGTATTCTATAAAACTATGCATGGATTCCATTTCCATTATAAAATAAACTCTTAGGTTAATTCTTTTTGTCTATGAAATTTTTGAAGTCTATATAATGTACTAATTGTGTGTACTGATACACACACACAAACATAACTCATTTACATGTCCCCATACTGTAACCAAAAGTGCAAATTTCAGGACATCCTTTGTCAATAATAATGCTTTGATATTTTCATATTTGTCAAATCGATAGGAAAAATATAACTTTAATTTAGTATTTTTGTTTGTATACATTATTTTGCAAATCTTTCATTCAATATTAATGAGAGTATAGGGGGGAAAAGTACTCATTCTCTGATGGTGAGAGGGAAAACTGACCCAGCTACTTTAAGAGGACAATTTGATAGTCTCTATTAAAATGTTACGTGAACAAACCCTGCATTAGCAATCCCATGTTTCTGGATCTGTCTTAGAGAAAAAACTTGCAACTTGCATATGTGGCCAAAGACATATACATACACTGCAACATTGTCCTTTAAAACCAAAAATATCTCTGTGCTTATCTCTCAGGGAATGGCTAAATAAACTATGGTATATGCAAATATTACATAGCAATGAAAATGAACAAAATAGCTTGAAAGACTGACATAGAAAGATTTTCAGTATATTTTTGAGTTAAGTACATAGAGAAAATAGTATGGTGAGTATGATATTATTTTTGCAACAATATAACAAAAAGCAATATTATAAATATTCCTATTTTAAGGAAATTGTACAAAATAACCTTGAAAAAAACTGTAAGAATAACTTTAGAAAAATGGTACTCTTACATAGATCTATTATATCCCAACCAAAAGTTATAATAAAAAAGAGGATATTCAACATATTGATAATATAGTTACATTTGGAAAAGACATTGAGTTTGATGGGGACATGGTCAAAGAGAAACTGTAGCCATTTTATATTTTCAAGTTTCAAGAAAAAATGTAAATTTCTAATTCATACAGAGGTGCTTGCAAGAGTTTAAGTGGGAATACTTAGTTAGAAATAAACATTAATTTTTAAAAACCAAATTGCTTTCTGAATGCATCAAGCTATGCTCTAAAGATTAGATTTTTTAAAAAAAGCAAGACCAAGCATTTTATATAATATAGTGTGCCCAGATGGCTAGACAAATCTAATCTGTAACATAGTGAACATAGAAATCTTTATCTGCATTTACAGTTAGTCGGATAAATTGCTGAATGATTTAGCATTATTATATTAACTTCATGAGAATGGAGAAGATGTCCCATATATTGAATCAGATTATTCAAGTGAAAAATTTTCCTATCTGTTTTCCTGAGCAACTTTTACCATTTAAACCATTTGAAATCCAGGAGATTCAGGGCCCGCCTGTTGGTGTCCGTTATAACGGACTTCATTGCATCAGAAATTCTACTTTCTGTCCCCCCTTAAAGAGGTAAAGACCCAGGAAAATTCTTATAGTACCTTTCTAAAGAAGCTAGGTAGGTCATGAATAAGGAAATGCTATATTTTGGCTAATCTGACTATTTCTTTCCCTTCATTTTTATAATTATTAGCTATTGTTATTACGGGTAATGGTATTCCTTATAAATATGATATTTTGAGATTTAATGAAGAAGTTGGTCAGGATTTCTGACAGAATTTTGTTCTAAAAGGGCCATTCATTATTTCATATTTTGATGTTAAACAATCGTAATTCAGGGGGAAATGAAGGGCAAGGGTGGTATTTGGTAATAGTAAGTGACTTCAGTATATTCTGGAACTAGGAAAGGTTTTATGGTGAATTTTTAATAAAGATAGCTTCTTTATTTTTCCTTCTTCACAAAATAAGTTTATTTATGCCATCTTACAGAAATCAATAAAACTTAGCTTGTCACTTTCCTTTTAACATAGCTCATATAAATGTGGAATTTTATTACTTCCCAGGAAAGGCTTAACAGTGAGAAGTGTCTTCCTTACCATCTTTTTTCTGGCTGAAAATCTAAGAATGAGAAGGACCATTGCTGAGTTTTTTATCTTAATTTGCCTACTAGGTGGTAAGTCACTAGGAAAGTGTAAGTCAAAAAGAGAGAAAATCACTTAAGAAATGCAAAAATTATACTAGGACTATGTGAAGAGTGGTCTTAAATAAGGATATGTGAAAAATGCTGCTGAAGAAGCCCTCTTTGCTTGCTCCTTCTAAACCTATGTATTATATTAACTAAATTAATAAGGACAGTATGGGTTAACCATCTTCTGACTCTTAGAAACTGCTTTCTTAACCTCTGGGTTTGACCTTTGGGAACTTCTACCAAGGTATTAATAAGCATTCAATTAATAAGAAGAAGAACTTATATTTATTGGGTACTTAATTATAGTCCAGATTCTGTTCTAAACATCATTGTATTAATTCATTTAGTCTTCATGAGCTAAAAGTTAGGTACTGTTATTTCCCATCTTATAGATGAGATAATGAGTGAGTAGGTAGATAGCAGACTACATATTGCTATTATTATCACTAAACTAAAACTAACCAAATTAGTCTGGGAGCCCTTAAAAACATGACAAAGTTTGTACATTAATTAGAACAAAAGAAGCACAGGCAGGGGACAGCTAGCACTTTTTCTGCTCTAAATGATCTTTTCTGTCCACTCCAACAAGGCTTTAGGAGTTTTCAATTTCTTTTATAAAATTCTTTTATTTAAAGGTTTTTGCCATAGGGCTTGTGTGCTTGCTGGGGAGAGACTGAGAGTGAGAAGTCACACACACACCCCCCCAGGGAAGAGGGCTATTCTGCAATCCCTCCTCCATTCTCCTCCTGGGATCTTGGGCACGCACGCACATGTGCCTGGCATGATTTCTAAGCCACCAAGTCTGGGACTCAAACCATGGTCTGCCATGTGGAAGTCCAGCAATGTAACCTCTAGGCCATCTGCTGGCCCCACTTTTACACCATTTTTAAGTTCCCTCAAACTAGATAAATGTTCCTAAAGATAATGTCTCTAAACAGACAACATGTTCAAGCACTATAATGGAAATTCTGCTTCTCGGTGAAATGGTTAAGATAGCAATTGCTATGGTTGGAGTGTCCTAACACACTTGTTTAAATTCAACACCTAATGTGGCAGTGCTGGGAGGTGGGGCCTAGTGGGCTCTCATAAAGCAAACCAGCTACTGGTGTGTCTCTCTCTTTGCATGAACCCACTGGCCTTTTCACTTTTCTGCCTGGAGTAAAGCAGCACAGGGCCCTTCCCAGAACCGAGCAAATGCCAGCCCCATGCTTTGGATTTTTCTAGCTGACAGAATTGTGAGTCAAATAGACTTCTTTTCTTTATAAATGACCCAGTCTCAGGTGGTCTGTTATAGCAATACAGATCAACTAAGATAGTAAGGGATACAGTGGCTGTGCAGAAACCAGAAATAACAGAGCAGACTCTGAAGATTGTAAAGGAAGGAGCAGGAGATGGCTTCTGTAGCAGAGTTCTACAAATTTAATATACATGAGTCACCCTGGAATCTTGTTAAAATGAAGAGTAGGCTGCCTGATTCAGTCGATCTGGAGCAAGATCTGCATTCCCAGTGAGTTTCACAGTGATGCTGAAGCTGTTGGTCCAGAGATCACACTAGTAGGAAGAACAAACAAGGCAGCTCAGAGACAAACTCTGATACTGAAACTCGGCGATGTTTGGTTCCAAATGACAGAGTCGCCAGTTCAACTGCAGAAAAGGGTCATCAAAAGTTTTGAGATAGCCAAAAAGTAGGCAGCTCCAGGGACACAATATGCTTGCTAAAAACTAAGGCCCACATTCCAGCAGACCTTTATTCCCACTGTCTCTACCACTTACGCAAGTTACAAAGGGCTTTGTGGGCCTTAAAAGGGGCAACCATAATACCTACCAGGAGGTATATTTCAGGAAATAATTGGACTAACACATGTAAATTGTTTAACAGGGGCCTCAGCATAAGCTTACTTTTGAAAACATATTTGTTGATTGATCATTGATTATGGATTGAAAGTCTGTCATGCTCAGTGGAAAAACCAATAGGAGAATACCCATCAGAGGTTAATTAGCCTCTTCAGCCAGCTTGTTTTCTATTAAAAGTTACCTCTTCTAACTCCTAATATGACCAAGAAACATAAAACACTCTGTACAAATTGCTTGGTATATTTTTGGGGGTGATCGATAAATAGGAGTGACATGACAGTGGTGATCATATAATGAAAGATGGGAACTAAAACAGATTTTGGCTCATTTATAGAAGAATCTTAACAATCTGAGCCAAGTTTAATGGTGCCAAGTCTCCCTGCAGGAGTAATTATAAAGGAGACTCTTCATTGGTAGACCTGATGGTTCTTAAACTAGCACAGACATCTACAGCCAAATCATATCCCTTCCACCATCTCTGCATATTGAAAATATGTATCCCCGGACTCAACCTCCTGTAGATTCTAATTCAGGTCTTCTTCAGGGACTCTGGAAATCTGTGTTCATTTTACTTTAATGGCTTAAATAAATCTGCTACACAGTGAAATTTGGAAACCAATCTTATAATGTCTTGCAACTTTACCTATGTTGACTCAGATCAAGAATCTCTAGGCTGGGCCAGTCTGTAGCATGCTGGATCCCACATGGCTGGCCATGGAGTCTGAGTCAGCAGAGAAACAAGCCAGGCATGTGTGCCCAAATCCTGAAAGGAGGGAAAGATGGAGGAGAAGGAATTATGGTGTGACCATACTCAGTGGGGGCGGCTTTCTCACTTGAGAGAGAGAGAGAGAGCAAATGCACCCTCTGGCAAAATTTAAAAAAGATAAAAAAGAATCTCTGTGTTATCTCTGCATAACCAAAATGAATAACATTTTTGAGCCAGTAAATCTGAGTAGTGAAGATAATCAATATGTAAAGATTAACTGAGCAACAAATGTTCATAAAGAAACCAATAATGTACCTGAGGCATTGACGGGAAGTCCTATCAGTGGATACATGGCTGAAATAAAGTTTTCTAGTCAAATAACCTTGGTTTGACTCTACTAGTCATTCAGGAACTGAATAAATTTTAAGCAACTGAATTTTTAGACCACCTGGCTCATTTCTGATTATTGTCAGTTCATAGTGCTTCTGGTTCATAAATGTAGGCATATGCTTTGCGATTTCCCTCATTAAAACTCTGAAATTAATTTTAATTTATTTGAGTTTTAGTTAACTTTTAAAATATTGATTATTTAAAGATGAAAATCACTGCATTGTTTTTTTTTTTTTACTTCTCTTTCTCTTTTTTTTTTTTTTCTCTCTCTCTTGTCTCCATCATTCCATTCCTTCCATGGTTTTGCCCCTGTGCTTGGAGATGTCGGAGGCATGATTTGTAGATTATGCAATCTCTCAATCCCCTTCCATGGGTGTGTTTTAGACTTTGGAACCTGCAAAACAAAACCTGGTCAGTCTTGTATAAAACGCGTCTTCATCAAAGGTAAGTTGTCACACACACAAACCACACACACACACACACACACACACACACACACACACAGTTTAAAACAAGCACAGGAAAAAAAGTTTATAATAAAAATCATTTATTGAACATTTACTACACGCCAGATCCTATTCTAAGTGCTTTACAAGGACTACATTACAGCAACAAAACAATTATATGAACTGGACATATCCTGTCATTACCCCCACTTTATTTTTAAATTTTTGCCAGAGGGTACATGTGCTCACCAGAGAGAGAGAGAGAGAGAGAGAGAACAAACAACCCCCACAGGGAATGGACTACTGTGTTAACAACAGTTCTTAGTGAGTCAAAGTCCTGGAATTCCTATGATGCTGAAGAAAGAGAAGTTTCCTAGCTTGGAAATTTTGCCATTGCACACTGATATTTAAAAAAAAATTTAAAAAAAATAGAACTGGAACTTATACTTTTCATAGTTTTATCATCAGGGTGTCCCAACTGTGACACTACTGACATTTTTGGCAGGTTAATTATTTGTTATATCAGCCTTTGTTGGTTGGTTTGTTTTTGCTATAGGGTGCATGTGCTCACCAGTGACAAAGAGACAGGTGACTGAGAAAAGGAGAAATCACCCTTCTCCTCAGGGAGGATGGCCATGCTGCAATCTCTTCTCCTCCAATCGCCTCTTGGGATTTGGGCATGTATGCATATGCAGCTGGAATGTTTTACAAGCCACTGGTCCAGGACTTGAACTGCTCAGTTGGGCAGGTGGAGTCCAGCTGTCTTAACCTCCACACCGCTTGCTGGCCCTAGGCAGTCTTTTTATCATAGGATATACAGCAGCATCTCTGGCCTCCACCTACTAGAGACCAAGAGTACCCCCAGACCGCACTCTGTTACCCCAACCCGTTGTAACAAAGATGTTTCTGATCATTATCTAATATCCTAGAGATGGAGCAGTAAAGTCATCCCCAGTTAAGAAACCACTGTTAAGTTTCCAACCATCACATGTGTTGCTGCTTTGGGGGGGAACTGCTCCTGTGACCTCTCCCAAGGGTGGCAGAGTTACAGGAAGTTAGTGTCACTGACTTTGCACTTCTGTGCATTTTTCACATTTTCTACAGTCAACACGCATTACTTCTATAATCAGTGAGAAAAAGTAAGTGAGATCACGAATAAGCCTCCATTTCTGAGAGGTGCTTACACCACTAAATGAACCTTCTATGGATTTAGGCCTTTGAATAACTTATGACCTGGGCAAAACTGGAGGGGTGGGGGAGGGTGGCTATGTGGAAGCTTCCAGAAAAGCCAACACTTTAGAAATGCCTACACAGTCAATGGCAATTGCATGCTTTTTATAGTCTGAGTCTGAAACCTATTTTGTTTTAAAATTTCAAAGCTTGTGTACTGCAATGTACCCAACTAGAATAGCTTAAGTGGGAGTTCTTAAAGCCAAGTTGATAAAACGAGCCATTCTTAGTGGTAGAATGGCTAGATCTAGATCTGTATCTTGATAAACCTAGTGTTTGGTTTCATCTTTCTTCTCTTTTCTCTTCTCTTCTCTTCTCTTCTCTTTTCTTCTTTCTTCTTCTTCTTCTTCCTCTTCCTCTTCCTCTTCCTCTTCCTCTTCCTCTTCCTCTTCCTCTTCCTCTTCTTCTTCTTCTTCTTTTTCTTCTTCTTCTTCTTCATAGAGATTTTTGCTGTAGGGCACATGTGCTCCCTGGAGACAGAGACAGGGAGACAGAAAGTGAGAAGTCATCCCCCCGGGGGGATAGTCACACAGCAATCCCTTCTCCTCCATTCTCCTCTCTGGATTTTGGGTACACACGCACATGCACCCAGTGTGAGTTTTAAGCCACTGGGTCCGGGACTCGAACTGCAGTTGACTATATGGGAGTCCAGTGACATAATCATCTTGCCATCTGCTGGTCTGGTAGGTTGTACCTCCAAAAGATCCCCACCTCCCATCTTAACCTCCTTTTATTCTTTCAGGGGGCTTTGAATGGTATTCAGTTAAAGGCTGCACAGAAGACAAAGAAGAGTGCTTCAAGAGAACTGTGACATACCATGAAACTTATTCTGCTCATTGCTGCCAGCTTCCTCTGTGCAATTTCTGAGCCAGTGGCCCATATCCAGATTGCTTGACTGGTCATTCAGTCCCAAAGCCTGACCAGCTATCACAAGATCGCAACTACCATCAGTTACCCCTCTTCAAAAACCTCCGAAAGTTACAAGTGTAAAAGTTATGGTCTGAAATTGACTTTGGCTTTCAAGACGCCCAGCTCTTCCCCACTACCTCCAATTCCTCCCAGAAACATCTTTCTTCCTTTCTTCCTTTCTTCCTTTCTTCTTTCTTTCTTCTTCCTTTCTTCCTTCCTCTTTTTCTTTCTTTTTTCTTTCTTCCTTCTTTCCTTTCTTCTTTTTTCTTCTTTCTTTCTTTCTCTTTTTTAATTGCCAGAGGGCATGTGTGATTGCTACAGAGAGATAGAGAAACAGAGACAGAGATGGAGAAAGTTCTACTCGTGATTGCTACAGAGAGATAGAGAAACAGAGACAGAGATGGAGAAAGTTCTACTCAATGGGGCATGGTCATGCTGCAGTTGTTTCTCTTCCATTTGTCCATCCTGGGATTTGGAGCATGCACACACATGTTCATGCCTTTCAAACCACCAAAGCCAGTATTCCAACTGTGACCAGCCACATGAGATCCACTGCTCTCAGCCACTAGGCTACGGGGCCAGCCCAGAAACATCTCTTACAACACTCTTCTCTTCTTTCTGCTTAATTCTTCTTCCCACACGGGTGATTTCAAGGCTACAAAAAAGTGAAAATGTTAGCGATTCTCCAAGTCAAACTATGCACAACATCTCTAGTTAATTTCCCTAAATCTTTCTATACTCCTAAATACAGTTATATATAAATCATATTTTCACATGATGCCACATGTCCTGAGCATATTCACTTAATTTCCAAAGCAAACTTGCTCTTTTGGGGTGAATGAGAAGTAGAAAAACAGACTTAACAAATTGGAAAAAAAAATTAATAAAAAATCAATATACTGGGACTGGAGGAACTATGATCCCAAGTAGCAAAGACTGAGGCAGGTAGAAGAGTTGGCATTTATTTCTCCCAGCTGCATCAGTATTTGTCTAAATTCTGGACTTAACCATTCCTAAATGCTTTGGCTTGTCTAGTTTTGGCAGGTTGAGCAATTAGAGTTAAAAGGAGAATGGAATACATAAGGAATGTAAAACTTTGAACTACATTTCACATTTTTTTGATTTAACACATAGTCTGTTATTCCCATTCAATGCCCTACATTTGCACCTTAATGATTACTATGTTTTAAAATTTTAAAGTTGTCTTTCTCAGGACCAGTAGATGGCATACTGGTTACATTGTTGGACTCCCACATAGTCGATAGCGGTTTGAGGCCTAGACCTAGCAACTTAAAACACACTGGGCACGTGTACATGTATGCCCAAGATCACAAGAGGAGACTAGAGGAGAAGGGACTGCAGCGTGGCCATCCCCCATTGGTGGTGATTACTTGTTTTCTGTCTCTCCAGTGAACACATGCGTCCTGTATCAAAAACTTCTCTTTAAAAAAAAAAAGTTTTTTTATATTTCCTGGAGTCTGGAAAAATCCAAAACATAAATAGTAAATATCAATAAAACTTCCTTTGTTTGTCTTTTTATCAGGACTGAGGACTCACACAGTAATCCCTTAACAAATGCTTTTTTATAAACTATGAAGAAAAACAAGCAATAAATAAGTCCCTGAAAATAAGACTTTTTCCTCCATATTAATTTCAGCTATATCCCTTGCTGTATTTCTGAATTAAAAAGAAAAATTCTTTATCCTGAAATTTAAATCTAATTGTCCCAGGGCCACCAGGTAGCATAGTGGTTATGGCACTGGACGCCTACATGGCTGACTGCAGTTTGAGTCCCAGACCCTGCAGCTTGAAACTCACACCGGGCACATGTGCATGCATGCCCAAAATCCTGAGAAAAGAATGGAGGAGAAGCGATTTCAGCATGGCCATCCCCTCATGAGTGATTTCTCACTTTGTCTCTCTCTCTCTGTCTCTCTCTCTGTCTCTTTCATTGTCTCCAGCCAGCACACATGTCTTATAGCAAAATTCTCTCTAACTCTAGTTGTCCCTTTTCTGTCACTTTTTGCATCAACCACACTGGTAAACAGTGGTTACCCAGATTAGTGAGCGTCACAAAACTTTAACTTTTATTTTTCTTGAATTTTTATTTTATTTTATTTTATATTTCTTCCATGATAGAAAGACATGAGAAACAGGCACCTCCAACAGTCTTCATGCCATGATCCACCCCAGTCTCAACAGCCTTACTAAGAGTGCTCAAAGGGTTCTGGGATGCCCTTTCCCATGTGGGGCCAGCTGCATTATTATGACACCACCACCTGGCCCCAGCATTTTCAAACTGTAACATTATTCATGCAACATCATGGGGGGAAAGAATGAGAAAATCACATAATCAGCAACTACCTTTACAGGGCTTCCCAAGCTAACTAACAATCCAGATGATTAATGAGAGGAGATTTAGGAAAACCATGTTTCTTGTGTAACTAACTAGCTGTTGACCTTCACAAGTGACATTGGCCTCTCTGCACCTCATTCTCTTCACATATAAGATGAAGAGGACTAGTTTACATGTTCTTAGATCTCCTCAAGTTTTAACATTTTATGACCCAACAGTGACCAATACCTCTTTATGGATTTTTTTTAGATTAAAAATAAGACTTGGTGGGAACCAGCAGTTAGCGTAATGGCTATGTCACTGGACTCCCACGTAGTCGACCGCGGTTCGCATCCCAGACCCGGTGGCTTAAAACTCACGCCGGGCGCATGTGCGTGTGTGCCCAAGATCCCGAGAGGAGAATGGAGGAGAAGGGATTGTGGCGTGACCATCCCCCCAGGGGGTGATTTCTCGCTTTCTGTCTCTGTGTCTCTCTCTGTCTGTCTGGCGAGCGCATGCGCCCTACAGCTAAAATCTCTTCAAAAAAATAAATAAATAAATAAAAAGACTTGGTGTTGACCCCAGCCCATGAGATAGGCTGGCTAGACAGTCAATGCTCACCCAGCTCTGAATTCAGGACAATGAGAGGAGTGCAAGCCATGTGAGCAGTGACAGTCATTGAAGCAGTTCATCTGCATGCCATTTTGACCCAAAGTCACCATGGAAACAACAAAAGTAACTTGCACGACCTCGCATGGGACAAGTATGGCTCCTCAAAGATGGTCACTCCCTGGAATTCGTGCCCGAGTGTTACCTTCCTCAGACTCTGCAGATATGCTTAAATGAAGGACTTTGGGACTTGAAGAATATCCTGGATTAGTTGAATAGGCTGATGATGTAATCATAATGATCTTTTTTTTTCCTTTAAGTTTATTTCTCCCATGAGAGAGAGAGAGGAGAAGGCACCCCGACATAGTCCCTACACTGCAAGGTAGCCCCAGTGTCAGCCAGCCTGGATCATGGGCATGTGCCCACAGCCCACCACATAGAGGGAGGCCTTGGGCCACAAACCCAGGACCCTACCACACGAGTCCTGTTTATGACCACTGTACGCTCACTGATCTGAGGTAACTACTGCTTACCAGTGTGGCTGATGCAACAAGTGAAGAACAACTAGATTTAAATGTCAGGATAAAGAATCCCCAGAGGGACCAGCAGTTAGCGTAATGGCTATGTCGCTGAATTCCCATGTAGCCGACTGCAGTACGAGTCCCGGACCCGGTGACTTAAACTCACGCCGGGTACGTGTGCACGTGTGCCCAAGATCCTGAGAGGAGAATGGAGGAGAAGGGATTGCAGCATGTCCATCCCCCCTGGGCGGTGATTTCTTGCTTTCTGTCTCTTTTTGTCTTTCTGGCAAGCACACACGCCCCATAGCAAAAACTTCTCAAAAAAAAAAAAAAAAAAAAAAAAAAAAGAATCCCCAGAGATCTTTATAAGAGAGAAGCAGAGGTCAAAGTCAAGGGAGATGTGATGACAGAAGTAGAGGTCACAGATTTGAAGATGCTTTTTGCTGGCTTTGGAGATGGAGGAGGAGGGGTCCCATGCCAAGGAATTGGAGCAGCCTCTGAAAGGTAGAAAAGCCAAGGAAACAGATTCTCTTTGACAGCGTCCAAAAGGACTGCAGCTCTGTCATCACACTTTAGACTTCCCATCTTCGGAACTGTAAGACAATAAGTGCAAGCTCTTTTAACGTGGTAAACACTTATAGCACCACGGGAAATGCACACACTTGGCCTGCAGTAGACATGCAACATTTCCTTCCCCTGAGGTTGAGGCTTCCGATATATGATTTACGTGGGATCTGATTTCAAGAGAGACACCTCCATTGTCATTGTCTTCTATCCCTTCTCACAATTCCTCAGTCATAATTTATTTCCCTCGAAACACACAGATGGCCTACAGGCACGCAGTCTCATCTTTTCAGCTGACACCTCCCACTCAAGCCCCATCCATTCAAGATTTCTTTAGTTAACAAGTTTATTCTTTTCAAGTCCTTCACACCTAAAAACGAAGTGATACCAGATTAGCTCGAATGTAATCTATTTATAAGACATTAGACCGAAGGGCTGAACAGAGCCTAGGACCTCCCTTGATCCTCTGAACACCAGCTTGGCTTCCTTGTCGATTACATTTTTTTCCTGTAACTGAAATAGAAACCTTGGTGGTTAATGGCTCTCCGTTTATTTAAAAGAAAATCTCTGCAGTCGATGAATTGGGGGTATCTGCAGGATGCGGCTGGGTAGAGACGGAAATGATTCTACCAGCAAAGGACATCCTATTCTGCCTGCTGGCACTTGGTTAGGTTTTCTGGCATTCTGAAGAGCACATTTTTTATTACTGAGGTAGTCCTTGTTGTTTTCCTCACTGTGCTTAGGAGAGCCTGGTAGGTGACAGAGCAGGAGCTTCTGGTGACACGCCAAGTGATTTCCCCTCCTCCATAAATGCCACCCCTTGAAAGAACCACAGAGGTGGGCAAGACGCTGAGGTTCAGGGATGCTGCTGCTCTGACCCCTGAGAGTGTGTTCAAGTTCCTGACAGATGATTCAGGGGTCTGACAGAGAAGCACTGGAGCAAAGACAAAGAAGAAAAAGGGATGGTGGATAATTGATTTCAGTTTCCCAATCAACTCTCAATCTTCTTCAGGACTTTGGATAGAAATATTCAGTTCAATAATGGGCCACAGCCTAGAGAGCTGAATGTCACTAGCTACAGAAAGAAGAAGCCAACATGGAACCAGATGGCATAATGGTTACATCACTGGATTCCCATGTAGTCGACTACAGTTTGAGTCCCAGATCTGGCAGTTTAAAACTCACACTGGGTGCATGTGGGTGTATGCCCAAAATCCCAAGAGGAAAATGGAGGAGAAGGGATTGCGGCATGGCCATCCCTCCTACGGGGTGGTTTTTTGCTTTATGTCTCCCTGTCTCTCTGTCTCTCCAGCGAGCACCAGTGCCCTATAGCAAAAATCTCTCTAAAAAAGAAAAGAAAGAAGAAGCCAACTTTTAGTTACAATACAAACATGTACTTCTTTTTTCTTTTTTTTTTAAAATTATTGTATTTATTTATTTATTTTTGACCATAGAGGGACAGATAGAAAGACAGAGAGAGAAAGAAAGTGAGAAAGCAAGCCACCAGGTCTGGCACTCGAACCACAGTCAGCCATGTGGGAGTCCAGCACCCTTAACCACCACACCACCTGCCGGCCTCAGACATGTATTTCTTATCTTGCATATTTTATTGAGACTTGCAGGTCACCAACCATAAGAAATGCTGTATCCTCCTTTGGCTGATCCTCAAATCCTAAACCTCTGATTAGCAAAATAAATACAGAAAAGAAGGTCTGCAGTCTATCCTAACCATAACTTCCAAAGTTGGGTACATTTTCTACCTCCTTATCTCCACACACACTGAATAAAATTAATAAATCTGCTATCACAAATTATTGTGTACAATAAAACGTCCAGGTAGAGCTGTAACTAGCAGTTTTGGTGCTAGGACAAGCATAAAGCATGCCCTCAAATAGACGGTAATTCATGTCCTAGCGTCTCAGCTCACAGGTGGGTGCTAGTGATGATACTTTCCATCTGATAGTTTCCTATTTTAACTAATTATTCTTGCTAACTAGTTGTTAAATTTAGTGATACTACATGCATGTGCTATTGAATTAATTGAATAATCATTTAAAAAACTGGTGCACTGTACATTTCAGAGCCTTGGAGCAAAAGCACAGTGGCTGGGTCTAGTCATAGCTCTGATTATTGGAGGGAAGAGAGAGAGAAAAGGAGACAGTGACTGTAGATATTTGAAACACATAGGAAATCATTGATCTGACAAATATGTATTAGAGAGATAAATATATGTATTTTTAGAGAGATTTTTGCTCTGGGCATGTGTGCTCTCCAGAGAGACAGAAAGCAAGAAATCACCCCCTAGGGGGAACGGCCACACTGCAATCTCTTCTCCTCCATTCTCCTCTTGGGATTTAGGGCATGCATGCACACATGCCCCGCATGAGTTCTAAGCCACCGGGTCTGGGACTCAAACTGCTGTCAACTACGTGGGAGTCCAGTGACGTAACCATTATGCCATCTGCTGGTCCCTACTGGCCAATTTTTATACATCAGGTACTATGGAGGCAATGCAGATAGACAGCGAACAGTATAGATGTTCATGCAGTTAGCTTCTGGTGTGAGGGAAAATCACAAAAATTGGCATTTTGTAATGTAA
Organism: Tupaia tana; assembly: GCA_026018925.1. Classification (NCBI taxonomy): domain Eukaryota; kingdom Metazoa; phylum Chordata; class Mammalia; order Scandentia; family Tupaiidae; genus Tupaia; species Tupaia tana. The sequence goes on from JAKSZU010000013.1 coordinate 29,378,938, forward strand.
TGAACTAAATCTGTACTACAAAAGTACAGGGTAGCACTGTCCATGGGGTTCAAAATGAAGGTCACTATTTTTTCTTTTTTAATCACAAAAGACTCTCAAAAGAAGCGGTATCTAATCCCAACCCTGAAAGACAGGAATTAATTAGCCAACAGAGTTGGGAGATTGGAGAAAAAAGAAAAATCAATGATGGTTAATTTTGTGTCAACTAGACTAGGCCACAGTATCCAGATATGTGGTTGCTATGGTTTAGGTGTTCCCCCAAAATCGGTGTTTTAGAACTTTTTAGAATTTGGTTGAATTACGAGGTTTTTGGTTTTTGTGGGGTTTTTTGGTTTTGTTTTTGTTTGTTGTTTGTTTTTGCCATTGCTATAGGGCATATGCACTCATCAGAGAGAAACAGACAGAGAGGGAAAGTGAGAAATCGCCCCCGGATGTGGTGAATGGTCACACCACCATCTCTTTTTCTCTAGTCTCCTCTAGATTTTAGGCATGCATGCACAAGCACGCTGGTGTGATTTTCAACCGCTGGGTCCAGGGCTTCAACTGCACAGCTGGCCATGTGGGGTCCAGCGCCTTAACCTCCATGCCACTTGCTGGCCCAATCATGAGAATATTAAGAAGAAAACTTAATACCTTTGTGGCGTTGAAAGGTGGATCCTTTGGGAGTGATCAGGTGGGACCCCTCTGATTGACTCATGGTGGGTTTATAAGGAGCAAGAGACCAGGAACACAGCTTGTGTTCAAGCTCCTGCCCTCTTCTGTGTTGTGCTACAGCCAGGAGACCCACTAGATGTGGCCTCTGGACCTGACTTCCAAACCAGGAACTGTATGAGCTTCTATTCTCTCCAGTTAACTAGACTTTGCTATTTTGTGTTATTAGCAATAGACTAATAGACTAGAACACTGTTCATTATTCTAGGTGTTTCTGTGAAGGCATTTATTATATATTATTATTATTATTATTCAATTTGAATAGGACACGTGTACTCACAAGAGAGAAACAGAGGCAAAAACAAAAAGTGAGAAAAAAAGCTACCAGGTCCTGGACTCAAAACATGGTCAGCTGTGTGGGAGTCCAGCACCTTAACCACCACACCACCTGCTGGCCCCTGCGAAGGCATTTTTTTAGGTAAGACTAAATCGGTATATTTTGAGTAAAGCAGATCACTTGACATAAGGTGGTAAATCCCATTCAATCAGCTGAAGGGCTTAATAGAAAACTGACTGAGCTCCCCTAAGGAAGAAGTAATTCCACCAGCAGACAACCTTCAGACTCCACATACAAGTCTCTGAGTCTCCAACCTGCCGGCCTCCCCTGAAGCTTTGAGTCTGGCCAGCCTCCACAATCATGTGAGCGAATTCCTTAAAATAAACCTCTCTGTATAAATATGTACTACTGGTCCTGTTTCTCTGGAGTAACCTGCCTATGGCAGATCCTAGTAAAGAGGTCAGCATGTGCCAGGGCTTTGAAGTACAAGAGAAGTTGTTTAGTGTTTTTTAGAGAGAGATTTTTGCTATAGGGCACATGTGCTCACTGCAAAGACAGAGTGACAGAAAGCAAGAACTCACCACCCCCCCGGGGGGGGGATGGTCACACCATAATCCCTTCTCCCCCCATTTTTGGCTCAGGATTTTGGATATGCACACACATGTGCCTGGTATGAGTTTAAGCTGCCAGGTCTGGGACTTGAACCAAGGTCAACTACATGGGAGTCCAGCAACATAACCATTACACCATCTGCTGGTTCCAACAAAAGAAGTTTAATACATCTGGTGTCCAGATTAGGAGATAGAAATCCATCCTGAGCTGAACAAGAAAAATGTTCATATTTGCCTGATCAAGCCAAGTTTCTATTACTTGAGGTCAAGGGTCCAGATTAACACAGACCCTCTCTGAAAGGTCTAAAAAGGGCAGTGGATAAATGGCTTTGCTATTTAGAAAGGTCATAGTGAATTCAGCTTAGAAAAATTATTGGAACTGGAGGCAGAGAGAACACTGTGACTTTTGCAGCAAGCCGGATGAGCGAAAATAGCAGCCTCTATTAGGAACGCCACAGAGGTCATCTAAGAATAAGAAATATTTGGTATATACATCTCCATGAACACAAGTCTGACTTTAGGCATAAACCTCAGTAAGTAGAATGAACATGCTATAAAGTAGCACCTAGCTGGGGCTATATAGCTATTTAGATTAATTAAAATCTTTGGTGAATCAATAAAATGTGGGGTGAAAAAAGGCATAGAAAGTGACCATGGATACCAGAGACAGTGTGGGAGGAGGGTAGGAGACGGCAGAGGGTGAGAGACAGGGAATCAAGGATGAAAAAAATATATACAGGAAACAAGAAATGGAAAATTATTTGTTGACAATAACACATATGTTGATGTGCTTGATTGCACCAATATACAGTGTATTCTGGATGGAAAAATCTCATTTTGTATGCTATAATGATGTATAGTAAATGATGTAAATAAATAAATTTAAATTTAAAAAAAGAAAGATTTGGAGGGGGCCAGTCCCATAGCTTAATGATTAAGGAAGCTGGATCCCACATGGCTAACCATGTCATTTCAACCCCAGCCCCAGCAGGTTGAAAAACACACCAAGCATATGTGCTTGCATGCCTAAAATCCTGAGGGGAGACTGGAGAAGAGATGGTGGCATTGTCATTCCCCTCTGGGTGCTTTCTCACCTTCTGTCCCCCACTTTATGAGTTCACATGCCCTATAGCAAATTAAATAAATAAACTTATAAAACTGCTTTAGAAATCAAAAAAAAAAAAAAAAGAAGAAAGAAAGAAAAACACACCAGGTACATGTGCATGGATACCCAAAATCCCAACAGGATAGAGAAATGGAGAAGGAATTGCAGTGTGACCATCCCCCAGGAGAATGCTTTCCTTCCTCACTCAGTCTTTTCTCTCTCTCTGGCAAGTACATATGCCCTCACCAAATTTAAAAAAAAAAAAAAAAAAAAAAAAGAAAGAAAGAAAAGTAAAAGAAAAAATATTTCTTTCAGTGACTGTGCAGAAAATATGTTAGGTACAAGGATAAAGCAGTGAACAAGTTATTGCTCTTAAAGAGCTTACATTATGATAGAAGAATGAGATAAAAATAATAACCTCATTTCTGAAAGAAAATGCTCAGGGAAGTAAAATTAAGCAGGTTAAAGTACTGGTGGGTGCCCTGTTTTCACAGAGCAAGGCATCTCTAAGAGAGCAGTGAAAAGATGGTGGAATAAGTCATCAATCATGTATTGAAAGGCCCAATGCAGGCAGCAGGAACCTTGGTGTGCTCTTTGGAAATATTAAATTTGAAACAGTAATCAGATGTACATATGAAGAAGGAGAATATGAGCTAGAATATGCAAATTTGAAGTTCAGCTGAGAAATCTGGCTGGAGAGAGAGAAGTTTAGGGCTTATCAGCAAATCTATGTAATGAAATCCCTTTGAACTGAATGGAACCACTTAAAAAAAGAATGTAGAAGGAAAGAGAGCCTGGGGCCCTGCAAAATATAGAGGTAGACTAGAATGATGTTCTGACTTCTGCATTGAGGAGGTGTTTTGTGAGGTTTATTCCTCCTCTGAAAAGTGGGTCAAACAGAGACGCAGGGAGTTGGAAGAAGTGCAAGGTACAGATGTGTCGTTTATTGCTGAGTTCAAGGTGAGCTCACAGAGCTCAAGTAGCACTTACAAAGTGCTTCTTCCCTCTTGGAGCTTATAACTCATATGAAGAATGCCCACAGAATGCTTCCTCCTACTGGAGCTCACAATGTGTGGATCTGAGCCGACCCAAGCCCAGGCCAAGCCAAGCCAAGGCCATCAGGGTTCAGCAGGCTGGACCAAGGTTAGGCTGAGCAGGGATAGCAACCTAAGCAGGGGCAAGTGCTCCCTTTTCTCTTAAAGGGGTTGCAGGCAATAGTGGCTCATTGCCAAAACCAAACTGTTGAATACACACATGTACATTACATTTAGTGGTGTAAAACAGCAGTCATAATTCCATAACAAGCACACAAGCGCAGTACAACTTATAAGTCGTTTACCCTGTGCTTTTCAAACATGGTAAAAAAGGAAGTGAGGGGTCCAGATAAAACCATCCTGACTCCATTTTCTCTACAGGAGGGCCACTAAATCGAAGCTGTAAGCCATGTTAAAAGATCCTGTCCACAGAATCTGCCACACTGCTGTGATTTGTAGGAAATATGGTTGGAAATAAAATCAAGGACCAGAATCCAATTGGTTGGATTTTAGCACCTGTGAAAATAACACTAGGTATTTTGGTGTATGGATTTGATACTCAAGAGGGAAATCTTGACCAGGAGTAGATTCAGGCATCTAGCTTTCAGGTGCAAAAAAGTGAAGGTAGTATGCAGAGTAAAGAGAGAGAAGACTAAGGCAGAACTTCTAGAAGGATATGCAAAATGGGCTGGGCAAAAAATGAGAAAAAAATTGGTGAAGGGTTAAGGGCAAGTCCAGGTTATTCCAAAATGAGAACATGTATTGAGACTGGGCATACGCAAAGAGGCTGTGCTTCAATCCTCAGGCGAAGCTGAATAAAGTCTGCATCATGGAACAGAGGCTTTTGAGCTAAAAAGACTGAGAGTGTATGAGGAAACTTCAAGAAGTTCATGGAGAGCTGGCCTTGTGGCACAGAGTTGGAAGCCATGCAGAGGAAGCCAGATCCCATATGTCCAACTGGGGTCTGAGTCCTGGCCCTGACATCACACCAGGTGCATGCACTTGTGCCCAGGTTTTGACGGGATGGAGAACTGGGGAAAGACAACTGCAGTGTGACCAGGTACTTACTTTTTCTCACTCTCTTTCTCTCTCTCTCTCTCTCATGCAAGTTTATGGAAAAATGGATTAAGGTTTGAGTTTATGTTGATGTGATGAAATTTTGAAGTCCATGCATAGTTTTTTCACAATATGCATTTTTCCATGCTTTTTGAAGACCCCTCATAAGTTTAGTTCCACCATTTACTGATTATGTGACTATGACCCAGCTACCCAATTTTCTGAACTTAAATCTTATTTGTAATACAGTCAACAGCATCTACTTCACTGACTTAAAGAGTACCTGGCAAACGATAAGTCTTCATAACTTGATTCTCTTCTTTCTTCTCTTCTGCCTTGAAGTTTTAATCAGCAATTGGCAGAATAAGATAACTAGCAGTACTAAAACTGAGGGTGCCCAGAGGAAAGACATGCTGTAGTAGCTAGAAGAGGTGACCCTGGGTAGGGGGAGCTTCTGTGGCCCTTCAGGAAGGGTGGGTCTATGATCTGTGGTTCTCAAACTTGTGGGGCCTCTAGACCAGCCAGGGCAGTTTAATGAAATGTAGCTCAGGGTGGATGGTGTACAGCAGTAAATGCAATGCTTTGCAAGGCTGACCATGTGGGAAGGTTCTGAGTCCACATCAGGAGACCGCCTGAGTGTTCTGGGCACATACGTGCTCATGATCTAGGGCTGGCTGAAGCTGTGGTACATCATAGCATTGGGACCTTGTTTGGGGTGCTGTTCTCTGTCTCTCTCACTCATAGAAGAAAAAAATGAAATTAAAAAGAAGAGGAGGAAGGAGAAGAAGAAGGGTGAAGAGGAGGAGAAGAAAGGCTATGGAAAAGAGACAGAACCAGCAGATGGATGGGAGAGTGAAGGAGGACTGGAGAGAAAAACAGCAGAGGAGGCCTTAGGAAAATACACGTGACCTTGGGCAAGGACTGCATGTCACTCCTCTCCTTCTACCATCTGGAAAGACAGGACTGATCTTAAGCCCTGAGATCCTTCTAAATGCCAACTTCTCAAGGTTCTCAACAGTGAGGGTTGGGAAGTATGAGGGGAGCAGTCCATGAACTTGGATGGGAAAATAATAATTATATCTTTATTCTTTAATTTTCATTCATCTATAATTGAAAGTTAGCATTTCCTTCCATAATGGATAAAAGCAGAAAGTCACGGGACCAGCAGTTAGCGTAATGGCTATGTCGCTGGATTCCCACGTAGTCGACCGCGGTTCGAGTCCCGGACCCGGCGGCTTAAACTCACGCCGGGCGCATATGCGTGCGTGCCCAAGATCCCGAGAGGAGAATGGAGGAGAAGGGATTGTGGCGTGGCCATCCCCCCTGGGGGGTGATTTCTCGCTTTCTGTCTCTCTGTCTCTCTCTGTCTGTCTGGCGAGCGCACGCGCCCTATAGCAAAAACCTCTCCAAAAAAAAAAAAAAGCAGAAAGTCAGAACAGTATTAGAAGAACCTGTGACTTGTTACCTAAAAGAAGCATATCCCATTTGTCATATCCCAGTTATGTAGATCCCTTCAGATATCGTTTATGCTCACCAACTCTGGAACATTCCAGAAATTATTATATCCAACACTATTAGATCTTATTCAACACATTAACAAAAACACACATTGTTTACTTATTTTAGTTTTTTCTATAGGGAATGCATTCTCACCAGAGAGAGAAGGAATGTGAGATATTTCCAAACCACAATCCTTTCTCCTCCATTCTTCTCTCAGGATTTTGGGCATACATATACATGTGCCAGTGTGTTTTTCGAGCTAAAGGGTCCAGAACTCAAACCATGCAGCTGCCCCTATGAGATCCAATGCTTTAATCTCCACACCATCTGTTGGCCCTGGGTTTTAAGCTTTTTTATACCTGTTTTTCTCCTATAAACTCTATTTTATACATTTGGAAAAATTATTTTGAAAAGGGATCAGGTTATATTACCTATTGCTATGTAACAAGTCACCACAAAAATTAGTGACTTAAATCACATAATTTTACAAGGAGACTGCAAAAAGTTAATGGAAAAATGGAATTAAAGTACGGGTTTATTCTGGTACAAACCAGTGTTGAAATTCATGCATAGTTTCTTCATAATACTAATGTTCTATTAACTTGTTGAAGACTCCTGTGTTATTCCGGGGACTGACTGGGCTCCTTGCTTGGGGTTTCTCCAGGAATTACAGTCAGACAATAGCTGGGGCTGCAATCATCCAAAAGCGCACTCATTTGCATGTCTGTCACCTGGGGTGAAAACCCCTGAACAGCTGGGGGCTGGGACAGGTGGGCCTCAGCCAGCATCTCTCCCTGCCTCTTCCCACAAGGTGTCTCTAATGGGGTCCCCATGACATGGCAGCTCAGAGTTCCACAGCACCAGTCCCAAGGGAGAAAGCCAGACAGAAGCTATGCCATCTTCATGACTTAGCCTTGGAAGTCAGGTACGTTCCTTGCTACTCCGTTAGTTGAGGTACTCACGAAGGCCTGCCCAGGTCTGTGAAGAGAGTTCACAGACTCTACCTCTACAACGCTCCCAGAAAAACACAAGACTTGAATATAAGCAGAGCCTTTTCCTTTCCTTTCTTTCTTTTTTCTTTCTTTTTCTTTCTTTTTTTTCTTTTTTTTTTTTTTTATGGTTCTGTCATAGACCAGGGGCATTCTCCAGAGGGATATGGAGAGAGACAGAGAGAGGGGAAGTGAGAAATCACACTCTGGGGGGATTACCATGCTGCAAGCTGTTTTCCTCCACTCTCCAGGGGTTTTGAGCACACACGCACATGTGCCCAGCATGATTTTCAAGCCACTGGGTCCCAGATTCAAACCACGGTCTGTCATGTGGGAATCGAGAGCCTTAATCACCACACTACTTGCTCCCCACCTCCCTTTTTAAAAATGTGCCAGGGGGCATGTGTACTTACCAGAGAAAGACAGGGGTGGGGGACTTCTGGGGGCAATAAAGCACCCCCATGGCCTTCTCCTCCATCTCCCCCTCCTCTCTGGATTTTGTGTTTCTCAAGGCACTAGGTCCAGGATTCATTCCAAGCAGTGGGCCATGTGGGATGCAGCTGCCTTAACCACCACACCAGGGACTTGCCCAGAACTATTTTTATAAAATACAATACAATCTACTTCAGTTTGCATACATAGGTCAACTGGGTGTCAAAAGATGCAAGACACAAAAAAACTTGAAGTTTCCCCTTCTAGACCCGCATCACACCCTAAATTTCACTCACAGTTTATCACTCACCTTCAAATGCTAATTACCTCTTCTGGGTCCTGCATGATGACCACATGATCACACGCAGCAGCTTCTATTTGTTCACGTGTGTTTTGATATTGATCCTCAGAAACTTTCTCTTCCCATCTTCAGTTCTTTCTTTCTTTCCCCTAAATTTCATTTTCCTGTCACAATCCTGTTAGAACCAAAATGAGCCTTTTTGAAACTCAGGACCAGCAGTTAGCGTAATGGCTATGTCACTGGACTCCCACGTAGTCGACCGCGGTTCGCGTCCCGCACCCGGTGGCTTAAAACTCACGCCGGGCGTGTGTGCGTGCGTGCCCAAGATCCCAAGAGGAGAATGGAGGAGAAGGGATTGTGGCGTGGCCATCCCCCCTGGGGGGTGATTTTTCGCTTTCTGTCTCTCTGTCTCTCTCTGTCTGTCTGGCGAGCGCACACGCCCTATAGCAAAAACCTCTCCAAAAAAAAAGAAACTCACCGCTGAATCTCATTTCCTACCTGTCTAAATCGTATTTTCCTCAACAACTGGCCCAGCCTGCTGACAACTCCGTGAACGGCCTGGCCGTTGGCTCTGGGGCTGTGAGGCCTTCCCGGAGCCTGGCCTTCAGCGCATCCTGTCTCCTCGCAGTGCTGCCCTGAGCGTCTCTGCCATCTGGTGGCCTGTGGTAGTAACTGCACCCTGCGGTCCAACAGGAAGGTTGGGCTGGCTCTTTCCTCAACCGGTCAGGCCAGGACGCTCTATTTACCGTTTCTTTAGGTCCCAGGGTCCCTCAGGAAGTTTGCAGAGGCAACAGTAACAAAACTCATACCAAAAAGTCTCTGTGGCAAGTAAATGAATCAAAACTTTTGACAGTATTTGTGGAGGAGGTTTGAAGCCTGACAGAGGGAAACAAAGTGGAAAATTGAAGATGAAAAAGAAATTAAGAAGATGATCCTTGGGGCATACTGAATTCACTTGACCAGTAGATTATATAGCTCTAAGGTTCAAAAAACAAGCGAGAATTCTGTACACACCCTTGAGGACCACAGCTACATTCTACCCTAGCCACATAACTCGTATAAATTACCTTACTTCCCTGATCAACACTGTTGTGATTATAATATTTACTCTGTGTAGTTGTTTTAAAAGCTATATAAGATAGCTAGTGAAAAACATCTAGACCAGTGACTAGTGGACAGTAAATGCACGGTCAATGGTTTCTTTTAGTTGATTTGCTTTCCTATTTATTTCTTCCATGAGTAAGAGAGACATGGGCGGGGAGGGGGTTGGAGGGTTCTCATGCCATGATCCGTCCCCCAACTTCAACCAGCCCCAGATCATGGGCATGACCATGCCCAGCATATTCAGGCGGGGGTCACTGAATCTGATCCCAGAAGCTTACCATGTGGGCCAGCCTCGTAGAGTATCAGTGTCACATGTGATTGCTATGCCACTGTCTGGGCCCAGTTTTTTTAACTGATGTTACTATAGAGATAATTCAAAGTGTCAGATTTTTTTCTTGGGTTATGCAGAGACCTGGCCCTAGTTGTTGGTCTGGAGACAATGAGCCAGAGGAATGGGGGTGAGGGGGCATCAGATCTTGAGAAAGGTCACCTTTTAACACAGCCCCCTCAGCTGAGGTCTTTGCATGGATTCCAGGCAAGGGAAGGCTGCTCTCCTTTAGGAAGAAAAACTGTTGCTTCTGCCGGCCAGGAGCATTTTGAGGGGAGGAAGTCAAGGTTTTAAGAAACATCTATAAAAACTTCTTATCCTAGAGCTCTGACTTAGTAGAGGAGACTTGTAGAGGCTGCATATTCTATGTCCTTTGCAGCCCTATCACCTTATTACATCTCAGGCCTGCGTTTTAGCCCAGAATGTCCTACAGCTTCCAAGGAAGTATGTGGTTCCAAAGAAGCCTCTGGCTTTTACAGCTTCCCCTGAATTAACAGCTGGCTGACCTGTGTCTGTTTTCTTTTGAAGATGCCAAAGCCCGCACAGCCAGTGGTGCACGCTGCTAAGACGTTGTGCTCCCAGGTTGGAACCACATGGGAAGCCTGGGTTCAATTCAGTTCAACCCAAAGGCCAAGGGCAATGGCATGTGCCTATAAATCCCAGCACTTGAGGGACCAGCAGTTGGCGTAATGGCTATGTGGCTGGACTCCCATGTAGTCGACCACCATTCGAGTCCCAGACCTGGTGGCTTAAACTCACACCGGGCGTGTGTGTGTGTGTGTGTGCCCAAGATCCAAGAGAAGAATGGAGGAGAAAGGATTGTGGCATGGTCATCCCTCCTGGGGGGTGATTTCTCGTTTTCTGTCTTTCTGCCTCTCTCTGCCTTTCTGGTGAGCGCACACACCCTATAGCGAAAACCTCTCAAAAAGAATAAATAAATAAATAAATAAATAAATAAATAAATAAATCCCCGCACTTCAGAGGCTGAGACAGGGGATTGTGAGCTCAAGGCAGGCCTGGGCAGAAGAGTCAGGCATGGGAGATGCATGCCTACGGGCCCAGCTGGGAGGCTGAGGCATGAGGATCACAACATGGGCAGATCTTGTCTTCCAAAAAAGGAGACTGGGGGGCGGGGGGGTGAGAAAAAGAAATAAAGGAAGGAAGGAAGGAAGAGAGAGAGAAAGAAACACACACCAAAGCAGAAATCCAGCCACCTCCATCTCCTTTATCATTACTATTGCCCCGTACCACCTAAGTGCTGAACTTCTGAACAATTCAGGCCTCCCCTCTCACTTAGACGTCAACCCAACCCACCACCTCAAGAGCCTTAGCAATTGTGAAGCCGCAGCATGCAAGGTTAACACCACCTCACTTACCACCGGCCGTCTCAATGCGAAAATAAGAGAGTTCCAGAAGCCTATCCTAGGGTCTGCTTTCTAGGCCTAGCTCAGGTACTTGATACTTTAGATTAGACTCTTCCTAAAGCAGAAATTGAGATGTGACTTGTATACTGTTTGAGAGGTGCCCCCAGGAAATAGGAGTGAGGAAGAGGGAAAGGAGAATCAGCAAAGAAAGGAAAGACAATGTAAGAGTACATAAACAAGATTATTTCTTTTTTAAAAAGATTTTTGCTATAGGGCACGTGCACTTGCCAGAGAGACAGAAAAAGAGAAATCTTTTTCTCTTCCCCCAGGGGGAATGGCTATGTCGCAATCCCTTCTCCTCCATTCTCCTCTGGGATCTTGGGCACAAACACACATGCACCAGTGTGAGGTTTAAGCCACCGGGTCCAGGACTGGAACCAGGGTCGACTACGTGGGAATTCAATGACATAACCATTATGCCATCTACTGGTCCCTAAATGAGATTATTTCTATCTTGATTCTTCTGGCACCTCCTGAAAAGAGTACAAAACTCTTCCTAGAATCATTCGTTTGAGGGATGGGAGGCTAGAGCCTATGTTTCCTGGCTCCCATCCTCCCCACTGAGGCCCGTCCTGGGGTCATTTACTCCCTCATTTCCAGTGCTCTCGGCAGGAGCACCTTCAAGTATTAAGTGAATTAAAATCTACAGAAATAGCGTAATGGCTATATCACTGGACTCCCACGTAGTCGACCACGGTGTGTGTCCCGGACCCGGTGGCTTAAACTCACGCCGGGTGCGTGTGCATGCATGTCCAGGATTCCAAGAGGAGAATGGAGAAGAAGGGATTGCGGCATTGCCATCCCCCCTGAGGGGGTGATTTCTCGCTTTCTGTCTCTCTGTCTCTCTCTCTCTCTCTGTCTGGCGAGCACACGTGCCCTATAGCAAAAAGCCTCTCCAAAAAACAAAAAAAGAAATAGTGAAGCTTTGTAAATCCTCAGCTCTTTGGCCATGTGTCCTTTCTTTAACCCCAAAGACTCTCCTAATCAGACTTAGAGATAACAGTCATGGTTTGGGGTTTTGTCACCTTAAGATTTACTCAAGGAAACACTACCTGTTGACTACACAGAGTCAATGAAATAGGTCATGCTCTTTATTTTCATAAGACCAGGAAACCATAGAAAAATAGGCAGTAGGCTAGCCATGGTGGTACAGCAGTAACCCAACGCCCTGTGATGCTGAAAGGCACGTGGGAAGGTCCTGGGTTTGCATCCTGAGGCCTCCCTGTACATGCCAGCACATGTGCACACGCCTGGCCAGCTGGGTACACAGCGTAACTCCCAAAATCACAAAAGTGTCGATCAAGGGTGGATCACAGTATGAAGACCTGTGAGGGGTGTCTCTCTCCCCCTCCCAGTAGAAAAAATAAAGATGCTTTAAAAGCAAGGGAAGAAAAACAAGCTGAAGTAGAAAATAAGTGAGTTTTTAGTGGGATTAAATACAGATACTAATTTAACTAAGAATTCAGTCAGTCTATTGTATCTTTACCTTATCATCTAAAATGTTGATTACTTCGGCATAGAACCTGAGATTTGAAAAGGTTGTTCTTGTGTGAATCTCATGGTTGCTAAATACTGCAGTAAAAAGTCTAAAACAAGCATCACTAGTCATTACAAATACTCCCTTCAACATACAATTATATTTAATAATATATTTGGAAGGATTTGACTGTTTAAAAACAATTATTAAAAAATGTTTGAGACTAATGAGAAATATGAAAATTATCCATAGAAGAAAGAGCTAAAGAACTCCTGTACCTAGGTGACCATGGAGTTCTCTTGATCAAAAACCAAATTCAGTAAATGCCTGCCTCTTGGTAGACATAAAAAATAAGTATTAGATAGCTAAGAATTTTGGAAAAACAAACAGAAAATGATAAAATTGACTGTCAAACAGACCTGATGTTATGGGTACGGGGTCAGATTCCCCTTGAAGTCATTTTATACCTTCCTACTTCTCGGGAAGTGGCCACTCTAGCAACCTCTTCCTGGGGGAGAAGTGGCAGCTTTGTGCTTTTGAAGCCACATCCTTGGTCATGACTTCTGGGAAGATCCTGCCCCTAAAGTCCTATAACGTTCCTTTAGGTGAGATTCTAGAGCTGCTTTTTTTCAATCCGATAATCTCAGTAGATTAATAAGAACACCTAAAATGCTATTGATCTCAGGTTTATTTCTCTTCAGATTGATAAAGAGCTATTTGGCCCAATTTAAGAGACAGTTCCTCCTAAGAGATCCTAAGAGGCAGCAGAATGTAGAGCAAAGACATTTGGGCATTGGACAGGCCTATCTGGATATGATTTCCAACTCACTGAGTGAAAGTTGAGGAAATTACTTACTCTCTTTGTCTTCCTATTAGCTACTATATAAGAAGGTAAATAATGCCCTTATTTCAAGACTAGGTCACAAGTAATTTATATACAACTCTTGCTATGATTTGAATGTGTCCCCCCAAAATGTATATGTTGAAATTTGGTGGTGACGATATCACGAGGGTGAAGCATGATTATATCCTGGAGGCTTTCTAAGGAGAGAAAATGAGACAGAGACATGAACATTGACATGCTAGCTCTTGTCTTGTGAAACCTATGCCACACTGGGACCCTCCAGGGTCACCACCAACACAAAGATCCCAAATAGAGGCCTCCTTTTGACTTGTCTCTCTAAAACCATAACTGAATAAACCTCCATCTGTCTCAATTACTCTGGGTGGTACTCAGTTGTTAGCAACAGAAAAATGCACTAATATGACTCCTCTACATATTGTCTGTTCAATAAACAGCAGCATAGTATGGGGTCGAAAATATGGGTCCTAGAGTTTTTGCCACTTACTATTGTACGATATTGGGCAAATTATTAATCTCTCTGTATCTCGGTTTCTTTGTTTGTAAAATTGTGATGACAATACCATCCTGCTTGATGTACCTTGATCTTTTTCTATTTATCAAATGCATCAAGTTTATTCCTTTCTCAGGAGCTTTTCCTTTCCTCTGCTTGTAATGTCCTTTTAAAGGCCATGTTTATTGGTTGGTTGGTTTGTAAAACATTAGAACGGCACCAGACACACCATAAGTGATCCATAAGACTGAGCTATTATGATAATCACTACTGTCCCTTAGCCCCCAAGGCTAGCTGAACTCTTACTGCATACGCTGGTCTACTAAGAAATATATTTCTCCAGGATGCACACACACACACACACGCCAAGCCCTTTATCATGTTCTTAGAATATTTACAAATAAAATAACAATCTCCGTCTCTCGTTCTTACCAATAACCTTGCTTTGCATTGGATGGGTGCACAGAGGGAAACACTGAATGTGGGAGTTTGAAGATCCAGGTTTCAGGCTCTGCTCAGACCCTTGCTGGGTAACCTTTGGATGCATCCCTTAACTTTTCAGTATCTTCTTTCAGTACTAATGACCTCGCCGTTACAATTGGCATACACAGAGTTGGCCCCACAGTATAGTGGTTACAGGAGCCAGGCCCCACTTGGTGACTGTGGTTTGATTCCCTGCCCTTAGCAGCTTGAGAAACACACGAAGTGCATATACATGCCCAAAATCCATGAGGACAGAGAAATGGAGAAAAAGAGACTGCAGCATGACTAGGGGGACAGTGCTTTCCTCCTCTCTGTCTCTGTCTTTCTGGCAAGCACACGTCTTCTGAAAATTTAAAAAAAAAAAAATTTAAGTTGTATATGTGTAAATCATATTGAATCACTCATCTATTCAATGGCTCTTCCTTGAAATGAAATCTAAACTCCTGGGGCACAGTGTACTTCCTGCAAGGCTGACCCACAGGGGAGGGTCAGAGACCTGAGTATGCTAGGTCTGTGTATTCCCACGATTCAGGGCTGGCTGAGGCTGGGGTAGATCATGGCCTCAGAACCTTGGCAAGGGTGCTCTCTCTCTCTGGTTTATATAAGGAAAACATTTCTTTTTAATTTATTTATATATATATATATATATATATGAAAGGTTTTTGCTACAGGGTGCGTGCACTCACCAGAGAGACAGAGAGACAGAGAGTGAGAAATCACCCCCCGGGGTGATGGCCACACCACAATCCCTTCTCCTCCATTCTCCTCTCGGGATCTTGGGCATGCACGCACACGCACCCGGTGTGAGTCTAAGCCACTGGGTCCGGGACTCAAACCACAGTTGACTACATGGGAGTTCAGCAACATAGCCATTACACTAACTGCTAGTCCATAAAAAATTAAAATTAAAACTCCCTGTCATGGTCTTTGCTCGAGGATCCCATTCAATTCTTCCCTTCTCCTCTCTCCTTTCTAAGTATATTGGCCTTTTTCTATTCATCACACACACCAAGCTTCCTTCTAGCTCAGGAATTTGCCCTTGTGTTTTCTCCTACCTGTAATGTTCTTCCTCCAGATCTTTTCGAAATCTATTGGTTGGCTTGTCTTGGGCTTGCAGGTCTCTGATCAAATGTCCATTCTTGAAGAGTTTCCCCCAACTGCCGAGTTAAGAAGTATCGCTTACCATGGCTCTCTATAGTATCATCTTTTTTTTTTTTTTTTTCGCTATAGGGCGCGTGCGCTTTCCAGAAAGACAGAGAGAGATACAGAGAGTCAGAAAGCGAGAAATCACCCCCCATGGGGGGATGGCCACACCGCAATTCCTTCACCTCCATTCTCCTCTCGGGATCTTGGGCACGCACGCACACGTGCCTGGCATGAGTTTAAGCCACCGGGTCCAGGACTCGAACCGCGGTCAACTACATGGGAGTTCAGCAACATAGCCATTACGCTAATTGCAGGTATCTCATTGCCCTTATGGCCATTGGACATTGTCCACTTACATTTTTAACAAGTTTTCCTGAGGGCAGGTGCCGTGTGTGTTTGGCTTACTGCTCTCTCCCCAGTGTCCCGACAGTGTCTGGCCTATGGGAGGCAGTCACTAGGTATTGGTGCCTATCCACGCTTCGCATATGGTAGGTGTGCTTAGGTACGGAGGCAGGTGCCCTGGGAGGTGAATCACGATGACTGGCTGTGGCCATTCTGCTGGGGCTCTGACCAAAGGAGCAGACAGACATCTCTTCAAGTCCAAAGACCTTTCTTCAGGACGGTCTGGAAAGTATCACTTTAGATAAAAGCTAGTGAGCAACATGCCATGGGCAAGTCTTTTTTTTTTTTTTTTTTTTTTTTTAAGAGAAAGATTTTTGCCATAGGGATAAAATGTGTTTGGTGGGAAAACAGAGACAGGGAAGCAGAAAGCAAGAAATCACTCCCCTCCCCACCAAGGAGAAAGGCCATGCAGCAACCCCTTCTCCATTCTCCTCTCAAAATCTTGGGCATGCATGCACACGTGCCCACCATTAGTTTCAAGCCACCAGATCCGGGACTCGAACCACAGTCAGCCATGTGGGAGTCCAGAGCTTTAACCACTATACTACCTGCTGGCCCCAGGCAAGTCTTTTTATGAAACAAATCTTTGTGGGTCCCCACACAAGGGAGGAAGCTTCTCTGAGCACCCAGAGAAAAGCACCAGTCACTGCAGAGGAAGCCAGACCCAGGGAAGACCACATGGAAGATGTCATATATGAGACCACAGAAGGCACAAAAAGGTGTCATAAACCGGACTTGAAACGGCAACCTGCCCAGTGGGTCTGCTGCGGGAATGGTCCGCCCCAGCCGGAAGGTGTGTGTGATCACTGATCTTGTTTACAACTGTGAGCACCTGGGTGCAATAAAAGCAGATTGGCTTTTAGTCAGCTTTATTATTGCTAATAAATTCTCTACAGAAGGCAGCACCCACTTTCATAGACCACTGAATTGGAGACAGATATTCCCTGCCATGTTTTTTACCAGCAGATCACTCTCACCTGGACCTCACTCTTGATTCTTGGCATGTCCAGAAGGACCTTGGGAATCGCATGCTGCCACTGTAAGGGAAGCCTTAGCAGCACTGTGGCTTGGTTCTTACAAAGTCTGCTCTGAAAAGACAACAATATATAGAGAGGTTTCGCATGTGTAATCTGCTCAGTAGGATGTCTTTGAAAAGAAGGGCCCTCCTAGGGGCCAGCAGATGGCAAAGCAGTTATGTCGCTGGACTCCCACATGGCCGACCACAGTTCAAGTCCCAGACCCATGTTAAGCATGTAAGTGCCCAAGATCCCTAGAGGGGAATAGAGGAGAAGGGATTGCATTGTGGCCATGTCCCCTCAGGAGGTGATTTCTCACTTTCCCTCTCACTGTCTCTGTCTCTCACTCTCTCTCTCTTCTCTCTAGCCAGTACATGCATCCTAAGGCAAAAACCTCTAAAAAAAAGAGAGAAAGGTCCTTCCTAGACTCTGTCATCATTTTATCAACTTTTTGAAAATGGTGTTGACAATGTTATCTGATGATGACACTTACTTTCGCCACAATGTCATCTACGAATTTGAATCATTTTCATGCTCTGGAAATAGTGTTGGTGGCACAGATGACAGGTTCAGAGCAGTAACAGGATCTGCTTTCAACTCCATCGTCTTTCCCAGATATGGTGACTGACTCACCATTCGGGGCCATGCACAGCCTGGGTTTGATTTCTACTCTTGTAGAACCATATAGCTCGATCCTGGGTTGACACCACTGAGTGGTTTCTACAGAGTCATTGGGAAGTCATGGCACATTTTCTATGTAAAAATGCATCATCACATTTTCTATGTAAAAATGCGTCATGACTTTTCCGATGACCTAATAGTTGCTGGCTCACTGCCAGTCTTCCCAGAAAGCGGCCGTCGCACTTGTTCTTCCTTTCTCTTACCTAGGACAGACTCCCCAAATCTCCATATTGGCTGTTTCCGCTCATTGACCAGAGCTGGGCCCAGGTGTTATCTTCTCGAACAGGTCCTCCCAGTAGAATGCAAACTCCCTGAGAGCAGGCACTTGCCTGTCTTACTCACTCCCGATAGCTGCCCTCTCCTAGAACAACGCCTGCCTTCATAAGAGGTGCTCAATAAATATCAGTTTAGTCAGTGAATGGCATATTGAGCTCGAGTTTCTTGCAGGTCTCTTCAGATTAACAATTCTCTCTTGTCAAGATCTCCACTATTTATACAGTGATACTTTACCAACGATCTGTTCACCTTTAAGTTAAGAGCATCCACTTTGGGGCCAGCAGGTGGCACGATGGTTAAGGCTCTGAATCCTGCATGACTGACTGTGTGGTCTAATTCCGGATCCAGTGACTTGAAACACACTCTCGGTATGTGTGCATGTGTGCCTAAAATCCTGGGAGAAAAATGGAGGAGAAAAAGGGATTGTGGTGTGGCCATCCCCCTGTGGGCAATTTTTCACTTTTCCTCTCTGTCTCTGTCTATCTCTATCTGGTGAACACACACACCCTATGGCAAAAATCTAAAAGAAAAGGAAGAAACAACAAAAAGAAGCATCAACTTTGGACTGGCCCCGACCTGGATTTTAATCATTGGCTTTGACATTTCTACGTATATGAGCTTGGACAAGTACTTAATCCCTCTATGCCTCCATTTCCTCATTTGTTTTTCTTTTTTCTGGAGAGGTTTTTGCTATAGGGCGCGTGCACTCGCCAGAAAGGCAGAGAGAGACAGAGAGACAGAAAGGGAGAAAGCACCCCCCAGGGGGGATGGCCACGCCGCAATCCCTTCTCCTCCATTCTCCTCTTGGGATCCTGGGCACGCACGTACACATGCCCGGCATGAGTTTAAGCCACCGGGTCCGGGACTCGAACGACAGTCGACTACATGGAAGTCCAGCGACATAGCCATTATGCTAACTGCTGGTCCCATTTCCTCATTTTTAATGTTACAAAAAGAGCACTTTCCTCATGGGCTGATTTATGAATTAAATAAGATATAGTAAAAGGGTTAGGATGGGCCATGGCACGTGGTAATATTTCAACTAATACAATCCATTAATATAGGTTAATGTCATTGTTCTTGGTATTGCTGTATTTATCATGCTTGCACTTTGCCCTAAGAACACTGTGACTTAGTACTCGTACCAGCTGGTGGCTCTGATCAAGTGCCCATTCCATACTCCACATGTCCCTCCCACGTGTTTACTGAGCAGTCACTGTGAGCAAATCTTACTGGTTGGGTGAGACTTTGAGAGGCTTAAGACAAACAGGTGAAGGCATTTCAAGTCAAAGGAGTTGCATGAAGGGAGAGAGAGTTAGGAAGTTTCAGGAACAACAAGGAGTTCTACGGAGCTGGACCATGAGTTATATTCATCCATTTATGCATTTTTCAAAACATTTTCCAATCTGTTCTCATGAATAGGCACTATACTAAAAGCTAGGATAAATAGGAAGAGGATGAGGCCCCTGCCCTCAAAGAGCTCAGTTTGGAAACAAAATGTGGGTGTAAATAGGCACATGTGTGACCTGCTGCTATTGCATGAGCTGCAAGAGTACAGGAGAAAGCAAGCCTCTTCCCAAGTGGGAAGGAAGCAAGGATGACCTGAGGATGAGCTGAGGGTGCCCCTCTGCAGAGGTATTGAAAGCAAGACTGAAAAGACTATTTAATTGAGAACCACTGAAAGGTTTTGAATAGGGGGATGATATGAAAACCAGAACTGGGGAACCAGCAGTTAGCGTAATGGCTATGTCGCTGGACTCCCACGTAGTCAACCACGGTTCACGTCCCAGACCCGGTGGCTTAAAACTCACACCGGGCGCGTGTGCGTGCGTGCCCAAGATCCTGAGAGGAGAAGGAGGAGAGGGGATTGCGGCGTGACCATCCCCCCAGGGGGTGATTTCTCGCTTTCTGTCTCTGTGTCTCTGTCTGTCTGTCTGGCGAGCACACACGCCCTATAGTGAAAACCTCTCCAAAAAAAAAAAAACAAACAAAAAACAAACAAACAAAAAAAAAACCAGAACTGGAAAAGATAAACAGAGCAGTAAATCAGAGGAAATCTTCAAAATGTTCATGGGAAATACATAAAAAATAATGCATGGAATTCAAAATTTTCTACACTTAAAATAAGTTCACACCTTAATTCTATTTCCCACAGACTTTTTTTTTTTTTGGGGGGGGGAGGGAGGTTTTTCGCTATAGGGCGCGTGCGCTTGCCAGACAGACAGAGACATAGAGACAGAAAGCGAGAAATCACCCCCCCGGGGGGGATGGTCACACCGCAATCCCTTCTCCTCCATTCTCCTCTCGGGATCTTGGGCACGCACGCACACGCGCCCGGGGTGAGTTGTAAGCCACCGGGTCCGAGATGCAAACCGCGGTCGACTACATGGGAGTCCAGCGACATAGCCATTACGCTAACTGCTGGTTCCCTCCCACAGACTTTTTGAAGGTCCCTTGTATTCATTTCAGAATTCACTCCTGTTCACCCATCTTGAGTGCCTGGACTATTATAAATCAATCCAGGGGGGTACCTCGGAGCTTAGTAATTAAGGAAGCTGGATTCCACATGGGTGACTGCATATTCCTGCTTCCAGTAACTTAAAAATATGGTGTGCACGTGTGCTTGTGTGCCTCAGTCCCAGCAGGATAGAGAAATGTAGGAGAAGGAATTGTGATATGATCACTCCTCATTGAGGGGTACTTCCTTTCTTTCCTTTTCTGTCTCTCCCTGGCAAGAGCATGTACCCTCTGGCAAATTTAAGAAAGGAAAGAAAGAAAAGAAAAAGAAAGAAAACGAAAAAGAAAAAGGAAAAGGAAAAGGGAAAAGAAAAAGAAAAGGGTAAAAAAGAAAAGAAAAGAAAAAGAAGAGAAGAGAAGAGAAGAGAAGAGAAGAGAAGAGAAGAGAAGAGAAGAGAAAAGGAGGAAAGAAAAAAATCAAGCCAGAGTATCCAAAGTCGACCATGGTATAAGTGTCTGAATTAGGGGCAGCCCGGACGCGGAAACCCGGACTTGGTTCTCTTACCCCATGCAGCTCCTTTTCCGCAATCGCCGTGACTGCATAGCCGCCAGAGGGCGCTATTACCTTTAGTTTGCTCAATGAGGCATGGTTCTTAAGAACCAGCATCAAAATCCCATGGAAAGCAGGTTGTTGACCTGCGCATCACTGGGTCCTATGCCCAGAGTTCCTGAACCAGAAGGTCTGGCAGAGACCTAAGAATCTGCTGGTGAGTTCCCAGGTAAATGATGTGATACTGGCCCAGAAGCCACACTTTAGAATCACTGCTCACAGGATCTAACACCCTTTTCATGTCTTTAAAAAATAATAATAAAGGGACCAGCAGTTAGCGTAATGGCTATGTCGCTGAACTCCTATGTAGCCAACCGTGGTTCTAGTCCCAGACCCAGTGGCTTAAACTTTCGCCAGGCTCATGTGCGTGTGTGCCCAAGACCCCGAGAGGAGAACGGAGGAGAAGGGACTGCGGCATGGCCATCCACCCTAGGGAGTAATTTCTCGCTTTCTGTTTCTCTGTCTCTCTCTGTCTGTCTGGCGAGCACATGTGCCGTATAGCAAAAACCTCTCACAAAAAAAAAAAAAAGACAAAAGGCTTGCTAAAGCCTCAGGAGGAAAAAGTATATAAAATTTTTTTAAAAACAAACAAACAGCTATATCTAGCCATCAGCCATGTAATCCATGTAACATGCTCATATTTTGTAGCTAAGCATTCCTGGTGCCCACAGAATTCTGACAGAACTGGCCTCTGCTCAGCCCCTTTATTCAGGGCAGATGTGCATCTCCTATAAAGAGAGAACTCTTACCCTGGCCTTAGAAGAGACAAGCCAGGGAGACTATAGCACAGAATACTACATAAGAACTGCATAACCTGAGGAAGCGACCTACATATAAAATAGTAGGAAGTTTTTATTTCCTTGACACTGTCTTATGTATTGTGTAGCTCCCTCCAGCTCCTAGGACTAGACTTTCTACCTGGAGTGTGCCTGATAAACACTGAAACTGGTCGCAGCACCCATCTCATCATACACAAAAGCACAATCTATTTCACCATGTTCCTCATTTGTTTTCATCTAGCTATATGTAAGCAATGAGCTTTGAAGCATTTATTATTCTTTTTTTTTTTTTTTTTTTTGAGAGGTTTTTGTGCTATAGGGCACGTGCGCTCGCCAGACAGACAGAGAGAAACAGAGAGAGAGAAAGCGAGAAATCACCCACCCAGGGGGGATGGCCACGCCACAATCCCTTCTCCTCCCTTCTCCTCTCGGGATCTTGGGCACGCACACACACGCGCCCGGCGTGAATTTTAAGCCACCGGGTCTGGGACGCGAACCGCGGTCGACTACATGGGAGTCCAGCGACATAGCCATTATGCTAACTGCTGGTCTCGCATTTATTATTCTTAACATTGTGGTAGATTTCTAGAGTGCACACAGGCTCCAGAAATACAGAGTTATTCTTTTTTTATCTCTGTAATGATTCAAGGAATCATTGCCAAAGATTATGAATTACCACCTGGAGACTTCTTGACTACTAGTCTTGCATTTGTTTCAATATCAGGTCTTGTGATGGCTAGGAGCTGTTTTGGGGGGTTATCTTTTGTTCATTAGTTGCTTTTGATGCCAGAGGGCATGTGCACTATCCAGAGATAGAAAGCATGAGAGAAAGGGAGAATGTAGCCCACAGTGGGGCAAGGTCATGCTACAATCCCTCCCTTCTCCTCATTTCTATCGGGATTTGCAGTATGTATGCACAGATGCCTGATGTGCTTTTCAAACCACCAGGGCTAAGATTTGAACCGTGGTTAGTCATGTGGGATCCGGTTCCCTTCACCACTAGGCCATGGAATCAACCCATATTAGTTGTTTTTGAAAGATATTCATGAAGTTTCTCCCTTAAAGCTAACCAATCACTAGTTACCCTTCCACACCATCTTTGATCTTGTTAACTGAATTCAACTCCCCATTTAGGTTTCATTTTGTATCTTTTTTGTTGTTATCTGTTCCTTTCAGCTTAGGGGACCAGAAAGCTCCTTAAGGGTTCTCAAAATGTAGACTAAATGAAGCTGGATGAGAGGAGATGATGATAGTGTGTAGACTACAATTAAAACTTCTCTGTGAACATCAGTTTGGATTCAAATAAAGTAGAACAGGAGAAAGGATGGAGTGGACAGAGGATTCTCAGCAGGAATTCAGATCAAGGCCCCTCAGGTGGTCAGAATTCACCAGTCTCCTTTCCCTGCCTCACTCCACCTCCATTCCTGTCTTGTCTCTGGCAAAAGCTTTGCACTAGTCCTTAATAGGAGGTACCGAGAAGAAATAAGAATTCTATCAGGCCTGAGAGAAAGAGTGAGAGTTCTAGAAAGTGAGAAAATAAAAGCAAATGAGTGCATATAAGATGGAGAGAGAAAGAGACAGAGGCTTTTCCAGAAGGATGAATTCCATTTCTCAACAAGCTTCTCTTTCTCCTTCTCTCTCTCTCTCTCTCTCTCTCTCTCTCTCTCTCTCTCTCTTTCTTCCACCCCACCTCCACCAAACATCTCACAAGTTCCTCATCCTGGAAGTTCAAGCCTCTCTGGGCTGACTCACCACCAAGCCCTAAATAAACTGCTTGACCTAGTTTTGAAGAGGATTACTTTCGGCCTCAGTCACTCATGGATTATGCCTTTTTATGTGCAGTGGTCACCCGTCTTATCCACTCCTGGTGACTAATGGAATAAAGTATTTTCCCTGACATCAAAGTTGTGACATAAGCTTCCAGCAGCCATGTTTGTGTTTAAAAGACTATTCAAGGTTGAATCCAACAGAATGTTGCCTCAGGATTCTTGTCCTAGAGTCAAACCACTGAAAATATTTCCTCGTTCCTAGACCAGCTCAGGGAAACAAACAAACAAACAAACAAAAAAGAAATCAGAAGAGATCAAAATGTGGTAGCCATTCGCAAACCCTTACCCAAAGTGAATCTTTTCTAAAAGAAGAATGCCTTGAGGAGTATCTTGCTTGGTGGATATGGAATGGAGGGATTTAAGATGTTTCAAACTGACAACTTATAGGCGAAGAAAAAAACATTTAAAAAAATTTTCATTAGATCCTCAAAATAGTCCAGTGAGGAAATGGATTTTGTTTTACACATGAAGAAACTAAAGTTCAGAGAAAGTGGGTGTTACATCTATGGTCACACAGCAAGAACCTCGAAGTAGTTAAGTGCCAGTCCTTCTAACTTACCGTCTGGGGTTCTTACAAGTACAAATGGAAAAACTGTCAGCCCTCACAAAACTTAAGAAAAAGAAATACAATTAATACGAACCAAAAATCTCCCACAGATGGGACCAGCAGATGACATAATGGTTACATGGCTGGACTCCCATGTAGTTGACCGCGGTTCAAGTCCCAGACCTGGTGTGTGTGTGTGCCTAAAATCCCAAGAAGAGAATGGAGGAGAAGGGATTGCAGCATGGCCATTTCCCCTGGGGGGTGATTTCTCCCTTTCGGTCTCTCTGTCTCTCTCTGTCTTTCTGGTGAGCACCCGCACCCTATAGCAAAAACCTCTCCAAAAAGAAAAAGAAATGGTCATTATTTTCAGTGAGATGAAAAAAGATATTTCACACAAAAGAAGATATTTCACCCATAAAACTAAATAGAATACTACTTTAAAAGACATTGAAAATAAATTCTTAAAAACAAAGTACAATAAACCAAACTGAAAATTTAGTGGAAAGATTGGACAATAAAAATTTCTCAGAATTTAGAACTATAAAAGACAAAGAGATAGAAATAGGAGACAAAATACTTTGAGAAGAAATCAAAGATATCTGTCAAGTAACTCATAACAATTGTAGAAAAAGTAAACAAGTAAAATAGAAGAAACAAAATTATCACAGAACTCATCCAAAAAACAAAAAGAATAGAATATGTCTCTAGTGTAAAAGGGTTAACCAAGAGCCCAATTTAAAAAGTAAAAAACGAAAATGTAAAACCCTCAGCATATTTAGTAAAATTTTGAGAAACAAAGGAGGAGAAAAAAAGACTCTAAAGACTTTCAGAGAGGAAAACTAGGTCACAAACAAGGGGTGGGGAATCAAAAGCCTATTTAATTCTCAATAGCAGCATCAGAAGGTGTTAGGTCAATTATTTCAAAATGTTTAAGGAGCCATGCCTGCCAAATTCTGAATTGAACTATATATTAAATCTGAAAATAAAATAAAGGTATTTGAAGGCATGCAAGGGCTCTGAAAATTTACCTTCTGTGCCCTTTCTTAAGGAGCCACTAGAGGGTGTGCTTCAATAAAACTAAGGAATTATAACAGCAACAAAAATAAAACCAAAACACAACAAGGCACCATAAGATGCAGAAAACAGAGCAAAGGAAAGTCTCCGAATTGAGTGGCAGGCCTAAGACCAGCACAGTCCATGAATGGAGAGGATGGGCCACAGTGAGGGTCAACTCAGAACCGTGTGCTCCCTGTAACTCCCTTTCAGAAAAATAAAGACTAAGATTGTTTATCACAGGCCAGTCCCGTAGCACAACACTGACGCTTTGGGCATTTAAGCTAGAGGATTGGAGTTCAGGCCCTGGCAGTTTGAATAAAGAGGGACAGATGATTTCAGAGCAGCAAAATGAGATATTCTGCAAGGCCATCCCACATGAGAAGCTTCCCGATTCAAATCCAAAGACCTCCCAAGTACAATGGGCACCCATATGCCCATGATCTGCGACTGGCTGAAGGCTAGGAGTGATCGAGGTGTCCAGACCCTTTTGAAGATGCTGTCTCTCCCTTGCTCTCACATGGCAGAAATAAATAAACCTTTTCCCTTATAAAGTAATCCCTATTAAAAGAAAAAAAAAATTACCGCCAAAGACTCATAGTAACAAAACATTTAAAAATAAAACATTTAAAAATATTCCTGAAGATGGAAAATGATAGTAGAAGATAGAAATTAGGGGTGAGAAAAGGAAAAGAAATAGGCTAGCAGGCTAGTAAATGCAAACACGTAGAGAGTGACTCTATAAATCGGTAATAATGAACTCTAATTTGCGGGGAAAACCAATAGAAAGAGCTAAAATCCTAAATCCTGACTAAAAATAATGTGTAAGACAGATGAAGATATTTTAGGGTCTTTGAATTTAAGCAGAAGAATAGAGATACTGAATAATTTTGGTAAATATACATACTAGCTTTTTGAGATTAAAGAGAAATAATCAAAAACTTTCTACTGTCTTTGAAGTAAAAACTGCACTAAGGGTCACCAAAGAGCTGTGGGCAAAAGAAAGACTATTCTTTTTTTTTTTTTTGGAGAGGTTTTCACTATAGGGCGCATGTGCTCGCCAGACAGACAGAGAGAGACATAGAGACAGAAAGCGAGAAATCACCCCCCCAGGGGGGATGGTCACGCCGCAATCCCTTCTCCTCCATTCTCCTCTCAGGATCTTGGGCACGCACGCACACACGGCCGGCGTGAGTTTTAAGCCACGGGGTCTGGGACGCGAACCGCGGTTGACTACGTGGGAGTCCAGCAACATAGCCATTACGCTAACCACTGGTTCCCAAGAAAAACTATTCTTTATCAAAGAATGCCAGTTAATGACAGTAGAAAAATTTTACAAAATTAGAAAACCACCACTTTTTTCTTTCTTTCTCTTTCTTTTTTCTCTTTTCTTTTCTTTTCTTTTCTTTTCTTTTCTTTTCTGTTTTCTTTTCTTCTCTTTCTTTCTTTCCTCCTTTCTTCCTTTCTCTCCTCTCTTCCTTTCTTTCTTCCTTTCTCTCCTCTCTCTTGTCTTTTTTAGAGAGAGATTTTTGTTAGAAGGTGCGTGTGCTCATTGAAGAGACAGAGAGAGACAGAGAGACAGAAAGTGAGCTATCACACCCCCAGGGAGGATGGCCATGTGCAATCCCTTCACCTCTACTCTCCTCCTGGGATTTTGGTCATGCACGCACACACGCCTGTATGTTTCAAGCTGCCGGGTTCAAGACTTGAACCATGGGACTCCAGCAGCATAACCATTACACCATCTGCTGGTCCCAAAAGCCACCTAATGAAAAACCCTGAGTGGAATAAGGATTACCAAAGGATGCTAAAACCTTCCAAAGGTGGAACGTTAATGGGGAACTGAATCCATGTAATAACAAAGCATCACCCCATGAGTTACTTATGAGTCACAAGAAAGAAAACCAAACATTACAATGAAAGCATCAGGCTTACCCATCTGAACCAGTAAATGTGAGCATCGCTATTAAATGGAATGAGACATTGTGTGATCCCGATGTGATGCAATGTGAAGTAAACAATACTGTCCAATGTATTCTTGTCCGAAATGTTTAACCTGAATCTAAGCAACCTTTAGGCTTTACTTTAAGATTATAAGACATACAGACATTAGAGAATAAATTAACATACAAAGAAGCAGTGAAACAAATCTGGAATTTGGGATACTCCACAAGACAAATTATCTGATATCTACAATGTCATAAAAATGAAGGGGGGAAGGACATTCTGTATTTAAAGAAGTTTAGAAGACATAAAACATAATGACCAAAACCATGTGTAGGCCAAGATTGGATCCAATTCACTAATCAACAGTAAAAGCTCTTTTGTAAACAACTAGAGAAATATGAATACTGATGAGGTACTAAGTGATATTAAGGAATTTTAGTTAATGTTATTAAGCATAGTGTTGCTTAATATGTAGAAATATTAGGCAATCGTACAGGTAATTATGTAGAAAGTCCTTATTTTAAAGAGACTTATATTAAACTTTTTAGAATACAAATGTCATAATTTCTACAACTTATCCTTAAATATGTAAGAAAAACATAAATGTATTAAGCAATCATTATAAAATGTTAATATCTGGTAAGTATAGGAAATGCATATGCATTAAGCCGATGTTTCTCACACTTCAGTGTGCACATGAGTCATCCAGGGATCATGTGGCTATACAGATTCTGACTCAGTAAGTCTGGGGTGAAGGCTAAGATTCTGCATTTCTAACCAGCTCTAATGTGATGCCTGATGCTACCAGTTCATGACCCACACTTCGAGTAACAAGATTTTATAACATTTTCTCTGCACATCTGATTGCTTGAAAAATGATTAATGCTAATTGCTAAAGAAATAGAAAGGAGCATGTAAACTCCAAAATATAAAAAAGAAAAAACTCAAATAAATAAATTCAGGAGAATGCATAATAGGGGACCAGCAGATGGTAAAGTGGTTGTGTCGTTGGACTCCCACATAGTTGACTGTGGTTTGCATCTGGACTGGTGGCTTAAAACTCATGCTGGGCACAGGTGTGTGAGTGCCCAAAATCCTGAGAGGAGAATGGAGGAGAAGGGATTGTTAGTATGGCCATCCCCCCAGGTGATAATTTCTTGCTTTCTGTCTCTGTGTCTCTTTCTATCTCTGTCTCTCTGGCGAGCGCATGCACCCTATACCAAAAATATTTTTAAAAATGCAATAATGGAAGAAAGAATACCGAAGAGGCATGATGAGAAAGCAAAAGATAAATTAGAAATAAATTTGAATTTATTGGGAATTATAAAGAACATATATAAATTTAACTGAGGAGTTAATTTTTTATTGTCAGGTTGAAAAATCAAAATTCTGGGACCAGCAGTTAGCGTAATGGTTATGTCACTGAACTCCCATGTAGTTGACCGTGGTTCAAGTCCCGGACCCAGTGGCTTAAACTCATGCCAGGTGTGTGTGTATGTGTGCCCAAGATCCCGAGAGGAGAATGGAGGAGAAGGGATTGTGGTGTGGCTATCCTCCCTGGAGGGTGATTTCTTGCTTTCTGTCTCCTCTCTGTCTTTCTGGCAAGCACATGCATTCTGTAGGAAAAACCTCTCCAAAAAAAATTAAATAAATAAAATTTCTGCCATATCCTATGTATAAGAGACAAATTTAAAGCATGAAGACATAGAAAAACTGGTAGTGAAAAAATAGATACCGTGTGTGTGTGTATGAGTGTGTGTATTCACACAGATGCAAACATCAACCAATTGAAAAGCTACTGTAGATATAACAATATCTGCAAAGTAGAATTTAAGGCAAAAATATCATTAGGTTACAGAAATTTATCAGGCCAACAAAAGTTTTAAGTACTAGAGATAGAAGGAGCAACAGGGAAGCCCAAGCCCTTGACTTGAGCTCATCGTGGACCCCCACCCAACCTGCGGTGGGGGAGAAGGGAATCTCCACCCTTCAAGAACTGGATAATGCAATCCCAGAGGTAGAAGATAAAAGAGAATATAAGAGCTGCTGCCCAAGATGATGATGCTGTTCTGCCCCTCATCCGTTCGGGAGCAACATGGAGGCCTGGTCTACCACATAACATTCTCCCTATGCAGCTCAATCTCCAGCCACATTGAGAGCAGAAAGTTTTTGGTATACAGCAACTAAATACTTTGCAAACAGGAGACTGAAGGAATTCTCTTCCCACAGCCACTCTAGCAGTAAAAAGAGAGAGACTCCCCTCTGAAAACATGAACCTCAAACTGAAATTGTGGATTCCACACTCCCATTCACAGTAGAGGAGAGAAACTGGCACAGAGCTGACACACACTGTAGGCAAGGGCACGAGCATACATTTATAGAAACATACTCCATAGAGATAGGAAGAAATGAGTATATTACCAAATGACTACATAGCAAAGCAGAGCCCAAGAAATAGAAAAAATAAATCAAGAAATATCTCCCCCACATAGGAACATAATAACTCTCCCCCAACAAGGGCAAAACACAAGAGATCACAGAAATATCAGAAAAGGAATTCAGAATATTCATTGGAACAAAACTCAATGAGAAGTTAAAAAAACAAAAAAGAAAAAAAAAAAAAAAAAGAACACAGACAACCAATTCTAAGAGAAGAGAAAACCCTTGCCTGACTTGAAGGAGGAACTCCATAAAGACAGACACACCGAAAAATAATCAAACAGAAGTAAAGAATATGATGCAGGAAATCAAAACTCCCCTTGAAAGCATCAATAGCAGATTAGGCCACACAGAAGAATATCTAACCTTGAAGACAAAATCTCCAATTGACTCCAAACAACTAAACAGAATAGAAGAATAACTATTAGAACTCAGGACAACATACGCCAACAAAGAAGAAAACCTGGATGAGATGGACCAATTCTTGGACACATATAATCTACCAAGATTGATGTGGGAGGACACAAAAAGCCTGAATAGACCTCTAACAAGCAATGAGATCGAATCAGTAAAAAATAACCTCCGAACAACAACAACAACAAATTCAGGTCCTGATGGCTTCACTGCTGAATTTCACAAAACTTTTAAAGAAGAGGTAACTCGGATTCTACTCATACTGTTTCTAGAGAGATCCAAAAGGGAGGAACCCTTCCAAATTCATTCTATGAAGCCTCCATTACCCTCATTCCCAAAATGGATAAGGATATGACAAAAAAGGAAAACTATAGACCTATATCTCTGATGAATATAGATGCAAAAATTCTCAACAAGATACTTGCTAACCTTATTCAACAGCGTATAAAAAAGGTTATTCATCACAACCGAGTAGGCTTTATTCCAAGGATGCAAGGGTGGCTCAACATACACAAAACCATAAATGTAATACACCATATCAACAGAAAGAAAGATAAAAATCGTATGATCATTTCAATTGATACAGAAAAAGCATTTGACAAGTACAATATTCCTTTATGATTAAGACTCTCAGTAAAATTGACATAGAAGGATCATTTCTCAGCATAATAAAAGCCATCTATGAAAAACCTATAGCTAACATTATACTTAATGGGGAAAAGCTGAAAGCATTTCCACTAAAAACTGGTACAAGAAAAGTCTGCCCATTTTCTCCACTCCTATTCAATATAGTACTGGAAGTCCTAATCAATATGATAAGATAAGAGAATGAAATAAAAGACATTCCAATAGGGAAAGAAGAGCTGAAATTATCTCTGTTTGCAGATGTCATGATTGTATACATAGAAGACCCAATAGTATCCACACACACAAAAAATTCTCAAAGTAATAAGTGCATACAGTAAAGTGGCAGGATGCAAAATTAACTTACAAAAATCTATACCATTTCTATATACAAACAACAAGCAGACAGAGACAGAACTGAAGAAAATAATACCATTTACCATAGCCACAAGAAGTATAAGATACCTAGGAATAAAACTAACCAAGGAAGTCAAAGACCTCTATAAGGAAAACTATAAAAGCCTTAAAAAGGAAATTGAAATGGATACAAAAAAGTGGAAGGACATCCCATGTTCCTGGATTGGCAAAATTATTATAATCAAAATGGCAATCCTACTCAAATTAATCAACATATTTAATGCAATCCAAATAAAATCACAAGAGATATTTTTCACAGTTCTAGAAAAGACAATCATAGAATTTGTCTGGAATCATAAAAGACCCCATATTGACAAAGCCATCCTGCGCAGAAAGAGTGAAGTGGGTGGCATTTCACTTACTGACCCAAAAATATATTACAAAGCTGTGATAATCAAAACAGCATAGTATTGGCACAAAACCAGACACAAGCACCAATGGAACAGAGTAGAGACCCCAGAAATAAACCCCAAAACATACAGCCTACTCATCTTTGACAAAGGGTACCAGTCAATCCAGTGGGAAAAGGGAAACCTCATTAGCAAATGGTGGTGGAAAAACTGGGTATCCACGTGCACAAAGATGAATCTGAACCCCTATCTTTCACTGTTTACAAAAATCAACTCAAAATGTATCAGAGACCTAAAACCTAAGACTTCAAACCAAAACACTGGTGGAAAACACTGGGGAAGCTCTGGGAGACATTGGGGTAAGCAAAGACTTCTTAAACAAGACCCCCCCCCCAAAAAAAAGCACAGGCAATAATCCCCAAAATAGACAGGTGGGATTACATCAGTTTAAGAAGTTTCTGCAAAGCAAGGGACACCATAATTAGTGTGAATTGACAACCCCTGGAATGGGAGAGAATTTTTATAAACTGTACCTCAGATAAGGGACTGATAACCAGAATACACAGGGAACTTAAGCGGCTTACCTGGAAGAAAATTATTATTCCAATTAAAAGATGGGAAAATGAGCTGAATAAACAACTCTCTAAGGAAGACATATGAACAGCCAAAAACCATATAAAAAAATGCTCAACATCCCTCATCATAAGGGAGATGCACATCAAAACCACAATGAGATATCACCTAATTCCAGTCAGAATTGTGAAGATTAAAATACACACACACACACACACACACACACACACACAATGGTAAGTGCTGAAAGGGATGTGGTGAAAAGGAACACTCCTACATTGTTGGTGGGAATATAAATTGGTCCAACCACTGAGGAGAACAATATGGAGGTTCCTCAAAGACCTTCAAGTAGAACTGCCACGTGATCCAGCAATTCCACGCCTGGGTATCTACCCAAAGGACAGGAGAATGCTCAGTTGGAAAAGTGCTTACATAACTATATTTATTACAGCATTATTCATGATTGCTAAGACATGGAACCAACCCAAATGTCCACAAACAGATGAATGGATTGAAAAAGTGTGGTACATATACTCCATGGAATACTATTCAGCCATAAAAAAAAAAAATCAAGGCCCTGGAATTTGATAGAAAGTGGACAAATATGGAAAATTCCTTTCTGAGTAAAGCCAGTCAGGCTATGAAAGAGAGACATTGTATGTCTCCACTTAACATATATTGACTGTCCACACTCTATGGTAGAGGCTGAAAAACTGGAGGACATAAAAGCATTAAAAATTGTTATGGATACTAGAGACAAAGTGGAAGGAGAGTGTGGGAGGGGAAGAGCGTAGGAAAGGAAATTTGGGGAAAAAAAGAGAGGTAAGACATTTGTGGGGCACAGATATGGTTTATTATCTGTTGATGAGGATATTCTCAACTGGGCTGGACTGAGGTGTATATCATGCTGGGTAAAGTCTCTTTACAATCTAAATGATGTATAGCAATTGAATATATAAAATAATAATAATAAATTAATTTTTTAAAAACCTCAGGACAACATACAGGAAATTCAGGACACCATTGAATGGCCAAATATCTGCATAATAGGTATTCCAGAAAGCAAATAGATTGGCAAAGGCATAGAAAATCTCTTTCATGATATAATAGCTGAAAATGTTTCAAATTTAAAGACGCAAGCAGACATCCAAATACAGGAAATACAAAGAACACCAAATAGGTATACGAATATCCTTTCAAAGGCATAACATAGCCAAATTGGCAAAAATCAAAGACAAAGACAATATTCTAAAAACAGCAAGAGAGAAACACTAAGTTATTTACAAAGGTTACCCCATTAGACTAACATTGGATCTCTCAACTGAAACTAAACAGGCAAGGAAATGCTGAAAAAAAGGACAATTTCTTCCAAGAATACTATACCTGGCAAAATTATCCTTCGAACTCACACTGGGCGCTTGAGTGTGCGTGCCCAAGATCCCGAGAGGAGAATGGAGGAGAAGGGATTGCGGTATGGCCATCCCCCACGGGGGGTGGTTTCTCGCTTTCTATCTCTCTGTCTCTCTCTGTCTTTCTGGCGAGCACATGCCCTATAGCAAAAACCTCTCCAAAAAATAAATAAATAAATAAATAAATTATCCTTTGAATGGGAAGGAGAGATAAAATCATTCCCAGATAAACAAATACTGAAAGAATTTGCCAAAACTAAACCAGCTCTTCAAGAAATATTTAAGGGACTACTACACCAGGAAAACTAAAAGGAAGCAGAAGAGAACACAAAAAAAAACTAGGAAAAAAGGGTAAGTCCACAAATATCAATACCAACATTGACTGTCAGGATTAAGTTTTCCAACTAAAAGACTAAAAATGTAGATTCAACTATCTTACACACAAGCAGGTTTAAGTACAAATTTACCCATTATTTGATTCAGTTTTATCAACAGGTTTCAATTTATATATTTATTATAACCATTACTCACTGTATAAAACTAGATAAAAGAACTCCAAAATGTTATATGTAGCTGAGTCTTTCGTTGGAATTAATTTAACGAAGGCTAAAGGGACCAGCAGATGATGTAATGGTTACATCGCTGGATTTCCACGTAGTTGACCATAGTTCAAGTCCCAGACCCAGTGGCTTCAAACTCATGCAGGACACATGTGCGCATATGTGTTTCTGTGTGTGTGTGTGTGCCCAAAGTCCTAAGAGGAGAATGAAGAGAAGGGATTGCGGCATGGCCACAACCTCGGGGGGTGTGGGGGGAGTGATATCATGCTGTCTGTCTGTCTCTCTGTCTCTCTGGTGAGTGCATGTGCCCTATAGCAAAAATCTAAAATAATAATAATAAGTAAAGAAATAAAGAAGGTTAAAATGAACAACTTTGTAAAGCCTATAAATCACCAAATCAGTGATTTTACCATGTTTTACTTTTAAACATGTCTTTCCAATTTTGTTTTGTTTCTGCTTTTTTGAGAACTTATGTCTTTATGCATAGTACAGTACAGTGTCTTATAAGAACTCACAGTGAGTGAGTAAAATGTTTCTTTTTCTACCTCTTCTTAATGAGCTATTGTTATGTATAACTTTAACCTCCTCTAATTGGACCAATGATACCACAGATCTTTTCAGAATATAAATTCTTATCTCCCATAGTCCTTTACATAGAAATTACACATTCTTCTTTCATTGACTATGTTAAGATTATCTTTATTTTTAAAAAATCCCAATCAATTTATGAGACTTTTTTATTGTCTGATTTTTAATCAATTTGTTTTTCTTTAGTACTGAATTTCACAGTAAAGAATGTCACAGACAATTTTGTACATACTTCCAAAATAACCAGTGAAGTGGGTTTCAAATGTTCTCAGCATAATATAATGTTAAATGTTGAAAATGGTAAATATGTTTATATCCTCAATTTGTTTATTGTACATTGCATACGTGCTTTCAAAGACCATTCTGTATCCTACAAAGATGTGTAATGATTATATGTAAATCATAAATTAGAATAAATATTTTTAAAGTTAAGTACTAAGTACCTTAAAACTAAGTAGCTCAGTGCTTAAATTTTAAATACTGTGGTATTTTCATAAAATAAAATACTCTTAAGAACAGTGAAAAGGAATAAATTGAATTAAAAATACAGAAAGATGTGCACAATTTTACACCATTTCTATAAAGTATAAAATTTATCAAAATAATAATGTTACTTTGCATATTACATTTTATTTGTGTATATACAAATATATATGTATATTTGATTGTTTGAGAATACATGCATATTTACATACATATGCATACACACACATCTAAACATGGGTATGTGTATAGTTCCAGAATTTATAGACATATGAGAAAAGTATAAAGAAGTGTATGAGAATAATAAATTCAGAGCGATGGCAAAGGGTATACAGGAACATCGAGTACACTGGATATATTTTACATAGTAAGTAATTTTTGTATACATTGTTTATCATGTCATTCTTTATATTTAATAATAATTTTCTTTCAAAAATGATAGAATGAGAACACATATCTACTCATCATTGCATTTGAAATCCTTTCAGAATGATAAAAGAGATATTTTTTAAGTGAATCAATTCTCAAAAGCTCCAGAAACAGCAAAAAAAAAAAAAAGGAACACAAATCAGAAGACTAAAAACATGGGGCTTCTTAGACTCATAGAGGGATAAAAATAGAGAAATGTAGTCTAAAAAGGAGAGCTGTCCTCCCTGAAGATTCTTAAAGTACATAGCCATACGCTAAAACACAGCTTAGTTACTAATACCTAGGAAACTCCCCAAAAGCAAATGTTGAATGATTGATTTAATTAATTAAGGGCTCAGTCTGAGACTATTATCTCAGAATAGCTGGGAAAGACTGATCTACCTCTTCCCTCTCGCCTATCCCTCTCGCCCTCATATCACCATGCCTTTCTCCTCACTGTATCAGCCAGCAATGGCTTTTGAGCCCAGTACAAAAACCCAATGATAGGAACCAGCAGTTAGCGTAATGGCTATGTCGCTGGACTCCCACGTAGTCGACCGTGGTTCGTGTCCTGGACCCGGTGGCTTAAAACTCATGCCGGGTGCGTGCACGTGCGTGCCCAAGATCCTGAGAGGAGAATGGAGGAGAAGGGATTGCGGTGTGACCATACCCCTGGGGGGGGTGATTTCTCACTTTCTGTCTCTATGTCTCTCTCTCTCTGGAAAGCACACATGCCCTATAGCGAAAACCTCTCCCCCCCCCCGAAAAAAAAAAAAAAAACAATGATGGGGCCAGCAAGTGGCCTGGTGGTTATGATAGCTGGATCCCACATGGCTGACCATGCAGTTTGAGTCTCAGACCTGGTGACTTGAAAAACACACCAGGCGTGTGTGTGTGTGTGTGTGTCCAAAATCCCAAGAGGAGAATGGACACCGATTATGACATGGCCATCACCACTGAGGAGTGCTTTCTCACTTTCCCTCTCTCTTTCACTGTCTTTCTCAGCAAGTATACACACCCTACACACACACACACACACACACACAAAAAAAAAAAAAAAAAAAAAAAAAATTGGTTTTTAGAGATTTGTCCTATAGGGCATGTGCGCTCGCCAGAGAGAGAGACATTCAGACAAAAAGCTAGAAATCACGTCCAAAGGGATGGCCATGCTGCAATCTCTTCTCTTCCATTCTCCTCTCAGGTTTTTGGGCATCCACACACATGTGCCCAGTGAAAGTTTCAAGCTGCTAGGTCCAGGATTTGAACCACAGTTGACTATGTGGGAATCCAGCACCTAAAACAATACTCCACCTGCTGCCCTCTATAGCAAATCTTTTTAAAAAAGGTTTCTAACCCAAAGATATGTAAAATACGGGCTTTATCAAGCTTACAGATACATTTTCTTGTTTGACATGCAGAACACTTTACTTACTAAACATTTTAAAATAGGGCTGGTCCCATAGCCTAATGGTTAAGGGATCTGGATCCCACATGGCTGATGAGCATGTTGAAAAACATACTGAGCACATGTTCATGTGTGCCCCAAATCCTGATATGATGAAAATTAGAGAAGAAATTACAATGTTACACCACCTCACTGGGGGCAGGGGGTGTTCTCTCCCTCTCTCTCACTCTGTCTCTCCCTGGTGGGAGCATACAGTCTCTGATTATTATTGTTTTTTTAATCCAAATTTTCAGCTTGTCTTTAAAAAACAAAACTGGACACAAAGGATCAGGTGCCCTGGATCTTTCATTGATAAAGGACAGCAACTGCTGATCTGAATGTATGCTCCAAGGCCTAGGGTCCCACCTTTCTGCTACAGTCCCTTGCTTGTCCACCCCCCTTAAGCATTTTTTTTCCTTTTGGCACTAGACCAGCATTTCCCAGACTTTTCTCTAGTGTTTGCTAAACATAGTTTCTTGGGTCTTTTCCCTAGAGATCTGATTTAGTGCTATTATGGGTTAAAGTACATATTTTGAAGTCCTAATCTCAGTACCACAGAATGTGACCTTATTTGTACATAACATCTTTTTTAAAAATTTTAGGTTTTTGTCACATGGTATATGTGCTCACTGAAGAGAGAGAGAGAGAGAAAGGGAAAGTGAGAAAACATTCCTTCCTCCCCCAGGAGTGATGGCCATACCACAATCCCTTTTCTTCCATTCTTCTTTTGGGATTTTGGGTATGCATGCACATGTGCCCAGTGTGATTTTCAAGTCGCTAGGTCCAGGACTGAAACCATGGTCAGCCGTGTGGAAGTCTAACACCTTAATTACCACACCACCTGCTGGCTCCAAGACAGCACTTAATTTTAAAAAGTTTGTCTAGTTCTTCCATGACAGAAAGAGATGAGACATACATGCACACACAAACACACACACACACACACACACACACACACACACACACGGGAGATGGGCATCCTCACTAAGGTCTTCATGCCATGATCCACCCCCAGTTTCAGGCAGCATAGAAAATAGGTAAACAGGGAGCCAGCAGTTAGCGTAATGGCTATGTCACTGGACTCCCACATAGTCGACTGCAGTTCGCGTCCCGGACCCAGTGGCTTAAAATTCACGCCGGGCGCGTGTGCGTGTGTGCCCAAGATCCCGAGAGGAGAATGGAGGAGAAGGGATTGCGGCGTGACCATCCTCCCTGGGGGGTGATTTCTCGCTTTCTGTCTCTATGTCTCTGTCTGTCTGGCAAGCACACGCGCCCTATAGCGAAAACCTCTCCATAAAAAAAAAGAAAAGAAAAGAAAATAGGTAAACAGGCACACCCACAGGAATCTGGTTTGCACAGGGAGGCCTCAGGAAGTGAACTGCAGACCTTCCTTGATGGGTTCATCACCACAGAGCACTGCATTACCACTATGATACCATCTAACCCCTGGACAGGGTCTTTACAGATGCAATCAAGTTAAAATGAGGTCATTAGGGTAGACTCCAATCTAATAGGACTTGTGTCTTGATAAAAATAAAAGCTTAGGACACTGACAAACATAGAGGGAAGATGATGTGGGGCAAAGATGGCCATTAACAGCCAAGGAAATACGTCTAAAACAGATCTGCCTTCATACTCCCTGAAGGAACCAACCCCACTGACACCTTGATTTTAGACTTCAGCATCCAGGATTGTCAGGCAAAAAATCTCTGATGTTTAAGCTACCTCATTTTTAGCCCTTCGTTATGGGAGCCATAGCAAACTCATACAATGAGATTGGTACTATGTCTGGTGATTTGTATTTTTTTTCTTTTTTTTTTCTTGTTTTAATTGCCAGAGGACACATGCGCTCACTGGAGAAAGAGAGAAAAAGAGGAGAAAGCAATTCTCAATGGGGTTGGTCATATCCCAATCCCTTCTCTGCAGAGATACCCTATTGGGATTTGGCACATACAGGCATGTGCACCCAGTGTGTTTTAAGCTGCTGGGACCAGGATTTGAACCAACATTAACCATGTGGAACCCAGATTTCTTAACAACTAAGCTACTGTGCCAACCCTGAATTTAAGTATGAATGAAAAATTCATATTTTTAATAAGAACATCAATAAACATGGCCATGTGTTGAAATAACCTGCAGAGCTTTACAAAAATGCTGATTCCTGGTCCTGGCTCCAGAGATTCTGACCTAGTTCATCTAAGGTGGGACCTTGGA
Organism: Tupaia tana; assembly: GCA_026018925.1. Taxonomy (NCBI): domain Eukaryota; kingdom Metazoa; phylum Chordata; class Mammalia; order Scandentia; family Tupaiidae; genus Tupaia; species Tupaia tana. The sequence continues at coordinate 29,417,791 of JAKSZU010000013.1, forward strand.
ATTAGCACCTTTTAAGTGTCCTCAAATGATTCTGTGGACAGCTATAGTCAAGAACTATCAGTTTGGGAATAATATTCTATGATACTACATTTAATATAATATTAATATAACACTTAGATTTTATTTTACTTTCTTTGATGTTTTAGCTTTCTCTGTATGTAATTTTTGTTTATTTTATTTATTTTTGCTATGAGGTGCGTGTGTGCTTGCTCAAGAGAGAGAGGGAGAGATAACTCTTTAGGGTGATGGTCCTGTTGTAATCCCTTCTCCTCCATTCTTCTTGGAATTTGGGGTGCACACACACACACGTCTGGCATGTTTTTCAAGCTGCTGAGTCCAAGACTTAAACCTCAAAGTTGGCCATGTGGGATTCAGCCACTTTAACTACCACACCACTGGCTGGCCCCTGTATATCATTTTAATAGCTGCCATTTACTGGGTTCCTTAATGACTTGTTGAAGGTCACAGAGATTCGCTAAGTGGTGGTCTATGCAGCAAGGTCTCTCTGCACCTTGCTATTAAGTCTTCCAGCAAAATAGGGGCCAAACCAAATAATCTCTAAGAATAACACATTGGTTCAAAATTTAAATTTAGAGTTCTTGAAAATGTTTTACTAAGTTTTCTGTCATCAGTGTCTATGAGCTCCAGAATTTTCTACTTCTAACTATAAATAACTGAATACATTAGATTTTCTTTCTTTTTAAGGCAAGAAAGCATTAGCAATTCACTTAAATCTATTTGAAAGATAATAAAAAGTAAAGCATCATTATAGCACTTATCAGAAGGTGAGAGAGACAGTAATAGGTTGAAAGCCTATGAGTTGTCTTTTCTTTTTTTGGAGAGGTTTTTGCCTTAGAAAGTATGTGCTTGCCAGAGAGAGAGACAGACAGAGACAGCAAGAGGGAAAGTGAGAAATCACCCCCCAGGGGGAATAGCCGTGCTGCAAACCTTTCTCCATTCTCCTCCTGGGATCTTGGATACACACACACGTGCCTGGTGTGAGTTTCAAGCCACCAATTCCAGGAATCTAGCTGTGGTTGGCCATGCGGGAGTTCAGTGACATAACCACTATGCAATCTGCTGGCCCTGCGTTGTCATTTCTAACACATTTAATGAGACTCAGTGGTTTAGATAACCATTGCCCCTAGTGCCCTGAGTTTAACTGTTCCTTGCCTAATACACCCATCTTACCAAAGCAATTGGTTTAAAGATGTTTTACTATAAAACATGAGTCATAAGCCATATTTTCCTCATGATTCCTGCCATCCTATTACTAGAAAGATCCTAGTATGTCTTTGAGAGTTAATCTATTCATTCCACTTCATACTCATTGAGGGTCCACTAAGCCAGATACTAGACACTAAGCCAGGTCCTTGAGATACAGTAGGAAACGGACAAACCATCTCCCTGCCCTCATGGAGCCTGTAATCTAGTGGGTGATGATGATCCATGAGAAAACATTAAATAAGAAAATGACAGATTTTGAAAAATTATATAAAAAGTAAAAAGAGGATGCTAAAAAATAACCTTCTGGGAAAAGGCATTTTCAATAAAGTTATCATAGAAGATCTCTCTGGGGAGGGGATACATGAGCTAAAACCCAAAGATTAACAATGCAATGAAGGAGTGGGGTGGTGGTAGCTGGTGACATGATGGTTAACATAACTGGATCCCACCTGGCTGACCCTGCAGTTCAAGTCCTGGACCTGACAGCTTGAAAAACATGCTGAACACATGTGCATGCATACTCAAAATCCTAAAAGATAAAATGGAGAAGGGATTGTGGCATGCCTGTCTTACTTTTTCCTCTTTCTTTCCGTCTCTCTCCAGCAAGTGAATGTGCATCTCTGACTAATTTTTAAAAAGAGGAAGAAGAAAGTATTAGGGCTAGCCCATGGTGTGGTGGTTAAGATAACTGGATCCCACGTGGCCAATATTGTGGGTCAAATTCCGAACCCAGATGCTTGAAAAATACGCCAGGCACATGTGCATACCCCAAATCCTAAAAGCAGAGAGAAATGGAATAAAAGGGATTGCAGCATGACCATTCCTCATGGGGGATGTTTCCTCATCTCTCTCTCTCTCTCTCTCTCTCTCTCTCTCTCTCTCTCTCTCTCTCTCTCTCTAGCAAGTGCATGCTCTCTGGCAAGAAACAAAACAACAAAAACAAAAACAGCATTGAGTAGGCAAAGGGCTGAGGAACAACAACCCAGGTGCAGGACAGAGTTAATGTAAAGTCTTTAAAGTGGGAATGAGCTTAGAGTGCTTGAAGGACAGCGAAGGCTGGTGTGGCTAAAAGATCTTGAGTAAAAGATCCTACTAGACAAGGCTGGAGGATGTGCCGGCCACGGACTGTATGGGCCTCAGTGCTTTGTGCGCTGAGAATCTGAGCTCTACTCCAAGAATAATGGGCAACCAAACAAGTGTGCTAAGATGTCTATTTGTGTCCTTCATTAAACAATCCCAGTTTTTCATGTACCACCTGCCAGGGGGGCCAGGCTAGGAGTGGTAAGGGTGAGGTGGAGACCTGTAGCAAGCATCACACGTGACTCTGGTGAACTGCCAGTGATAAACCATGCTCTGCAGATCACAACCCCAGAGAGATGACCCATCCCAGAATTTACTTCTCCGATGACCATTTTTTTCCTACTCAAATAATAATAATACATCAACAAGCAACTCATTATTTACACTTAGATAAAGCAGCGAGTGTTATGAGCACACCAGCTTCTAGAAAAGCCAAGCAAAAAATGTGTAACTTCCAGGGTTCAGTTCTGAAAACTACACTGGTTAAGAGGGCAGTTATGGGGACCAGCAGTTGGCATAATGGCTATGTCACTGGACTCCCATGTAGCCGACCATGGTTCGAGTCCCGGATCCGGTGGCTTAAATTCACACCAGGCGCATGTGCGTGCGTGCCCAAGATCCCAAGAAGAAAATGAAGTAGAAGGGATTGCGGCATGGCCAGCCCCCCTGGGGGGTGATTTCTCGCTTTCTGTCTCTCTGTCTTTCTGACAAACACATGTGCCCTATAGCAAAAACCTCTTAAAAAAGGGGTGGGGGTAGCTATGGAACCCAGAATGAATCATCTACCTGGTTTACTCTTAAAATACCCATAGAGATGTCTTACAAAAAGAACGTTTCTGGGACCAGCAGGTAGCATAGTGGTTTAGGCACTGGACTCCCACATGATCGACCTCGGTTCGAGTCTCAGACTCAACGGCTTGAAACTTGGGCTGGGTCCGTGTGTATGCATGCCCAAAATCCTGAGAGGAGAATGGAGAAAAGATGTGGCATTTCCACCCCTATGGGAGGTGATTTCTCACTTTCTCTCTCTCTCTCTCTCTCTCTCTCTCTCTCTCTCTCTCTCTCTCTCTCTAACAAGCTCACCCTATAGCAAAATCTCTCTAAAAAAAAGAAAAAGAAAAAATATAGGAGGTTCCAATAGAACTTCAAAGTAAAAATATCCATTAACACATAGACAGGTCTTAATTTTCAGTAAATATCGCATGGTTGAATCAAACCTGGACCTCCCCTGGGATCCCAGCCTGCAGAGCAGTGTCTCAGCAGTGCACACCATCAGGGCTGGGCCAACAAATACTGTGGTTTTTTTTTTTTTTTTTTTTTTTTTTACTTTTTATTTTATAGTAATCATAAATTCACAGTAAGTTGCAAACATAGTACAGTTAGGTCCCCTGTAGCCTTTAACTAGTCTTTCTCAGTGGTTACATCTTATGTAACTGTGGTACAACATTAACATTAAGAACTTGACCTTGGGGGACCAGCAGTTAGCGTAATGGCTATGTCGCTGGACTCCCACATAGTCGACCACAGTTCGAGTCCCGGACCCGGTGGCTTAAACTCACGCTGGGCACGTGTGGGTGCGTGCCCAAGATCCCGAGAGGAGAATGGAGGAGAAGGGATTGCGGCGTGGCCATCCCCCCTGGGGGGGTGATTTCTCGCTTTCTATCTCTCTGTCTCTCTCTGTCTGTCTGGCGAGCGCACGTGCCCTATAGCAAAAAACCTCTCCAAAAAAAAAAAAAAAAAAGAACTTGACCTTGGCACAATGAGTGTGTGACATCTAGTCCTATGTCATTTTATGATATGTATAGATTCAAGTAAACCCACTGCAATCAGGAAACAAAACTTTTCCATCACCAAGACCTCCCAAGTGCTACTCTTCTGCTGATCACTATTTGTTTTCCAGCCCTATGACTGTCATTTTGAGACTGCTTGATCAGACTTATCCAGTGTGTGGCCTTTTGAGATTGGCTTTTTCCTCTTAGCACAACGCCCTTAAGATTTATCTACATTGTATATATCAATAGTCTGTTCCTCTCTTTTTTTATTTACTTTTAGTTTATTTTTCTCTTGAGAGAGAGAGAGGAAGAGACTAAGAGACAGGGTCCTTCCATTCTGCCATACTCCTCTGTACCAACCCTCTAGCCAGTCAGGACATAGGTGTGCATGTAGGTATATCTGGTGTATTCAGGGCGACTCAGGATCTGAATCCTAGGCCTTCCCGTATGACTCCAGCTTTGCTCAAGTGGAGCATTACTGCCCATGCCCAAACTGCAAGGCCTGTTCCTTTTCACAGTGGAGCACTAGTCCATAGTATCAATGCTCCAGTTTTTTTCGTTCATTTGTTTTTTTAACCATTTACCTACCAAGAAGCATTTGGGTTGTTTGTAGTTTGGGGATACTAAAAACAAAACTTTTGCAATTATTTATGTACAAATTTTTGTATGGACATGAATTTTTACTCCTCTAAGATAAATTACCAGGAGTGTGATTATAGGTCATATACTAAGTATGTGTTAAGTTCTTTAAGAAACTGCCCATGTATTTCCCAGAGTGGTTGTATCATTTTATATTTCCACCAGCAATGTATAAGAGATCTAGTTTACCCTCATACTTGTCAGCAATTGGTATTGTCATTATTTTTTATTTTATCTGTTGTAATACATGCGTAGCAATAGCTCATTATCGTTTTAATTTGTACTTCTCTAATGGCTAGCAATGCTGAACATCTTTTCATGTGTCCTCACATGAAAAAGACATGTATCTCCATGTCTTTTTTTTTTTTTTTTCTTTTTTTGGAGAGGTTTTTTTTTTTTTGCTATAGGGCGCGTGCGCTCGCCAGACAGACAGAGAGAGACAGAGAGACAGAAAGCAGGAAATCACCCCCCAGGGGGGATGGCCACGCCGCAATCCCTTCTCCTCCATTCTCCTCTCGGGATCTTGGGCACGCACGCACACGCGCCCGGCGTGAGTTTAAGCCGCCGGGTCTCTCCATGTCTTTTGTCCATTTTTTAACTGGATTATTTGAATTCACACTTTTGAAAAGTTTATGGATTTATTTTGGAAATGCAAGTTTGTTTTGAGGGAAATGTAATATGTCTACTTGATGATATTGTGGATGTTAAATGTAGATACAAGAGACAAAATGATGATAATACTGCAACAACTATTGGGAGTAGAGACAAGGTACGACTTAGGGCCAGCCCCATAGGGCCGCAGTTAAGAGCTGAGGTTAGAAAGCTGGATCTCACGTGGCTGACCATGATGGTTCGAACCTGAGGCCCATTGGTCACTCTGGCACATGTGCATGCCCCAAATCCCAACAGGATGGGAAAATTGAGGAAGGAGGATTGCAGAAAGACCACACCTGCCGTGAGGGGGTGCTATCTTTCTCTCTCTCTCTCTCTCTGGCAAATGTGCACGCTCTCTGGCAATTAAAAAAGAAAAGATACAAATATAAAAGGGAAGAAGAAAGAGGAAGAAGGAGGAGGAGGAGAGAGAGGAAGTGGAAAGACAAAGGGAGAGAGAAGAGAAGAAATAGAGAGTTGAGGGGCAGGGAGGAGATAGGGATGGATAGAGTAGGAAGACAAGTGGGAGAGGAGTAAGAAATATATTGGCTCCTAAAAGGAAGGTGAAATATGTCAAGGCCAAGTACACCCTAGAGACAAGGGCTTTTGTCAGGGCCTAGAAGGTACCACCAAGGCAAATGGTCAGGATATGTTAAGTTTTAGATATTGTTAAACTGAACTATAACCCACGAAGTGGAGAAGACTTTGACTCCCCTTAAATCTAAACTGAGCAACAGTGGTAATATTAAAAGAAAATTAGAGAGGCCACCAGGTGCCACAGTGGTTAAAATGCTGGACTCCCACATGGCCAACCACAGTTTGAGTCCCAGACCTGGCAGCATGCTCTCTCACTTTCCCTCTCTCTCTCTGTCTTTGGTCAAATAAAATAAATAAATACATTTAAAAATTAAAGCAAATAATTAAAAAAAATTAAAAATAAATTAATTAATTAAGAGAATTAGAGTCAAGGGATATAATTTTCTTAGTTTATTTGTTTTATGAGACAGAGAAAGAGAGAGAGAGAGAGAGAGAAGCACTGCCAATAGGGTCTCATGCTTGCTACAATCTCCCCTCAATCTTTCCAGCCAACCAGGATCATGGGTGTGCATACCTAGCATAGACAGGTTGGCCCAGGATCCAAACTCGTCTTCCATATGGCTCCAGCATCGCTTGAACTGTACATTACCTCCGTGCCACCAAGCAAGCCTGAGATATAATTTTTAATCCTGGTTCTACCAAATACTGATAACCTCTGACCAACTTGTTCATCTGAAAACAGGGAAGTCAAATCATCTACCTCTCCTATCTCTCAAGAGTGTTATTATCGAAGACATTTACTAGAAAGCACTTTAACATTGTAAGGTATTCTACAAAGAAAAGTTGTGATTGCTAATACTATTATATTCAGTACTCTTTACATTTTAGTTAAGCTTAAATATTCAGTCAATGATGCTGCAACACTCCATAAGGACTGGAAAGAATCGGGCGGGATTGAGAGAGGTTAGAATTAATGGCCTGGGAAGCTGTGGCCCAGGACAGCCTTTGGTGAGAGCTCTCTCTCCATCCCTCTCTTCCTGTCATGGCAATAAGAGGAAGCCCGGGATCATCCAGCAGGTGGTGAGACAGGAAATCCCTAAAGTGGTTTCCCATCATCCTGGTTCCTCATATTTCACCCTCTCTTCCCAATCCTATTAGACATCAACTCAAAGGTATTCTCCTTTCCCAAAACCATCACTCTGATAAAAAAAAAACCTCATTGTTTCATGCCAGAATTTCTGTATCAGCCACAGCTCCGCAGTCCACAGGATTTCCCAAAACCAGCCTTTCCTGATTTCACCGTCTCAGTCAAAGACACAGCTAGCCTTTCAGTTCCCAAATTTGAAATCACCCCTGAATCCTTCTACTACCACCCAAGGCCACATTATGACTTTCATGGGCCCTAGGCATGTTTGCCTTCATAGGCCCATTAAAAAATGCACACACAGGGACCAGCAGGTGGCGTGGTGGTTAAGGTGCTGGACACTCCCACATGGCTGACCACGGTTCAAGTTCCGGACCTGGCGGCTTGCTTTCTCACTTTCTCTCTCTCTCTCCCTCTCTGTGTCACTCTCTCTGGTCAAATTAAAATAAAATAAATGAATAAATAAAATAAAATTAAAATGATTCTTTAAAAAAAAAAATGCACACACACACACACACACACACACACACATATGCGCACACACAGACAACTGTATTTTACAACGTATGGATATAAAAATGGATATAATCCAGACTAAATTCATTATATATATGCATTATTGTATTTCCCCACTTTGAGATAAAATAAAATTAAAACATTTCTATGGCTCCTGAAAGTATCCTAAGCCCTTGGCACTGTACGTATTCTGCCTAATGGATAATTGTGCCCTGCCCTTTCGTAATCCCACTTTTCACTAAGATCCACATCTATGGGACAAAGTTCTAACTGTTTATACTGAAATTCATAGCCTTCAAAAATCTCACTGCTGGGACCAGCAAATGGCATAATGGTTACGTTGCTGGACTCCCACCTAGTTGACCATGGTTCAAGTCCTGGACCCAACAACTTGAAGCTCTTTTTGGGTGCATATGTTTGCATGCCCAAGATCCCAATAGGAGAATGGAGAAGGGATTGCAGCATGGCCCTCCCTCCTGGGAGGTGATTTCTTATTTCTTTCTCTCAGTCTCTCTGGTGAGCTCACATGCTGTATAGCAAAAATCTCTCTCAAAACAAAACAAACAAACAAACAAACAAAACAACAAAAAAAATAACCTCACTGCTGTTCACCATTATAAGTCATCTTGACTCCACTTTCCCAGAAAGATGTTTTTCTACCAAATTGGCCTCCCCCTTGTTTATTGAGCACAATTGTTTCTGCTACCATCATTAGAGTTACTTCTCTTGTGTGGTATCTCCTTCCCAAAAAACTTTGCTTTAATGTCTGTCAGTCATATGAGGTCCAATTCCATTTCTGGCTTGAGAGAGACAGCGTGGGATGGCAGGAGAGCACAGAGTCGATCTAGAAGGGTCGAGTTCTAGCTCTGCCTTGACTGTGCAGTTACTTTTCTTCACTTTTTAAAAAAGAATTATTTTATTTAAATTCATGTATGTATTTATTTATTTTAATTTGATCAGAGAGGGATGGAGTGAAAGAGAGAGAGAGAGAAAGTGAGAAAGCAAGCTGCCAGGTCCGGGACTTGAACCACGGTTGGCCATGTGGGAGTCCAGCGCCTCTAGCCACCACCCACCTGCTGGCCCCACTTTTCTTCCTTTCTAAAATCATAATAACTAGAGTTTTTTAAGATTACCATGAGGATTGCATGAGACACAGTGCAAAACAAAAAACCCTACTACAACTCAAGGTTTTCTATACTTCCTCTGTGACCTGTGTCCCTTGATCAGAGGCAATGACATGAAGGACACCATGGCTATGAATCAGGAATTCTACAGCTCCAGAGACTGGTTCAGACAGAAGTACTAGAACCAAGAGAGGTAAGTCAGTCTCTAAAATATATCTCTAGTCTTGGGAAGGACAAACCACTGTTCCCTACACAATGAAAGAAGCCTAGTGTAATCAAAGTGTGGCCAGGTGGTACGATGGTGACCCTGGGATGGTGGCAGATCAGAGGCTCAGGTTTGGCCTTTACTGTGGGCAGGCAGGGCACTCAGTCATGAAGGCAGTTGAATGGAAAGTCCACACTGTTGGGCTTATGCTTAGTCCTGCCCTGGCCACCATGGCTACTTCACACACAGGCTCATTGAGAAAGCACCAGAGGGGCTGAAGAGAGAGAGAAACAGACACTCAGAGGACAGGGTATCTGGCCCTCTCACCTATTCAGAGCATCCTCTGTAGTACATACACTGCCTTTTCTGGAAACGTTCCATTCATCTAACTCTCTTCTAAGCCTTCATGACACCAACTTCCTTATATTGTTTTCTCCAAGTCCCTAATAAGCTGGAACACTTGTTCACTATTCTTTATGAATCATTTGAGGTCTGAACCGTCTCTTCTCTCACACAAAGTGGACAACTGGATGCACTGCTCCAAGTTCTGCCCCCGGGGAGGAGTGTCCCTCTGCCATGGTCTTTCAGGGCCACTCCTAACTGAAGCTGTACTAGGGAAGCCAGCATATCTGGAAGATCCTTCAGTAAACCAGGCCCATTCTCCTCCATCCAATGGTCACAGACATCTTCCCATGCGGCCATGTGTATGAGGGAAGGGAGGGCAGCAAGGCAGTGGACCAGCACCCGGAGGCTGACCACCTGTCTGTGCAGCTTATGTGACTTGCGGGCCTGCATGAGACTGATGACATCTACCGTGTCCATTTACAATGGAATGCTGCTGCACATAGTTTGATGGTGCAGTGAATACTCACTCTCGTTCATATTGGATAGTTGGGATCACACAAACACAGGGTGGCTCATGGTAAGGCTTTTGGGCATTACAGAACCCAGGAGCTAGTCGAGCTATTTCCAATAGCTGCCAGAAGTTCGTGAGTCTCCTGTCGAGGCTTGCCAGAGATTCCACAAGACCTCTCTGTCCATCAGAGATATTTTGAGCATCATCAAGCTTGCTGGGTCATAAGGCTCAAGTGGCAGGGCAGCTCGAAGCACAGGCTGTATCTGTTTCAGAACCCTTTCCTGCTCTGTATCCCTCTCACAACTGTCAGCTGCACAGTTCACTAGGTAAATGAACTGAGGCAGCAGCATGCTCAAATGTGGCCTGTGTTGCTTTCCAAGTCCAGAGAAGCCCAACATACATTGTGCTTATTTATGGTGGTCAGTGCAAAGTACAGCAATTTACTTCTGGCTTTTAGAGAGAGGCATGCCACTCATTCAAATAGCTCGCCAGTGACAGGCCCCTGCACATTCCTAGAATTTATTACCACCCTCTGGCACACATGTGACTTATTAGGACATCTAGGGTACACACTACTTCTCATTACTCAACTAGCATTATGTCATTATTGCAATGGATTAGTCTGATGCTAGGTAGAATATCAAAATGATCACAGTCCCTTTGGACTGTTTTATAAGAGACCAGAAGAATTCATATGGACGAAAGGCCAGGGTGTAGAGGTATACTATTTCCCTGCCTTGGAAAGATAGACTGCTTCAAACTGCTTCTGACTTTTATTAATGATGAGAATGGGGGAAAAAAGAAGTAGCATTTTCCAGATCAATAGCTGTCAGCAGATACCTAGGGCCAAACTAATTTGTTCCAGTAAAGACACAACATCCGGATCATTGCTATGTTAGGCATCTCTGTCTGTTTAAGTTCACAGTATTACATACTCAGATTTCATAACTCATCTTTCACATAGTCAGATTTCATAATTCATCTTCCATCTTTTCATGTGTCCTTGTCTTTTTGCGTCCAATTTGACTCATTCAAGGGAATCCTTGGAAGAACTCCCTGGTTCCCTTCCAAGGGGGTCAGCGCAAACAAGCTTGATGATCTGATGGTCCCCTATCCACAGATCTTTCTGGAAGTGTATTTTCATCACTCTTCAGGTCTAAGGGTGGTAATGGTGCCATGCTAGCTCCAGGGTACTCTACCATGCTTTGTGGATTCCCTATACTCTACTCATATCCTTGTCAATAGTGCCTTTAGTAAACTCTCAGATCCCAGGTGGCTCATGTACATGTTAAGCTTGAGAAAAACTCTTCTATGATTTAAGAGGTTCAAATATAAAACCATGATTCTCAGTTTGTGTACCCAACATGGCATCAGCATCATTTGGGAACTCAGATACAAATTCTTATGCTGGACCTACTGAATCTGAAACTCAGGGGGTAAGGTCCAGGAATCTCTATTTCCCTAAGTTCGCCAGAGGATTCTAATGCAAGTTCTTGTTTGAGACCTATTGTCCTAGGTTTTCATGATTTGCTTATGGCCTGTAGTTAATTATATCAAAATGGTGGAACACCCCTGGCATACCAAAGAGCAGTACTTAACAGTAAGCAACCTGCTCATGCATTCTCTTACCCAACAGTCACCAAAGCATTAGGAAACGCTTTAGGAGGGAGATATCCGAATCCTTGAATAGCTGATGGCTGACCTAGAAAGGCCAGAGATGAACTTGAGGGATGTTGCAAAGGGAAAAGGACACCTAGTGATATAACCTATGTGGGTCAGCTTCCCAGATTACACACTAGGGTAGAGCAGGTCAAAAGTCAATATGGAGGGACCAGCAGTTAGCGTAATGGCTATGTCGTTGGAATCCCATGTAGTCGACCGTGGTTCAAGTCCCGGACCCGGTGGCTTAAAAACATGCCGGGCGCGTGTGCATGCATGCCCAAGATCCCAAGAGGAGAATGGAGGAGAATGAATTGCGGCGTGGCTATACCCCTGGGGGATGATTTCTCGCTTTCTGTCTCTCTGTCTCTCTCTGTCTGTCTGGTGAGCGCACGTGCCCTATAGCAAAAACCTCTCCAAAAAAAAAAAGTCAATCTGGAGGTGGCCATCCCCCACAGAGGTGATTTCTTGCTTTCAATCTCTCTTTCTCTCTGTCTCTCCGGCAAACACACATGCCCTGTAGCAAAAATCTCTCTTAAAAAAAAAAAAAAAAAAAAGTCGAACTGGAGTGACAAACAGAAGATACATTTGTTCTTTTTGTTTGTTTCTTTGTTGTTTTTAAGGTTTTTGGCATAGGGTGAATGTACTTGGCAGAGGGAGAGAGGAAGAGAGAGAGAATGAAAGGGAAAGTGAGAAATCATCCCCCAGGGGGATGGCCATCCCTTCTACTCCGTTCTCCTCCTGAGACTTCAGGCATGTATACACGCACACCTGGCCTAAGTTTCAAGCTGCCGGATCCCTTATTAGAACCACAGTTGACTATCTGGGAGCCCAGTGCTCCAGCCACTATACCACCTGCTGGCCCTGGTATATTTTTTCTTGTTGTTCGTGTACAAAATTATCTGAGAAGGCCCTGTAGTGCAATAGTTAAGCACTATGCAGAGGGAGCCAGATCCCACATGGCTGACTTGTTTGAACCCCAGTCCTGGAGGCTTGAAAAACACACCGTGTGTGCACGTGTGCCCGGGATCCTGAAGGAATGGAGAAAAGGAAGAAGGTGGATTGTGATGTGACCAAGCCCCACTGGGAATACTTTCTCTCTCTCTTTCTAACATGCACACATACCATCTGGAATAAAAAAGAAAAAGAAAAAAGATATCTGGGAGAGTAGTTCCATATCAGAATACAGAGCTTTTTTGGGGAAATATATTATGTACTGTTTAAATGTTCCATCTTTTATTTAATCTTATATTGATGGACATTTAGGTTGCCCCCAACTTAGATGTTATTAGTAGTGGGCACCATTGTCACCACTTTTGCAGTTCTGGTAGCAATACAGCAACAATAGGAAGGAGTTGCACCAGGCTTCAGTGGGTCCCAGAGAAGTGCTCAAATGGATTTCAGGAGAAGCAGCACAAGTGTTAAGGGCAGAGCTCAGAAATACACTAGTTAACGGTTGCCTACCCCACAACTTTCAAAATGAACTTTTGTGTCTTCAATCTCCTCAATTCATTATAAACTCCTTGGGGACAAAGGCTGTGTCTTATCCTTCTGCAGATCTTCCCCTAGGACTTGGGACAGTTTGGCATGAGTGAATGAATAAAGATACTTCGATATTCAGAGCTAAGCATAACATGTCCATAGACCGAGTTACAAAGAGCAATAAAAATGATCTAAAAATAAAGAAACTGCCATATGTATTCTACAGATTCCAACAGAAAGACGTCAAAATGACTGGAACATAATGACATGGAGCCCAGAGTTTCAAAATGACTGAGTCAGGTAAAACTCTGACAGCATTTCGTACAGTCCCAGCTGAATCAGGGAAAACTCTGGCAGTTTTCGTACAATGATTTCAGCGCTCCTTGAGTGATTTCATAGGTAGACATCAGTCAGTCCAGCCCCGATTCTTGATTAACAGTGCTCTCAGTGCAACTCACTGACATCAGATGGAGCGGCAGATGGCTTTAAAAGGAAAGCTGAGCAATGGAAGGTCACTTCCCGTCTGTCACGATAAGGCTCCCTTTCTAACAGACTGTTGTGTATTCCGCTAAGTGACTCTGGTTTTACTTCCTTAACACATTTTCCTCCCTGAGTGCCCTTCTAACATGCCTTGTTTTGATGATGAATGGCTCAGAACAGTTTGCAGGGGTTTGTCTCTGACACAGACTGATTCTTCTCATCTCACCTTGATTTGTTAAGATGCATCTGACCTCCTGTCACTGATAGGAGAGGGGATGAGGTCTTTTTCAGCAGATAATAAAAAGCAGGCATTTTGAGTCTTAGATTCTATTACAAGATTTGAGGAGTAAGGATGAGATAGCGGAGGGTTTCTGTAAGAGAGTCAATTACCCAAGTGTACCGTGGAAGAATGTGGGCCCTGGACTCATTTAAACATTCCAAACAAATCAAAGTTTTAAACAAACAGAGACCATGCAATTACCTTATCAACCTGGAACCACAGACATTGATTTATATACACACACACACATATATATTTATATTTATATATTTTTATATACACATACATACACATATTCTATGTATATCTATATATACATAAATGTATATGTATATATGATTATATTACATATATGCATGTATATGTATGCATATATGTGTATATATCAATACATATATGCAGAAACAGGTATATGATACATATAAATAAATAAACTTAACATCAATATAAAGTCAAAGTGCTATGTGTATCTCTTAGTGATCACAGATGGCATAAAAAAGTAATAATCTACCAAGTGATAGGTAGCTGATGTTCCATTACTCTTCTTCTTCTTTTTTTTTAATTTGCCAGAGGGCACGTGAGCTCACCAGAGAGAGAAAGACAGAGCAGGAACGGGAGAAAGCATCTCTATATGGGATGTGGTCACACTGAGACCTCCATTTCTCCATCCTGTTGTGATTTGGGGCACATGCACACATGCCTGGAGTGTTTTTCAAGTCACCAGGTCTAGGACTCAAACTGTGAGGTCAGCCATGTGAAAGCCAGCTCTCTTAACCACTAGGCCATGGTGTGGGCCCCCCATTACTCCTCTTGAAAATTACAGTTAGATTTTCAGAAACCTTTATTACTGAAGAGTAACATATAGACAGCAAAGTGTACTACAAATTTAAGAGTACGGCTCAGTATCTATATGCATAGTGTCTGTATATGTACTTAGGTACATGTACACATGTACATGACTGTCACCAGGTCAAGAGTAGAACATTCTAGCACTTTAAAAGGTTCTCTTGGGCTCTCTTCTAACTTTTACTACCCCACCCTAAGGGTAACCAGTACTGATCGCAACTGCCACAAATTAGTTTCAGCTGTTTTTGATTTTCATTTAAAAGGAGCCCAATAATATTACTTTTCTGTGTTCATATTTTTAAAATTGTTATATTGTAAGATTCAGCCATATCCTTGTGTGCCTCAGTAGCTTATTCCTTTTCATTGCTGAGGAAAATTTTATTGGATGTGCATATCACAATTAATTAATCTACTTTATCATTGATGGACATTTAATTCCTTTGAAAAAAATGAACAAATTCCAAGTGAATACTTAACAAATTGCACTCAGATATAAATCACAGAATAATCCTTACCAGAAGTTAAGAAACAAATTTTTCTCATCCTCATGAATATGTAAAGGCTGTTTTGAAAATGCCTTTTCTTCTCTGTTATAGCAGCACCTAGTGGCTTAAGAAGGCTACAGGTCTAGAGATGTACATTTGCAACTTGGGAACACTTTTAGTTTCAAAAAACCTCAGAAATTATTTATGAAAGACAAACACTGGATATCCCCACTCAATATATCCCAAAAGTCTGCACTCCATGTCAGAAACTGAAAGGTCTGAATATATAATAGTAGGGAAGACAAGTGTAGATTCCAGAGACTGTATGGGAAAGGAGTGGATAGCAGAGATAAGACTGTAACAGACATAAGAATGTAAAGTTCTCCAGTGAAAATGATGTATATGGTAAGACCCTTGATTTGATTTTGGTGTACTCCATGTATACTTTGGAAAACCATATTGTATGCTATAGAGGTATACAATGATTAAATGTGAATAAGAAATCGTACAATTTTTTTTTTAATTGGAAAAAAAAAAAGCTTAAGAGAGCATCTAGTCCAATAGAACCATGTACCAATATCTGGACTCTACTTGAAGCCATTTGAATCAGAACCTTCAGAGAGAGTGAAGGTACTAAAAGTTTTCCAGTGACTTTTTTTTTTCATACACACACACACACACACACACACACACATATATATTTAAAATTTTTGCTATAGGGTGAGTGCACTTGTCAGAGAGAGAGAGAGAGAGACGGAAAGTGAGAAATCACCCCTTAAGGGCGATGGCCATGCCCTAATCTCTTCTCCATTTTCCTCTGCCCCAGTGACTTTAATGTGCAGCCAAGACCTACCAACTCAGGTCTGTGCTCTCAAACTTTTGTCATACATCAGAATCACCTGGAGGCCTTGTTTAAACACAGATTCCTGGCCCCATCCCTTGACTGTGTTTCATTAGATCCAGGATGGAACCCAAGAATTGGCAATTTTAACAAGTCCCAGGTGATGCTGCTGCTGCTCATCTCAGGGTCACATTATGAAAAACATTGATCTAGACCAACTCTGTTATTCAGAGAACCTGGAGGTCAGACAGTCAAAGCAATTTGCTGTGGTCCTGGAGCCAGTTAATGACAAAGTTACAAACAGAACAGAGGTCACACAGTCACTTTCCCTCTCATCTGATAGATTCAATATTGGATTTTGCTGAAGGTATGCCATTTGAAGCTATGTTAAAAGAACATTTTCCCTCAACAAAAAATAAAACAGTAAGTTTGAAGGAGTGAGGTAATGTTCTAATGTTCTTCCATAAACCTATTTGCACAAACATAAGGCTCCTGACAAAACGCAGATCATGTGCTCTAGAACTAGGACTTGAGAAGGACAAGGGAAATGGGCTGTGGGCTTTCTTTCAGCAGCCTGAACGCCAACCCTGCAACTGGCAGGGGTGCATCTGCCCTCCAGCACCCCCACCTCCTCCCCTCCGTTAGACTTTTCCCTCCAAGGCTGAGCTGTTGCAACATTCTGGCCTACATGGTCATAAGTCACTCAGTCAAGAAACATCTCAGCCCACAGTTTATATTTGTTCCACATCTCTCTAAAAACACAAGATTTTACTCTGTCTTTCTGTATGTCCCTATGGTTGCTACAGCTCACTCACAGTTGCCTCTTACCATAGGATTTTCTCAAACATGTCCCAGACAGTTGCAACCCACACCTGACATTAGATATCCCTGTGCCTAAGGGTCTGCAGTACAGCAGCTGCAGGCTGGCCGTGAGCCCATCCTCCTAGCTGTGTTCAGTACTCTAATGACATGTGCACTGGCAGCTTGGACCGTGGCCTGCGGAGCCACTGCAGCCTGCCATAGTGGCTCCCAGAACTACATCAACACACATCATGTGGCAGACAGCTTCACCAGTGGGGCGGGGAATCTGAGCGTTAATACTCGTCACAGGTGATTCCGATGATCATCCAGGTCTGGAGACCACTGCCCAATATCCTGCTGGGCATCTAGTGAGTAATCATTAATCCCCTAGATGTTTTTCTGGGGAGACATTACACAGTGATTCACAGTGTTCACAATTTGGGGCCAGGGAGAAAATATTTTCATCTCAAGATTCAAGCAGAAACTGATTCTTTCTACCCAATGGGAATAAAGAAGAAAGGGGGGGGGGGAATGGATCAACTGGAAACTACAAGTTCAGGGCAGTTGCATATAATTTTTAGTATTTTAATAGAAACCTGATTCAGACTTTTTTTCCCCCCATAGGGCATATATGATTGCTGGAGAGACAGAAAGTGAGAAAGCACCCCTCAAGGCAGGCGGCCACACCACAATCCCTTCTCCATTCTCCTCTCAAGTTTTGGGCATGCATACACACATGTCCAGTGTGTTTTTCAAGCCACCAGATTCAGGACTTGATCCACCCAATTGGCTGTATCAGATCCAGCCATCTCAACCACCACACTACTGGCTGGCCCAAACTCATTTTTGAATAAGGTTATAGGCAAAGACATGAGGACTCTCTGATATGAAGCAAAAAGCAGTTAGTCCAATGGTGGACAAAGGCAATGTGGGAAACAAAAACAACACCCCCAAACAGGGATCTAACATGTACAGAAGGATCTCTGACATCACAATGGTATATCACAATTTTCTTAGGAAGAGTCAGAGGCTGGTACCATCATTCACATTTTAACCGTATTGTTTATTGTGTACATAGCTTTCATCATTGAAGGTAGGTCCAGTTACTGTTTTGTTTCCTTTGTGAATCCACAATTGAACCACCTCCTTTATGTATGTTTATTTACTTGCATGCACACGCAGTAACACACCTACATATATACATACACTCAGTTATGGGGACCCCACTTAGATGGAAATATAACAAAAGCCATTTCTTCACATTATCAGGGGATACCACTTCCCCTCCCCTGCCAGAGTCATGCCGGCCACACCCACTGTATACCCACCAGAGGAGAAGACAAAAATCATTAAAAGTTCACACCAACTTATTTACCGAGGCCATGTGCTAGACTGCCATGCTCTCTCCAAGTCTACCAAGTCTGAAAATTAATTTAATCAAAACGGCATACACAATGATTGTTCTACAATTTTCATACATAAGGCCACAGATAGCCAGAAGGGGCAGTGAGTAGCCTGTCAGGCTGTAGGACTCCAACTCTGTCACTACCAGAGGGACTAGTGTGTCTCCATGTGTTAGTTTGTAATGTGAAGGATATTTTTAATTGATATATAACAAGCTGGCAGAAAATATTTCCAAGTCATATCTAACATGAGACTTGTATCTAGAATATATATAAAGAACTCTTACAACCTAATAATAAGAAAACAATTCAAATTTTTAAAATGTATACAATATCTGAATAGATATTTCATTGAAGATAAATGATTGGTAAACACATGAAAAGATGCTGAACCAGTATCACGAGTTAATAGGAATACACAAATTAAAACCACACATTGAGACTTCATACCCACTAGAATGGCAATGATCAAACAAATTGACAATTACAAGTATTTGTGAGAATATGGAAACTCTGAAATGTGAAATCTTCACATACATCTGGGAGAACTGTAAAATGCTGCAGCCATTTGAAAAATAGCTTGATAGTTACTGAAAATTAAACCTAAATTTATTAGACAATCCAGCAATCTTACTCCTCAATATTCATATACAGGAAAAGAAGAAAACATAGAATCACACACTGTATGCAAATGTTCACAGCAATGGTATTCATAGCTGCCCAAAGAAGAACTATTCCAAAATCATCCATTTATTTATAGTCTTGTATAGGGTATGTGTGTGCACTAATAGAGAGACAGAGAGAGAAAAGAAAAGTGATAAATCACCTTCCAGGGAGGATACCCACACTGCAATCCTTTCTCTTCCATTCTCCTCTGAGGACTTTGGGCACACAAGTATGTGGGCCTGGAGTGATTTTCAAGTATTGGGTCTGGGACTCAAATTATGTAGTTGGCCATATGGGATCCAGCTGTCTTAACTTCCATGCCATCTGCTGGCCCCGAAACAATCCAAATTTAAATGGGCTAACAAAATTCAAATGTCCATACAATAAAATACCGCTCAGCACAAAAAAAAAAAAAAAAAAAAAAAAAAAGGGAACCACAGGTCCATTTTTATGTTGTATATATAACATGGCTACACTGCCCCCCCCCCCAATGTTATGTTAGGTGAAAGAAACCAGACTCGAAGACTATACGTTTTATGATTTCATTTCCATGAAATGTTCATAAAAAAGCAATTTTATAGACACAGAGAGGAGACTAGCTGCCTGGGGCTGGGGAGTGGGAATGGGGAGTGACTACTAATGGGCATAGGGATCTTTCTGGAGTGATAAAAACGCTCTAAAACTGGATTGTGATGATAATTGCACAATGCTTGTACATTTACCGAATCATTAAATTATACACTTAAAATGGGTGAATTTTATGACATGTAAATTATACTCAATAAAGCATTTAAAAAGTAGAGACAGAAATATTATACTGAAAAAAAAAGCTTGTATAGAATTTTACAGAATTTATTGCGCAATGAAGAGCAATAGTTTTATCAGTGGCTTCCAACCATTTCCAGGCCAAGAAACTCCACCTTTCCTTTTTTCAGTTTCACTATAGGGCATGTATGCTCACTAGAGACAGACAGGAAGAGGGAAAGTGAGAAAGCACATCTCGGGGAATGGCCACAATGCAAACCCTTCTCCTACATTCTCCTCTTGGGATTTTGGGGATGCATAAACACGTGCCTAGCATGCTTTTCAGTGTTGGGTACAGGACTCAAAACTATGCAGTTGACCATGTAAAGTCCACCTAACTAACAAGAATCCCTGTTTAAAGCAAAAACAGTAACAGTCCTGCAATATTTGAATTGAACCTTAAGTGTAAATTGAGAAAATACTTAATGTAAGGAATACTGTGAACTCTGTAATAATTTTAACTGAATTTGCATTTAACTCTTCACATCTGCGACCTATAAAAATTATAAACAGATATGCAAAATCCATTCTTTAGTCAGCCCACTGAAAATGCTGAGTGCAAGAGGATTCATCAGGACCTTCGTATAAGGGGTTCCCTCAGGGAGCAGCAGCCCCAGAGTTGAAACTCTCAAAAGCTTTTTTCCTACTTAATGCAGCATTGAAGGACAAAAAGAAAATTAAAATGACTAGTTTGATTCTCTATTTTTAGTCATCTCTGTGGTCAGTTTCCAGTTAGGAGAAACTGATTTACTTTTTGGGCCACAGATACGTCCCATATGTGGGCAAATTGTATTTGACAAGTGGATCACAGAAAAAGAGGACTTCAGGGCCAAGATGACAACACCACAGTAAGACAAAAGGCTCTGTGAAGCAACCCCATGTGGGCAGGTTCGCAGTTCAAGTCCTGAGACCTGAGTACACCAGGCACGTGTGTGTCCGCAAGCTGGGGCTGGCTGAGGGCCGGGGGTGGAGCACAGCACTGGGACCCTAACAGGGTGCTCTGTCTCTTGCTCATAGAGATTAATAAATTTTTAAAACAGAGAGATATATATATGACTGGAAAAGTAGAGGCTGACTGGTTGGATGCTTGTCCGCACACGTTATGGAGATGTTTCGTGGGGTCCTATTTGGTCTCCAATCTAGGGCCCATTTCAGTCCTACCTGCTTGTGTCATCATGTGTGTGTACTGCAAACCTTACGTAAGAATGTTGGTGACCTGCAGAGACAGCCTGCTCCTTCGTGGAGTCCTTCGTCTGGGATTTTCATTTTCTGTAGAATACCCTCTCAATCTTACAGGCAGTACCGTAGTATCATGAAGCACTTCCCGCACTTTCAGTGGAGGACTTCCCACACATAAATCAATCACTTAATAGGATCTGAAATGTACTGTTTTCATTGCCAAGAAATGGATTCCAAAACTCTTTCCAACTTATTTACAAGAAACACTTGTTTGTTTCCGTACGCCTTGTTTTTGTCACTGTCCGCTGGCAGCCATTCACACTGCACCTGCCATGTGTCAGCTGGCAGCCACAAGTGTTGCAAAGGCGAGAAACGTGGGGGAAACTTATTTTTAAACAGTGTGTAACTGGTCAGTTTCTCTTCCAAATAGTATGATTGGTATGTTTTTGAGTGAAGTATTAAAAAAATACACAATTCTCCCTGTGTTTCCAGACTTTCTGGGCACTTCGTAGTATGTTAATTACATTTTTTTCCTCCCAGACTAACAAGTGGACCTATTGCTTTAGAGTATTTCACCAGAAAACATACTGGGTATATACAATAGTTTAAACACCACTTTTTTCTGATGTTTCCTGACTTTGCGGACATGTTGTAACACCGTCTGCTAACGGATGTGTTCGTTTTTTCTTGTGGTAGACCATCTTTTCCAAACATTAGCTGAACCTGGCAATTTCCCCAGGATTAGTTCATTTCCTGTATCAGTCATTTTGGTTATTGTTCGCGTGTTTGCCCTTCCTAACGGTAAAAGGAATACAGAACTCTTACACATTAAAGAAAATATATTCTACAAATGACTTTGTGATATTACATTATTAAATTTTTAAAAAGTGGAAATACATAAGGTCATACTCAATGATACAAAGTTATTTGCTTGTAATTTAAATTTGCAAATGTATTTCAAAGTAGTGGAATATGCTTTTCTAATTCACTTCCTATGTTTAGCTCATAGTGCAGTTTTAAAATATGAATTTGTTGATGAATTGACTTACCAAAGTTTCTTTTTTTTTCAGAGAGGTTTTTGCTATAGGGCGCGTGCGCTCACCAGGAAGACAGAGAGAGATAGAGAGACAGACAGACAAAAAGCCAGAAACCACCCCCCCAGGGGGTATGGCTACGCTGCAATCTCTTCTCCTCCACTCTCCTTTCGGGATCTTGGGCACGCATGCACACACGTCCGGTGTGAGTTTAAGCCACCAGGTTCAGGACTTGAACCATGGTCGACTACACGGGAGTCCAGCGACACAGCCATTACGCTAACTGCTGGTCCCACCAAAGTTTCTTAAATTTGTGTGTGTATGTGGGTGTGTGTAATGTGATCAATTAATTAGCAAAATGTTCTTAGTTTTGACAAAGAAATAAATGAATTTGGGACCAGCAGGTGGCCTGGTGGTTAAGACGCTGGATACTCTCACATGGCTGACTGCAGTTCGAATACCGGACCTGGTGGCTTGCTTTCTCACTTTCCCTCTCTCTCTGTGTGTGTGTATCTCTCTCTGGTCAAATTAAAATAAATTAATGAATAAATAAAATTAAATAAATAACTATTAAAAAAAAGAGAAATAAACGAATTTGTAAAGTTGTTACTGTGCTTTTTCCCTAAAGCTTGATATTGCATATTTGTAGATGGTGTTAATGAAGGGTCTACACTCCAGAAGTATTAAAAATAGCCAATAGCAAGACTGACATTTCCTATATAAACATTTTCATTGGAGAGATTTGCTTCTTTTTCAATGTAGTAGGAATTTTATTATCAAGGTTTCTTTCCTTTTCCTTCATCCAATGATTTTTAGTTTACCTGATTTCCACACTCATAAAACCTGTTAGGATAATTTGAAAGAAAATGTCTAAACCAAAAATTACAGGGCCCAAGTAGTGGCACTGTAGTAGTACAACTGAATCCACACAGGAAACGTCCTAGCTTTGTGTCCTAAAACTTCCCTAAGCACACCAGGCATGCATGTGCATGCCTGTGATTCAGGTCAGCCAAGACTGGGATGGATTACAATGAGAAGACCTTGTTGGACATACCTGGCTCTCTTCTTCTCATGGAAGATATAAAGTATAAAAATATTGGGGCCGGCAAGTGGCGTGGTGGTTAAAGGCGCTGGACTCCCACATGGCTGACCACGGTTCAAGTCTCGGACCTGGTGGCTTGCTTTCTCACTTCCTCTCTCTCTCTCTGTCTCTCTCTGATCAAACTGAAAAATAATAATGATATAATAATAAATAAAAAAGTTAAATAAAAAAAATAATTCTTTAAAAAAATATTAAACTGTAGCATTTGTAAATATTATGGCGTTATACTCTGGTAATTCTTTTTTTTTTTTTTTGGAGAGGTTTTTGCTATAGGGTGTGTGCAGCCAGAAAGAGAGACAGAGAGACAGAAAGTGAGAAATCACCCCCAGAAGGTATGGTCATGCCGCAATCCCTTCTCCTCCATTCTCCTCTCGGGACCTTGGGGGCACACACACACACACACACACACACACACACACATGCCAGGTGTGAGTTTAAGCCACCGGGTCTGGGACTTGAACTGTGGTCAACTATATGGGAGCCCATCAACATAGCCGTTACGCTATGTTGATGGTCCCGTCATGGAGTTATACTATGTCATGAGTTTTCTATATAATTACTCACAGTAACTTCAGCTATGGAAATCACTGTCTTCATTTTGCAAATAAAGACACACACAAGGTACCTTCACAAAAGCAAGAAAACTGATCCAGGGTCCCACAGTAGGACGAGGCAGCAGCAGGATTCAAACTACTTGCTACTTCCAAGTCACTTCACCTCCTGCTGCCCGTTAAGTGGAGATTTACATTGTTTTCTTTCAAGGTATGAGTACACTATTAATTTTTAAAATGTTATTATTTTAAAAATATATACATATTTTTAACAATTTTGTCAGAGGGCTTGCCTGTTCGCCAGAGAGACATGGAGGCATAGAGGGGGAAGCAAAAAAGCACTCTCCCATGGGGAACAGTCACGCTACAATCCTTTTTCTTCCATTTCTCCTTCCTATTGGGATTTTGGACATGTACACACATGCACCCAGCATATTTCTTAAGGCACTGAGTCTGGGACTTGAACTGCACAGTGGGCCATTTGGGATCCAGTCACCTTAACCACCAGGCCATGGACTGGGCCATTATTTTTAAACTGAGGTAAAATTTACAAACAATAATGTAAACATATACTTTTTATTTTTAACATTTTAAAATTCCTAATATATATATATGTGTGTGTGTGTGTGTGTGTGTGTGTGTGTGTATATGTTAGAAAGCAAAAATTACAAAATGTGTTTTGTGGATAAAGAGAACTTTACACTTCGTTAAATGTTTCTTTCCTTTGCCCCTCCCACTCACCATCTACCATCCACTTATATAGAAGTAAATTCAATCTTTTGTATAATTTTGGGTAGTAACATCTTTTGGAAAGTCTTGTGTTTTAATTTCTTAAGATGTCTACATGTGAGATTAGAGGCTTAAATTCTTCTGTATGAATAGAGACTGACAAAATCATGGGACTCCCTGGTATATAACTGCCTTGAAACCACAAGTTTCATGAGTAAAAATTGTGAAAATCATCCTGCAAAATTCAGTATTACTGATAAATCTAAGCAAAATGAATGACAAATATTCTATACCACAATTATACAGCACACATCTGTAATCTTTTCATTTACGAAATGTTGCTTTAGAGTAGAGCAATTATTCAGTACAAGATTTATGTCACAAGGAAAGGGAAAGATCTAGAGAGGATATAAGG
Source organism: Tupaia tana (assembly GCA_026018925.1). NCBI lineage: Eukaryota > Metazoa > Chordata > Mammalia > Scandentia > Tupaiidae > Tupaia > Tupaia tana. Next base: position 29,442,299 of record JAKSZU010000013.1, read on the forward strand.
GAAGGACAGGGATGTAAGGTTGTTACAAATTTCACTTATAACTGCATTAATGTAGCTGAAGTAATGCAGGTATGAGAGATACAGACTTTGCTCTTCACTGGGGTTTATTATCTTTATGACTTTATCAAGTTTCTTAACCTCTGAGTCTTAGTTAAGCCATCTGAAAAAGAGCACTTGGATTATTGCTGTTTAACTTACATGTTTTTTAAAAGGCTATGTAAATAACCTTTCATTTCTTTCTCCTTACAATGATGACGATATCAGGAGATAATCACTACAATTTACCTTCCCAACTACTATATATCCAGCACTGCTGGTGAACACCCCTATTTTTTCCACTGTGCAAGAAAGTCTCAACAGTGCATCACCAAGTCAGAAAGATCACAGGCCTTAACGTTTCAAATGTGGCTATCAGCCATTGTGGGGCGGTGTTAGCTCCAGCTGTAGCATGCACTGGTTTATGCTGCTACCTGACAGCCATGGCCACATGGGAGGCCTGGCCTTGATTCCCCGCCCACCCTGAGAGCTGGGCACTTTCACACATGGCTGCAGTGCCAGCTATTTGGGAGGTTGAAACGAGGGGCTCACAGCACGAGATGAACCCTTTCTCTCTCTTTTTTTTAGCTTTATGTGTTGTTTTTGTTCTTCTTCTGTTTTTTTGTTTGTTTGTTTTTTAGCTGTAGGGCATGTGCACTCCACAGAGAAAGACAAAGAGAGAAAAAGGGGAAGTGAGAAATCACCTGCTAAGGGGGATGGCCACACTAGATCCCTTTCCTCCTCCTGAAATTTTGGGCACACATATGTTTCTCAAGCTGCCGGGTCTGAGACTCAAATTGTGAGGTCAGTCACATGGGGCCCAGTCACCTCAACCTCCATGCCACCTGCTGGGCTGAGACCTGGTCTTTAAAACAAAAAAAGTTGGGCCAGAAGGTGGTGTACTGGTTATAGCACTAGTCTCCCTCATAGCTGACCGTGGTTTGAGTCCCGGACCTGGCAGCTTGAAAATAACACGAGGCATGTGAGTGAGCATGCCCAAAATCCCAGGAGGAGAATGGAGAAGAGATTGCAGCATGGTCACCAGCAGTGGGGGATGACTTCTCATTTTCCCTTTCCCTGTCTCTGTCTGTTCAGTGAGTACATATCCTTCGGCAAAAACCTTAAAAAACAAAAATCATGTTTAAATTTAGGTGCACTGGTAATGTTTAAAATCTAAAGCATTCTTCAGTAATGCCAAGAGGTCTTCAGAAAAAAAGAGAAAGTATAGCACAGGTTGTCTGAAACGATGGAGACAATGCAAGGTTGGCAGAGGGACTGACTGTTCACAGTAGCCTGGAATGATGGCATGGGAGACACTGGAGTTCTCCATTCAGTGACTCACATACTACTCTCACACATACTAACTAACCCTAATGTGCAGAAAAAGGAGTTCTGGGAGGATATGACTGCATAGGTTCAAACCCTATCAGGGCTACAAGCTCTAGAATGTAATATGCTCCTCACAAGCATATTCAGGCAGGAAGAGCCTGGTAGAAAAAGTGCCTTATTTTTGCCAGCAAGGTAAATCATTCCCGGGATCATCCAACAGAGTCACCTGACGTGGCTGGCTACACCTGGCAGCAAGAGGCTGTGTAAGATAGAACCTGACAAAAGTGTACTATATTCTGGTGACTGGAAAGACAGACAGGCATGGGAATGCCTTTTTTCCCATATGCAATTAATTGTGTTATAGCTGATGATCAGAATCAAATGAGGAGTGGGACTGAGCTATTCCAGATCAAATGAATGACAATATCTCAAGAATAAGAATTTTCTTAAAAGGACCTCACATGAACTTATCCAGCCAAATATTCAAGCACAACAAGCTAACTTACTATATTACACTGATTGATTATGTTAAAACAAAAGCAAGGTTTGGGCTGGCAGGTGGTGCAGTGGTTAGGGCACTGGACTACCACATGGCTGACCATGGTTCAAGTCCCGAACCTAGCAGCTTGCTTTCCAATTCTCCTTTTCTCTCTTTCTCTTTCTCTCTCTCGGTCAAATTAATAATAATAACAAGATAAACAATTCTAAAAAAAAAGAAAAACAAGGTCTCCATCACATTTCTACATTTTGAGTTCTGATCAAAACTAGTTTTAGATGAGAATAATTCCTCAAGAAATATAAAAGAACTAAACATAACAAAGTCTGCTTGAAAAACAAAACCACCTTTTTTAGCAGTAAAGAATGAAATGCAGCTGTTAAAACAGTCACTAGGTGATGCTCTTTGTTAAATTTCTCCCCTGATTAAGTAATAATTCATTCATATGGGAAAGAACTTATGTGAGGTCTAACAATAACTTAGTTGGCTCTTTTAAAACAGTACAGAAAATAATTATATGCAAAAAAAGAAGTCACAAAAATTTATGGGAGAATCTGTTAAACTATTGATATAAGCTCAAAATATTGAGACGTCAACACTATAAACATGGTAGCCCTGTCCAAATACTTTTGACTTCATTTTCTTTATTATCTTGATAAAATATTATAGTTTGTCAATTGAGTTCTTCAGGATTTTTTGATTTATTTCTAGGCTACATATTTTTTGGTGTCACTGAATCTAATGAGTCTTTGCTATTTTTTGCTGAACTATTTTAAAGTAAATGGACATTATATCCTGAAATATTTTAGTATACATTTCTTTTTTTTTTTTAAAGATCTTTGCTATAGGGCGCACGCACTTGACAGAGAAACAGAACGTGAGAAATCACCCACCCGGGGGGATGGCCATGCTACAATTCCTTTTTTTCCATTCTCATCCTGGGATTTTGGGCATGCATGCACACACGCCCAGCAAGAGTTTCAAGTCACCAGGCCAGGAGTAGAACCATGGTCGACCATGTAGGAGTCCAGTGACATAACCATTATGCCATCTGCTAGCCCCTCAGTATACGTTTCTAGGATAACATTATTACACTTAAAAAATATTTCTTAATATCATCTATTACCAAAAAACACGCAATAAACATAAAAAGGGGCTTAAGCTTGGTTAAGTATACACTAATAAGACATACTATTGAACACACAAATCAAATTGGTCAAAATTTAAGTCTGATACCAAATGTTAGGAAGGATATGGAGCACTGAAACTCTAATACATTATTGTGGGGGAGGGAGATAAAAGTACCTCTGAAAAAGCTGAGTTTTTTATAAAAATCATTCTTTCTTTCATTTTTTTTTAAAATAAGGTACATGTATCAGAGAGAGACTGAGAGGGAAAGTGAGAAATCACCCCGAGGATAGCCACACCGCAATCCCCTCTCCTCCATTCTCTGGAGATCTGGGGCACGTGCACACATGTCCCTGGTGTGATTCTCAAGTTGCTAGGTCTGGGTCTTGAACTGCACAGTAGGCTAAGTGGGATTCAGCTGTCTTAACCTCCATGCCACTTGCTGCCCCCCAAAGTTTTATATTATATAATAAACTGAAGAGCTAGTTGGTACAGCAGTAAAAAGCTATTCAGCAACATGGGATCCATATGGAAGACTAGATTTGGCTCCCTAGATGACTCATAAGTGCTGGGCAAAAGCCCGTGATCCTGCCTGGCTGGGCATGCTGGTGCTGGGGGCAGTGGATGGTGGCATGAGACCCTTTTAAGGGTGCTTGATTTTTTCATGAAAGAAATAAACTTTTAAAAAATATTGAAGATGCATGTTCCTGATTCCCTGTACCACTGCTATGTATATGCCTAACAGAAATGCAAGCATGGGTACCGAGAGACATTATATAATAATGCTCTTACCAGTACTGTTTGCAACAAGAATAATTCGAAATAATGCAAACATCTCTTAACATCAGAAAGGATTAGTAAACTATGCTATGTAAATACATGAAATGAGTAATGTAAAATGAACAAATTATAGCTTTTGTAACAACATAAATCATCTCGAATTTTATAATAAAAAAATGAAGAGATAAAAACAGCATGCACAGGATAGGTCTATTCCTATAAGTTCAAAACAATGCTTGTCACTTATTTTGAAACGGTTCAGCAAATAAAGTATACCTATATCCATAAGAATGTGGTAATATGTTCAAACAAGAATTGGGAACCTAGGTAAAGAGTATACTTCGTATTATTTTGCTATTTTGCTGTAGGTTTGAGATTTTTCAAATCAGAAAAGATAGAAGAGAGTTAAAAAATCAGAGCTAGCTCATTTATACTGTTTAAGAGTGCCAACATGGGTAGTAAAACAATAAAGAAAGTGATTATTAAAATTCAGGATTGTACCAACTCTGAGAACAGAGACAAATTTGCCATGAGAGCCTGATGGGAGGCTCCTGGCGCTAGCTGGTGTACACAGCTGCCTTCCCTTTGTAATGATTAATTCCAATATGCACATCAACGCTGCTTTGTCTGTGTGTGTACTCCATAAGAAGAAAAGGTGAAAACAACAATGATGACTTATATAAAACTATTTTCAGAGGAACAGCAGTTGGTGTGATTGCTATGTCACTGGACTCCCATGTAGTCAGCCATGGTTCAAGTCCCGGACCTGGTGGCTTAAACTCACACTGGGCGCATAGTGTGTGTGCGTGCGCAAGATCCCGAGAAGAGAATGGAGGAGGCGAGATTGCGGCGTGGCTGATTTCTCACTTTCTGTCTCTCTGTCTCTCTCTGTCTTTCTGGTGAATGCACGTGCCTTATAGCAAAAACCTCTAAAAAATTTTTTTCTTTTCAATGAAAACTGCTATATACTTGTAAAACATTATTATAAAAAATAAACTTTTTGCTTTTTAAACAAACATAATTAGAGGAGCTTCTGCTCTGTGGATCATTTGCTCCTAAAAGGTACTTACTGAAGATCAATTTTTGAGGCTAGCAATATAATAATATCATCTTTTTTATGTGAAGTAGTTCTACAATCATCAGGCTGAATCTTGTTTGACAATCTAGTAATATGTTCTTCCATATAATTCCTATGAACAGTACTATGATACTGTAATGCTCATTTTAGCAAATATGCCAGCATATAAAACTTAAAAAAATGTGTTATAAGAAAACTCTGGGAAAAAATCTTTATACTATATACATACCATACATAATTCATATACTGTTCAAATACAAATGTTGCCCATTTTCTATAGGTTTTTCTGATTTCCTCATTAGGATTTCACAGATTCTTTGTGAAACTGAAACCCTCAAAGGCAGAGTTGGTCAAAATTTCATGTTCTCAAACTGACTTTTAATATATTTATATTAATCCACTGGACTGTCATCTTCTGTGTCATCTAAAGCAATATCAAACTCTAAATCATCATCACTTTCTTCATTTCTTCTGCAACTTCTTCTCCAGTTGGGACTTAGATTATTTTCTGTCTTTTCTGGTTCTTTATTAATCCTAAAAATAAAAGAAAAAATTTCTAATTATTTGCCAGGCTTTCATGATTTAACTAGATAGAATGAAAAGACATTTACCATTATATTTCTCAATTAACAGGAGTCTAATGAAATAAGTATAGAGAAAACGGTCCTTGAAGACAAACTCACCTCAAGATCCAATCAATTACAATACTGCTGGCACCGAAGTAGCCTCAAAGAAATTAATACATGATGTCTGTCCATTAAGGAAAAGTTACAAGCAATTTTTCTGTGATAAATGCGAACGATGTGGGTAAATATTTTATTTTCTTAAAAATATAATGTTTCTGGGGCTGGCAGGTGGTATGATAATACGTTCTGTTAAAGGTGCTGGATTCCCACACGGCCGACCACAGTTTGAGTCCCAGACCTGATGGCTTGCTTTCTCACTTTCCCTTTCTCTTTCTCTGTCTCTGTCTCTCTCTGGTCAAATTAAAAAATAATAATAATAATAATAATAATAATGGAAATAAATAAATCTTTTAAAATATATAATGTTTTACTTCTTTTGTAAAAATTTAACAAATGATTATGGCTTTTTTCCTGTTAAGTAGAAAAAAGGCTACATTACTGTGATATATTGCAACTCAAAATTAAGAGCTACTCAATGTGCCATCAAAAGAAAGAAAATCCATGTATCAGTTATTAACACTAAAATCCAAGATAAAGGGAAATACTCACGGAATAACAATTTCTTCTTTCTTTCCACATTTTGCACAAACTTCAAGTTCACAGGCACATGGTCTACACATTATATGGTAAGAGTCCTTCACTGTCTTCTGTAAGCATTTAACACTAGAAGTGGAAAAGAAACTCAAATATTAATTTTTACTAATTACCCAAAATTTATTTACTGAAATAGGAAGCATAGCTAAATGTATAGGTAGAAAGCCTAAAATTCAAAACTTCTAGATTTCAATCTCAGATATTTACATTATGTTAAAGTAATTACATGGCATTACTATTTAGCCATTTACAGCTGAAAAAGAATAGTATTTGATATGTATTTATTTTCTTAAAGCTTTTAGAAAGTGTCATTAAAAACATGATTTTTTGATATAAACAAACTATATTTCCATATGCTATCAACGAACAATATAAAACCAAATAAAATACTTAGGAATAACTTCACCAAAAGAACTGTAAGAACAATAGATACACTGAAAACTATAAACATCACTGTAAGAAACTAAATACCTAATTATATGGGAAAACATCCCTTGTTCATGGACTGGAGGACTTTCATATGGTAAAACTTCCCAAACCTATCTACAAATTCAATGCAATCTCAATTAAAATTGCAGCCAGCTTTTTTTGCAGAAATTGGGAAGCAGATTCTAAAGTTCATACAAAATACTAAAGACCCATGGGACCAGCAGTTAGCATAATGGCTATGTCGCTGGACTCCCATGTAGTTGACCACAGCTAGAGTCCCGCCAGGTGCATGTGCATGCGTGCCCAAGATCCTGAGAAGAGAAAGGAGGAGAAGGGATTGTGGCGTGGCCATTCCCCCGGGGGGTGATTTTTCGCTTTCTGTCTCTCTGTCTCTCTTTATCTTTCTGGTGAACGCACACTCCCTATAGCAAAAACCTCCCCCCCAAAACAAAAACAAAAACAAAAAAAACTAAAGACCCAAGATATCCAAAACAATCTTGAGAGAGAAAAATAAAATGAGAGGATACATACTTTGATTTCAAAATACACCACAAACCTACAGCAATCCAGGCTATGTAATACTGACATAAGACAGGTATATAGGTCAACAGAAAAGAATTGAGAGTCATGAAATAAATTCCCTTTCCTGTTGGTCAACTGATTTTTGACAAGGATGCTAAGAAAATTGAATAGGGAAAAAAGTCTTTTTTTTTTCTTTCTTTTCTTTTTCATTTTTTTTTAAGGCCACTAGTTTTTTTTTTTTTTTTTTTGTTCATAGTTATTTATTTAATTGTGTTTATTCATTCTTTTTTTTTTTAAATTTGGTCAGAGAGAGAGAGAGAGGGAGGGAGAGAACGTGAGAAAGCAGCAGGCCACCAGGTCTGGACTTGAACCGTGGTTGACCCTGTGGGAATGTCCAGTGTTTTAACTACTATTCCATGTGCTGGTCCCAAAAATCAGTCTTTCCAACAAGTAGGGCTGGGAAAACTGGATATCCATATGCCAATCAATGAAGCTGGTTGGCTCAACCACAGCAGTACAATGGTAGCACAACACTCTGCAATGCTGAAAGCCATATGCAAGATTAGGGTTCAGTTCCTGGGGCAATCTGTAGTATGCTGGAAACATCTGTGTATGTGAGCACCTGCATGTTCCCCTGCCCATGCTTCCGACTGGCTGAGAAGGATAAGGGTAGGGTACTACATGAGACAGCTTGAACGGTGCTTGTCATGCTAGTTCTATAGTGCAATGGTAAAGGAAGCCAAATCCCATATAGTCAGCCATAGTTGGAAACCTGGCCCCGGTGGCTTGAAAAACAAGCTGAGTCATGTGCTTGCATGCCCCAAATCCTGATGGGATGGAAAATGGAGGAAAAAGGCAAATCATTGCCTCAATCGGAGGGTGCTGTCTCTCTGATGTGCATGCATACCTCCGGATTTTTTTTTTTTTAAAGAATTTTGTATTTTACTATATTATTTTTATTTTTAAAAATCTGCTATAGTGTACGTGCCCTCACTAGAGAGAGAGAGTGACAAAGCAGGCCACCAGGTACAGGACCTGAAACACAGTCAGTCATGTGGGAGCCCAGCACCTTAACTACCATGTCACCTGCTGACTCCCATTTTTTTTTAAGTGCTTAATCTTGCCTAATCTCTCCCTTCACTAAGAAAAGAAAATAAGGAAGGGAGGGAGGGAGGGAGGGAGAAGCAATCAAGCAAAACCAATTAACTGCTACTTTAATTCCATTTTTTTTCCCTGAACTTTTTGAACTCCCCTCCTATATGACATTCTGTAAACGGCATGAGTACAGGGAAAGAAGAGATCACTGTTTGCCAGTGGGTAGGAGGGAGGAAGGAGTAGTGACCATAAAGTGACAAAAAGGAACATTTTAGGGTAATGAAAATATTTTATATCTTGATTGTGATTTTGCTCTCAAAAATGTATTTGCCAAACTTAGAAAATTGTAAACTATGAAGGGTGAATTTTACTGCATTAAAATCTACCTCAAGAGTCCTGACTGAAAAATAAATCAGAATTAAAAAAAACACCTCTTTGATACATAATCTAAATGAAAATATTCATTAACATATTTTGGTTAAATTATTTTTGCATGTTTGTAATTTAGCATTCCAAAAACATGTACTTTTACTGTGACATAAAAAACAGATTTTAGGGACCAGCAGTTAGCATAATGGCTATGTCGCTGGACTCCCATGTAGTCGACTGCGATTCAGGTCCCGGACCTGGTGGCTTAAAACTCACGCGGGGCACGTGTGCGTGTGTGCCCATGATCCTGACAGGAGAATGGAGAAGAAGGGATTGTGGCGTGGCCATCCCCCCTTGGGGGTGATTTCTCACTTTCTGTCTCACTGTCTCTCTGTCTGTCTGGTGAGCGCACGCGCTCTATAGCAAAAACCTCTTCAAAAAAAAAACACAGATTTTTAAAAATTTCATACCATTAGAATACACACAGATAGGGACCAGCAGTTAGCGTAATGGCTATGTCGCTGGACTCCCACGTAGTCGACGGCAGTTCGAGTCCCGGATCCGGTGGCTTAAACTCCCGCCGGGCGCGTGTGCGTGCGCGCCCAAGATCCCGAGACGAGAATGGAGGAGAAGGGATTGTGGCGTGGCCACCCCCCCCCCAGGGGGTGATTTCTCACTTTCTGTCTCTCTGTCTCTGTCTGTCTGTCTGGCAAGCGCACGTGCCCTATAGCAAAAACCTCTCCAAAAAAGAAAAAAGAATACACACAGATAAAGATCCAATAATCTAAATGGATCAGGAAAATTTTCATGCTTTTTGGCTTCAAGTTTTTAAAGTTTTAGAATAATGTCAAAGAAAGGCTGTCAGCACTGGCAGGTGGTGTGGTGGTTAAGGTGCTGGACTCCCACATGGTGACTGGTTCAAGTCCTGGATCTGTCAGCTTGCTTTCTCACTTTCTCTCTATCTCTCTCTCTTGTCAAACTGAAGAATAACAAATAAAATAAAATAAATAATTCTTAAAAAAAAAAAAGTCTGTCTTGGTTATATTAGTCTGAGATTTCAAGCAAATTAGAGTATGTTTACATTTCTATGAATATTTTGGTTCAAACTAGAAATCCCTGGGTAAAAAAATCTTTACATATTCAAGCTGCTGAGTTAGCAATAACTAAATAACTTGAAGAACTATTCATAGAACTGTAGTGTTAAAATTTAAATGTAGAATGGGCTCTGACTATAAAACATCTGTTTTGTAGCAAAGCAAGGATATGGATACACACACATACACACATGCATTTACAATGAGATACTTCCTTTTTATGAATGTGAAATACATTTGATCCTGATCTTAAGTATGAGAATGGCTTAGATATTATTTTAAAACAAGAGGTATGTATTCCAAATTTTCATAAAACCTATGAAGAATCTTAAACAAGCTTTAAAAACAAGTATAAATTCTTTGATCACTCTGGTATTTTTTCATATAAAATTTGTAGTATTAAAAGAACTACATTCACCTAAATATAATTTTTTTTCATATTTTCCTTTTAAAGAGCTACATCTTGAATATTTTATGAGTCCACTGCTAAGAAAACTTCAGAGATGTTAAAATAATGATAGTTCTGCCTTCTTTTTATTTCTTTAAGGAAAACATTTCCCAATGGAATACATTTCCTAGAAACAATCAATCTTGACCAAAAATATACCACAAGTGATCGTTTTAGAGAAAACCGTGGTCACATAAAAACAGATCACTCCTATAAACCCTAATAACTGACAAAGGAGACAATAAGACACATTTCAAAAATGTTACCCTTTTTTTAATTATGAAAAAGGACAGAAAAATTAAAAGCTAATAAATATTCACTTTATCTGTCCTCAAAAAAAGTCATAGAAAATGAGTATTATGAAAAAGACTGTCTGTGAATTTCCTTTTTTTGTTACCAAAATAAACTTTTATTTATTTATTTATTTACTTATTTATTTATTTTAGTTTTGGTATAGGGCATGTATGCTTACCAGTAAGAAATCACCTACCAGGGGAGGTAGCCACGCCACAATCCTTTCTCCTCCATATTTCCTTCAGGATTTTGGGTATATACACACATGAACCTAGTGTAATTTTCAAGCCTCTGGGTCAATATTTGAACTGCATAATTAGCCAATTGGATTTCTACCTTAACTACCATGCCACCTGCTGGCCCAATAAACTTATATTTAATTCCATTTGTTCCCATAAATTTTTTTTTAATCCCCAGCATATGTGAAGGTGAAAACAAGGGATAGAATTTGAAGGTTTCAATGGACCACTATAAACACCAAAATATTAACATTTTATTATTTTAAAAATGAAATAGGGAAGAATACCAGTTTGGGAATCAAAGGAGTGGTGATTCTACCTCTAGCATTTATTTTTCTTTCTCTCTTTTTTTAAGCAAAAGGATATGTGTGCTTGCCAGAGAAAGGGAGAGGAGAAATCGTCCCTCAGGGAAAATGGTCATGCCACAGTCATTTCTCTATCTCTCCCTCCTTTTGCAGGATTTTAGACACACATGTACATGCCCCTAGAGTGTTTCTCAGGCCATCCATCCCAGGACTTAAACTGTGTGGTTGGCAATATGGGATCTGGCTGCCTTAGCCACCAGGCCATGGAACCAGCCTTCTCCCCCTCTATTTTTTAAGAGACAGGGTCTCACTATGTTGAGATCCTCCTGCCTCAGCGGCTTGAACCATTGGAATCACCAGTGCACACCACTATAACTGGCCTCTAGGTTGAAACGGGAATTGAACTCGGACCTCCTATGTGGTCCCAGCTTGCAAAGCACAGTGTTTGAGCAGCACACACCACATTGGCTGGGCCTCTAGCCCAGCTTTTAAATGGTCTTGCCATGTAATTTTTGATAGTCACCTTAACTTCTTTTAATCTCACTCTTTACGATAGGTACTAAAAGTGCTGGTAACTAAACAAGAATAGATAGACAGTAGCACCAAAATTACACTAATAAACAGACTGTATTCATCACCTGCACAAACTCCTGGTTACAAAACAGACATGATGACATTGCTCTGATAGTGACATGACTTCATATCATACAATTAAACATATCAATATTTGAAAGATCTGTTCAGAGAAGGTAAAATTTCTTCTCCACACTCTGAGGGCCTCCCATTTGGGACTGATGGAAGACAGATTAGTATTTGCTAGAAGTAAAAGACTTCATTTTACTCTGTTATATTTCTGGCACTGTTCGGTTTCCTGGTTAACACACTTTAACCTTTACCATAATTCAGCTCCATCTGTAATACTGTCTCATGTGATGACTCAATGCTTTCGTAAACAGTGAGCTGAGAGACTCCACCCTTCATGTACAAATACAGAAACTCAACACTGATAGAGTTTCATAAAGTCACACTTCCTGCAGTGGCTCTAAGTAATTTGTGCTTAGCATAGAACATTCTAAAACTATACTATGAGATTATATTATGTGCTATTTGTAAAATCCTTTTAAGGAAACAAAACCCCCAAATTCCAAGTGCCTTAAATACAAGAAAACATAATTCACTTCCTTGTGCCCCTGGATTACGTGTTTGAAAGTAAACGGAGTCGAGGCCTGCAAGTGGTATGGTGGTTGAGGTGCTGGACTCCCACATAGCTGATCAAGGTTCAAGTCCCAGAGATAGTTCTCTCTGTCTCTCTGGTGAAAATAGAAAAATAATGATAATAAGTAAAATTAAAAATAAATAAATGTTTAAAAATCAAAGTAAATGAAGTCATCACACTATTTTTTCTTAGTGACTTACACTCAATGGCAAAAAGTAGTCTTCACGTACAAGTGAAGTGGTGTAAGTCATGAAAACAGTCAACTTTTACCTTTAAAATATTAAAGGCAAAGTTCTGGAGGGCCAGAATAAAGCAGGGTTTACAGTCACCACTTTCCACAATGTGACATAAAGCACTACCTATGACTAAAACTCCACTCACTCAAGAACATTTACGTCCTCCTGGAATGTGATGACACAACCCTCCTATCACTGATTAACCTTCAGAGCCTTAGCCTATTAGAAGAAACGCTGGAACTAAAAAGCACAACCAAAGAGACCAACGTGTACTCCCATACCTGGAGGAACTGACAAAACTGCAGTGCACAACAGTTTACTTTTGTTTCATAAAAGAACAACAACAAAAGCTAACCCAGTTGTTTAAGGCTAGAAATACAGGGACTAAATAAAAATTCCAAGTGTTATTTCTTCTTTATTAAGTGCTTACTCAAAGCACACCAAAGCCTTTTGATAAGCAACTCTGATTCATGTTCATCAGTCACCAAGGTTACATAATGACAGGAAAGAAAAACTAATGACCAAATAAATGAACAAATAATTAATGTGGAACCAAAAAGCAGTACATATATAGACAGCTTCTGATTATCTGCTTTGTCTAAGAAAGGGAATGGGGTTGGGGAGGCAGCAGATGATGTGATGGTTAGGGTGTTGGATTCCCATGTGGCCGACAAGGTTCAAGACCTAGATTTAGAGGCTGGTTTTCTCACTTTCCCTCTCTCTTTCTCTGTCTCTCTCTGGTGAGCACATGTGCCCTATAGCAAAATTTAAAATACTAATAATTTATAAAAATTAAATGAATAATTATTTGAAAAGAAAAAGAGGGAGAAAGAGAACAGGGAATTCTTATTCATTTTCCTCCCTTCCCTGGTGCCCTATTCAAAGGGTGTCCTATAAACACTGTTTGTACCACTCTTCTTGCCTTTCATTTCTGACTTTTCTAGACCACTCTCTTTTTGTTTTATTATTTTTCTACAGTCTTACCTTGTGTCCTGTGGGTCTCTTTCATCTTTTATTCATAGCTACGAATTCTCACAATCTGCCTAAGAATAGCCTGGGGGCCCATTTCTCCTAACAGACTGTAAATTCCGTGGTGTCAGGGATTTATTTTGGTATCATCTATTGTATATGGCAGAGTCTTATACAATGAGGACAATATTTAAAATAATTGCAAACTGAGCAAAGATTCTGGTCTGTTATCCCTAGTAATTTTTTTTTTGCTTTTGCTTAAAAATTAAGAGCTATGTTTGGGGTAATATCCTAATCATTACCCTGGACTCTTTCTAGAGATAATAATAAAGTTCCTAATAAAACAAGGGGATTACAGTAAATTATCTTTCAAATCCATTCCAGTTTCTTGGTTCCTGTAGGTTAAGGAAAATCTGGTTATAGTAGACAAGGTTTCCTAACAGATATATTTTCATTCTAGAAGGGAAAACTCTGTTTTGGTTCAATTAAGATACTGGAATGGTTCAAGTCACAGTGGAAGACTCTAAGTCACAGAATCTCACATGGAAATATAACTTTGTGTTCTTAAGGATTTAATATTAAAATGAAAGTCAGGAATGGGAAACTGAAAAAAACATGGATTCTATTTATGAATCTGCTACTCACTAGCTGTACATAGGGTAAGTCTCTAATTATTTAAGGCTACTTCCTCATCTCCTGTTCCTTTCTCTACAGGGATGTTAGCAGAATCCATTCTATGTGAGGGAACTTTGAAAACCATTAAGTTTAATATAAATATTTTAATTTTTCACTTGCTTAATATGCAATAAGAAAATGGAAAAGCTCATAGGGAAAGTTATACCTAGATATGGGGCCGGCTAGTGGCATGGTTAAGGGCACTGGACTCCCACATGGCCGACCACGGTTCAAGTCTCGGACCTGGCGGCTTGCTTTCTCACTTTCTATCTATCTCTCTGATCAAACTGAAAAATAACAATGATAATAAATAATAAATTAAATAAAATAATTCTTTTTAAAAAAGTTAAACCTAGTTATATGTGACCTCTTTAGGCAAGACAGCACCAAGTATTTGAGAACTTGTTGTTTCCGTTCACCCTGCTTCCCTAAACCACCACAACTTCCTGAAAATTCTCTGAAGAATTCTAGCAATTACTCTCATAATCCCTATCATAGATTTTAATTTCTAATTTTAAAAAGATTTCTTAGCATTCTGGCATCTACCTTCAATACTTAAATTCAATTCAGAAGGCTACATCATTTCATTGCCTAACCAGTACAAGTAAAATTGCATTTATAAAATATTAGTAAAAGGGAAGGTCCTATAACAAAATATTTCTATGACCCAGAGGAAAAGCCTTACAAAGCACTTTACTGAGTGAAGACATATTCTTTGCAATGCCATTCTTGCAATGACTTCTTATTCACAGAAGTCATGCTTTATTATGGGGGGGAAGTACCCAACTGCAGGGTTTCCTCAGCTATCTACAGATTTTTACCATGTTTATGGAGGGAGAAGGGAGAGCAGGAAAAAGAGAAAAAAAATGAATTTAACTACAGTTGAAGCCTTTACTATCTTTTGATTCTTCTTGGATTCTGGCAAATAGCATATATTGTTCAACTATCTTCATCCCAATAACTTCTGCATCACAAACCTACTTGAATTTTTACATAAACTAAACATAGGTACATGTTTCATTGATCTGGTAATATGACAGTTAATAGTGCATTTATTTCTAGTACCCATAGTATTATTTGAATAACATTGATTAGGTTGTCACTTGGAATTTGATACAAAATTTAATATAATATTTAAAAATTCCAATTCTTTTCTCTGAGCCGGTAAACTTTGTAAAATGAGATTGACACAATTGGTTTGAACTTTATCTTGTGTTTACACTCAGTCTAATACCGTAAGTTAATAACAAAAATGATTATTGCAATAGGGACAGGATTGGAAGAGGTTTACTAATCTCTCAATGAGATAAAGAATCCCATTAGTTTAAGTGGTATAAAAAAATCTATGGGGACCAGCAGGTAGCATTGTGGTTGAGGCACTGGATTCCCACATGGCTGACCACAGTTTGAGTCCCAGACCTGGCACCTTCCTTTCTTACTTTCTCTCTCTCTCTTTCTCTCTCTCTGTATGTGTGTGTGTGTGTGTGTGTGTGTGTGTATGTGTGTGTATCTCTGGTCAGATTAAAAAATAATAGTAAATAAATAAAATTTAATAAATATAAAAAAGAAAACTACAGAAAGTCTTTTAGCAATAAACATGTACATTAAACACAATTTTTACCAAAGCTTTTTATAGTCTCTACTGATTCTTCTTGATACACATTCCATCTTTACGGCAGTCAACTTCGTTCATTAGTCTTTAGCCATTTCAGCATAAGAACAAACTGCAAGTTTATTTCTGGAGATAGAGATAGAAAGATAGGTACCTTCAACAAGGTCTCACACTAGGATTTCCTCCTATCCCCTTCCATGAACCTTCCCATCCAGCCTGGATCAAAACCGTAGGAGAGGGAAAAAATAGTAACATGATTTGGGAGAAAATGAGATAAGAGTGATGAGATGTTGCTAAGTAGGTCATGCCACTCTTGGCTGCTTCCCTAACCATGTGTTTACGGACCGAACCCCAATCTTCCATGTGGTTCCGGCATTGTGGAGTGTGTGCCACTGCTGGGCCTTGCCGCTTCCCTAGAGCTAACACTGCCAATTCAACAGTCTTCTCTGGCTGTGATTCTACAATTATAAAATATAAAGCGCTTGCATTTCCATTCCAATGATCTACTATGATAAGCACACATAATAATGTTTAAAGGCACTTACACAGTTTTTCTATTAGAAGGTTATACAATAAAGCCTTTAATTTTCAGATGGTCTGAAATATATTCTTTAAATTTGTCTTTAATTTTAAAAATTCAATTAAGTTATTTATTTATTGCTAGAAGATACATGTACTTGTCAGAGAGAGAAGAAAAACAGAGTGAGTGGATGAGGAAGTATCCCCCAGCGGGGCATGGTCACCCTGTGATTTGTTCTCTTTCATTTCTCCATCCTCCTGGGATTTGGGGCATGTTCAGTGTGATTTTCGAATCACAGGACCTGAGATTTGAACTACAATCAGCCATGTAGGATTTGGCTCCCTTAAGCACGAGGCCATAGGGCTGGCACTTCATTAAGTTTAAGGAGGGACAAAATAGGCAAAAGTTTATTACATGGTTACTAATTTAAAAGACATCCATTTGTTTTTCTATTTCATTGACTTTTACAATACAGCAAACTGGAGGCAAGTTCAAGAGCTTAGAACATGTTGATTCCATTTAAGTCATGGATCTCCACTCAGAGTCCATAAATTCAGATTATATGGAGGACAAGGGTTCAATTTGGACTGATCACTGTGTACAGCCCTTGGTTACCTCTTAGAACATGGCAAGCTCAGTTTCTAAGCCGTGAAAGCAGGTCCAGCTGGATGGTCCCTGGATGGTGAAAACTACCTATCTAGATTGTGATTACAATGAGAACAAAGAGACTCATCTCATACTGCTTGCTCAATGAAGAAACAGAAGTGATGCATGCCAGCTGGTAGGAAAGAGCAATAGGCCGGTGCCAAGGAACGAGTGTAAGGTACTGGTGCAAATCCAAGTGTAAGCTGGTGGATACAGTGGAGCTCTCTGTGCACGAATTTGTTTTCTTTTAAAAACAAGGGCAGTGGTACTCCTTATTAAGCGGAATTTTAGGGGGTATAAAACTTGTTTCTTTTAAAAATAAGGGAGTTAAAAGAGAAAAGAATTGGTCTGTAAAATTTATCTTTATAGTCTTAGTTTGGCTAATTTGGTTAGAAAAAGTTTTGTAGTAAAAAGAAAGCAAGCACATAGTTGGGGGAGCAGCCAAGAGTGGCGAGACCTATTTAGCAAGATCTTATCACTCTCTCACCTCATTTTCTCCCTCACTCTCTCACCTCATTTTCTCCCAAATCGTATTACCACTTTTTTCTCCCCTACATTTTCAAGGGTCACCCTTGTCCCCTACTCTCACATCACAGGACACATGGAAATGCAGAGGTCGTCTGAGAACAAAGCTCCACTTAGCTTCCTAAGGCTGGAGCCCTTGAAACATTTACGTGGAGTAAGATTTTTTTTTAAACCACTGGTTTATTCAACTCTGGACCAACAGAGGTTATCTGAGTAGAGGTGAGATGAGCTGCAAAGATCATTTTCAAAGGGAGAAGAATTTATTTATTCAATGCACTAATGCATGAAGAGATAAGGGCTGCACTACGGCAGTCAGTGGGAATAAAAAAATTGAGTAGCAGACCAGAAGATGGCATGGAGGTTAAGGTGCTGGATCCCAGATGGTCAACTGAGTGGTTGACCTGAACCCAACAGCTTGAAAATGACATATGTACCCAAAGGCCAGAGAGAAGGGAGAAGGGACTGCAGCATAGCCATTCCCCACTCCTCCCCCAGGGAGTGATTTCTCACTCCCCCCCCCCCCTCTCTCTGTCTCTCCCACAGAATACATGTGTCCTATAGCAAACTAAAAAAAAAAATTAAAAAAAATTGAGAAGCAATAAATTAAAATGATTAGGAGGTGCTAATAAATGCCTGGATGTGAGGACCAAGGGAATGACTTGGTTCAATGGAAAGATTTAATGAAAAGGGAAGAATTTTTAGGCATGAAACTGTTAGGCCAGACATCTCTGTAATAATGCTAATTCCAAGGCAAGTGATACCAGTTCTTTCCTTTTTCACTTGAAGCATTTCTATGATGGAATCTATTAATACTTTCCATGAGCATTTGTCTTACAGCATTTGAGGTCTAGATTCTCTTCTACCCTTTAGGGCAGTTTTGTTTTAACCTGTAACAGTCAAGAAACTCCTGGGGAAGCTTTTGTTTTAAGACTTCTACAACTGAAAAGTTTGAAAACCACTCAACCAAGATGCAGGATTTTTCAGTGTCTTCACCCTCTGAGTGTATCCATCTCTTTTGTAGTGAGGCTTCTCAACCAAAAGCTTCTTGGGCTGGACACTTCTCTGTTGTGGCAGGCTGTCCTGGGGACTGATAGGATATTGAGCAACATCCCTGGCCTCATAGCATCCCTTCATGAGTTCCCGTTTTGAAAACTGAAATGTCTCCAGATGTTGCCAAGAATCCCCCAGAGAGCGAAATTCACAATCCCCCTAACCTCCTGGCCAGTCCCCCTCCTGCAGTTGAGAAACACTGACATAGAGGACTTTGGTCTAATTCTAAGCTCAGACTCAGTCTGTTTCTGGCATATTGCTGTTTTATACTAGTTTCTCCTTTTACTTCTACTATGGCAATAACATGAGCTAACACTATGATACTGCGATTGTCTTTTAATGAGTAGAAAGAAAAGAAGCAGGTTAGAAATTCTAAAATTAATGTAGGTATTTGCCTACCACACTTTGAAATTAACAGTTGAAAAAGGTTGCTTGGTTACCTGAAACAAAAGGCAGAAGAAGTTGGTTCTAAATACCAGCTTAGGCATTTTAAGACTTGAAAGCAGAGCCATTTTGTCTTTCCACAGATAAGTGCATCTTAAAAGAACAGCAGGGTGGTCTTCAGCCCTGTATGTGCTGCTCAGCAGCAGGCAAGGTCCAACACAAACAGGTAACATTTGTAAAAATTAATGCAGCATTACGCGGAGGTAAAGAGGGGGAAAAGGCTAGCAGAATGAATAACAATACCGAGAAATCACTGAAAGAGTAGAAGACCATAGGTCTGGAATCTGATCCTGTCACTTGAATCTTCACTCCATCTGCTTTACTTTTCTCTTGGGAAAGACGTTTAAACTCTCAGAGACCAGAATAAAGCCTAGAATTGCACTGCTTGACAAAGGGGACAAAATCATTTAACAATTTATATTTCTAGTATCTGGAAAAAAATATAAATATCTATAAATGGGGTTCAAGAATTAAAAACATGAAGATTCAGGGACCAGAAGGTGGCATAGTGGATGGAACACTGCACTGCATCTGGCTGATAGAAGTTTGAGTCCCAGACCCAGTGGTTTGAAACTCACGTTGGGTGTTCATGTGCATGTGTGCCCAAAATCCTGCGAGAAGAATGGAGGAAAAGGGACTGTGGTATGGCCATCCCCCCCCCAGAAGAATGATTTCCCTTGCTCTGTGTCTCTCTGAAGTGAACACACACACCCCACGGAAAACAAAAACAAAAAAACCCCACAATCCTAAAATAAACAAATGAAAACATGAAGATTCCTTTCTTGTTTAAGAGTCATAAAACTCTTTTCCCTTCTTTTCCTTCTAAGAAACAAAATCTTATTATATTTCCTGGGAAGGGCCCAAACTCCCGATCCTCCTGTCTCAGCCTCTGAGTGACAGATATTACAGGCACATGTCACTGCACCCAGGTTCACTTTATAAGATCTCTTGGTTTGATAATTCAGTTCTATGTCCTATGTTATTTACAGTTTTCATAACTTACTTTTCCCTTCTCCTGTAAGACCTCACTTTGACTAAAGTTCCTCCATGTCTCATGTGCTATGACTTGTTTTACGTTAGCTTGGGCTTCTTTATTCTTACAGACATTATTTTAGGCTTGACTGTCCTGTTATCTGTATTCTGGTATTCGTACAACATTGCATTTTCTTCAGTCTACTTTCCAAAGAGCTGGCGAATGGCTAACTCATCTGCCTCAGTGTTTTGTGGAACAGCAGCTTCTGAGGTTCTCTTCGGTGTCCATCACCTTCAAGCAAATGAGGTCTCTGGAGGCCTCTGGGTCACTTTCTGTGTGGGTAGTGGCAATTGCCATGAACTCGATTGACTCTAAGAATGTCAAAGACTCCAAAACAGGACACAGTTGCTTACCTTAGGTCTATGTATTCACAACCAACCATCTTAAAGATTGTTGTGCTATAAATTCATTTTTTTGGAGAGGTTTATGCAATATGGAGCGTGCGCTTGCCAGACAGAGAGAGACAGGGAGACAGAAAGCGAGAAATCACCCCCGGGGGGATGGCCACGCCGCAATCCCTTCTCCTCCATTCTCCTCTTGGGATCTTGGGCACACACGCACACGTGCCAGGCGTGGGTTTTAAGCCACCGGGTCAGGACGCGAACTGCGGTTGACTACATGGGAGTCCAGCGACATAGTCATTACGCTAACTGCTGGTCCCTTTGCTATAAATTCTGAAAAACTACATGTAAGATTTGTGGCTAACACTATATCCTTTTACTTTGTTTTTAACTGAGTCTTTATGTCCTTTCAAATAAAATATTATTCTTCAAGGATTTCAACTATATAAATTCTTCACGAATCATAATAATATTAAGATCATAAGTAATTCACAAAAAGAGGGAAAATACAAAAGCTATCTAAAAGGAGTTCAGGGAGTCAGATGGTGATATACTGGTAAAATCCAATGTTCCTCCACAGTAACAACATGGGAGAGTGTTGGGTTTTTATCCAGAGTACTTCCACATGTGCCCGCGATCTGGTCCTGTTTCTCTTTCTCTCCCTTCTGTTTCTCTTGTTCAGAGGATAAATTTAAAAACTAATAATACATTTTTAAAAAGAATTATTTATCATTATTTTTGAATGTGCTCACCAGAAAGAGAAGAATGGAGGAGACAGAGAGAGAGAGAGAGAGAGAAAGAGAGAGAGGGAAAGTGAGAAAGCAAGAAGCCAGGTCCAGGATTTGAACTATGTTCAGTCGTGTGGGAGTTTAGCACCTTAACCACCATGACACTTGCTGGTCCCAATAATACATTTTTTTGAAGTTTAGAAATTCTCCAGGAAAACATAACATCTGGAAAATGTATAGTAACTGATACGATCTTTTACACAATGGCACATTCATAATGAAGATAAACATACAGGATGCAGCACATATTAAAGATAAGAGCTTAAACTATGGGTAATGGATACAGCAGGCATATTTTTAAATGATTTCCCTTGTTACATATCAGTAATCTTTTAAAATGCTATGATCTTATAAATATTTATCATCTATACTTTAAATTCCTTTAGGAAACAACACTACCAAGCGAAAATGGATATTGGCAAAGAAAACTTAAAAAGTTGATACATAGAAAGACTTGTTGGAACTACCTAGAAATCTATAAATCTTATATTAGGCATATTAATTAAAACTACATGGTTTATCGTATAACCAGCATCTCTCTACTTCTATACAGAACAGTTAATTCATTCATGAAAACCTAATATTGGATAGTACAAACCTAATACTGGATAGTGTCAAATTTCTTTACTGCTAATTTGGGCCAGCAAGCATAAAAATATAGGAAGAAAAATCTAAAAGATAGGAAACTTGTAAAGCTCCTTAAAAGGGGTGCTGGGGGAGCCTTGTGCAATGGGTAAGAACTGTGCAGGGGAAGCTAGATCCATATAGGCCCACTGAGGTTTGAATCCTGGTTCCTCCAGTAACACACTGGGCATGTATGTACATTCTCAGAATTCTGACAGGCTGGTGCCACAGAAAAAAAAAAAAAAGGATTTTGGCATGACCAGGTCCCAAGGGGAGTATTTTTTTCTTCCTCTGATGTGTGCATGCCTTCTGGCATTAAAAAAATTAAAATAATTAATTAAAAATTACGTCAACTATACCTATAATTAATCCTAAAAATTTCTGCTCTGAAATAGCACAGAAAAAAATATCTAAAAAACTTAAGTCAGTTTTCTCCCCCCTTGCGGCATTTATCTTTCAGTATTAAAAAGCATCTTAGGGGGAACCAGCAGTTAGCGTAATGGCTATGTCGCTGGACTCCCACGTAGTTGACCGCGGTTCGCGTCTCGGACCCAGTGGCTTACAACTCACGCCAGGCGCGTGTGCGTGCGTGCCCAAGATCCCGAGAGGAGAATGGAGGAGAAGGGATTGCGGCGTGACCAGCCCCTCTGGGGGGTGATTTCTCGCTTTCTGTCTCTATGTCTCTCTCTGTCTGTCTGGCGAGCGCACGCGCCCTATAGCGAAAAACCTCTCCAAAAAAAAAAAAAAAAAAAAGCATCTTAGGCAAAATAAATCACCACAATTAAAATACTCAGTTATTACTCACAAGTGAGTGATTACTCCATAGCTTGAGCTTTATATTTGCAAGAAGGCTCACATAATTTTTCAGTAGAAATAAACACAGAGACTATATTTTATTATTTAGACTGACATTTGAAAGTTCAAGTAAAATTTCTCTCATAAAGGAAGAGGAATGCATTCAAGAAAGATACAACTACTGAATAGCTAAATGGAAAATAAAGCAACAATGAGCAAATCTGCTTTAAATAGCACTATAAAGAACATTAAATTAAAACTCATAATGTAGGGACCAGCAAATGGTGTAATGATTGCATCGTTGGAGTACCACATGGTCAACTGCAGATTGAGTCCTGGACCCAGCAGCTTAAAACTCACGCCAGGTGCGTGTGTGTCTGCCCAGGATCCCGAGAGGAGAACGGAGTAGAAGGCATTGCAGCATGGCCAAACCCCCCAGGGGGTGGTTTCTGTCTGTCTCTCCAGCGAGCATACATGCCCTATAGCAAAACTCTATTAAAAAAAAAACAAAAACAAAAACAAAAAAACCTCTTAATGTAAAAAGAATCCTGTTTTATTTAAAGTGGTCTCTTTTCTCTTTCATGTAGCAATTATGCTCCAATTTTGAGTACTGCCCTTGCTAATCTAAGGGAGAAGTACAGAAAATATAAAGGCTGATACAAGAGAATTCAAGAATTATATTAATAGAAGCATTAGAAATAAAGGAATATAAAGTCCAGTATCTTTTCATTTATTTTTATTACCAGAGGGTGTGTACACTCATCAGAGAAAGAGAACTCCCCCTCCCCGATGAGGCATGGTCATGCCACCACAATCCTTTTTCTTCCTTTCTACATCCTGCCAGAATTTTGGGGATGCTCACACACACACTGGGTTTACTTTTCAAGCTACGGGGGACTGAGATTAACACCATGGTCACCCATGTAGGTTCCAGCCTCTATAAGGAGTGCTTAACTACTATTCTCTGGGGCTAGCTCTGTCTGCATGTGTGTGTGTGTGTGTGTGTGTGTGTGTGTGTGTGTGTGCTCAAAATCCTGAAAGGAAGAAGATAAGAGACTACTGTATGACTACTTCCCAACGGGGTTGCTTTCTCACTTTCCCTCTCACTCTCTTTTTCTCTGTGTCTTTTAAACAAGTGCACATACCCTCAGAGTAGAAAAAAGGATTGGTATAGATAACCTATGATTAATATTGCATTATTAGTGCTTGCTTTGGCAGCACATATACTAAAATTGGAATGATACAGAGAAGATTAGCATGGCCCCTGCGCAAGGATGACACGCAAATTCATGAAGTGTTCCATATTTTTGGGAAAGGGCAGAGGGTCAAACATGGGGTAAAAAACATATATACATATATATGAAAGTAGAAATGGAATATTATTGATGACAACATGCATGATTAAGCCACTATGCAGTTTATTCTAGATGGGAAACCACATTTAGTATGTTGTGATGATGCTCAGGGAATGAATGTTAAGTAATTTTAAAAAAAGTTGCAGGAGAAAAAACAAAACAAAACAGTAAAACTGTTTGTATTGAAATTAAAAAAATGCATATTTGATGACTGCAGTAAGCTATATAGCCCCAGCTGGGTACTACTTTATAGTATGTTCATTCTACTCACTGAGGTTTATGCCTAAAGGCAGACTTGGGTTCATGTATAGGTATATATCAGCTGTGCTAGCTATTGGATATATTTAGACTAATTAAGTTCATTAGCAAATCAATTAAATGGGGGGGAAAGGCATAGAAAGCAACCATGGATACCAGAGACAATGTGGGAGGAGGGTGGGACATGGCAGAGGGTGAGGGATAAGGAATCAAGGATGGCAAAACAAACAAAGTATACAAGACATAAGAACTGGAAAATTATTTGCTGATAACATGTATGTTGATGTGCTTGATTGAGCCAATATACAGTGTATTTTGGATGGAAAATTCATTTGTATGCTGTAATGATGTATATGTGAATTAATGTAAAAAATAAATAAATTTAAAGAGAAAAAAATTGCATTATTATTTTGTCAGTGGAAGATATAATTGTGGCAAATCAAACTGTCTCTTCTCTGTCTTAACCTACCTTTCATAAACAAGGTTCTATAAAAATGATGTATTATTAAAAAAGAGACATGTAGACCAGTGAAACAGATAGAGAATCCAGAAAATAACCCCTAAATTATACAGTCAATCGACTGATCTTTGACAAAGGGCACAAGAGAAAGCAGTGAAGAAAAAAAAGTTTTTTCAACAAATGGTGCTGGGAAAAAAAAGAGGATACCTAACTATATAAAAATCGAAGTGGACTACTATCTCTCACCATTAACAAAAATCAACTCAAATGGATCAAAGATTTAAATATAAAGCCTCAAACTATAAAGATACTGATAGAAAACACAGGGGATACTATTGAAGACATTGGAGTAGGCAATGATTTCTTTTTTTTCCTTTGGAGAGGTTTTTGCTATAGGGCACATGCGCTTGCCAGAAAGACAGAAAGAGACTGAGAGAAAGCAAGCAAGAAATCACCCCCCCGGGGGGAAGGCCAAGGCTGCAATCCCTTCTCTTCCATTCTCCTCTCGGGATCTTGGGCACACACGCACAATGGGCCCAGTGTGAGTTTAAGCCACCGGGTCCGGGACTTGAACCATGGTCAACTAGATGGAAGTCCAGTGACATAGCCATTACACCAACTGCTGGCACCATTTTCTTCTCCAATTCTTTTTTTTTTTTTGGCAATGGTTTCTTACATAAGACCCCTAAAGCACAGGCAATAATCACAAAAATAGACAAGTGGGACTTCATCAAACTATGCTTCTGCAAAGCAAAGAAAATGATAAATGGGGTAAGGAGACAACCCACAGAATTGGAGAAAGTATTTTTAAACTATGAATCAGATAAGGGATTGATAACCAGAATATACAAAGAACTCAAGTAGTTCATCCACCAAATAATAATAATAATAATAATAATTCAATTTTAAAATAGACAAATGACATGGAATCAACCTAAGTGCCCAAGAACTGATGACTGGGTTAAAAAACTGGGGCACTTAACAGACTCAAGAATGTAAAATTCTCTACTGATAATGATGTACATAGTAATATCCTTGATTTGAGTGTCAAAAATAAATTACTAATTAATTTTTTAAATAGTGCATTATTAGAAGAAAATAGAAGGGAATGATGTCCTTTTTTTTAAAATTTGTATGCCTTTGCAAACCAAGATTCAACATGCAAAATGAAATTCTACATGGGAGATAGGGATTTTTTATTTATTTGTCTTTCATTTATTTATATATAATTTTGGAAATCAAGAGTTACAGTAATAAACTATGATATTAACATACATGTCACTATTAGGAAACTTCACTCACCATTTTTTTGGTTTTGATAATGGTTTGTATTTGCTGTATTTTACACGCCATTCAAGAACTTCTTTACAGCGCTGACATACTCCATCATGAAGTTTTGCATTAATTTTCTTAAAAATAAATAGAAAAATGATTTGAGAATTTCACCTATAAGTCAGCATTGTAAACTCCACAAGAAGATACAAATGTTTTTCAAAAATAAGAGCTAACAGTAATCTGAATACCATTTTATGATATATTTTGTATTTGTATATATAGTATTTAATTTGGTTCTTTCCAAAAGTAATTGTTCTTGACCAGGTATAGCCCTGAATCATCTAAGAAACTTTAAAATCCCCTGGCAGGATATGTCTAGATATACTGATTTGGATCTATGTATCTAGATACACAGTTTTTTCTGTATTCAGGATACAAGATGTGAGTATGCACATGAGATTATGAAGGAGAGAGAAAGTACTCTCCCCACAGTCTGGCCAGGCCATGATCCTCTTTCTCCAATCCTCTAGCCTATTCAATCTTGGGCATTCACACATGTGCCAGACATGTTTCAGTTGACTGGGCTGGGGACGCAAATCACGGTCACCATGTGGAATCTGGCTCCTCTTCGGTAACGTGTTATTGCTGCACCATTGAGCTGGCCCGGGCAGGTATATTTTGAGAAAGTCCTCAATGATTTGATGCTACATGTGCTAAAACTCAAACTGTATCGTTAATATATGTGCATTTTAATGCATGTAAATTATAACGCAATTAAAACACAATAAACAAGAAAACCTAGTGCATATGTTAAGATCATTGTTTCAACTGTTTAATTTAGAAATTAGATAGTCCTGAATTGTCAGCCTTCAGGTAAGAGCATAGACTAGCAACTTAAAGGAAGGATGCCCTGGAAAAGTGCTGGATGCAGGAAGGCATGCCTTTAGGTAATTCAACCTTTTGTATTCACAGGTAAGGAAAAATGTTGTAGAAAACTTCCCCCAGGGACCTGGTTTCATCAAAATGGAAAAAAATATATATGTGCATGTGACTTTCCATAGTAGGAAAAATACTTTATGAGGGCAAACCAAATTCATTATAATTTTCTTCTCATAATGTGTTGAGAAGATGAGAAAATTTTCAATGTGGGATGTAGTCTCTGTTTTGTATTTCATAATGTTAATTTGATTCAGGATCTACACTCCATGAGAAGACTTCAAACGACACATAAAAAACTGGAATGAGAGTATGAATTTATCGTAATGCAAAAAAAGAACTGAAATCCATGCATAGCACTTTCATAATCCCTTTCTGTGAAGTTTTGAAGACCCTCTCATATTTTTTTGGAGTACTCAAAGAATTCTCTAAATTCTTTTGGCTATGGAAGTTCAATCATTGCCTATTGTTGGAATAATGAGAAGAGAACATTTTAAATTGGGGTTTTTTTTTTTGTTTCCTTTTCAAGTTTCTCAAGGGGAGAAACACATCACTAAGATTAGATTCTTTGGAAGGCTATTTGATAGTAAGTGAAAAGCACGATATTTAGACAAGATAATCTGAAAGAAAACTAAACTTTTTTTTTTTTTTTTCCTTTTTCTGGAGAGGTTTTTGCTATAGGGCGCGAGCGCTCGCCAGACAGGCAGAGAGAGACAGAGAGATAGAAAGTGAGAAATCACCCCCCAGGGGGGATGGCCACGCCGCAATCCCTTCTCCTCCATTCTCCTCTTGGGATCTTGGGCACGCACGCTCACGCGCCTGGCGTGAGTTTAAGCCACCAGGTCCGGGACACGAACCGCGGGTCGACTACGTGGGAGTCCAGCGACATAGCCATTACGCTAACTGCTGGCCCCTAGGAGGTAATATAATTTGAAGAAACATCTATTCAAAGAGAAAATATTTCAGGAGTACCTCAAACACCATAAATTAAGCTGTGAATAAGTTATGTTAGAGTTTAACTCTGTAATGAGAAACCTAATTCTATTACTTATGAACTGTGTATGAGTGTATTCCTTTCTTCCTGACACAGATGGAGGGTCTCTGGGAAAATAAGCTGTAGGTGACACTACATTCCCTTCTAGGTGGTCCTCTAACTTGCCAGATGGAAGGAACCTCCACACCAATCTGCTCTTCTCAATCCTGGTGCTTACTTAACCCGCACAGGGCAGACTAAGAAATGCAGAACTCAAGTTCGCATTTTACAATTTGTACTCACTGACCTCTGCTACCTAGAATATCTCACTAAAAACATTATTTTAGGGACTAGCAGATGGCGTAATGGTTAAGGTGCTGGACTCTCATATGGCTGACTGTGGTTTAAGTCTCAGATCCAGTGGCTTGAAAATCACGCCATGTGTGAGTGCATGGCAAAAACACCAGGATAATGTAGAAGGGATTGTGGCATGGCCATCCCCCTGGGGGGTAATTTCCCACTTTCCTCTCTCTGTCTCAGGAAAGCACATGCGCCCTGTGGCAAAAATCTAAAAAAAAACAAAAAAAAAAAAAAAAAAAAAAAAAAAAAAATTAAATTATTTAGTTTAAATTTCCTTAACTCTAACGATAAATGGAAAAAGTGAATGACTTTAAATTATGATTACAATAGGAATGTGGTAGAAACTGTCTACTTGGAATAATCTTAGAACAAAGAATATTTTATTATCTGTACTTTTATTACATATAACACACTCTGCTTGTGAACTAGGAAACATTATTTGGTTTCTTGTTTATTTCTGTATCCAATTTCTGATCAGTCCATCTTGATTTACAAAGCTGTGCATAGTTGGAAACTGGTTTCTTCAGGGTGGATCAACAGTAGAACAAAACAGGTCTTTGTGGGAACTTGTCTTGTGAGTGACGCGTGAAGCAGTATAAATGAGATGTTGTACGCAGAGTTCTCATGACTAACAGGCACTACTCTGAAACTAAACTTGATTTTTACGTTAAGAAATGAATGAGGGTAAGGATCAGAATGAATAGTACTTTCACTTAAAACTAGGTGTAGAAAGAAAAAAAGATACACCTGTTTTACCATATTTTGGTAAACTGTGAATTCCAGAGATGTGAGCAAAGAAAGCTAAATCCTAGTTCTGGAATTGTTTTGCCTGGGGCAAAGGAGACACAAAGGCAATCTTACTTTACTGGCATCTGTATTTACATCTAACCTTGTTTCTGTGATTTCTTAGCATAGTTCTCATGGTAGAAGGTCATAGGTTATTAAGGGTAAAATTTAAGTGTGCCCAAATGTAAAATCAAAACATAGGCTTATACATAAAAAAGCCTTTAAAGATCGTTTAGTTGAACAGTGACTTTCCAGATTTTTTTTTTTTTTTTTTTTTTTTGGAGAGGTTTTTCGCTATAGGGCGCGTGCGCTCGCCAGACAGACAGAGAGAGACATAGAGACAGAAAACGAGAAATCACCCCCCAGGAGGGATGGTCACGCCGCAATCCGTTCTCCTCCATTCTCCTCTCGGGATCTTGGGCACGCACGCACACACGCCCGGCGTGAGTTGTAAGCCACCGGGTCCGAGACGCGAACCACGGTCGACTACGTGGGAGTCCAGCGACATAGCCATTACGCTAACTGCTGGTTCCCAACTTTCCAGATTTTTATAAAGAAAAAGAAAATCTTCAGTGAAAGAAAACCTTATTGTTCAAATGAATACTTCTTTAAAAAGTTAGAATAAACTTAAGAAATATTAGAAGAGACATGTCTACTTAATGCATAAATAATATCTTAAAATATCTTAGCCATCATTAAGTCATACAACATATATTTTAGGGTAGATGTTGTTTTTCCTGCTTTAAGCATTCTGTCAGATAAATACATCTTTTCTAAGATAACACAGCAATCCAAACAGAAGTTGGGTGAAAACTTCAACTCCCAAGAAGGCAGCCCATAGCGGATTGTAAATATAACATCTGTATCAACTGCTGATGCTGAAAAATATTTTATGAACTATAAAGTATCATTGGGCCAGCAGGTGGCATGGAGGTTAAGGTGCTAGATCGCACATGGCAGACTCTGCAGTTCAAGTTCCAGGCTTGGCGGCTTGAAAATTATACTGGGTGAGGGTGTGTATATACCCAAAACCCTGAGGAGAGATTGGAGAAAGGATTGTGGCATGACCTTTCCCCATGGGGGTGTAATTTGTCACTTTCTCTCTATCTGGAAAGCACATGTGCCCTGCAGCAAAAACTAAATATATAGTATATATATTTAGTACTATATATATGAAAATGTTAAAAATTACATTAGTTGCTTTTGAATGGTACTTCAATTTCTTCCTCCTACAATAGTATCCTTCTTCCTGTCAAATTACATATAGAGTAATATTATATATATATAATATATATTTAGCACTATTATATATAATATATATATTTAGTACTATATATACTAAAGTATATATAGCACAATAGTACTATAGTAGAATAGTATATATAATAGTACTATATAGTGTATATATAGTATAATACAGTATATATAGTATACTACTATATATAATATATAGTAGTTTATATACTAAATATATATACTATTATATATATTTAGTACTATATATAATATATAATTATATATAATATACATTTAGTAGTATTAT
The DNA here is from genome assembly GCA_026018925.1 of Tupaia tana. Lineage (NCBI taxonomy): Eukaryota > Metazoa > Chordata > Mammalia > Scandentia > Tupaiidae > Tupaia > Tupaia tana. The sequence continues at coordinate 29,472,640 of JAKSZU010000013.1, forward strand.
ATGTAATATGTATTTCTTACTATTACCTATATATAATATAGATACTTATTTTTTCTTTCTAAAAAATTTTAATTAATTAATTATTTTCATTTCATTTTGTTTTATACATTCAATCACATTATTATTTGTCTTACAAAGTGGATATTTCAACAGGTGAACATTTCTCCCTAGTACAGTTGATAAAACTACAAAATATCTTCAACAGATAATACCACACCTCTTCATGCCATTAATTATTTGCCTCCCCATCCTTCCCCCAAATGAATTCTTTCTATCTCTCAGACTCTGTCTCTCTGGCAAACCCACATGCCCTATAGCAAAAATCTCTCTAAAAAATTAAAAAAAAAAAAAAAACCTTTTAGGGTCAGCCAGGTGGTATGGAGGTTAAGGTGACTAGATCCCACATGGCTGATTGGGAGAAGCAAATCTCAGACTCGCAGTTTGAAACACACACTGGGAGCATCTGTGCACATGCCCAAAATCCTGAGAGGAGAATGGAGATGGCATTACAGCATGGTCATCACCCGTGAGGATGATTTCTCATTCTCTCCCAGGCAAGTGCATGCATTCTACAGCAAAACAAAAATAGTTTCATCTCTCCCACACCATGTCACACAGTAAGTAATACTCTCAAAAACATCCTGAAAACCCAAAGCATTTCACAGAACTGTTTTCTACCCTAGTAGAAAAGTGTTATTCTTGGGACCAGCAGTTAGCGTAATGGCTATGTCGCTGGACTCCCATGTAGTCGACTGTGGTTCGCATCCCGGACCTGGTGGCTTAAAACTCACACCAGGTACGTGTGCGTGCGTGCCCAAGATCCTGAGAGGAAAATGGAGGAGAAGGGATTGTGGCGTGGCCATCCCCCCTGGGGGGTGATTTCTCGCTTTCTGTCTCTCTGTCTCTCTCTGTCAGGCGAGCGCACACACCCTATAGCAAAAACCTCTCCATAAAAAAAATAAAAAATAAAAAAAAAACAAAACTGTTATTCTTAGGAGTGCAGATACCCTGAAACTCAGAAGATCTACAGGAGTGCACTGCATATCAATACATTTTCCCTCAACTGAGCCCCCAAAACATTCCCTTCTAGAATATGAGAAATGTCAAACTTGCAAAAAATAGCAGTTCATAAATATTAGTGCACACCCATCTCTGCAGTCTCCCAAGAGATAACTGTTAACAAATTTTACCTATTTGCTTTTTACATTTCTGAGTATACTTAAAATGTTATGAACATTCAAGACACTTCACCTTTTAATACCCACCATATCCTAGAAATAGACTTTCTCCTTTACTACAATACTGTTACCACACCTAAAGAAATAAATGATAACTAAGAAAATGGCGAACTTAATCGTAGGGACAAGTCTGGAGTTGAAATATTATATCCCAGAATTTAATCGGGTAGCTTGAATCACAAAAGAAGATAGATTAAGTACATGAGACTGGTGAGATAGAAGTTTTTGACTTTTGACTAAAACATTGCTGATTTTCTTCTAGGCTTTGTTTTCTGGTTTTAAGGATTTCTGTCCTACCTTGAGCTGCCAATAGGTCCCAGTATCTACTATTTGAACAGAATCCTAACCTGTTTCCTGGCTTTAAGTTTTAAGCATAGCTCCTTAGCATTTCTTTGATTTATTAAAGCTAAACCTGCTTTTTTTGAAATTAAAAAGTATATTTAAAAATACCTATTTAATGACCACAGGAAGCTATATAGCATCAGCCTGGTGCTACCTTCTAGTATATTCATTCTACTCCCTAATGTCACTGAACATAGTGAAATGTCCTCAAAGGCTCCTAAAATGTCTTACGAGCTGTTTTTCCCCCCTCAAACCAGGACCAAATCAGCACTCAAATACTGTTTGGCTTTAAAAGAGACCCCCTCTTTTATGGCTGACTATATATACATATATACATATATACATATATATATATATATATATATATATACACACACACACACACATATATAAAAATGTATGACAAAGTTTTAAATGCATTATGCATATGAATATATATATTTATAGACACATATTTTAAGAAATTAATGTATGACACATTTTTAAAAATATTTAATTTTACTTATTATTATTACTTTTCAAATTGCTACAGGGAACACATATTTACTAGAGACAGAGGGAAAAAGGGAAAGTGAGAAAGCAAGCTGCTAGGTCTAGGACTCAAACTGTGGTCAGCCATACGGGGTCCAGCGTCTCAACCACCATGCCACCTACTGGCATATATATATATATATATATATATATATATATATATATATATTTTTTTTTTTTTTTTTTTTTTTTAAAGGCAATAGTCTTTGGCAGTTCTCTCTCTTTGAAAGTTTATTTATTTTTAGTGAAGGAGAGAAAGGGAAGGGAGGGCAGGAGAAAAGGCAGAGGAGATGGAGGACAAGGGAAGAAGTACAGAGAGGCATACCCAGAGGGTCTTGACACCATGATTTACTTCCAGTTTTACCCAGTTAGAATTACAAGCACACACGTGTACCTGTGGAAGCATGTACCCAGTGCGTACAAGACCTCAGGAGAAGAACCCAGCACTTCCCACGTGGGCCTGGCTGTATTATTACTGTGCCACAATCTGGTCCCCAAGAGTGATTTTTAACATCTGCTTCTGCAGGCTGCCTTTCCTGTAACATCGTATAAATGGGATGATAAAGCGCATAGCCATTTGAGGAGGTCTCTCCTATTTATTGGTGAATGTACTCCATCGTATGTATAATATTTACTTATTTACCATTAAAGGACATTTTGAGTTATTCTAGTTTGGGGTGCTACTAAATATTTGCATGCCAGTTTTCTGTGGACATGTTTTTATTTATCTTGGGTAAGAATCAGAAATAACATCGGACTGTATGTTATCTTAATGCTTTATTTTATAATTAATCATTTTTTGTACATTTTGTAGTCCCATTGACCATGTATTTTCCATATCCTTTTCAGCACTTGGAATTGTAAACATTTTTTGTCTTAATCATTTGAATGGATGTGCAGTTTTATCTCATAATTTTTTTTTTAGATTTTTTTTTTCTATTGGTTATGTGTGCTCACTTGAGAGAGACAGAGAGAAGAAATGGAGAAAAAAATGGAAAAAAAAAAAAAAAAAAGAAAAATCACCCCCCTGAGGGATGGCCATACTTCAATCTCTTCTCCTGCATTCTCCTCTTGGGATTTTGGACATGTATGCACATGCACCTAGCGTGATTTTCAAGATGCCAGGTCTAGGACTCAAACCTCAGTGGGTCATGTAGAAGTCCAGTGCCTTAATCTCCATGCCACCTCCTGGTCCTTATCTCATAATTTTAATTTGTATTTCTCTAATAACTAATAATGCTCAACATTTTCTCATGTGCTTATTCTATCCTGTATTTTCTCTGATGAAATAGCTATTCAAATTTTTTTACCCATTATTAATTGAAGTTTTCTTTTGTATGGCTCTCTCCTTCTCCAAAGGGAAGATTGAACAAAAATGCAGGGAATTGGAAAAAAAAAAAAGGTACTAATGTCATGTTGCTTATTGTTCAGTTTAGGGGAACTTGCAAAGCTCTAGTAACACTCACAGAATGCTTCCTCTCTCTTGGGGCTTATAATGTGCATAAAGAGCACTCAGAGAGTGGCTTCCTCCCTCTTGGAGCTCACAGCACAGAGCTGGGCTGAGCAAAGCCAAGGATGAGCTAATTCAAGGTTATCACAGCTCACCAAGCTGAATCAAAGCCAAGCAAAGCAGGCCAAGCAGAGCAGGGCGAGCTAGAAGAACCAAGGCCTAGCAGAGCAGGACTAGCCATCAAGCTGACTGGGTGCTCCTTTTTTCTTAAAAAGGTGCTGCAGACAATAGTGGCTTATTGCCAAAACTAACTGTTGCACACACTCATGTGCATTATACCCAATGGCATAAAACAACAAAGTCATATTTACATAACAAGCACACAAGAGCAGTACAACTAATAACCTAAGTTGTTTACCCTGCAGCCTTCAACCATGATCAAATAGGAGGTGAGGGAGCCAGACTAAACCATCCTGACTCCATTTACAATACAGGTTTTTTGTTATTACTTTAGATAGGAGAGTACTAAATATATTCTGGATTAAAGATACATATTTTGCAAACACATTCTCCCAATGTGTGCTTTAATTTTAATTTTTTAGCAGTATTTTACTAGGAGCAGACCATTTACATTTCAAGGAACAACTTAACAATTTTTTCTTTCATGAATCATAGTATTTGCGTCAAATATAAGAAACTTTTGAAGAATCACAGAGATTTTAACTTAGGTTTTCTTCTGGAAATATTGTGGACTCAATATTTTGTCACTTAAGTCTACTCTTTCATTAATACCACCTTGTTTGGTTACTGTAGCTTTATGTTCGTTAACTCTTAGAGTCAAAACCCTCTAACTTTGTTCTTTTTAAAGACTGGCTGGCTATTCTAATTCCTTTGCTTTCCCATATAAATTGTAGAGTGTTTGTTGATGCTGTGGTTTTGATTAGGATAGTATTAAGACTGTAAGTCAATTAATACCTTAGGATGTCAAGAATGATACTGAATCTTCCAATCCATGAATACTGTATTTCTGAGATAAAGCCCAGTTATTTGTGATTTTTGTCCATTTTATTTATTGTTACTTTCATATGCTAATATTTTGTTAAAGACTTTTGTGTCTTATGTTCACAAGGGATATTGATCCATAGTTTTTTGGGAGTTTTTGCAATAATGCCGTTGGTGTTGGGATCTAGTTCAGTTGCTAGAAAATTTATATTAAATTGGTTTAAAATAGGAGTGAAGATTCTATGCTTTAGAAACACCAAGAATGCTTTTAAAAGTCTAGATCAAATTCGTATTTTTAAATGTTTAAAAGTATAGCGTTTTTGGGAGGTTGCTGGACTCCCAAATAGTTGACTGCAGTGTGAGTCCCAGGCCCCACAACTTAAAAACTCACACTGGGCGTGTGTGTTGTGTGCCAAAAATCCCAAGAGGAGAAGGGACTGTACTATGGCCATCCCTCCCGGGGGGGGGGGGGGTGATTTCTTGCTTTCTGTCTCTCTGTTTCTCTTTGTCTCTCAAGTGAGCGCATGTGCCCTATATCAAAAATCTCTCTCAAAAACAACAAAAAAAAGTTTAGTGTTTTTTGTCACATAACCCCCAAAATATAATTTATTCTAACTAGATGAATTCCAATTTCTTATAGGTCCAGTTAGCCTTTGATTTGATCATATCTACGGAAGACTTGCATATGTACATAAGTATGAAAGTGGCAAAGGACATACTAAAAATAGAATCTCTCATGTATTCTGCCTGGTAGTCAGTAAATGTTGTTTATCTTCTGCTTGATTCTGAAATTATTTCTTTCTCTTAAGATGTTTTTAACTGTGTATTAACATGGTAAACTATATAGCATAATTTTCTTATGATGAGTGTTTATTACTTTTATAGATGACAAATAACTTTACTGATCAAATTTACAGATTTAAAACAATATAACACATGTAAATTGTTGAAATTTTAGAAATTCAATAAAAATACAGATAAAGTAAAAAGTCCCATCAACCCGAGATTCTAAAATTTTCAGCATCACAAGCATACAGAGATATATTTGCATATCTTTGTATATGTCTTATTGCATTATAGTCTCTCAGATTAATACTACCATTTATTCAACCTAATCCCTATTATTTGACAGTATGAGCTAGTCATACAAATAGCCCACAAATACTTTTAAAAGGAGATTTTAGTAGTAAAATATATTTTATTGTCATTAAAGGAAAAATACAAAGTTACTATAATCTTTTTTTTTTTTTTTTTTTGGAGAGGTTTTTCGCTATAGGGCGCGTGCGCTCGCCAGACAGACAGAGAGAGACATAGAGACAGAAAGCGAGAAATCACCCCCCAGTGGGGATGGTCACGCCGCAATCCCTTCTCCTCCATTCTCCTCTCCGGATCTTGGGCACACACGCACACGCGCCCGGCGTGAGTTGTAAGCCACCGGGTCTGAGACGTGAACCGCGGTCGACTACGTGGGAGTCCAGCGACATAGCCATTATGCTAACTGCTGGTTCCCAAGTTACTATAATCTTACCTCTTTTTAGGAAACTAATTAGATTTTAGCTATCTACAAGTTCTTCACAGAAAATTCAGCCCAAGACTTCTTCAAGCAATGTATTACCTTAAAATATATGATATACATACATATATCAAATATGTAAATACTTGAGCAACCAATATTTTGTTTTTAATACATAAAATTTTAATTAAAAGATACCTAATACATAAAGTGGGGTATATCTGTATTGCAGGCTAAAATAAATAATTTTCTCTCCTGGTGTCCAGTCTATCTTCCTCTCATTCACTCTAAATTCATCAAAAGTCTTTAAAATAACAAACTGAGAGAAGCAAAATTATATTCTAGAAATACTCAAAATACTCCCTCTTCTTCAATACAACATAAGCTTGTTCTAGTCAAGAAATAATATTTGATTCCCTCCTCCCACTTTCCTTGTTACCACAGGAATCTTTAACAAATGACATCTGCGAAAATAAACAATTGCATTTTCATCCAAAGACTGAATATAAAACGAGTTCTGATCATCCCAAACAGAGGACTATTCTCTCAGGAAGCGGGTAGGGCTATTGTCAGTTGCAATTATACAGAGGAGGGTCTATGTACAAACTAACTATGGATTTATTTCAGCAGTGAAGCAAACTATCCAGATTTTCACTGACAAATTTAATGCAGACACTTAAATGGGGCCACACCTGCCTACACGCAGAAACATGCTGTGCCAGTACCTTCTGGCCGTAGAGGAAAACTATTTAAAGCAGTTATCTTCCAAAGTTTATTTTACTTACTTACCTTTTTTCTTTACATTTTTTAAATACATTTAATCACATTATTTAGCTTACAAGGTGATCATTCCAATATGTGAACATTTCTCCCCGGTCGAGTTGATCAAAATATAATACTACCTCCCTGTCTCAACAATGTTGTCTTCGTATCCCTCCTCGAAATGTTTTTCCCCAGGCCCCACTCCTCCACACACACCACATCTGGCATTCACATCCATCTCTTGTGTTTGTACATCCTATAGCCTGTTTCAGTTATAGAGTGCAGACATTCGGTATATATTAAGTAGGGACATACAGTGTTTCTCCTTCATAGCCTGGCTTGCTTCACTCAGCAATAAATCTTCCATATTCTTCCACTTTCTGTCAAAAGCCAGGGTTTTTTTGTTCTTAATGGCTGAATAGTATTCCACAGAGTATATGTGCCACAGTAAAAATATGGAACGCTTCACGAATTTGTGTGTCATCCTTGCGCAGGAGCCATGCTAATCTTCTCTGTATCATTCCAATTTTAGTATATGTGCTGCCGAAGTGAGCACTTACTTACTTTTAAGGAAACATTAAAATACATTGGGGTTGACAGTGGTTCGAGTCTCGGACCAGGTGGCTTAAACTTACACTGGGCGTGTGTGCGTGTATGCCCAAGATCCCGAGAGGAGAAAGGAGGAGAAGGGATTATGGCATGGCCAACCCCCCTGGGGGATGATTTCTTGCTTTCTGTCTATCTGTCTTTCTGGTGAGTGCACGCACCCTATAACAAAAACCTCTCAAAAAAAAAAGAAAGGCTAAGTAGTTAAAAAAAAAAAAGGGGAAAAACAACACATTGGGGTTAGATATTTTAACAAATACATTTCTGAAGCATTCTAACAACTGAACAACTGCACTTGTTGATAAATCCACTCCAACTTTGAAAGGACTAGTCAGGAATTTCAAGAGTTTTAGTATGAAGATTTTAATTCTCTCAAATGTGTTCCATTTTAGAAAGGTATTTATAAACATTAGAAAATACTTTGTGTGTGGGTTTTTAGTCTTTATGCTTGTATTTTTTAAAATTTACTATGTGGTGATTCTCCTGCCTCAGGTTCCAGAGTTGCTGGGACCAAAGGCACACCACCACGTTCAGCTGTTTCAGACAGGGTCTCCTAATGTTGCCCGGGAACTTGTGATCCTTCATCCTCGGTCTGCCGAATAGTTGGGACTATGAGCACATGCATCTCACCTGGCTTATCAGGGTGGGCCAGGAATCAAACCAGGACCTCTCATTTGGCCTTAGTCTACCATGCAGCAGTGCCTACTGTGTGCTAACCTTGGCTGGGCCTGGAGGATTTTTTTTTTTTTTTTAACATTTAATCACTGCACATCTTTACAACATACAAAATGAGTTTTGCTATCTTGAATACACTGCATATGGTCCAGTAAGAGATATTATCATACACATTACTAGCAACAATTTTCCATTCTTGTGTCTATTAAAAGTTTTGATTTTTTTCACCTTGATTTTCTTCCCCCTTCCCCACTGCCCACCCTTCTCCTGCACTGTCTTTGTTTGCTATTTTTTTCTTTTAATTTCAAGAAAAGCAGTTATAACTTTAATGACTCAAAATGAAAAAAAAAAAAAGTTAAGAAAAATTTGCTTAAGAGGTAAAGCCAGGAAAAAGTTTACTACGATTCTGTTCAAACAGTAGGTAAATACTAAAAACTCAAAAAACAAATATGGACAGAGTTAAAATCTAGTAACAAGTGTACTATAGTTTTCTTCTGAAACATTTTTCTCTCCCCATTCCCCCTTTTACCAAAGAGAAGCATAAAAATACGTTTAGTCTCAACAGACTAGTCTGTTATTTGCACAAAGCCCAATAGGGATACTAATTGATTTAGTTGGTTTTGCTGGAACCTTTTATAAGGAACTTCAGATTAGACTCTAAAAAACCTCCCCAGGGGTGATTTCTCGCTTTCTGTTTCTCTGTCTCTCTCTGTCTGTCTGGCAAGCGCATGTGCCCTATAGCAAAAAAACTTTCCAAAAAAAGAAAGAAAAAAGAAAAAAAGAAAAAGCCTCCCCAGGCTACTGAACCAAATCAGGAATTCACCATCTGACTGTGCCTTTAAGTACCTATACTTGGAAGTTTTCGGGCCTGTCAGGAAGTGACAATCTTTACTTACCTGCTAGGCAAAACTGTTTATGGTACCAGGGTCTGGAGGATATTTTTAAGAAAGGGCTTATAAGGCAACACTAAAAACAAATTCCAAGTGAAATACAGAGGAATTATGTCTTGACAACAAGGGAAATTTTGTCTTGTAACAATTAAAAGATGGGTACTTAGTCTTTTAAGATAATGTGTTTTCAATTATCTTTGACACTTTCATTATTAACTATGAGACATGTTTAGTAAACAAACAACCCCCCCCAAAATTCTTTTTCCCTAAATAGAAATAAAAAGCTCTAGGGTTTGAGCAATTCTATGGAAAAAAATATCTTTCTTCTTCAAGATTTTACTGTAAATATTCAAAATGCTAATGGTTTTATCTAGGAATAGTTTGTCTTGGTTAAAAAGACTCACCTTACAAGTAGGGTGGTACCTCCAATCCCATTTGCTCCTCCTTAAGATCATTTACTAACACTTCTTCATTTAGTTGTCAACTTTCTCTCTACCTCAATCTGTGCCTGGTCAGTTTTCTTTTCACACTACTCACTCTTGATTGGCTGAATGCTTAACTAGAACCACAGCAGTGAGCTCACTGAAGCTTATATACAAAACTACGACCTTAGTTATAACTAATGTCTCTCTGGAGGTCCTAATGTCTCAGATTGCATGCGAGATATCTGTTTTCCTCCTAAAAATCCTTAAGACACCTCTAATACAGACAAAACATCAATCACTCCCTTAATAATACAATCTGTTCCTTATACGTCCCAAACCTTATCTTTGGCTCAGGTTTTAAAAAAAAAAAAAAAAAAAAAAAATCTCAGGTTCTCTTTTAACTTCCTGGTCTTTCGCCAAAACTCTAAGACTGACAAATCAATTCTTCTACAATTTCCCTCAACTTTGTCTTCTTTCCTATCAGGTCCTTGTTTCTGATCTGTATTACTGAAGCAGCTTCCCAGATGAAAGACAGATCAGTAAGTAAAAATGATGGAGAAAGGAGGAAGACCAAACTACCAACAATTACCTTTTTTCCACCAATTTTTCTTTTTGTGGCAAGATAAACATAACATGAAATTTATAATCTTAACCATTTTTAATGTACAGTTCACAGGTATTAAATACATTTATAATGCTATACACCATCACCACCATCCATCTCCAGAATGCTTTTTACCTTGCAAATCTGAAACTCTATACTCCAAGAATCCACTCTCTCTTCTCCCAACCACTGGCAACCACCATTCTACCTTCTGTCTATAATTTTACTACTTTAAGTATCTTTTTTTACTGGTTTGTTTTGTGAGAGATTTTTGCTATAGGGTATGTGCACACACCAGAGAGGCAGAGAGAGACAGAGAGACAGAAAACGAGAAATCACCCCTCAGAAGTAATGGCCATGCTGTGATCCCTTCTCCTCCATTCTCCTCTCGGGATTTTGGGTACAAGCCACGGAGTCTGGGACTCAAACTGCAGTTGACAATGTGGGAATCCAGCGATGTAGCCATTACACTACCTGCTAGTGCCACTACTTTATCTTATTTAAGTGGGATTATACAGCAGAGATGGTCCCTGACTTACGATAGTTTAACAATTATGTGAATTCCATAGTATAAAAACAATATGCTTTCAGCAGAAGCCACATTCTGAATATCTATACGACCATTCTGTTTTTCATTTTAAGTACATTATTCAAGAAATGACATGAGATATTCAAAACTACTATAAATTAGTTTGGGTGGGTGGGTGTGTCTGTATGTTTGTGTTAGATCATTTTGCCCAACTGTAAGCTAGCTTTAAGTGTTCTGAGCACGCTTAAAGTAGGCTAAGCTATGATGTCAGGCAGCTAGATGTATTAAAGGCATTTCTCACTTATGGTATTTTGACTATGGGCTTATCAGAATACAATCCTACCTGAAGTCAAGGAACATCTATATTTGTCTTTTTGTGACTGACTTACTTCCTCAAGGTTTACAGATGCTGTAGAATATATCAGTTTCCTTCCTTTTTTTTTTTTTTTTTTTTTTAAGAGATTTTTGCTATAGGGCACATGTGCTCACCAGAGAAACAGAAAGCAAGAAATCACCCCCTGGGGGGATGGCCACGCTGCAATCCCTTCTCCTCCATTCTCCTTTCTGGATTTTGGGCACGCATGCACGTGCGCCCAGTGTGAGTTTTAAGCCTCTGGGTCTGGAACTCGAATTGCAGTTGACTATCTGGGAGTCCAGTGATGTAACCATTACACCATCTGCTGGTCCCCAATTTCTTCATTTTTAAGGCTAATATTTTGTTGTGTAAGTATACACACATACATTTGCCTATCTATTCATCTCTAGATGGCCACTTGTATTGCTTTCGGGTTTTGACATCTGCAGATAATGCTGCTATGAACCTGAGTACAAAAATACCACTTCTGGGAACCAGCAGTTAGCGTAATGGCTATGTCGTTGTACTCCTACGTAGTCGACAGCGGTTCACGTCCCGGACCCAGAGGCTTAAAACTCACGCCGGGCGCGTGTGCGTGCGTGCCCAGGATCCCGAGAGGAGAATGGAGGAGAAGGGATTGCGGCGTGACCATCCCCCCTGGGGGGTGATTTCTCGCTTTCTGTCTCTATGTCTTTCTCTGTCTGTCTGGCAAGCGCAAGCGCCCTATAGCGAAAAAACCTCTCCAAAAAAAAAAACAAAAAACAAACAAAAAAACCACTTCTAAACCCTACTTCAATTCTTTTGTGTATATATTCCAAAGTATAATTCCAGACAACATTTTACATTCCTAGCAACAATGTACTGAAGGTTCCAATTTCTCTTATAACATTGTCAACATTTTTCTCTTTTTTTGATAATGGCCATCTTAATGGATATGAGATGGTATCTCATAGTTTTAATATTCAGTTCACCAGTGATTAGTGATATTAAGCATGTTTTCTGTGATTGGCTATTTGTATATCTTCTTTGGAGAAATGCCTATTCGAATCCTCTATTCATTTTTGAATTGTGTTTTTGGTTGTTCGGTAATAGGCATTCTCTATATTCTTTTTTTTTCTTTTTCTTTTTTGGAGAGGTTTTTGCTATAGGGCGCGTGTGCTTGCCAGAAAGAGAGAGACAAAGAGACAGAATGCGAGAAATCACCCCCCAGGGAGGATGGCCACGCCGCAATCCCTCCTCCTCCGTTGTCCTCTTGGGATCTTGGGCACGGCACACACACACACACACACACACACACACACACACGTCCGCAGCGGGAGTTTAAGCCACCGGGTCCGGGACTCGAACCACAGTCGACTACATGGGAGTCCAGCAACATAGACATTACCCTAACTGCTGGTCCTGGCATTCTCTATATTCTGAATTAATCCTTTATCAGATATAATTTGCATATATTTTCTCCCACTCTATGGGCTGTCTCTTTCACTCTGTTGATAGTTTCTTCTGATGTACAAACTCTTAATTTTTATGAAGTTTGATTTGTCTATTTTTTTCTCGTTATGTGTGCCTTTGGTGGTATATTTAAAAAATTACTGCCAAATCCACTGTCATGAAGCTTCTGCTCTCTGTTGTCTTCTAAAGGTTTCATAGTTTGGGTCTTACATTTAGGTATCTGATCCATTTTAGGTTAATTTTTATAATATTGTCCTAATGAAGGGTCTGATGTCCTTCTTTTGCTGATGTGAGATCTTTCTTATATTTTAATATGTTGGTTTATAGCTATAAATTTCTCCACAGCACTGTTTTGGTGCATCCCATAAGTTATGGTATGTTTTTATTCTCATTCATTTCTAAGTACTTTATCCTTTATGATTTCTTTATTGATTCATAGTGGCTGTTTAAGACTGTGTTCTTCACTTCTCACAAATGTGTGAATTTTCCAGTTGATTTTTCAGAGTGAAATGTTTAAATTATTTTCTCATTTTGCATATATTCTATAGCTATTTTCTTTGTGGTTACCATAGGGATTACACTTAACATCCTAAAATTTGACACTCTAATTTAAATTTATACAAGCTTAACTTCCATAACATACAAAAACTTTGCCCCTTTAAATTCTGTCCTCGCCCCTTTCAGCTGTTGCTGTCATGAATATTTATCTATGCATAATGAGTGCAAAAATATAAATTAACAATTATTTTTAATGCATCAGTCTCTTAACATACGTAGAAAGTGTGGAGTTATAAAGCAGTTATGATAATACTTTTAGACTTAAATTTTTTTAAGAGGTTTTTTGCTATAGGGCGCGTACGCTCGCCAGACAGAGAGAGACAGAGAGATAGAAAGCGAGAAATCACCCCCCAGGGGGGATGGTCATGCCGCAATCCCTTCTCCTCCATTCTCCTCTCGGGATCTTGGGCACACACACACATGCGCCCAGCGCGAGCTTAAGCCACCGGGTCCGGGACTCGAACCGCAGTCGACCATGTGGGAGTCTAGCGACATAGCCATTACGCTAACTGCTGGTCCCCTAGACTTAAAATTTTTTTAAAGAATTATTAGTCTCTAAATCACAGAAAACCAAAAGTAGGATTATACTGTGTTGCTATAATACTAGCTTTTATAACTGCCCATGAATTTATCTTTACTGAGATCTTTATTTCTTCACAGACTTTGAGTTACTGTTTAGTGTTCTTTCATTGAGACTTCCAGCATTCCCGTTAGCATTTCTTGCACATTAGATAAAGTGGTAATGAACTCAGTTTTTGTTTATCCAAGAATGTCTTAATTTATCCGTTACTTTTGAAGGACAGTTTTGCCATATATGGAATTATTTATTTATTAAAGTTTTTTAAGTTTGTTTTTTTTACTTATTTATTTTATGACCAAGAGATAAGTACTCTCAGTAGAGACTTTGTGCCCCAATCCATCCCCCAGCTTCAGCCAACACAAACCATGGGTGTTCACCTGTGCCCAGCATTGTAGAGAGACCCTGAGACCTTGCCATTTATGTCCAGTTGCATTAGTGCTGTACCATCATTTACCATTAAAAAATACCAAAATTCTTGGTTTACAGGTTTTTCTTTCTTTCTTTTTAATTGCCAGAGGGCATATGGGCTTCAGAGAGACGGAGACAGAGAGAAATAGAGAAAAAGAGAAAATGCACCTCTCAACAGGCCATGGTCACGCTGAAAATTTTTTTTTCTCCTTTTCTCCAACGCATCAGGATTTTAGGCACACATGCACACGTGCTCAGTGGGTTTTTCAAGCCTTTGGCACAGGAATGAGAACCATGGACAGCCATATGGAATCCTATTTCCTCAATATAGGGAATAGCCATTGTACTACAGTAAAGCTCAATAGTTTTTTTTTCTTTCTTTCTTTCTTTACTTTGAACACTTTGCATATATCAGCCCATGGCTACTTGCTTCCAAAATTTTTAGAGAAACCTGATAGTCTTATTGAGGACCCCTTGTATATAAGGGGACTCAAAATGTTCATAAAAATTTAATTAGAAGGTAAAAATAGGAAGTACAAACTCTGTTTTCCAACATAAGTTTCATCGTCTTCAAGAGACTTTTGTAAGTAATGACATCAGTCATAGTCCATTCCTAAAGAACTGAGTGTTCTAAGAATTTAACTGTGTCAATGCAATTGTTTTTACATTATTAACTGAACAGAAATAAATGAGTACTTTTAAAGTTTTTTTAAGATTAGGAAACAAACTTTTGGCTGGAACCCTCATCTTCCAGTAATTTACCAAAGTGACAAACACAAAGGGAAAGAGGAAAGGCACCCGATACATATTCTCTAGGCTTTCTAGAAACATGGAGTGGTTCCTTTGGCAACATACATGCCAATCTACAAGAAAGGTGATATTGTAGACTTCAAGGGAATGGGTACTGTTCAAAAAGGAATACCCCACAAATGTTACCATGGCAAAACTGGAAGAGTCTACAATGTTACACAGCATGCTGTTAACATTGTTGTAAACAAACAAGGGCAAGATTCTTGCCAAGTGAATTAACATGCACACTGAGCATATTAAGCATTCTAAGAGCAGAAATAGCTTCCTAAAACGTGTGAAGGAAAATTACCAGAAAAAGAAGGAAGCCAAAGAAAAAGGTACCTGAGTTCAACTGAAGCGCCAGCCAGCTCCACCCAGAAATGCACATTTTATGAGATCCAATGGAAAAGAGCCTGAACTTTTGGAATCTATTCCCTTTGAATTCATGGCATGATGGGTGTTAAAAATAAACTAAACTATGGTTTTTTTTTTAAAAAAAAAAAGATCAGGAACCAAAAAAGAGGAAGAAGGAGTCAAATCAGAACATTTTTTAAGGTCGATAACCAATGATTTCCTACTGAACTATCAACTTTGTTTAATGAGAGGAATAAGCAGAAACACTGCTGTGGTGGAGAAAACTCCCTGTTAAAGCTTTGCCAGGTATTTTTTTTTTTGCTAAAACTCAAGTCACTGTTCTCTAATAACATCTCATAATAAGATGTTGTCATTCTTTGGCCCTGCAGAAAGTAAACAAGCTAATGTCTTGAGCATCCCAAACACTGTTATTATGACCTTTGCTCTAAATTAGGCTGCTTATGCTTTGACTAGACCACTTCCACCTGTTGGGAGCCACTGTTTTGATTGTGTTTTGTCTTCAGGAGTGTACTGGTAAAGCCATGTGGCATCTCCTGTTGTAATTCTTTAAAGAAATGCTTCAGGACCTTGATCTCGCTTGTTTAAATTTTGAAAGTATTTCTCTTATCTGTAGCTGATGTCGATACAGCAGTTTGCCACCTATTGAGCAGTCTATGATGTTGGCTATTGTTTCTGCTGTTAAATAATCAGTTGTCTTCATTTAGGGCATGGACAAGATTAAGTTTCTTCCTCACAAAATGATGTGGATGGTCCACCGGTGCAGGTGTCATCTTTAACACTGTCTTTACCCTTCTTATATTGAATTATACAGGGGTTAACAGGTGGTGTGGTGGTAAAGGCACTGAATCCCACAGGACTCTGCAGTTAGAGTCCTAAACCTGGCAGCCCTGGGGGAAAAAATTGGCATTTAAGAGTGTGTTCCCCAAATCCAGAAAGGAGAATGGAGAAGGGACAGTGGCATGGCCATCTCTCCTGGGGTGTGATTTTTCAGTTTCTTTCTCTTTCTCTCTCTGGTGAGTGTACATACCCTTAAGAGGAAAAAAAAAAAAAAAAAAAAAAACCTAAAAAGAGTTATCTATTTAGGGGCTGGCAGATGGCATGGTGGTTAAGGCCGCTGGACTCTCACATTGCCCACATTGCTGACCGTGGTTCGAGTCCCAGACCAGGCAGCTTGCTTTCTCACTTTTTCTCTCTCTCTGACCCTCTCTGATCAAATGCAATAAACAAATAAAATAATTCTTTTTTAAAAAGTTATCAGGGACCAGCAGTTGGAGTAATGGCTATGTTGCTGGACTCCCATGTAGCTGACCGCAGTTCAAGTCCCAGACCCGGTGGCTTAAACTCACGCTAGGTGTGTGTGCATGCGTGCCCAAGATCCCGAGAGGAGAATGGAAGAGAAGGGATTGCGGTATGGCCATCCCCCCTGGGGGGTGATTTCTTGCTTTCTGTCTCTCTGTCTTTCTGACGAGCACATGCACACTATAGCAAAAACCTCTCAAAAAAAAAAAAAAAAAAAAAAACCACACACTTATCTATTTATAAACTGATTCTCTGGGACACTGTCCTCATAAACTTTGTTTAAAGTATCAATAATTTCACCATTCTTTCACCTAGGCTTCAACATAACTTTCTTATTAGTTCTTTTTTTTTTTTTTTTGGAGAGGTTTTCGCTATAGGGCGCATGCACTCGCCAGAAAGACAGAGAGAGACAGAGAGACAGAAGGCAAGAAATCACCCCCCGGGGGGATGGCCACACCACAATCCCTTCTCCTCCATTCTCCTCTTGGGATCTTGGGCACGCATGCACACGCGCCCAGCGTGAGTTTAAGCCACCGGGTCCAGGACTTGAACCACGGTCAACTACATGGGAGTCCAGCGACATAGCCATTACGCTAACTGCTGGTCCCTCTTATTTGTTCTTTCAATTTTAGAATTCATGTTGCTCTGATAGGGATTCTTTTCAAATTAATCCCTTATGTTTTTAGTGCCTCACACTACATCTTGTTCAGACAAGTAATAACAATCAGGAAAAGTTTATTATAGTACAAAGAAAACACAAAAAAAGAAAAAGTTAAATTCATGAAGTTTTTCATAACACACACTGTCCACAACTTTTTAAAAACTTCTTGTATGATAAGTCACTTCTCTCTTGGTACTTTTGAAATTCTCTATTTTGGGCTTTCTCCAGTTTAAAGTATCTCATTGTGGATCTCTAAGTTCACCTTACTTCATTAAGAAATGAAGTTCATTACGCTTCTTAGATGTGTACAAGGAGTCTCCAAGAAATTTACAGAAAATGAGTACTATGGAAAAGAAAAAAAAACATGGATTTCAACCTGTTTTGCACCCAAGTAAACTTGTACTTTAATTCTATTTTTCTACAATCTTTTCGAAGACACCTCATACATTCACATTCTTCATTAAATTTGTAAACTTTTCAGCCATAATTCTTCAAATAGTCTGCCTCATTCTCTCTTCTCCTGAAAACCCTACAGTGCATACACTGGGTCCACTTCAGGGTATCCCACAGCCCTTTTAGACTCTGTTGGCTTTATTTCAGTCTTTTTTTTTTTTCCTTTTCCTCATACTCCAAAATTACCATTGTCATTATCTTCAAGTTTGCTGTTTCTTCCTTCTGTCTGCTCAAAGATAGCTTCGATCCCTCTAGTGAATGTTTCACTTCCGTTACTGTA
Source organism: Tupaia tana (assembly GCA_026018925.1). Classification (NCBI taxonomy): domain Eukaryota; kingdom Metazoa; phylum Chordata; class Mammalia; order Scandentia; family Tupaiidae; genus Tupaia; species Tupaia tana. The sequence continues at coordinate 29,490,417 of JAKSZU010000013.1, forward strand.
CTTTTCAGTGACAGAATTTCTTTTTAGGTTTTCTATTTCTTTATTAATATTTATACTCTATTAATCATTATTTTCTTAGACTTTCTCTATACCATTCCTTCATTCTTTAAGCATCTTTCTTTCAGCCAATTATTTCAGCTTTTTCTAATAGATCCAACATCATTTCTTTTTTTTTTTTTTTTTTTTTTGAGAAGTTTCTGCTATAGGGCACGTGCGCTCGCCAGACAGACAGAGACAGAGAGATAGAAAGTGATAAATCACCCCCCCCCAGGGGCGATGACCATGCTGCAATCCCTTCTCCTCCATTCTCCTCTCAGGATCTTGGGCACGCACATACACGCACCCAGCGTGAGTTTAAGCCACCGGGTCCAGGACTCGAACCACGGTCAGTCGACCGTGGGAGTCCAGTGACATAGCCATTACGCTAACTGCTGGAATCCAACATCCTTTCTTTTTAAGGGACAGTTGGTAGATTTACTTTTTCTCCTTTGAATGGGCCATACCTTGCTGTTTCTCTGCATGCCTTATTATTCTGTTGAAAACTAGACATGTGAATCTTAAATATAAATATGGAAGTCAAATTATCCCTTTCCCCAGGATTAGGTGTTTTTATGTTTGTGTTTAATTTTTAATTATTGTGGGCTGTCTTTGAGGCAACAATCAGCCTGAGGTATAAACCAAAGGTCTCAGTTCTTGTCTGAGCCTGTGTCTTTGTGTATGTATGGTGTCTTTCTAACTTATCACAGGGTCTTCAAAAAGTTTGTGGAAAATGCATATTACAAAAAAGTGAGGGCCAGCCAATAATGTGGGGTTAAGGTAGCTGAACTGCACGTGGTCAACTGCATGGTTCAAATACCAGACCTGGCAATTTGAAAAACAAAACAGACACGTGTATGCATGCCCAAAATCCCAAGAGGAAAACGGAAAAAGGGATCACAGTGAGGCCATCTCCTTGAGAGGTGCTTTCTCACCTTCTCTCTCTTTCTCTCTCTCCCTCTCTCTGGCAAGCACAGTTGCTTTATAGCAAACCAAAAGAAAGAAGTAATGGATACAAAAATTCATTTAACAGAAAAAAAGAGAAACAGTTATATATATATATGTACATATATACATATAAAAGTTATACACACACACACACACACACACACAGTACTAAAATAAACTTGTACCTTAATTCCACTTTTACCAAATTTTTGAAGTCTCTTGGTCTATGTAGCTTTCTTCTTTTTTTCTTAAGAGCGATTTTTTGCTATAGGGTGCATACACTCACTAGATGGCCATGCCACGATCGCTTCTCCTACATTCTCCCTTTCTCTTCTTGCAATTTTGGGCATGCATGCACACACACCCGGTGTGAGTTTTATAAGCCACTGGGTCCAGAACGTGAACCACGGTTGACTATGTGGGAGTCCAATGGCGTAAACATTATGCCATACGCTGGGCCCAATGTAGTTGCTTTTAAATGTCCTAATGTCCAATGTCTGCCTTCAAAAGGGGGTTAAAAAGAGAGAACTAAAGGGTGGAGGGGGAAAAAGGGTGCTGGCCCTTTTAAGTCACTTCGGCCAGAGGGAGAGGGGCCTGCAACAACGAGGGGAAAGGCAGCAGCAGTGACCATGACCTCTTCGTTGGCGCATTGGTAATCAGGGCGGTTTTCACTGGGGTTCTTTTTGTCCACCTTGGTCCCTACAAGATAAATGCAAGTTATACCAGGGATGCCTCTCTGACTGCCTGCTAAGAAGATAAAGGATGGTGGATAAGTAACTACCACTGTGCTAAGTGCCGCAAGTAAACATTTTTTGTACACTCCTTCCCATGAACGTTTCAGGACTTCAGCAAACTCCAGAGTACCAAAATCATTCTATCAACCTGTCTAAGTGGTGAGACCAACTTCTAGTGCTTTCTACTCGGCCTTTTTCCCTTTATCCTTTACCCAAGAGTTACATTTTTATAGACACCCGACCAGATTCCTCTTCTGGTCCAAAGCTTATTTTCCTTAATTCATGCCTTAGGCTTATATTAAGAGATGTCCACAGTTTGAACCCTACTTTCTTTCCAGTCTGACCACTTGTTTTTCCTCCGTACTCATCTAAATACTTACAAGTAACAAGTCTGTTAGGCCAGAACCTGCACTGTGCCTCCTCTAAAGTCTTTACGCCAGTAACTTACCCTTGTCTACCGTGCATCTCCCTTTCCTGCATAGTTGCATGTTTAATTCCTCATTCAAATTCCAGTTTTGCTTTTCAAGCAACCCTCCAAAATTCTTTATAGTACTTCTTATCATACTCCACATTCAGAAGACATAAAGAACATTACTAGAGGCTAAAACATATCAGATAGCAAGGGTATAGGTTTTTTTTTTTTAAAAAAAAAAAAAAAGGAGAGAGAGGTAAGATTAAGATCCTCACCCTTGAGCTACTAGATAAGCAAATAGACAAGTGCAGTAGGGCAGAAACCACTATACAAAGACAAGGGTACTCTGGGATCATCCTGCATCTGACGGAGTCCAAGTGTGAGTACACGGGCAAGACCTCATGGAAGCATGAGAAGGTATATGGTTCTTTTGGAAAACTAAAAGCACTTGGGAAGGACTGAGTTAGAAGAGAATGGGAAACATGAGCCAAAGTATAAGACAACCTGCTACCAAGTTAAAAATTTTAGACCAGGGGACAGCAGGTGGCATATGGGTTAAGGCGCTGGACTCCCACACATAGCCAGCTGAGGTTTGGTTCAAGTCGCGGACCTGAGGGCTTGAAAATCACTCCAGGCACATGGGCATGAATGCCCAAAACCCCAGGGGGAGAATGGAGGAGAAGGGATTGCATGCAGGGTGGCCATCCTCCCTAGGGATAATTTTTCACTTACCCTCCCACTGTCTCTCTTTGTCTCTATCCTGTGAGCACAGGTGCCCTATGGTAAAAGAAAAAAAAAAAAAAAAAAAAAAAGATTTTAGACTAAATCAGGGAAGGAACCTAACTGAATAAAATCCAACACAGCAATCAAAGATAAGACTAGAAGGGAGTACAGAGATCAGCTGAGGTTGAGAAATTGGTGTAGTAACCTAGAAATGATGTACTAAAGCAGTAAATTAGTAAATTTAGCTGTGGCAGGAGATAGAAACATAGACACAGACTGAGAAGATAATAATGGCAAACTATCCAGAGTAAGTAATGGTTAGAGAAATGGTGGCTAGCATAAAGTTAGGAGAAACCCAACACACTAAGGAAGTGCAACTTTTAGGTCAGTTGTCAAACTCTAATATACAGGAGACCCAACTGGAGAGCCGTTTAAAAATCAGATTTCTAGGCCAGTTTTGTTGTAGCAACAACTGTCTGCAATGCTGAGGCTGCTGAGAAGGTCCCTGGTTCATGTCTCTAAGTCCCTCTATACACTCCACGTATGTGTGTGTGCCCATGATCCTGGCTCACTGGCTGAGCCCAGGGGTAGATCATGGTGGGAAGACCCTACTGGCAATGTATGACTCTCAGTCTCTCTCATAATTTTTCTTTAAAGTGTAATTTAAGTAAATTGCACTTTAAAGAAAACTTGGATGTCTAGAATCTACTCACTACAATTGTCATTTTATAATCAGGAGTTTCTGTTACACACAGAACACTTTAACCACCTATGGGTAAGAAATGGGAAATGTTCTAGAGCAAAGTGTGATTCATGCCAAGAAAAACCACAGACAGAGCAAGCTTCCATAACAACAACCTCTGCCTCCTTCTCCACCTTCCTAAGGTAGGCCTAAATGTATAAACTGAGAGTTGATTCTCTCTTTATTCAGAAACTAGAGACTCAGATCTGAGTATCAAATACAGGGAGAAGGTAACTATCAGAGTAGTTTCCTGCAAGGTTTGTTAAAATGCTGATTCCTGGGATCAGCTGGTAACATGATGCTCTGTGATGCTAACCTTCATGGCAAAGGTCAGGTTTGTGCTCCATGGCCTCCCCACACATGCTGGGTATGCACATGTACCCATGATCTGAGCTGGCAGAGGCTGTAGGTGGATCATGGTATGAAAACACTGTGGGGGGAGTACCTGTCTCTCCTCCTCTATCCCCACCCCTCTCATGAAAGAAACAAACTAAAGAAAGAAAGATGATTCCTGAACTCAATCCTAAAATACACTGATTGAGAATTTCTGGCACCTGAGATTTTACTCTTTAAAGAAGTTTAAGATGATGCCAACATTTAAGAATTACTACCCTAGACAGCTGAAGCAAGTTGGCATTTCTAGAAAAATATGTTCCCAACCTCATCTCTACTACTGAGAATAGTATGATTAAGGAAGTGACTTAGAAAGGGAAAGAAGTGATTTTCTTAACAAAGAATAATGATTATTATAGCTAAAACAATTGGCCAGGATAGTATAACTGACAAATATATAGAACCTTTTGCTTGAAATTCAATTTTATTATATAATTTCCTCACAACTACCTCAAGGGATAAATAGTATTATTTGTATTTTATAGACAAAGAAATAAATCCAGACACCAGAGATCAAACCATGCCCTGATTCCAAATTCCATAAACTGCTCCACTACTCCTTCCACACTGCCTTTCTTTTAGAAACTAAATCTTAGACTGATTTTTTAGGTTCCGCAATTCTTTAGGGATATGAATTTTGAGTGACTGAAAGAAATCATGAAACATTTAGTGTTTACATACTAGGCTGTTTGTATCCTAGAGTAGTACAACAAAACTATGAACTAGTCTCCAGAGTAATGTTACAACTGACAGGAAAACCCATGAAGAATAATATAAGTCAGAAATCCAGAAAAACCATTACTTCAGAAGTTTTTCCAAAATTTTATATCAAAAGACATCATTCCAAAATGTACTTTTTCCTAGATTCTCACCTGCGTGCCCAGAGTCCCCTAATTCAGACACAGTTTGATACAGCTACTGCACTGTAGAGATACATGTGTTTTCTCGACTGACTTTCTTATAGTCAGAAAAAATAAAATTCAGTATCAATAGTTTCTGACTTTTACTCCTACTCCTAAAATGTAACCCAAATCTCAACTTGCTGAAGGCTGAGAAACTACTCTGTCTTCTTAAGTATATAAGAAACAAGAAACAGAAAATTATTTGTTGATGATAACATGTCTGGTAACATCCTTGATTGAGCCAATATACAACGTATACTGGATGGAAAATCTCATTTTGTATGTTGTATGGATGTACAGTGAATAACTGCAAAAAAATAAATCAATAGAAACTATTTTTTCTTCTTTACTCTTTCCTCTCTCTTAATCCTGCCTCACTTAACAAGATAAAATGTCTGATCAAATCTCAGTGAGTTAAGGAATCTAAAATTAGGAACATGCTAGGAAATCCAGGTAAGTTCTAGATCAGCGATTCCTGACCTTTGTTCCCACCCCTTCTGTTCACATGCCCGTATCCTCCTCATCATACATAGAAAATGGTGTCTCTGAATTGACAGAAGAGTAAGGAGAGAGAGATCCTAATACATTATCTCCCAACAGAACCATTGAAGGAGATACAACTGTACACATATGTTCCTATCCTCTCAAAAGAGCTGTACTAGCCTATCACTTAACTCCCTGATTGGCTGTTTATGTTTCTGGTCAATGTTCTTTTGCTTACTCAAGTCTTCAAGTGATTTATTTCACATGGATGAGACACAGCTGTACTTTGGTCAGATGTCTAGACAAAAGCATTCTTAAGACTTACTTATTTATACAGTTTATCATAAAACAGGTCTTCTGATTTTCAAATTTAAAGTAGCAGCAAATTAAATAATTTTTACACAAGAGACTACTACTATAAATCTATTAACCACATGCCTAATCCTTTATATAAAAAAATTCTCCTTGCTATTTTTACAACATTCCTGTGGCTAGGGGTAGGCATAATTATCCTCATTTTACAGATGAGAAACCTGAGGCTCAGAGAATTAAGAGATTTGCTTGAGGTCACAAAATTAATCAGGAGCAGCAAAGGCAGAACCCATGAAAAGACTCCTTTAAGTTTAGGGCATGCTATTATATGTTACAGGTGGGTAGTGTTCCCCTATAACCCTCCAAGTCCTCTAAATATTAAAGAAAATATACACACTCAATTTTGTACAGTACATATTTTAATTTGTACAGTGTTCTGAAGTATTCTAACACTATTACGTTAAATGCTTGGTAAACAGGGCCAAACCTACTGTCTTGATCCAAAACTAACCTTACAGAATTATACATTATTTGCTTACGGCATGAGACAAAACTCCAAAATTAGAAAAAAAATCATTGAGAGGAGAAAATGTTACCTTTGCTAAAAAGTAATGTTCCAAGAGAGGAGGACTTCCTTTTCTATCGTGTTGTTCACAGATTTTCAACACCCTGAGATCTAACAATGAAGGGGAACTAAATCGTGAGCAATAAGGGCCAGCCTGTGTACAATTCAACTGGAATGCAAAAAGCCCTATTCATGGAGCAGTTGTGCGGTGTCACAGGCAACACGTTTTTATAAGCATTCATTAAAAGTTAGTCACCGTTTGAGATCTTGTCTAACCGGTATGCTATGCCCCAAGTTAGTGATCTTAAAAAATGACAAACTATTGACCAATCACTGTTAAACATGTATTCAACAACAACAACAACAGAATGAAACTCATTTCCTCCTAGTAACATATTTCAGGAATTTATGGATTTAATTCTATCATGCATAATTGGTAATGTTCACAGACCAAATGATTTTATCTTTTCAAATAAATCTACATTGTAAGTCCTTTACTTGGGGCACGTGTAAAAGGACAATTACCACCCTGAAGCTAGTTAACTTCTTCAAAGAGAGTTGCCTTGTTCTGGTCACATTAGTATGTCATATGCAAAACCTATTGGAACTAGCAGATAGTGTAATGGTTATGTCACTGGACTTCCACATAGTCGACTGAGATTCGAGTCCCAAACCCAATGGCTTGAAACTCATGCCAGTCGCATGTGCATGCGTGCCCAAAATCCCGAGAAGAGAATGGAAGAGAAGGGACTGCAGCGTGGCCATCCTTCCTGGGGGTGGGAGGGAGGGGGAAGTGTGATTTCTCGCTTTCTGTCCCTCTCTGTCTCTCTGGTGAGCACACATGCCCTATAGCAAAAAATCTCTCTTAAAAAAAAAAAAAAAAAAAGAATCTATTTACACTGATAATAGATTAAGGAATGAAGTCACATCAGGAAAAATTATTTTTGTACCATAATTTGTTAAAAGCTCAGTATTCACCTGTTACTTATTTTAATTAAGAGTATTTTTCTCATTCTTAAAAAGAGATGTAACACAAAGATCTTTTTGTTTGGAAGGTATTTGTTGTAGAGTACATGCACACACCAGAGATAGACAGAAAATGGGAAAGTGAGAAATCATCCACGGAGAATGACGACACCTCAATCCCTTCTCTTGGGATTTTGGTCATGCGTGTATACGTGTCTGGTGATACTCAAGCTGCCAGGTCCAGGACTCAAATCGTAGCAGGCCATGTGAGAATTCAGTGCCTTAACTATCATGCCAGCTGCTGGCCCCCAAAGATATTTTTTATTTCAAGAACATAAAAGCTAAGAGAGAAAATTAAGATAGATTCTCAATGAAGATCGCAAAGTTGACTGGTGAAGAAGTGGTGAAGATATCACAGAGAAGAAAAAATCAGTATTGCCATCAAAATTTTGAAGTCTGAGAGCCTGCTATTTGCTTGGTGTCTGTGGTAGGGAATATGAAGAGAAGACCTCATTTTAGCCCACATGGTTTTGATAGTCTCTCTGGGGAGATTAGACCATTATACAAGAAGCAATAGTGAGCCAACTGGTAATATTACTAAGACCCTCTTATAACAAATAGCTTATGATTAAAAAGTAGCTGAATAAAAAAAAAAAAAAGTAGCTGAATTGGGATCTGGATATGGCATAATGATTATATTGCTGAACTCCGACATGGCTGACTGAGGTTTGAGTACCAGACCTAGTGGCTTGCAGGTTTATGTCCAAGATCCTAGGAGGAGAATGGAGAAGGGATTGTGGCATGGCCATCCCCCCGTGGGGTGATTTCTAGCTTTCTGTCTGTCTCTCTGTGTCTCTCTGGTGAGTGCACATGCCCTAGAGCAAAAATCTTTATTAAAAAATAAAATAGCTGAATTAAGGGCTAGGAATGAGTTTTTAGATCAATTAGTAAAGGTTGAACTATTAGTAAAGTAAAAGGTTGAACTGCAATATTATTATAACCTAGCATTAAAACATGGGATTTCAGGGCCAGTTGGTGGCATGGTGATTAAGGTGCTGGACTCTCACATGGTCAACTGCGGCTCAAGTCCCGGATGTGCTTGCTTTCTCACTTTCTCTCTCTCTCTCTCTCTTTCTCTCTCTCTCTCTCTGTCTCTGGTGAATGAAGATGCCCTATAGCAAAAACTAAAAAATGATAATAATAAATTAAATACATCCACCTCCTGGTGGATGATTTCTCACTTTCCCATTTTCTGTCTATCTCTGGTGTGTGCATGTACCCTACAACAAATACTTTCAAAAAATAAATCTTAGTGTTACATCTCTTTTTAAGAATGAGAAAAATACTCTTAATTAAAATAAGTAACAGGTGAATACTGAGCTTTCAACAAATTATGGTACAAAAACAATTTTTCCTGATGTGACTTCAAAAAGATGAGATTTCTCCCTTCTGTAAAAACAGTTACCTCACTTTATTCTCACTTTATCCCCTGGGCCTTATCAAATCATATGTGTTTCAGGAAAGGCCAAAACATAGGCCTACGTGAGTATCTGTCCAGCTGTCAGTGAGCCCTAGACCTATGGTGATACTCCTCATTAAAGATCTTTCTGAGAGCCAAGTTTTAAGAACCCAGCCCGGGGACCAGCAGATGGTACAATGGTTACGTCGCCAGACTCCCGTGAAGTCAAACACTGTGGCTTCAAACTCACGCTGGGTGCATGTGCATGCATGCCCACAATCCCGAGAGGAGGATGTAGGACATGGGATTGCAGTGTGGCCATTCTCCCAGGGGGTCATTTCTCACTTTCCGTCTCTCTCTCTGGCAAGCGCATGTGCCCTATAGCAAAAGTCTCTCTCTCTTAACAAAACAAAACAAAACAAAAAACAAAAGCCAGTTACTTTTACTTTAAGCACCAGCTTTAACTCTAAGAATACTTGTATATCGTTTGCTCTTCAGATTTACTTCCCGCCCATTACTTTTGTCCTTCAGCCAGATTTTAAGCACCGTGAGGAGAGAACTGTACATCACAAATCTTCTGAACGTTTGAGATGCCTGGCACAGTGCTAAGTACACATGAACTCATACTTTTTTGTATTGTTCATGTAGACAGCAGGGAGATGGTCATAATACATACTGTGCTTAATTCTATCCTGTGATGTACTTCATAGCTGCTATGTCGGGAGGAGTCCTAAACTTGGAGTCAGGGCAACACCAGGAGTAGATACCTCTGACTCCTGGCGAGGCTGCTGAGTCACTCTGCACAGAACCGTGGGTAAGCTACACCAGCTATCTGTAAGTCAGAAGAACAATAAATAACAATACCACTTTCTTTTTTATTTCTTCAATAATTATTTAATTTTATTTTTTATTATTATTGGATTGTCAGAAAAGTCATGATGCATTTTTGCACAGAAAAACACATCGTGACTTTCCCGACAACCCAATATATGTATTTTTTTTAATTTGACCAGAGAGACAGAGAGGGAGGAAAAGTGAGAAAGCAAGTTGCCAAGTACAGGACTTAAACTGCAGTCGGCCATGTGGGAATCCAGTGCCTTAACCACCACATCACCTGCCGGCCCCGACAATACCACTTTCTTTCTTCCACACAGGGATTATTTGAGACTAAAATGAAAAGAAGACAAACTCAGATTTTAGAAAAATTTTTAAATGTAATAGTATTTTGACAAGAGATATTCTCATCACAGGAGGGTTTACTGGACAGTTCTGGTATCAATTAATCAACATTAGGAATAGATTGAGTTACTAAAGCAGCATTATGAATTGGTATTGCCAGGGCCAGCAGATGGCATAATGGTTAAGTTGCTGGATTCCCACATAGCTGACTGTGGTTCAAGTCCAAGACCTGGTGGCTTGAAACTCATGCCAGGCATCTTGCGTGTGTGCCTAAGATCCCAAGAAGAGAATGGAGAAGAAGGAATTGTGACATGGCCATCCCCCCCTGAGGGGGTGATTTCTCACTTTCCATCTCACTGTCTCTGTCTCTCTGGGGAGCACACAAACCCTATGGCAAAAACCTCTTAAAAAAAAAAAAAAAAGAAAGAAAATTGCTATTGCCCTGTAAGTGACCTGAATCCACTTCTAATCCACACTGGAAGTGGATTCAGATAATAATTACATAATCCCTGGCTCTGGCTGATAAAATAAAAAGTAATGGCTTAGAGCTTTTGTCATAGTACCCATAGGAAGCAGGTTGTTGCCAAGCATAGGAGTTTCTTTGTTAAAATCTAAAACAGAAAATGATCAGGAATACCATTCTGCATTTCTCTTTCATGGCATTTCCCTACTTCAGAGATGCTCTGATTTTGTCTTGGCATTATTCTAGAGTCTTACTGGAAAAATCTTGACTTCCATTTATATTGTATTACAGATTCATACGACTGTTTACTTGCATCAGTCCAATTCTATCTAGTTTTTATCTTAAATTTCCTATTTAAATAAAAATAGGAGGTGTTACTTTTATTTTTATTTAAGCACTCAATGTATGTGTCATAAGGGTCTCTACAGTCTGATATATAAAGAAACATTTCTTTGTTTCTTATAAATGATCTGACCTTTGTCAGAGCCGTCGACTCGGTTAAAACACATACACCTCGTTCAGGTATGAATTCCGTTTGTCAGAATTCTCTCTTCATAGTTCTCCCTGAGATGAAGTCTTAGTCACACGGAAATCACTCTCTCCTCTGGCCTCAGAGAAGGGGCCTGCCTGTGTTCTCCTTAATGCTCTTTTCTGCTGATAACACTTTTTTCAGTTTTTTCGTACCACTGTTTTATTTGTCTGTTCTATCCTTTCACTAAGATTTTAGGGGGAAAGAAAGATAAGTGCATGATTTCTATCAGACATTGTGAATTAAAAGCCATAATAAAATATTACTGAGTTTTCTTACTGGGGAGCAAAAAGAAGGCCTTAGTAACTATATCCCTAAAGCTGCCTTAAAATTAGAGTTAACTACCACAGTAAGGCAAGAATTTTTTATTTAAATGTACTGGGAGAGAGCTGACCTTGAAATCATCATATGAGAGTGGAAGAACTGCCCATGGTTCAATAATAACAAGTTTAGATTCACGCAACAGCACAAAATATGTAAAAGTAACATATAACACTTATATAAATATTGATAGATGACAACTTATCCTATATGACTATTTGAACTTTACTGAAAATTACATCTAGCATTATTATGTCATTCAAGTTTACAGGAAATCCGATATTCTATTACTATAATGTCTTACAATAAAAGCTACTGATGTACATACTGACTCAACAGTCAGTATATACAAGTATATACCGTGATGTCAAATTGATTCAAATTGATGACTTCAGTGATATGAGTAATTTCTAAACAAACAGCTCAGCACCTGGTAGGAAAAGGCTGAGCAGTTAATAGTACACAAATCTTCACAGAACAACTAAGCATTTAAATAAACCCTAGCTTAGACTGCATTTCATATCCGTGATGTTGTGAAGGCCTCTAATATCAAATGAGCTTCAAAACTGGGTTTGGTTAATGTAAAGTTGTAATAGAATTCTACGGCTTGATGGACCACCACTTGAAAATGATTAACGTATAGGTCCATCACCTACAAAAAGAATACTTCCTTGGGAACCAGCAGTTAGCGTAATGGTTATGTTGTTGGACTCCCACGTAGTCGACCCCGGTTCGCATCCCGGACCCGGTGGCTTAAAACTCACGCCGGGCGCGTGTGCGTGCGTACCCAAGATCCCAAGAGGAGAATGGAGGAGAAGGGATTGCAGCGTGACCATCCCCCCTGGGGGGTGATTTCTCGCTTTCTGTCTCTATGTCTCTCTCTGTCTGTCTGGCGAGCGCACGCACCCTATAGTGAAAACCTCTCAAAAAAAAACCAAAATAAATACTTCCTTGTTAATGACAGGACTCTGCCAAAACAAAAACAAACAGAAAAAGTGTCAGACAATTGAGCTCCAAAAAGACAAGCAGAATAATTATATTAACCTTCAGATGTAAAGCCAATTCTTCCAACTAGAAATAAGCTTGTGAAAATACCAAAAAGAATGCTCCCCATAAAGTTCTAAAAATGTCGTTTAACCTCATGAATAAGCAGACACATTGGAAGAAACTAGGATTGAAGTTGAGAGAACCAGCTCCAAAGCTCCAGGGAAGTCCACGTTTACTCCTGATAAGTTTAGAAGCCAAAAATTCTTCAGGGATCCTATTAATCACTGGTGGGAAATCAAATTACTCCGATTTCTTTCAGCCCAAAGAAGGATCATCTGAAGTTTTATTGTATTAAACAGGTAAGATGATCTGTCAGGATACTTTACCATATCCACTAATTCAATTTCTGAAAAGAGAGGTTGGTCATCTGGTACCTTTATCCTCCAAAAGCTGTAATTTAAAGATTTTTATTTTTTAAACACTTCATATTTCTCAGGGTCATGGTTACCTTTGAGGAACAGAAGTGGTACTTACTGACCAGGAGGAGACCCAGTGATATTCTCCTTATCTAGGTGGTGGTTACATGACTGTATTCACTTTATGAAAATTGTTAATATGTATATGATCTGTACACTTTTCTATGCTTGAATATTATACTTTAATAAAAATTTAGTCAATGAAAATATTTCATATTTACTTCTTTTTCTCTCTTGGAGTTAGTTACTAGACTAAGATTCCTAAAGAGAGACTTCATATTGTATTCATCTTTTATCACTGCTTGATACATAGGGGCACAATAATGACACATACATGAACACTGATCAGTAATCAATTGTCCAATGTCAATAAGGGCTACTTGATTTCCATTCTTTATGCCACCTCATAGAACAGCTGCTACAAGGTACACATTATATACAAAGTTTAATTTTAAAAAATGCTTGAGTCCTTTGAGTGATAGATAGTATCTGTGCATGTGTGTGAGAAAGAAGCCGAGTACCCTAGTAACTAATATGCTATGTACTGTATGTGTGATGAGGATGATAAATGCCACAGGGAAGGGGAGAGACATTCCAGCCAGGATTAACCAGGAGAAGCATAATTGAGGAGTATCATGTGAGCATGATGAACATCTTAGTAAGATGAAGGAGTGGACTATCATTTTCAAAATGGTTAACACCACATGTCAGGAACCATGTGAGCATCCCCATAAACCTTATTTAACCTTACAATATGGCTAAACCCACTAACACCCTGAGAGGATAAGTAATTTGTCCAAAACTAAATAGACAGTAAATAGCAGAGAATCTGACCTAAATCTTTTGACAAGATCAACATCTTTTTTTTTAAGGTTTTTGCCATAGGGGATGTGCGCTCACTGGAGAGAAACAAGAGACAGTGAGAGGGAAAACGAGATATCACCCCCTAGGGGGATGGCCTCACCATAATCCCTTCTCCTCCTGGGATTTTAGGAACACACATATACACACCCAGCATGATTTTCAAGTTGCCGTGCCTAGGACTCAAACCGCAATTGGTCACGTGGAAGTCCAGTGCCATAACCACTATACCACCTGCTGTTCCCTAGGATCAACATCTTTTATTTTTTAGATTTGCCAGAGGATCATGTACTCACCAGATAGAGAGTGAGGGAGTGTGTGAGTGTGTGTGAGAAAGAGTGAGAGAGAGAGGAGGAAAATACCTTCTATGGGGTATGGTCAGGCCAAAATTCCTTCTCCTCCATTTCTCCCTCCTTTTTATGTTTTTAAAAGCATTATTTTATTTTTTTATTATCGTTATTTTAATTTGACCAGAAAGAGATACGGAGAGAGAGAAAAAGACAGAGAGAAGGAAGGCTGAGAAAGTAAGTCACCTGGACCAGGACTCAAACCATGGTTGGCCATGTGGGAGTCCAGTGTCTTAACCACCATGCCACCTCCTTGCCCCCATTTCTCTCTCCTTTTAAAATTTTGGCAATGCACATGTGCCCATTGTAGTTTTCAAGCCACTGGGACCGAGACTCAAACTGTGCAGTTGGCCACATGGGATCCAGCTGCTTTAACCACACTGGTTCCCAGACAAACCCACATATGTAGTGGCATGCAGTTGTAGTCCTAGCTAGCTACAAGGCTGGAGACAGTGAGAGGGAAAGTGAGATATCATCCTGACATGGTGAAACCCTACACTTCCCCCCAAAAAAGTCAAAAGCCAAACAGTGGTACTGCAGTAAAAGGCAATGATCTGCAATGCTGACCCACATGGGAAGGTTCTGAGTTTGCATTTAGATAACTCCCTTCGTATGCCAGGCATGCAGGTGCCCATGATCTGGACTTGCTGAGACTGGGACTGGATCATGGAGGAGGAGTGGGGACCCTGTTCTGGTGTTATCTGTTTTTCTCTCTCACACACATGCACATGGAAGAAATAATTAAGCTAAAAAATTATTTAAAGAAGTAATAATCAATCTCTATTTTCCTCTCACACATCCAATATATTGTAAACTTTTTTAAAAAGTAAGAGCTCCTTCTCAGTCACATTATACTTTACATGCCTTTCAGAAAGCCAGGAAGAGAGGTTAAGTAGGTAGTTAAAGATACAGCAATGAGGAAACAGTTTGACCTGGAACTTGAGATCTGAGCATTATAAACATATTTTACTTACAGCTATGCATAAAAAATTTTTTTTTTAATTTACTGTAAATCATGTGCATTCACTGGAGACAGAGAAAGAGAGAGATGGGGAAAGTCAGAAAGGGGGATGGCCACACCACAATCCCTTCTCCTTCATTCTCCAGTCAGGATTTTGGGCACACACACGAGCCCAGTGTGATTTCCAAACTGCCAGGTCCAGGACTCAAAATCATGGTCAGCCATGTGGGTCACAGCAAAACTGAGTGGAAGGCAGGGAGATTTCCCATATACCCTCAACCCCACATGCCAGGTCCAGAACTCAAAATCATGGTCAGCCATGTGGGTCACAGCAAAACTGAGTGGAAGGCAGGGAGATTTCCCATATACCTCCAACCCACACACGCATGGTGTTCTCCATTATTGATATCCCCCACATTTGTTACTACCACTACATTGACACATCACTGTCACTTCAAAGTACTAGGCATTTTTAACTAAGGATTTCTAGCACACAGATCAATGACCTCGGCAAGACTGGTTTTAGCAGAATAGTGTTTACAAAAATTACTTGGATAGGGATGAAACCAATGAGAAGTAAAGAAATAAAAGAACTTGGAGCTTTACTACAAAAAGAAATAGAGGGGACCAGCAGTTGGCGTAATGCCTGTGTCGCTGGACTTCCATGTAGTCAACCGTGGTTCAAGTCTTGGACCCGGTGGCTTAAAACGCTGGGCGCATGTGTGTGAGTGTGAGTGTCCAAGATCCCAAGAGGAGAATGGAGGAGAAGAGATTGTGGTGTGGCCATCCCTCCTGAGGGTGATTTCTCACTTTCCATCTCTCTGTCTTTCTCTGTCTTTCTGGCGAGTACACGTGCCCTATAGCAAAAACCTCTTAAAAAAAAAAAAGGGAATAAAGAAAGCAGGGTAGTAGCTAGAAAAGAACATGGCTTCTAGCTGAGGTGGGATCTAAAAGAAACTGTAATAACCTATTAGAGATGGAAAGAATGTTGATGCAAGAGAGTATGGACAACGAAGACCTTCGATAGACAAGACAGTGTGAGCTCCAGGGAACAAATGGGTGCTTAGCCTTAGAGAAGGACAGGCATTTTACAGAACATGTGGGTTCAGATGCAGGGAGTTTGGTAGGCATGAAGGAGGAACAGAAATCTAGACCTGGGCAGAATTCTGCCAGGCGAGTACCACAGAGGGAAAGAACAGGGAAGCTGAGGTATAAGGAAAAGAGTTCTACTGTTGGAACCTGACTGTGAGCTAGATAAGGAGGGAAATAAGGATGTGAACGAGGTACAATGAAAAGTAGAAGAGTTCGTGGACCGGAGCACTCACTGGGATAAAAACAAAAATTATCTGAGGCAGAAGGAAGCCAGATTAAGTAGATAGTTGTCAGTTTTTGTTGTCGGTTTTTCTTTTAGTTGTTTCTTTTTGTTGTTATTTTAAGAGAGATTTTTGCTATAGGGTGTGTGCACTCACTGGAGAGACAGAGAGAGAAACGAAGATATCACCCTCCGGGGGATGGCCACACTTCGATCTCTTCCCCTCTAGTCTGTTCTCAGGACCTGGGGCATGCACACACACATGCCCAGCGTGAGTTTTAAGTCACTGGGTTGGGGACTTAAACTGCAGTCAATGATGTGGGAGTCCAGTAAGGTAAACATGACACCATCTGCTGGTCCCTGTTTCTGCTTTGTTGCTGCTGTTGTTTGGTTTTTTTTTTTTTTTAAGTTTGTAAGTAGAGCAGTTAACCTGCAGTGAGAAAGTTTAGGGTTTGACCACAGTAGACTCCTGAGAAAGGCGGTCTAAAAGCAGAGAGGTCAGATGGATCATCCAGGGTTAAGCAGCAATTGAGCTGACAGGAACTGTGGAAAGGCCATGAGCCAGGCACTAAAGGGAGGTATAACAAGGAGGTCAGTACAGATCTGGAGGGGATAATAGTCCAATAGCATGTATTTCAGAAGAGCTAGTTTCTAAGGAGAAAGAGACTGAAACAGCAGATGGGGGAAGAGTTCTACACAGGGAGAGAATGGGGGAATACGACACCATAGTGTGGTACATGGCACTGTATTGTTACTTAAGAGGACTACAGGGAAAGTGTTCCCAGAATAGTCTGGTAGGCAAGAAAGTAATACAAATTTTATTTGCAGTGCTATGTCTCTATTAACGATAATGAACTATAAATTCCAGAAAGCAAAATATTGATAGAAGGGTTAGGGGAGGGAACAATGAGAGGCTGGAAGATTGCATCGGTTTAGGATATGTACAAAGCCAAACTGGTAAGATTTCCCAAGTAACGACAAGTGATCTGGGATTCTTGGACACTAAAAGACCAAGCAAAAAAAAAAAAAAAAAGGCCCTTTTAAAAGCTTCGTGAGAGCAGCTCAGTATCTTTCCAAAAAATTCCCTTTCTGCTTAAGTGAGCAACTAAAGAATCCTAATGGTAATTACTTTCCTGTACAGTGCCTTCTACACATCAGACAAGTTCAGAAAAGGAATGTTTATTTAAGTCACTCAATACTTTCAAGTGCAATTTGGCCTGGAGTGATAAGGAAAATCTAGAAAGGAATCTTAGGCATGTTAGCTATTCCTTTATCCCCTACTCATTTCATTTCTTCCTTTCAGGAAAGTCAATGATGAGGAAAAGGGTACTGACCATTGAGGATAAAGTGAACTGGCAGCAGGGATGTTCTGAGGACAAAGAGGGTTCTCTGTACACCTGCTGGCTACCTGACCTCACAACACTTCTGCAGGTGTGGAAAGAGGCCTAAGGCTTAAAACAACAGATGCAGCAGCCTGTAACTCTCAGCCCTGAGGTTCTCTGTCTAACTGTGCCACTTCCTACTACGGTGTTCTCTAAAAGAAAAGTGGCCCACTTTAAAGAGAATTCATACAAATTATGATTCTCTCTCTCTCTCTCTCTCACTAATTTGCGGGAAGAATTCTGAGACTACTTGGTTTCTAACAATGTAGTATTTACTTTCATGGAGAAACAGTGTCAACAACATATTATAAAATCTCATAATTAATAGTAACTGTAGCACTATTCCCTAAGATAATATTGGATTATTGGAAAAATCATGACACATTTTGCATAGAAAAACGTACAGAAATACAGCCTGACTTTTTTGACAACACAACAGATCAAGTCAGTAAAAATTAATTTCAGTTGTCATTTGTGTACCTAAAATGTCTAAAATATAAGATTAATGTGGAAAAAAATCAATTATACTATAGCAGAACCCCACATAAGAAACATGCAAAACTGCTTTATCGGCTTCAATTGGAAGCAATTTGGGAATGTAAATACCATACACAGACTATCTCCAAGCATGAATAAAATTATTTGGTAAGAAAGAGAGAACTGAAAATAAAATATTAACAGTATAGAGGGACCAACATATGGCATAATGGTTACGTCACTGGACTCCCACATGGCTGACTCCAGTTCAAGTCCTAAACCTGGAGGCTTGAAACTCATGCCGGGCCTGTGTGTGTGTGTGTGTGTGTGTGTGTGTGTGTGTGTGTCCCCCAAATCCCCAGAGAATAGAGGAGAAGGGATTGCAGCGTGGCAGCCCCCTTGGGGGGTGATTTCTTGCTTTCTGTCTCTCTCTCTCTCCAGAAAGCGCATGTGTCCTATAGCAAAAAAAAAAAAAAAAAAAAAAAAAAGGCAGTATGGAATATAATATTTCAAAATACTGAAAAGGGCACAAAGGAAAAGAGCTTCACGAATACAATGAGCTTTACTAGTATGTTATTATGGATATCATGATGACCGCACCCCATAAAGTCACTCTGTCATTTGAAAAAGTACACTGAAGTTCCTAACAAATCCATGAAGAGGGGACCATATCAACATAAACTCATTTAATAGATGGCACTGGTGAACATATCGGAGAACATATCCCAGTTTGGAGAATGATCAAAGGGTGTGATCTCTGTATCACTAAAATGATCTCTAGAACACCACAGACGGTCACCTCAAAACTACTGTACAGTAGTCCTTTTGCTGATCAGTCCTTTTGCTGGAATACATTTCATTTTTATATTTTTAAATTTGCCAGAGGGCACATGTACTTGGCAAGGGAAAGTGAGACTGTACCCCCCCCCCCATGGGAAACAGTCATACCGTAATCCCAGATACTTTTCAATGGCTACCCATTTATTAACCCCTAACTGCTGACATTCATTGATTGAGAAATAATATTTACTCCCATGACTGGCACTTCATCACTCACATTGACATTATTCCGACCAGGGATTACATGAACCAATCTGGAACTGTTACCCAGTGCTTAACATCTCTGGGTGGGAGAGATAAGATGAAGATCCACAGAACCTGATTCCAACCTAATTAGACTAAATGAGCCTCACCAAGAGTACAGTGACATTTATCTAGAGAACAGTTTTATACATTCATTTTACAGGGCCAGGCATCATGGCCAACTCAGTTAGGATTACAGTTCTATTATGTAGAGATACTAGAGAAAACCTGGGCCGAGGCCCAGTAACTTATGTACAAAATCCATCTTGTAGTGATCATATATACTCTTACAGAGAGACAAATAAACTCAAATGTGAATAGTTAGAGTTCATAGGTAAAAGCTTACACAAAGGGAAAAGACTTGTGCTTAGCTAAGATATTCAGTATCTGCTAGAAAGTTAATCTCTTCATTTTATTTCTAGAGAATAAACAGTTTTCTTTTAAGAAAGAACTAATATAGGTGTAGACTTTCAACTTCTCTCCAAGACCAAACAAACCAGAAGAGAACTTGGGGGCCAGACGGTGTGATGCAGCAGTGAGAGGTGACACTGTGAGGCTGACCCAGGTGGGAAGATGCTGAGTTTGCATCTAGGGAGTACACATGTGCCCAGGATACGGAGCTGGCTAGAGCTGGAGGTAGATTACAACATCAAGGCCATGTTGGGATGCTCTGTCTCTCTTGCTCATAGAAGCAATAAACTTCAAAAACATAAAAAGAGATCTAGGGAACCAGCAGTTAGCGTAATGGCTATGTCGCTGGACTCCCACGTGGTCGACCGCGGTTCGCGTCCTGGACCCAGTGGCTTAAAACTCACACCGGGCGCGTGTGCGTGCGTGCCCGAGATCCCGAGAGGAGAATGGAGGAAAAGGGATTGCGGTGTGACCATCCCCCCTGGGGGGTGATTTCTCGCTTTCTGTCTCTATGTCTCTCTCTGTTGTCTGGCGAGAGCACGCACCCTATAGTGAAAACCTCTCAAAAATAAAAATAAAAAAAATAAAAAGAGATCTTCATAGCATCTGAGTGGTTGATCAGTCCTTTTGCTAGAATACTTTTAAGTTTTGTATTTTTTTTATTTGCCACAGGGCACATGTAGTCACCAAAAATGAGACTATACCTCACACACACACCAGAAATGGTCATACCACAATCCCTTCTCTTCCATCTCTCCTTTTTGGGATGTTGGGCACACAAGCAAACACATCGAGTGTGTTTCTCAAGTGCAGGTCTGGGACTCGAGCCACACAGTCAGACATGTGAGATCTAGTGGCCTCAAACACTAGACCATCAACTGTTCCACCCCCCCACCCCCCGTTTTTTTTACATTTTTGCCATAGGGCACATGTGCTCCCCAGAAAGAGACAGAAAGGGGAAAAGTAAGAAATCACACCCTAGGGTAGATGGCCATACTACAATCCCTTCTCCTCTCAGGATTTTGGGCACACCTGTACATGCACCCAGCATGATTTTCAACCACTGGGCCTGGGACTTGAACCATGGTCAGCCATGTGGAAGTACAATGCTTTAAACACTACTCAATTTGCTAGCCACACTGGCCCCTATTTTTAATCGAGATAAAATTGACATCAATGTCATACACAGGCCTTAAATGAGTGATTCAATGAGTTGTTCTATTTTTTTTAAGAGAGATTTTTTTTTTTTTTTTTTTTTGGTTATAGGGCACATGTGCTTGCCAGAGAAACAGAAAGCGAGAAATCATCCCCCAGGGATGATGACCATGCTGCAATCCCTTCTCCTCCATTCTCCTCTCGAGACTTTGGGCACACATGCACATGTGTCCAGTGTGAGTTTTAAGCCACTCAGTCCAGGACTCAAATCTCGGTCAACTACATGGAAGTCCAGCAACAAACCATTATGCCATCTGCTGGTGCCTCAATGAGTTTTGATCAACATTTTTACTCTTGACACCTTTACCACTTCCATCACTTCAGAAAGTTTCCTAAGCCCCTTCTAGTTCACTCCCCAACCACCCAAGGCAACCACAGTTCTGATTTAGGTAGATAACATTACATGGTATACTCAGTTGGATCTAGCTTTTTCACCTCCACATAATACTTACAAAATGTATCCTTATTGTTTGCATGTACCAATACTTCTTTTTCTTTTCTTTTTTTTTTTCTTTTCTTTTTTTTTTTTTTTTTTTGAGAGGTTTTTCGCTATAGGGCGCGTGCACTCGCCAGACAGACAGAGAGAGTCAGAGAGACAGAAAGCGAGAAATCACCCCCCAGGGGGGATGGTCATGCTGCAATCCCTTCTCCTCCATTCTCCTCTCGGGATCTTGGGCACGCACGCACACGCGCCCGGCGTGAGTTGTAAGCCACAGGGTCCGAGACGCGAACCGCGGTCGACTACGTGGGAGTCCAGCGACATAGCCATTACGCTAACTGCTGGTTCCCTTTTTCTTTTTTTTTAAATAAAAGCCCACTGTATACATCTGCCACAATCTGC
Source organism: Tupaia tana (assembly GCA_026018925.1). NCBI lineage: Eukaryota > Metazoa > Chordata > Mammalia > Scandentia > Tupaiidae > Tupaia > Tupaia tana. The sequence goes on from JAKSZU010000013.1 coordinate 29,511,937, forward strand.
TTAGATATTCTGTTGATAGGTATTTGGAGATCTTCCCCATTTTTAGTTATTGTGAACAGGTGCTTGTAAACATGGAATCCTGTTCTGTTGGATAAATACAATCACTCTTAACTTTAAACTTAAGATAGCTTTTTCCTTACATCAGGCCCAGACTGAATTAACATTGGCTTTCACCTTAAGTGAGCCCTGGCTGATTAAGTAAGGTCCACCTCAAATTAACCCACATCTGTGACTTGTCACACTCCAAGGGACACATCTCATAAGGAGATATTCTTTCTATAGTATATTTCCACAGGCAGTGTTTAGGGGCAGTTGCAAGAAAGCTCATTCATTTCTGTTCTGGCCCTAATCTGGTGTCATGTTGCTTTTATTACACACAAAAATAAGTTCTCTCTCTCTCTCTCTCTCTCTCTCTCTCTCACACACACACACACACACACACACATACACAAGATGGAGAGCTTTTGATTTACTTGTCCTTTAAGGTGTCCTTGTAGAGACCACACCTAACCAATGGATAGCCATGTGCTAATTATGTAACTCTGGGCATATCATTTATCTCTAAGCTCTAATTTCACAATACGCAAAATAGGATAATTATAGCATCTATCTTAGGGTTATTTTCAAGATCAAATTAGAGTATATATATTAAGTATGCTTAGTGCCTAACACACTTAAGTACACAAATATCAACAATTATTTTTAAAAACTATATTGTCAAAGCTACAATATTTAAAGTATAGCCAAAGACTTCCATTTTCGATCTCCTTATCAGGATGAAGACCAGTCTTCCAGAATGAATGTGTTCCATAATATTTATTACATAAACCAGAGTTCCACAGCCAATGAAGTTTTGGTTAAACATATTTTTTTAAAGTTAACTTAATTATTTCTTCCAAGAGAGAAAGAGATAGTAGACAAGTATCCCCATAGGGTCTAAATGCTATGATCTACTCCCAGTCTCATCTGGCCCAGATCATGGACAAGTGTGTGTGCACCCACCCAGCATGCTCAGGGAGGCCTCAGGAGGCAATCCCAGGATCTTCCCAAGTGGGTCCTGCTGCACCACCACTACACCATCATCTAGATGCTAAATAATTTTTTTTTTAACTCAAAACACCCCAGGGATTATGACCCCCTACAAATGACATCTATAATAGTATAGAGAATTTTCAAAATCATTTGACCATGAAATTTATTCCTGCCTTATGAAGAAGATCAAGTGACCCTGGGGCTCTAAGAAAATATTCTTTGGGAAATGCTGGTAAAAACAATGATGACTACACATTTAAAACAACATCCTTAGCAGGATGGTATATGCTCTTACCATTTCATTTAGTTAAGTGCTATCCAGCCTTCAGATCTCAGAGGAGATTTCCTTAACCTTCTATACTTAATCAAGACCACCTAATAAATACTCTCAGGACTCCCTAGACTGTTCTTTCATATCTCTAACTGCTTTCAGTATTAACATACTAGAAATATTATTTGATTAATGCTCGCCACATCTCCCACCAAACTGAAAGCTCAATTATGACTGTGACGTTCTCTTTGGCTCAGCCCTGCAACCCCAGCCTCTAGTACAATGATTTGTACCACAAAATAGATATAGAATGAATGTGTAAATATAGGACTCTCATTGCAGCTTTTTGGCATAATGAGAAATGGAAAACATCTCAAACATTTATTACTTGGAAAGCAGTTAAATAAGTAACCAGACATCTACACTATAAAATATTATAATATTTAAAAGAATGAGCTTAGGCCAGCCACAGTGGCATAGAGAGTAGGGTGCTACTGCACTACAATGGAATACGGAATCCTAGATTAGGATTCCAGGTTGACTTGAATATACCAGGCATCCACAATCCTAGCTAAGTAGAAGGCTGGAAGGGAAATACAGTGTGGCCAGACCCTATCCAAGGTACCTGCTTCCCTTCCTTCCCTCCCCCACTCTCTCTTTCACAAGAAATAAATAAACTTAGGAATAAGAAAAATAAGGAAACAGTTTAATCTTTATGTAAGAAACAATTGCTGTACTGAACAAGGAAAAATATATTTTATTACATGCACACTGTACTGTACATAGATGTCTAGAATCGTACAGTCAGACCATTAACAATGACTACAGGGAACCAGCAGTTAGCGTAATGGCTACGTCGCTGGACTCCCACATAGTCAACTGCGGTTCGCGTCCCAGACCCAGTGGCTTAAAACTCACGCCGCGCGCGTGTGCGTGCGTGCCCAAGATCCTGAGAGGAGAATGGAGGAGAAGGGACTGCGGCGTGACCATCCCCCCCGGGGGGTGATTTCTCACTTTCTGTCTCTATGTCTCTGTCTGTCTGTCTGGTGAGCGCACGTGCCCTATAGCAAAAACCTCTCCAAAAAAAAAACAGTGACTACAACTGAACAAGGGCCGGGACTGTTCAGTTTCACGTTTATACTTTATTTCTTTAACATTATACAACAACTATGCATTTCTTCTTCAATTAATCTTTTCAGCTTTGAGCAACTGAAGGTCCACAAAAATTATCATGTTTTTTGCTTAGTTTTTATTTGTATCCTACTCCTTTCTACAAATTTTTTCCTTTAATTCTGCCATAGGGTGTGTGCACTCACCAGAGAGACACAGAGACAGGAAAAGAAGAGAGAAAGCACTCCCAGGGAGAGATAACCACCTTGCAATCCCTACTTATCCATTCTCCTCTCAGAATCTAGGGAACACATGTGCCCAGTGTGCTTTCCAAGCTGTGGAGTTCAGGTCTTGAACTGCATAGTTAGCCATGTGGGATCCAGCCATCCCAACCACCATGCCACCAGCAGGCCCTATAACCTACTTAAGAGACTTTTGTTTTTTGGAGAGGTTTTTGCTATAGGGCACATGCGCTCGCCCGAAAGACAGTGAGAGACAGAGAGACAGAAAGTGAGAAATTGCCCCCCAGGGGAGATGGCCATGCCGCAATCCCTTCTCCTCCATTCTCCTCTCGGGATCTTGGGTATGCACGCACACGCACCCGGCTTGAGTTTAAGCCACCAGGTCTGGGACTTGAACCGCGGTCGACTATATGGGAGTTCAGCAACATAGCCATTACGCTAACTGCTAGTCCCTTAAGAGACATTTTTGTTATGAACCCCAGAGCAATCCTGAGAGGATACAACGCAAGAGACCATATTAACCTAGTATTGTAGATGAAAGCCATGGGTAAGGTGCTGACATCACAAAACAAAATAAACGATGGAATGAAGCAAAAATGTGACTGCTTTCTCTTAGTGCAATGCTCTTTATATGAGACATTGCTGCCTCTCCAATAAGGGAAACAAGGCTACATTGACAGAGTCAGCATTTTAGTACCAAATGATGAGAAGAGACTCACACCTCTTCCCACCTCCATCCCTTTAAACCCCATAAGTTACTTGGGGGCATTGCTGACCAATTGTTAGAGGGGCCTCTTTAAAATAACCCAGAGAAGAATAGATTACAAAATGCCATGAGTACTCCTGATACTATTAAGACAATTTTCTCATACTGAGCTGAAAACTATCTATGTTACTTTAATTCTTTGGTCCATGTTTGGTCATATGGAATGTCACAGAACGAGCTTCTCTCCTCTTCTAGGATACATTCAAGTATATGACAATAGCTACCATCTGCATCTTTTGGAAATGAGTGCTTTACCTAATAAGCTTCCCAATAAAACATCTGGCATTATCCGACTTCTAATTTCAGTCAAGGCCTCACAGCACCTCACCAAGTAACAAAGGCGTAAGTATTCAATTTTTACCATGACCCTTTTAGGGAGTTACAGAAAATCATGAGTTTCTTATATTCCTGTATTAGATGTCACAGACTCAAATAGCATTCCATTGTAAGGTACAGCCATGAAGGTGAAGTCAGATGATTGTGACAAAGTCTTGGCTTTAGACAGATGCACATTGCTGGTTCAAGAATCTGCTATGAACATGGCCAATTATTAGTTCTTCATTAGACAGATGAAGAATCAACCTAATGATCTTTCCTCAATAAAATAGTTTTGGCTGATTTTGTCAGAACTCTCAAAAACTCTTTGCCTGATAGTCCTACTGATTAACAAATAAGGCTTTTTTCACATTTTTTTTTCTTTGTGTACTGACTTTTATTACCTAATCCACAAATCGTGCATGAATTCCTTGAAATAAGTTTTCTTCGAATAAACCCATTTTTACTCAGCACAATTCAAAGGAGAAAGCTTAGGCCTTTCTGGTGTAGCAAAAGCCTTTCATAATTATGTCCCTAAGTGATTTTCACAAAACATAAAATGGATCCTACTCTTGCAGAAGTTTTGGCTTAATTTTACCAAGCACCTGTGCCACTATAGTTAAGGGAAGGCAGAAGCAAGCTAACAAAAAAGTTACAACAATATATTGCAGTCTGAGAACAGCCACTCTGTTTCTTTACTGACCAGATTACAAAATTAATCATGGTGGATACCTTAGTTCATCCTTCTAGTAAGTCTGTTGATCTCCTCTTTCCTGTTGCCACTATCTCCACCTTCTACAAAATAGGTGGTCGTCGTCTTCATTCCACTTCGTGGAGAAGATAATTTGAAGGCCCACAGGAAGTTATTTGCTTCTTTGAAGCGTTTTCCAACAGTATAGATTTCACGAATCAGATCCTCCATGCAGATGATGCCAAATTTACCAAAAGATCAAGCAATCAAAAAGTTATGTGTTGGGGACCAGCAGTTAGCGTAATGGCTATGTCACTGGATTCCCACGTAGTCGACCGCGGTTCACGTCCGGGACCCGGTGGCTTAAAACTCACGCCGGGTGCATGTGCATGCGTGCCCAAGATCCCGAGAGGAGAATGGAGAAGGGATTGCGGCGTGGCCATCCCCCCTGGGGGGGGTGATTTCTTGCTTTCTGTCTCTATGTCTCTCTCAGTCTGTCTGGCGAGCGCACAGGCCCTACAGGGAAAAACCTCTCCAAAAAAAAAAAAAAGTTATTTGTCAAAGCAATTCGCTTCCTATTGATTTTGCCATAACCACGCTTGTAGATTAGTTTATTTACTGACTTCAGGTTTGGGTAACCCCCCCCCCCCCATGCAATATATGGTTCCACAATTCTCAGCGTGTTAATTGAGGCCTTGTTGAGCTCAGCAAAGGTGCCACTGAAGATCTGGCAAAGACAAAGAAGCTGCAACAACTTTCAAATTTTGGGCTCACTCCATTGATACTTCTGTTCCCAATGACAAACACCAATTTGGATTCTACAGGTATACAGAAGTTGCCAACTTTTGTAGCCATCCTGGCCATGTGAATCTCAGTTCTGTACATCTGTCTATATTCTTTATGACAGTGATTAGCTTTTTCATAGATAAGCTTCCTCCTTGCCTTTTGAAGCATCTTTTGAGCAAACTTCTTTCTCAGGTGCTCGATCTTTAGCTCTGCAGAATTCCTTCACTTTTTCTTAAGGGTTTCTGGCACAGCAGGAACCTTTTTCTTGGTGGCTTCTGCAGCAGCAGAAACCTTATCTCTTGAATGCCCTCCATGGTTCTACCCGGAAAAGAGCATTTTGCACAATTTAAAAGAGGAAAAGGGGGGTCAGCTCTGTGGCACAGCAATAATATGCTCTCAAGAGAAGCTGGATACCACTAGACAACCACAGTTTGGATCCCTGGCCCAGTCAGCCTGAAACACTCCAGGCACAAGCTTGAGTTCCCAAGATCTGAGGCTGGAAGACTGATGGTAGGGGACTATGGTGTGACCAGACCCTGTGGAGGGTATCTCTCTCTCTCTTTCTCTTTCTCTCTTGTGCATTAACTCTGTCATGAATAAAGAATTAAACAGGGGGGTGAGAAATTAAAGGTAAAAATGATAAAATGAAACCTAGTGACTAAACCCAAGACTAATTAATATATTTAAGACCAAAATGACAAGGTTACCAGATAACAACAAGAAAATACACAAAGAGAAGTACAAGAAGTCTAGGGATAGCTACACTGCAGTTAAATATTTGTTAAAACTGTATTTTATCATCTGGTGAAAAACTATCAAAATCAAATGTTTGCAAAGTCTTAGAGCAAGAATGCACAATGAAATGCAGACATCTGTTGGGAATAATACAGCCTTTTCTCTTTGTTTACCTGTTGATAATGGGCACAATCTAGGGAAAGTCTGTCCTGACTATTGTCCCAGATTTATTTTTCTTTTTCTAAAAATCTTCTGAATCTTTAGGAGAAAGGTCCTCTGAGCACCCAATTTAAAATATCTCTTTATTCTTCCTTACTGAATTTCACCAACATTCACCACAATTTGTAATCATGTATTTTTCTGCTTACTTATTGTTCATATCATCAGGAAACTATAAAGTCCATGAAAGTAGAATCAACACTTTTGAACACTGTCCACCCACAAGCGTGTTGTCTTGCACACAGAAAGTGCTCAGTAAATATTTGAGAATAAGTGAAAAAAGGATTAAGGAGACCATGGGTTATCATTAACAGATTGCTTTATTAATCTATGTTGAGAAATTAACCAACTGTTGAGCACCTATAATGACCCAGACTACTTATAGACATCATTTAGTGGAGCCTTGCAACAATCCTGCCAGATTTCTCATCTGAGACCAAAGAAATGCTCAGATAAATTAAGTATTAAATGACACAAGTCAACACCTACTAAATCTGAACTCCAGTTTATGTGAACATCAGGTTTATCTGATGTGATGCTAGGCCCCAATATGGTACTGTAAGAACTTACCTCTTCTCCAGACAGTTATGGGTGCAAGAAGAGATATTCACAGTAGTCATGAGTGTCTTCAAAAAGTTCATGGAAAGTGACTATTATGAAAAACTATGCATGGATTTCAAATTTTTTCGAGCATGCAAAAAATAAACTCATACTTTTAATTCCATCCTTCATGAACTTTTGTGTACCCTGAATATATACAACCCAAGTCCTCTGGCTGACTATCAGATGGTCAGAATTTTCTCCCAGCTTTTAGAAATTCTGCTAAAGTAAATGACTTACAAACAGCAAAATAAACATTTTTTACACTAACTAACGTGATCCTCAAAATAATCTTAGAAAAGAGACAGGAACTCCCATTATGTTGGGGAGAACACTGAGGTTCTGAGCACTTACTTAATCATTCATCCCCTTCTCTCTACAAACTTACAGGCTAAGGGTTTCCCAAAAAGTACGTGGTGGCTGCATAAACTTGGCGCAAAATATGGCCACTCGTGCCTTAATCCTCACTTTTCTACTGCAAATATGTGATGCAGATGAAACATTCAACAACTCAATTTCCCCGTTTGTACCTTTCGTTGAGGGTCCCGTTCTCTCTTGGCGCAATTATTTGGGTTGATCAACAAGTATATTTACGAGGAGAAAACATATCCAGGTCAAAGAAAGGGCGTGGGAATAATATTTTAGAAAGGGTTGCACTGCAGCCAAGACTAACTCTGGGCTGCGATCCACACTCGCCCTCGCCAATTGCTCTCATTTCCTCTCTCCTCCCTCCGCTGAACCATTTCTTCCTGGAGTCAAGAGTCAATGCAACCAGTAAGGTTCCTACCTTGGTATGAACACTTTTATCAAACTTGTCATTTTTGAAGCTAAACGTATTCTGGTGCTTCTGAGGCCTGGAACGAGCCACGTTGCCTTTCTGGGAGCTCATCGCTGAAATCACAACCACCTCACGCGGTTTTCAGGGGAAAAGATGCAGGATAGACAGAAACTACCCCCAAGGAGTTGATCCTTCTGTCAACGACCCGGAAGAAACTCGTTCTGCCGCTCCGCCCCAGGTCATCCCACGTGACTTCTGGGAGGTCAAAGGACAGCCTCCAGCCGTCCCTGATCTTAGTCCAGGATACTCCACGAGGCACAGCTCGATCCCTCCCCCTCCGCGCAACCTTCCTCTTAAACCCGGCGAACAAGTCCCGCTTTCTTCAAAAAGAGAATTTCCCCATTGGCCGGAATGTGGCAGTCCATCAAGGCGGAGGGGCGGGGAACCCTTGCTCCTACTGGCTCTTCTTTACCGCAATCCCCGCCTCCTGCCGAGTCTGCTCGACCTCTCCTGGAGCTCCGAACGCGACCGACTCTGCTGTGCAGCTTGTGATTGGTGGAAGTCGGGCGACTGGACTCCGTCCCGCCCCCCGCCCGCTCGCAGGCTGAAGCCCGGGTCAGATTTGGCACCTTCCTCCAGTCACTGACCAACTCTGAGCTGAGCGAGGACTCTACTCACCCCTTCGGTTCCCATCCAGTCTCCCTCCCGCTCCGGGAGCGAGTCCTGCGCCTGGCAGGCTGAGGAGACACAAAGAAAGAAGGATTAAAGGGAAGCAAGACCTGGCTGCGTCTGGGTGGTGTCTGCAGTGCCAAAAAGGGAGGTGGCGCCGGCGGCGGCTGCGACCACGGCCGCGCGGGACGTGAGGCCCGAGAGCAGCCGACGGCGGCGGCGGCCGCTCCAGTGCCTCGCGCCGGGGCCGTTAGTCAGCAGAACGCGAGCTCTTGTGGAGGAGCAGGGCCGGCGTGAGGCGAGACTCAGGAGCACGAGCTGGGCCCCCTCGGGCGCCGCCGTCCTTCGTCCCGGAGCCGGAGGCTGCATCCCTCTGTCCCACCCTGTACTCCTCCGGCTCGGTCAGCCCGCGTTCAGCCCGCAAGGAGAGTCCGGCAGCGGCGGGAGCGCGGATCGCGCCGTGTCTAGGACAGCGCCTCCACGGAGCTTCCCTCCCGACCCTGTCTGCCTGGCGTCTCAGCTGCGGCCGCTCAGGTGCAGGTGCGTGGGGCCGCCCGGGTGGGTGCCGGGGCCGCGACCGGGCTAGGGGAGGGGGCGCTAGGCCCGGAAGCGCAGCGCGGGAGTGACGAGTCTGGGCCGGGCGGGGGGAGGGGAGCGGGAGGCGTCTTTGTTGTTGGCGACCGGGATCCCACTCCCAGCCGAGGAAAGGCGGAGAAGCCACTCCTGATCGCCTCTGCATTTTGGGGAGAATTCTCTAGTGATTCGGTGAAGGGGAGCGGTAAGAGGTCTGTAAGGTCCGTGAGGCTGCGGAGTCCGGGAGCCGGGGAGACACGGACGGACCGACAGACTAGGGAAGGTCTTGGGTCCTCCTTGCAGAGGAGATTCTCATTTCACCTTCTTCGCTTTTCTCCTAGGGGACACGGGGTAGATGGGGTCAGGTTTACGTTCCCTTGCCGGTTCACTGTGATTTTTGCATGTGCCTTAAAGCATTCTCCTGAATGTCTTCATCTCGGCCAGCTTTTAGATGGAGTCTGCACTGAGCTGGGTGATTTGTGTATTCCGGTCGTGCCATCGTAGGGTTCTTTTTGTTAAAATGGTTGAACTTTAATCTTACCTGATTTGAACTCTAGGATAGGCTATCCTGCAATCGTTTTTTAAGTGGAAAATTAGAGATTTTGTTTGGAATTTTATAAAACCCCAAAGTAGGAAAGTCGTGCCAAATTTTGAGGCTTTCGGAAAGGAGAACTGTTTAACCTCTGCTTGTTAATATGTTAAGAGCTTTGATCCATAGTAAAATTTCTGCCCACGCCAGAACACAGGTTTTTTTGTTTTTTTTTTTTCTTTTTTGAAATGATGCTGTAAGTCAGTGTGAGGTAGATTTGGTTAAGCAAAAGGATGAATAACGGAGTACTGAGAGGGTGACCTTTAAATTTTGGCTGTTAGATTCATTGATTTTTAAGCTTCCAATAAATAAAAAGAATTTTGGAGCTCTTGTGTCAACATTTGAAGCTTAAAGAGTTTGAATAGAAGGTCAAGTACATGTTGTAATTAACATTTATCTGTTACATTAGTAGGGAGATTTACAGTAAAATGAACTTTTCTCCATAGAGTTTGTCTCTTTGTATGCTTATACGTAAACTCTCAGTTGGGTGACATAGCTAATCACAGCCAGTATTTTGATAATTATCGTGATTGCCGGTGTTCCAGTTTGAGTCTGCCCAACTCCCTGCTTGTTGATAAGTATTTGATCTATGGATAGTTGGCATTACTTGAAGAATAGTGGAGGTAGTCATGTATCAATTTATAATAAATGCAATATCTCTGTTGTGCAGTAATTGCTGTTATTTGAGATCCAGGAAGAAATGTCTATCATCATCACCCATATTTTGACCTCTCTTTTCTCCTGCTCTAGTATTAATAAGGTTAATTGCAAGGATAGGATTAGATTTTTAGCAGGCTGGGCAGTTTTAATTTTGTCCCTTGGTGTGCAGTAGATTAGTAGCTTTTTCCTTGAGTATCTTTGCCCTTTTTGAAATGTGTACAGAATAACAGCTGAAAAAGAATTTTCTCTTTGCTAGGATAAAATCACCATAAAGCATCATAACAAAATAGTGTTTTCGATAGCTTAATGATGTACACAGAAGAACTAGGTTATTACTGTCCTGAGTTCTGTCTCCGAATTGGTCTACAACTCGGCACACTATCCCACATCTGAGTCAGTTCATCCATCTGTAATATAGGGCTAATAAAACGCCACCTGCTCACTTTAAAGGCAGTGAGAACCATATAAGCAACAGTTACTCTGGTTATGTGCTGTTGATTAGTAGGGAGTACTTTTTAATGCAATACTTTCTTGTCTTGGTATTATAAACTTCAGTTGTTTGGTGAAAATTAGCATAAAGAAACATGGTTAATAATAGGGAAAATGCCTGGCTTTACACCATCATTTAAGAGTTGATAACTTCAAATTTTCTCTCATGTTAAGACTGGTGTTATATTTTCGGAATCATTGATGTGAAGAAAATAGAGCTTATTGAATTGGTTGGTTGATTTACTGGCCGATTTTGTTTCTAATGCGTCCAAGTTTTATTCTTAACTTCCAAAATTACTCCTACCGGTTCAAAAATTTCTCACGTATGTTGCCTGTCTTTGCTTCTCAAATCCAGCCTTGCAAATTGAGGAGGAAAAGTGACGTCATGACACTTTTACAGGTGAAATAAATACAGCCTAGAGAAGTTAATTATTTGAATTGCCTAAAGCTAAACAATTAATAAGGAGTAAAACTGAGACCTGAACTCCAGTCTTTTGGCTTCCAGTCCTGAATTTTTTGCTTTGCATCAGTGTTTTTCAAACAGCTGGCTATGCCCAACAGTTCCGTCAATCCAGGCGAAATGAGAAATAATACAGCAATATAAATATTGGCAACATACAATATAATGAATACCCATGTACTACCCATCACCCAGTTGAAGAAATAAAACTATAAAGCAAAACGAAGTTTCCTCTGTACCTTGTATCCCTCTTAATTCTTATTCCCTCTTCCCTCCATTCTCAAGTAGTAGGGTGAAATTGACTTTCTCCCTAAAGCTCTTTATTTTTTTTTTAAAGAATTATTTTCATTTAATTTTATTTATTCATTTATTTTATTTTAATTTGACCAGAGAGAGTGACACAGAGAGGGAGAGAGAGAGAGAAAGTGAGAAAGCAAGCCGCCAGGTCCGGAACTTGAACTGTGGTCAGCCATGTGGGAATGTCCAGCACCTTAACCACCACTCCACCTGCTGGTCCCGCTAAAGCTCTTTATTAATAACTAATGTCTTTATACTCATGAACATCATACTGTTTTGTTTTGATTGTTTTAAGACTATTTAAATATGCTGTTTGTATCTTTCAATAGCTTGCTTTGTTCATTTGGCCAAGATTTATCTGTTTATTCAGGTACCTCTAGTTTATTTCATTGCTATATGGTGTATGTTATATTATGTAACTATATATATATGTTTCTATTGATGGCTGTCTCCAACTGTTTGGTATTAAGCAATGCTATAAGGAATATACTTGTATGTTTACTTAGGTACATTTGTAAGACTTCCCTAGTGCAGTGTTTGCTGACTTTATGTCCCTTTTTTTATAGAAGATATTTTAACATTTCTCCCATACTGCCCTAAAATGAAATTCATAATAAGCCTATATCCATGATTTTTTTTTACAAAAAAAAAGTTCTTACTAAAATTTTAAGAATTTATGTGTATTTCGCTGTATAAATACGTAAGCTCAAGACAACACTTAAGTCTTAACACCAAGTGTGATGGTAGAACAACAACATCAGAATCACCTGGGAGCTTGTTAGAAATGCAGAACCTCAGGTCTCATCCTGCTGACTCAGATGCTGTATTTTTAACAAGATTCTTGGATTATTTGTGGACACCTGAAGTCTAAGAAGCACTGCTAAAAGAAATAGTAGTCAGGTGCTTTGCACCAGTGGGTAGTATCACTGTTGATGCAGTAGCCGCTAGTGCAGCCTGAAATAGGAATATTGAATTGGCCATTCAGATACCAACAGTGGCACTGTTGTTGCTGAAAAATGATTTTTCTGAAATAATGAACTACTCTGAGTTTGAACAAAAGTGAAAGTTCAGTATTCTCTCTTTAAACAATGATTGTATTTCAATTTTTTTAAAATCTATGTTAAAACAGTACAAATAATACTTTGTGTTAAGTCTATGTAGAGGCATCTGACCTTGGATTTTATTTCTCTCTTTGCTCCCCTATGTGAATGTCCAGCAGGACATTCAAAAGTAATGAGACAGGGAACCACATTATCTTTATACATTTAAGAGTACCTGGCATCCCTAGCCTCTGTTTAGTAGTGCCTCCTAGTCATTATAGCAACAAGAGAGTTGTCATTGAGAACGATTACCCTGGAATTTATATCTAGTAGTAGAGTCCTGGCCCATGGGATATGTACTTTTTTCAACTTTATTAGGTAACTACCAATTTTCTCTGCAAAGTCATTGTACTAGCAATGATTGAGAGGTTCTGCTTTTCTACCTTCTAGATACTTTCTTAATTTTTGCCATCCTGAGGAGTGAAATGGTACCTAATTGTAGTTTTTACTTGCATCTCTCAATAGAGAATTCTTTATTGGTTATTCATATTCTTTTTCTATGAATTGTCCAGTCAGTTTTTCTATTGGATTATCTTTTTTCTTACTAAGTTCTGAGTTCTATATACTCTGGATAACAATAATTAGTAGGCTTTAAAAATACCTTTATTAATAGTCTTTAGCATGCCTTTTCAGTTTAGATATGGCAAAGTTTTCTTGATCAGAAGTTTTTAATTTTAATGCCAAATACCATTCAATCATGATTTGTGCTTTTACTTTTCGAAGAAAGACTTTTCTATCGTGGTGTTATAAAGATTCTTTTATAGCATCTTTAAAGTTTTACTTTTCACCTTTAGATCTTAAATTCACATGGGAGTAATATTATATAATGAGGTGCTTGTGAACCTAAACTTAGTAAATAAAAATAGTACCTTTTTTATTGAAATTATGTCATTTTTAAATACTAATATGTTAATATGTTATAATGAAATTGCAGTGATAATAATTGTATTCAGTCGTTTTTTGTTTTTCCTAGAGTGCACATGAGCTGGCCAGGGAGAGAGAGTACCCCCTCCCCCCATTGGGCATTGGTGACACCATAGTCCCTGCTCCTTTTCTCCATCCTGTTGAGATTTGTGCCGTGCACACACATACATGTAGCATGTTTTTCAAGGTGCCGGGGCTGAGATTGGAACTGTGCAGTTGTCCTATAGGATCTAGCTCCCTTAACCATCAGGCTCAATTAACCACCATGGATCAGCCCTTTATTTAGTTTCTTATACTACTTTGTGGCAAAATTAAAATTTGGCAACTCTGTCATTCCAATCTTTTTTTTTTTAATTGGTTTTTGAAATAATTATGGTTTGGGAATCACTGCTTTAAAGTATTCCCATTCTTAGGTTGCATCTGTGACTCACATTCAACCTCTGAAACATCATAGACTGTTAACAGGCACTCTGATATATCTTAAGATGATCGTTTACCATCATTTGCATCCTCTACATTTCAGTTTGTTTTACTTTTCATCACTTTTTATTGTGGCTAGACATTTTAAATGATTACTGGTGGTCCTACTTTATTATAACAGAATAGCATTTCAAGCTAAATTTGTCTATTATTCAAATGAAAATTTGGCTCATTTATAGGACCTGTCTTGTTTTCCCAGAAGTTAAAAGTAAGGATGACTGAACAAGTTCTTGCATGCAGTAAACCTGAAAAGTGAAAAGGAAAAACGGGACAGTATCTACTGTGTACCAGTCGCTGGTTTAGTTTTGGAGGGGCAGCATATCTGTGAGCTAAGCAAGCAAGGATCCCTAACTCCCTGCAACTTATACCCTAGGGAGAACCATGACTAATATGTACAACAAATAAAGTAGTATGCTGAAAAGTCATAAATACTTTGGAATTAAAAAAAAGAAAAGTAGAAAAGGGTGAAGAGGTAGCAAAGGATTGACACCTCTTTGAGCTGTTAAAAGGTATGGTGAGGGTAGAATTCGTTTAAAGGGGGAGAATAAGCAGAGATGTGCGGAAGGCTGTAGCTGTGCAAAATCCTAGAAGAGTAGACAGAATATAGTCTTTCAGTCAAACCAGTGTTCCTGCCTGTCTCACTTAGAAGTTGTGTGAACTTGACCACGTTAATTACCAACCTGAAATTTTGATATCCTCGTGTATAAGAGGATGATAACAGAAGAGAAGTATTATTAAGATTAAAAGAGATAACAGGTAAAAGTACCTTCCTCCTACTCCCCACCATATTCTCATATAGCACTCTATACTTTATTTTCATGGTGTTTGCCACAGTTTATAATTATCTGTGTCATTATTTGATAAGTGCTTATCTCACCCATTCTAAATATTGATGAGGAAATCTAGTCAGTACAGTAATGTATTTCATTAATATATAGTCATTTTTCATTTGAAAATCATCTCAGGCAGACTTGTAGAGAAAGTGTTTTTTTATTTATTGTCTCTATACTAGAGCTTCAGGTTGTATTATAGGCGTTAGTTCATTAATCACCACGCATGATCTTTGTGATGATGTGGTAGATATGTATCATTTTGTACTTGAAGGAATTGCATAGAGTGACACAAAATAGAAGAGAATTTGGATCTCTGATTACATTTGTTTACATTTACCTATGCTACTGTTTTACTGTTTTTTTTTTTGTTTGTTTGTTTTTTTTTTTTTTTAATTTGCTGTAGAGCACATACATTCACTGGTGTAGGGGTGATCAGAAAGTACCTCCCAGGGGAAATGACCAAGCCACAGTCCCTTCTCTTCCATTCCCCTCTTTGGGTTTTGTGGTGTGCATGCACACTTGTCCAATGTGTGTTTTTTTGTTTGTTTGTTTGTTTGTTTTGAGAGGTTTTCACTATAGGGCACGTGCGCTCGCCAGACAGACAGAGAGAGACATAGAGACAGAAAGCGAGAAATCACGCCCCAGGGGGGATGGTCACGCCGCAATCCCTTCTCCTCCATTCTCTTCTTGGGATCTTGGGCACGCACGCACACGCGCCCGGTGTGAGTTTTAAGCCACCGGGTCCGGGACGCGAACCGCGGTCGACTATGTGGGAGTCCAGCGACATAGCCATTACGCTAACTGCTGGTTCCCCCCAATGTGTTTTTAAAGCTACTGGGTCTGGCATTCAAGCCACAGAGCTGCCTTAACCACCATGCATGGGCTGGTCCCTTATGCCACCTTTTTCTTTCTTTATATAGTATTGCTAAAATTGACTCTCTTTTAAGTATAAAAGCAAAAACATGTAGTTTATGTTACCATATTTTTAGATTGTGGCCTTTGGAAAAATCACTAAAAAAAAATGAGCAGTTGATATTCTAGTTCTTCTTTTTTATTTTTATTTTTTAAAATGATTTTCCCCATGGAGCTTCTCATAGTGTCTGAGGAGGTGATAGTACAGTTGACAAAAGAGTTTTAAGCCTTTATCCTTGCAAATATGACATGCAACTTGAAGAAATTAATATGGGCGTCTTATGGTATTTAATTAAAACTTATTTTGAAGATGTAATCACATGAAAAGAATAGGATTAAGTAAGTAAGTACAGATGCTCTTCAATTGACAGTGGGATTACATCTTGATAAAGCCATCGTAGTCTGAAAATATCTTAAGATGAAAATTCATTTTATATACTTTACTTCCCAAGTATCATAGTTTAACTAAACTCCCTTAAACATGCTCAGAACACTTGCATCATCCTGTAATTGGGCAAAATATCTAACACAAACCCTATTTTATAATTTGTTAAATATTCTATTGAAAGTGGAAGCCAGAATAGCTTACCGCCCAGCATCACAAGAGAGAATCACACTGCATGTTGTTAGTCCAGGAGAATATCAAAATTAAAGTTTTATCCCCAGTGAATGTGCCCAGAAATTGAACCATCCTTAACTGAGGACCTTCTGTGTATGTTTAACATAGATCAGGATGCAGGAAGAAGGTTGTAAGAACTAACTTGGTGTAGTGAAGTCTCCATTACAATCACAACTAACCTGCTGTAGAGCTATATAGCATTCCAGGAACAAAAGATAATCAGTTTATCGGTTACAACAGACTTGTTTGGCTTCTCAATTTAGATTGTTCTTAAGCGTGTTTTGGAAATAAAAATCAATTGAAGTAATCCATATAATAAACTTTTCCCTAAAATGCCATCTACCATTTGTGACCTAGGTATTTTGTTTCTGTCTAGAATACTGCTTTCTGTACTGATAATTTTTCACTGTCTAGCTCTACCATCCCCAACCCTCAAAATAAAAATTACCATCTGCACATCAGTTATTATCAAAGAAATTAATGTCATTTAGTAGCATATTGGCAAGCTTATATCTGAAACACTACAGGTGACATTTTGTTCAGAACGTTTTAATAGATGTCAGTGTCACTTGTATTAATTAAAGATTTATAGCAAAAAATAATAATAGTGAAGAGGACTTTTCATACATAGAGGACATTCTGATACAAACACTAGGGCATTTATAGGCTTGCCTTTCAACTTTTTATTTATTAGAGCCTATATATAAGAAAGATATTTTGCTTCATAATTTAATACCTGCACACACAAACAAAACAGAAACTTAGCAAAAGAAATTATCTGACTCAATCAGCATGGGCATGGTTCAGACGTTTTTCTTTTCCCTAGACAAGGAAATAAAGCTTGAATATAAAAAGAAAAAAGAAAAGTAAATGTTGTTTTATTCAAAGGAAAAATGGTAAGTTGTGGAGGATTTTATTAACAGAAGGAACAGTATGTGATAAAGCATAGAAACAAAAGAGAATGTGTCTCTCGTGAAGGTACAGCATGTTAGGTAGAATGAAATGAATAGAGAAATGCACAGAAATAAGACTAGAACCCTTCGTAAAAAGACCAAGAAGCCTGGAGGATTAGAGACATCATGTATCGCATGCTAAAAAATGTAGACTTATTCAAAAGGACTTATAAGGCCCACTGAAAATTTTAAACAGGAAAGCAACATTACCTGACAGCGAGTGTAGAGGTTGGGTTAGATATTAGTTAGTGGCTGATTTTATTAATAAAACAATCGATGAACAGAGGTTGGGCTGAAATGTGACTGGGAATTGGAGAAAGATACATATGAAATAGACCTTGATGGATGAGAGGAATGAAGACAGGGAGTACAGATGGAGATATTCAAGGTCTAGAGTTTAAGAGAGAGATCCGAAATCTAATCTGTAAAATAAAAATAGAAATAGAAACCTTTGGAAGAGGCCATCAGAGAAACCAAGGTTGGAGGTTAGTTTCAAGAAGAAAGGAAAGAGGGACCAGCAGTTAGCGTAATGGCTATGTCGCTGGATTCCCACGTAGTCGACCGCGGTTCGAGTCCCGGACCTGGCGGCTTAAACTCACGCCGGGCGCGTGTGCGTGCGTGCCCAAGATCCCGAGAGGAGAATGGAGGAGAAGGGATTGCGGCGTGGCCATCCCCCCTGGGGGGTGATTTCTCGCTTTCTGTCTCTCTGTCTCTCTCTGTCTGTCTGGCGAGCGCACGCGCCCTATAGCAAAAAAACCTCTCCAAAAAAAAGAAAAGAAAAAAAAAAAAAAAAAAAAAAAAAAGAAGAAAGGAAAGGACAATAGTGGTAAATGTCATGTCATGTAAAGTTAAGGAATGAAATACATGTATTGATTATACTTTAAAATGGAGGTTACCAGGGACTAGCAGTTAGCGTAATGGCTATGTCGCTGGACTCCCACATAGTCGACCACGGTTCGAGTCCCGGACCCGCTGGCTTAAACTCACGCCGGGCGCGTGTGCGTGCGTGCCCAAGATCCCGAGAGGAGAATGGAGAAGAAGGGATTGCGGTGTGACCATCCCCCCGGGGGGTGATTTCTTGCTTTCTGTCTCTCTGTCTGTCTTTTCTCTTTCATTTAGTTAATAGATTATTATTGATCAGGCGCTGTCTATAGTGCTAAAAAAATATATATGGTTACTGACCTCATAGGCCTATTGTATATAGTAAAGACAGTAAGCATTAACCAAGTAAGCCTATGGGTGAATACATGGCAGGATTAGTTTTCAACTACAAAGGTGAAGGACTAGGTGCTATAAGAAAGAATAACCTAATTTAGATTTTGAAATTCAGAAGATCTCTTTTAAAAAATGATATTTGGGGGCAAGCAGGTGGCATGATGGTTAAGGCACTAGACTTCCACATGGCTAGCCATAGTTCAAGGTCTGGACCTGGTGGTTTCCTTTCTTGTTTTCCCTATCTTGCTCACTTGCTGCCATGCTTGTGCGCTCTCTCTCTCTCTCTGTCTCTGGTGAGCATTTGTGCCCAACAGCAATTTTAAAAAATAATAATAAATTTTTTAAAAGGGAAATTTAGTCTGGAATAATGAAAATCAGGTAGAAATGCATGCAAGGCCAGCTCCATGGCACAATAATAATGCACACTGCTCAAGAAAATCTGGATCCCACATGGCATCGGAGGTTTTAATCCCCACACAGTCAGCCTGAAAGGCTCCACCCAGACATGCGCTCTAGCACACAAGATCCTATGAGCTGCAGGAAGGAGATTACAGTCTGACCAGATCCTGTGGAAGATACTCATGTCTCTCTCTCACATTCACATGTTTTCTCATGAATAAAGAAAAAAAGCATGTGTACAACCCTGAGGTGGAAACAGTTTCATGGTTCCAAGGTGCTGAAAGGCAGTGAATGAGACTGTAGCCACAGTGATGAAAAAAAACTACATCAAGAGGTCAAAGGAGTAAGCAAAGGCCAATTCATACAAAACTTTTAAGGACCTGTGAAGAAACTTGATTTGATTATAGATATACAAGGGAGCCACCAAAGAGTTCTTAAGCAGATCACCTTGTAAGCTGTCTTAAGGAAATATTGTAGAACACATGAATGGAGTAAGTTCATATTTACCGTACTTGCAAATAGTTTTTCATTTTTTTAAAGAATTATTTAATTTTGTTAATTCATTTATTTTAATTTGGACAGAGAGAGGGAGAGAGAGAGAGAGAGAGAGAGAGAGAGAGAGAGAGAGAGAAAGTGAGAAAGCAAGCTACCAGGTCCAGGACTTGAACCATGGTCAGCCATGTGGGAGTCTCTAGTGCCTTAACCACCATACCACCTGCTGGTCCCAATAGTTTTTCATTTCTTTATGCACACGTTTAGAGCTGTTTCTTCTGTTGTCTTATTTTATATAACTCTAGTCAGTCTCCTGTTTGTAAAAGTCAGTAACCACTAAAAAGGTTAGAAAAGGCAATCAATAAATGCAGAGAATTGCTTGTGTTCTCATCTACAATTAAAAATGAGAAATGTAATGACTTTCTAATTGAACTTTTTTTTTTATTTCCGACTTTTAAGATATTGAGGTCAATGAAAATTTCCTGCCTGTGTGATACTATTTTGGCTTGGTTTTAGTGATGCTCCCAAAGGATATCCTTTTTCTTTTCTTTAAGAAATGTATTTGGGGGCCAGCAAGTGTCATGGTGGTTGAGGTGCTGGTCACTCCCATATGGCCAACTGAGGTTCGAGTCCTGGACCTGGTGGCTTGCTTTCTCAATTTCTTTCTCTAACTCTCTCTGTGTGGCTGGTCAAATTAAAATAAATGAATGCATAGACAAAATTAAAATAAATCTTAAATAAATAAATAAATAAGAAATGTTGTATTAGAAGGATTTTTTTTTAATTGCCGATTTTAAATGTAATGTGGAATTAGATTTCTTTTTTTCTGTAGGGTCAAGGACAGGAAGAGAACCATATCTAGTTGTATAAGGATAATGTTAACATAAATGTGGTGCTAAAAAATCTAGGCAGTTTACAGAGGAGAGCAAAGATTTATTATGTTCCTGCTGGAAAACCTCATATCAATATTTCAGCCTTTTCCCATTAAAAGTGAGGCAGTTGGGAGCATAAGAGCTCATTTAAATAGAATTATGGCTAGATCCTGAGTTTCCTAGCTCCTGAGCTGGTGAGCTTTCCATTAATCCTTTATTTTGTAAAAATGAGGTTTGTCCAAGTGAATATATATGTAAAATATGAAACAAGACTTATTTAAAAGGTAAAAGTTGCGTTCATTGTAAAATATCATTAGACAAGTTAATTGTGTCATTGGTAATTTTATGTCTGTATCCGTATCTAAAATGGCATGTAAGATAATGTCTAATAACCCAGTAGGTAACCTTCATAAAGACAGACATCACCTATCTGAAATGCTTGTTTTCTTCCTCATCCCAACAAGTGTTCACACCAGAGGTACAGTAGATATGAGGACTACCGAGAGACTAAAAGCTCAAGCTATCAGGTTCATCACAAATAAAGGATTTATCTTAGATTCCCTCCCCCAGCCAGACAAGCCTCTGTTCCACTTCTCTCTAACACACTTTAACCCAGTTACATTACATGGGTACGATTTCAAAACATTCTGTTTCAGGTTCGGCCAAAGTACTTTTCAGACAGACCTGTCCTCAACGATGTCTCTTAGAGCAAAGGGGAGGGGAAGCAATATTTGCTTGCATCCTTGCTACTTGACTCTTTTAAAGGGAGAATATAAAGCAAAGTTCTTATTAACTGAAACACCCCACAAAATTTTATTACCTTTATTTTATTTAGTAGAAAGTTACATTACTAATTTAGAAATTTGGAGGAACAATTACTTTTAAATGTAGTCAAGTGTTATTTAACTGAAGGATGTGATTTACACATTTTTTGATATAAATTTTACAACAACCACTTATTAATTTTCTTAAAATATATTTTTCAAGGAGGAGGTGGAAATGTGTGTCTGCAGTTTCTTTTTCAGAATGTTAAATTTGAAATCTTAAAGTTTAAATACATAAAATTCATTGGCAATATGTGAGTTAACAACTTAGCGTACTCTACTTAGGTCATCAGTACTATCAAATTCTCCTGTAAAGCCAAGTCAGCATAGGATTATCTTATTACTAACTGTATCATTCTGTCACTTCCGTGCTTACAGAATGACAGTGGGTTTTTAATTTTTTGTTGTTGTTGTTTTTCTTTTTCTTTAGTTTACTACATGGTGTGTGTGCTCTTGGGTTAGGATTGCCCACACTCAACTCCAGGAAAGGCCAATCCACAAACGCTTGTCCTACATTCTCTCTCTGGATTTTGGGTTCTCATGCACACATGCCCAGTGTGTTTTTTAAGCCACCAGGTCCAGGACTGGAACAGCAAAGTAGGCCATGTAGGATCCAGCTATCTTAGCCACCACACTACCAGCGGGCCCCGTCATGATTTTCTCTACATTACTAAATGGAGATTTGGCTTTAAATTTCTCACTTACCTAATCCCATCTTTCCCATTTTTTTCACCCTTCATTTTAGTTCTTTCTCACTTTCATACTTTACCCTTGTTGTTCTCTTAACCTAAAGGGTTCTTCTCCTGACTCTGAATTTTAACTCTCTCATAGTCATTGCTAATTAGTAATCTCTATTTTCTTCTGATTTCTTTTTACTTAAAATCTATCTCATATTACATAACACTTAATTTTTATAAGATTAAAAACCATTAATAATGATAAATTATGTATTAATTCCTTATAATGTATATAAAATATTAATTGCCAGTTCACAAAAGAACAGAGGGGCCAGCCCTGTTGCCTAGTGGTTAAGGGGGCTAGATCTCAGCAGTTTACTGTCTGGTGTGAGTTCTGGCCCCAGCAGCTTGAAAAACACAGTGGCCATATGTGCCTATGTACCCACAATCCCAACAGGGTAAAGAAATGGAGAAGGAATTGTGACAGCCATGCCCCATTTTTCCCTTTCTGTCTCCTCCCTCCTCTTTCCCCAGTAGTACTAGTAGCAGTAGTACTAGTAGTAAAAGCAGTGCATTTAGAATATTTAGAATTCAGTAGGCATCAGGCCAGTTATCTTTTGTTTCCAAATTTAACCTAGATTTTGAAGGATTAACTCCCAATCTGTTTAATATGTTGTTCTTTTTTTACTTATTTATTTATTTTAAATTAGCAGAGAGGACAAGCTGTTGCCAGAGAGAAAGAGAAGAAAACATCCTTTAGTGGGACGTGGTCACACTGAAGTTCCTTTTTTTGTATTTCTCTATCCCATCAGGATTTGGAGCACACATGCATGCACATGTGTCCAGCTTTTTTTCAAGCCTTCTGGGCTGGGATTCAAACTACATTTAGTCATGTTGAATCTGGCTCCCCTAACTAGCTGGACTACCTGGCCAGCCCAATATTTATTTTTTATTTTATTTTATTTATTTTTACTAATTTGTTATAGGGCACATGTGCTTGCTGGGGAGGTAAAGGGAGTGAGAAAGCACACCCTGCGGGGAATAGCCATGCTGACATTCATTTTTCTTCATTCTCCTCTTGGGATTTTGGGCACGTGCACAAGCCTGGCATGTTTTTCAGGACATTGGATTTGGGACTCAACTCCATCGGCCACCATATGGGATCCAGCAACTTTAACCATCACACCACTGGCTGGCCTTTTATTTTCTTTAATTAGGCATTTAGACTGTTTTCTTTGAAATGAGTATTCTAGTTCTTGTTATGCACTACTGAAGAAAATATGTGCAGAAGGCAAAAAATTTCTGTTTGAGGAACATTGGTGAAAAGCAGACGTGTTGAGGCCAGAAAAGATTAAATAGAACAAGTGATGTGTTTGTTACACGTGTTCTAACAGTATTTCTTCTAACCTTTCTTACAGATGAGTATGATAAGGGGGAAAGTATGATAAAGGGAAAGTAGCAGGGGCAGAGGAAGTGGTCGTGATGGCAGTTTATGTAGATAATCAAACTGAAGGCCACATTAATAAGGATTGACCAGCATGTTAAACTAGTTACATAAAAACAGTTAAAGGATATTATATTTAGATTGAGGCTGCATAAATATCTACTAAAAATGTATTATATAGAAAAGGATTGATATGTAAGAATATCATTAGGAAATAATCCTTTGCAGGATGACTTCATATCACATAGAACAAGCTTATAAGAGGTTAACATTATGAAAGGGTTGAAGCTATCTAAGTCAACTGTTACTAGTTCATTTTATAGGTTTTTCTTGGAGCCACTACTTGCAGGGAGAAGAGAGATCTATAACTTTTCTTGGATTAAGAAGGGGACAGATCAACCTGTTAGCCATTAGTTGACACTTTCCATTATTTCTAGTTACTAATTCTTTGTAGATCTTCTTACTGTTTCCCTCCTTCCCCTGGAAGCCTCCAACTGGACATTTTAAACCTTATTCTAAGAAGTTTTGGATATAGTCTACGCCAAAGCAGCTGAAAAAGAGATCTATGACATTCCCTAACCTGATTAGAAAAGGGCCCTTTTTGCACGAACATTAAAAATATCTATATAAATTTGATCAGTTTTCCTCCATATCATTTATCCTGTTTTTCTTTTTTATCCTATCATTTGCCATTAAAAAGGGGAAGGGAGGAATAGTTCTATGTCTTGAGGAAAGTTTGTGTGTGTTTTTGGAAAAGAAAAATGCTAATATCCTGTTTCTTTAATCTTAGTTCCTTTTAATATAAATCTTCCACCAGGAAAAACTGAAACCTTTACCCCTCCTCCCCCCAAAATCTGGCATCTCCTTTATTCACAAGCTAAAATTCTAACCCTTTTCCTTCTCCAGTATTTATAATTCTAACCCCAGTGAGGACCCAAGGTGTTTTTTAGAAGTATGCTATATTGACCAAGTTTTGTTGAATCTCCACTAGTGAATGAGTGAGCTAGGGATATTTCTTAATGTCTGTGTGAAGACATATCTCCAGGATAGGAAGAAGTATTATACTTTAAAAAAAAAGAAAAAGAAAAAGAAAAAAAAGTCCCATACAAAAATTACAATCTGGGTTGTATGCAGTTACAAAAGGGAAAGAAAAATTTAAAAATGAAAGGTTGATAGAAGTCAGGAGTATGAGTAGAAAATCCTGTCTAGAGCTGAGAATATTAATAACATAGAAGTGAAGTTAGAGACAAAATGAGCATTTACAGAATCAGAATCAAGATATGGGTAAATTAAGATCTAGTTCGATTTCTTTTGTAACAGAAATGCCTCGAACACTGGAGATATCCATCTTACCCACAAATCAGATAGGTGCAAAAGGGAACGGTTCTTTTAGCTTTCCAGATACTTCTATAGAAATCAAGATAGTACATCTGTTCTAGATTGGGTGATTGGTAAGGCTTGAGAAGTATACAACTAAAATGTAAGATGCATTTTTTTTTTCCTAACTTGCCACAGGCATGTGCATTTGCCAGAGAGAGGGAGAAAGACAACCGCCCCCATCCCCACCCCTGCATACAGTGGGCCATGGTCACACTATAGTCCTTCATTTCTTCACCCTTGTTGAGATTTGGGGCACATATGCCCGTGGTACCTGGCAGGTTACTCAAGCCACTGGGGCTGAGGTTCAAACCACCTGGCTGGCCATGTGGATGTGGGATCCAACTTCATTAACCACCAGGTCACAGGGCTGCCCCCCAAAAATGGAATGCATCTTCTCTCTTTAAAAAAAAAAAAAAAAAAATTAAAGGACTGGCAGATGTCGTGCTGATTACATCCCTGGATTCCCATGTAGTCGACTGCAGTTCGAGTCCCTGACCCAGCAGCTTCTTGCCAATAACCCTATACATAGACTTTAAATCCTCTTCAGTTACAAGCCACACAGTGTCCCCCAGTTGATCTAGTGGTTTCCAGACTAGTGAATAATTTTCCCTCTAACAAGATACACTAGACAGCCAGTTTGCCTGGACTTACGGTAAGAGTGGGGTATGCAATTTATATGCTTTTGAGCGTGGAACTAAGGGTAATGTGAAAGTCAAGTAAACCGTGTAACCAAGCCCTCAAAATTAAAGAGAGAGAAGCCAGCAGGTGGCGTAGTGGTTGAGGCACTAGACCTCCCACATGGCCAGCTGTGGTTCGAGTCCCAGACCTAGGGGCTTGAAACTCAGGCCAGGTGTATTTGTGTGCATGCCCCAAATCCCGAGAAAAGCACTGAGGAGAAGGGATTGTGGTGTGGCCATCCTTCCCCCACCAGGGACGGGGGTGATTTCTCCCTCTTTCTGTCCTCACCGGTAAGTGCACATATCATAGCAAAAAAATCTCTTAAAAAAATTTTTTTTTGAAGAGCAAATTCAGGTAGAAGTCAACAGGACAGAAACCAGACCAGAGCAAGAAGTTTCAGAAGGAAGGCTGAAGTATAGAATCTTGCAGTTAGTCCCTGAAATAAGGCAGCATGACTACACATACTTTCATCTTCAATTGGGGAAGGTGCTATCAGGACTCCAAACTGTAGACCTTTTTTGCATTTATCCTCTAGTAGTTAAAAATGAATGTTAAAGTCATAAACTGAAGAAGCGAGGTGTATAACAGGCATTGCTCAGTTAACGCTCATCATTTTAGTAGTTTCTGTAGTGGGCAACATTGTTCTGTGAAGTTTTATCCATTTGTCTGACCCCCTTGGAATATCTACTACAGTAGTTTTAAGGCACTTAATAGAAGGGAGAAGATAGCAAGAGAAGACACTACAGAAAATCTTAAGGAAAAACTTATTCTAGTAAATCTATTATTGGCTGTGATAAAACATAACTAACTTTTCTTTGGCACAGAGTAAACACTCTTCAACTAAACTTTTGATGTTAACATAACCTTAATACAAAAACCTAACAAGAGAACAAATAAAAGTCATTTTCTTTTCTTTTTCTTATTTTAAATTTGCCAGAGGGCATGTGTGCTTGCCAGAGAAGGACAGAAAGAGAAATAAAAAAAGTACCCTCCATGGAGAATCGTCACACCACAGTCCCTTCTACATTTATTCTTCATTTCTGGATTTGTGATAAACATGCACACACATCTGGTATGTTTCTCAAGTCATGGGGTCCAACATGAACAGTGTGATTATCTATTTAGTATCCAGCTATTCTGTTCATGTAACTACTAGGCTGTGGGCTTGGCCCTAAGCCATTTTCAGTCATAAATAGAAATGCAAAAATCCTATGCAAAATATTAACTAAGTCTAGAGATGTATTGAAAAATTATACATTATCACCAAAGCCGGATTAATCTAGGAACGCAAGAATTGGTTTTGTGGAACTTACTCCATCAAAACTCAGCAAACTAGGAAAAGGAGGAAATTGCAGGTGAATAAGAATTTATAAAGTTGTGTAAGATGTCAGTGTACAAAGATTTATTTAATTTCTGTACATCAACAAAGAATTATAAAATAGAATTTTAAAGAAGATATTGAAAGACATAGCTTGTTCAAGAATGTAAGGACTGGGACCAGCAGTTGGCGTAATGGCTATGTTGCTGGACTCCCACGTAGTCGACCGTGGTCCGCGTCCCAGACCCGGTGGCTTAAACTCACGCTGGGTGCGTGTACATGCGTGCCCAAGATCCCAAGAGGATAACGGAGGAGAAGGGATTGCGGCGTGGCCATCCCCCCTGGGGGGTGATTTCTCGCTTTCTATCTCTCTGTCTGTCTGGTGAGCACATGCACCCTATAGCAAAAACCTCTCCAAAAAACAGAAAAAAACAAAAAAGAATGTAAAGACTTAAAGATTCCAACAGGATGGAGAAATGGAAGGAAAGGATTGGGTATTACCACACACCATTAGGGAATGCTATCTCCCTTTTCTCTATCTCAGAGGCTAACATGTACCCTCTGGAAAATGTTAAGTGTTTGGAACAAGACCTAGTAAATGCTACTTAAGTGTGTTTTGATAAATAAGCACTAGCCTGGCTTTTCTTTTTTTCTTTTTTTCTTTTTTTCTTTTTTTTTTTGCTATAGGACGCGTGCGCTCACCAGACAGAGACAGAGAGATAGAAAGCGAGAAAATCACCCCCCAAGGGGGGATGGCCATGCCGCAATCCCTTCTCCTCCATTCTCCTCTCGGAATCTTGGGCATGCACACACATGCGCCCGGCGTGAGTTTAAGTCACCAGGTCCAGGACTCAAACCGCAGTTGACTACGTGGGAGTCCAGCGACATAGCCATTACGCTAACTGCTGGTCCCTAGCCTGGCTTTTCTACCAGCAGAATTATAAGTCTGCTAATTTAGATTTTTCAGTTCAAAAGTCAGTGTTAATACTATTTGTTTGACAAACTTTACATCAGCTCATAATGATTTTGAGTGACTTCTGTATGGTAGCCATTGGAAGGTGTAGGTGTATTTGAACTTAAGTATGTACAGTAGAGGAGGATGTATGATATTCAGGACAAATACAGACATATCATGCTTAGTATTAATAAATGGTTGGTAAGTTATGAAGTGGTTTAGTTGATTAATTATATAATAGGTAGCATTTTTTAAAGCCCAAGAAGTGTTACTCCTTTCGAAATAGGACTTTCTGGTCCCTCAATATACATCCCCATGCTTTTAGAAGATACTGTTAAGATACAGACCACAATTTAAATTTTCAATGATAGGGCACTGAGTACTACAGATAGAAAATTTCAAAAAATCTTGAAGTTTAGAGAATTTGCAGAGTATATGTTCAAAATTTTTTAAAATTTAAGCATGGGGAACCAGCAGTTAGTGTAATGGCTATGTCGCTGGACTCCCACGTAATCGACCGCGGTTCGTGTCCCGGACCCAGTGGCTTAAAACTCACGCCGGGCGCGTGTGCGTGCATGCCCAAGATCCCAAGAGGAGAATGGAGGAGAAGGGATTGCGGCGTGACCATCCCCCCTGGGGGGTGATTTCTCGTTTTCTGTCTCTATGTCTCTCTCTGTCTGTCTGGTGAGCGCACGCACCCTATAGCGAAAAACCTCTCAAAAAAAAAAAAATTTAAGCATGTAAAGTTTTATTTTAGGGACTAAATGGTTATGTCGCTGAACTCCCACATAGTCAACTGCAGTTTGAGTCCTGACCTGGCAGGACTCATGCTGGGCATGTGTGCATATATGCCCAAAATACGAAGAGGAGAATGGGGGAGAACAGACTGTGGCATGACCATTCCCCCTGGAGTAATGATTTCTTGCTTCCCGTCTCTCTGTCTCTCTCTTGTCTCTCCTGCAAGTGCATGCACCCTGAGTTTTTTGCCTTAGGATGCATATGCTCACCAGAGAGAGAAAGACAGAGGAAAAGTGAGAAATTACCCCCCTAGGGGGTTGACCTCACTGCAATCCATTCTCCTCCAGGGATCTTGGGCACGTATTCACACATGCCTGGTGTGTTCAAACCACTGGGTCTGAGACTTGAACTGGGTCGGCTATATGGGAGTCCAGTGATGAAACCACTATGCCATCTGCTGGTCTCTTGAATAAGTATTTTTAATACTTGACTGCTCATATAATTCAGTGTGTTAAAATTTAAAGTATACTAGGGCCAGAAGGTAACACGTTGGTTAAAGCAATAGATCCTGCATGGCCGACTGCGTGGTTGGAGTGCCATACCTGGCAGCCTGAAAAAACACTAGGCACGTATGAGTGCATGCCCCAAATCCCAAGAGGAGAATGAAGGAAAAGGGATTGTGGCTTGGCTATCCCTCCTGGAGGGTGATTTCTCACTTTCCCTCTCTTGTGTGTCTCTACAGCAAGTGCACGTGCCCTATAGCCACCCCCCAATTTTTTTTTAAGTATATTTAATTCAGGTTTTAAAATTTATTTTGAAGTGTTGAGTTTTGTGTTTTATGTCCTTATATTCAAGTTGATTAGGCATATATCTCTTTATATTTCCAATAGATGGGAAGTAAGAAATAATTCAAACAAAATAAATATACATTACAGTAAAACTAAAAATATTTTCATATTGTGCAAAACGTTATTTCATCAAGAGAATGGAAGCAGGGCTTCAAACAGATATTTATTCATCCATATTTGTAGTAGCATTATTTACATTAGACCCAAAAAAGTGTTTATCAATGAATAAATGGACAAAATGTGGTACATCCATACTGTGAAGTTTTATTCACCCTTAAAATGGAAGGAAAATTCTGACAAGTGCTATAGGATAGAAGAACCATGAAGATGTAAGTGGAATAAGCCAGTCATAAAAGAACAAATGTTATGTTTCCTCTTATATGAGGTACCTAGAGTAGTCAGATTCGTAGAGACAGAATAGAATGAATGATAGTTGCTGGGAGCTTGGCAGGGGTGGGGAGTGTAGAGAATGGAGAGTTACTATTTAATGGGTATAGAATTTCAGTTGGGGAAGATGAAAAAGATCTGGAGAAACTGATGGTAGTAATTGCACAAAAATGTGAATGTCCTTAGTGCTACACAACTGAACATCTAAAATGGTAAATTTTATGTTACGTATATTTAAAAAAAAGAAAGTTTTCTTTGCAAAACAGTTGTAAGAAAGGGGAACCTCTCATGCCCTTATGAATACCTCCATTTCCCCCAACTTATAACCTGCCTACCCTTTCTTCTCAAAATTAAAACTCATCAACCATGACTTACTAAATATAAGTTCATGTGCTTACTTAAGTGCTTTTATTTATTTGTTTGTTTGTTTTTAGGTTTTTGCAATAGGGCACATGTGCTTGCTGGAGAGAAACAGAGAGGGAAAAATGAAAAATCACTCCCCAGAGGGGGGATGACCATGTGGCAGTCCCTTCTTTTCCATCTTCCTCTTGGGATTTTGGGCACACATGCACATGTGGCCGGTTTAATTTTCAAGCCACTGAATCCAGAATTCAAACCATGGTCAGCCATGTGGGAATCCAGCACTTTTAACTACCACACCACCTGCTGGCCCTGTAGGTGTTTTGTTGTCAGTGGCAGAGGAACTTTGAAACGTCAGAGGAGTTTTTTTCCTTAAAAAAAAAAAAAAAAAAAACCAGAGTGAACTAGATTTTTAAGGGAATGAAGATTTTCTACTGATTATTCAGCCTCCAACAAATGAGCTAGTGCGATCACAACAGAACGGCAAAGAGATTCTAGATCATCTCTGTCTGCTTGCTCCTGAACATTAAGGCTGAACTTCAAGAATTTGAAAGAAACACAACATCCATCAGATGATAAGAAATCACCGCTGGATCATGAGAAATATGGGAAAACGAGAAAATACCTCTCCTCCAAGGGAAAAGAGTAACTCTTCTTCCTCCACAAGTAGCTCGGTGAAAATCATGAAAATGATAAGGAATTCAGATCATTCATAATGTCTAAGCTAACAGAGATGGAAGAGAAGAGGGATAATGAACTGCTAAAGAGAAAGGAGAAAGAAGTTGATGAGTTCCAGGAGATGAGGAAATTCCTGCAAGATCTAAAAGAGGAATTACACACTTTACAAAAGACTCAAACGGAACTGCTAGAAGTGAAGTCTATAATACAAGAAGTCAAAATCTCCCTTAAAAGTACTAAAAGCAGACTAGATCATTCAGAAAATAGAATCTCAGATGTAGAAGAGAAAATGGCTGGCCTAGAAAAATCCACCATGAAGACTGAGAAAATGGCACAAAAATTTGAGAATAATATGCGAGAAGTACTGGATACCATCAAACGTCCAAATATCTGGATAATTGGCATTCCAGAAGGTGAGGAGACCCATAAGGGCATTGATAATCTATTCCATGAAATCCTGCAAGAAAACTTTCCAAACCTAGAGAGGCATTCGAAGATCCAGTCCCAGGAAATACAAAGGACCCCAAATAGAATCAACCCAAGAAGATCTTCTCCAAGACACATTATAGCCAGGTTGTCCAAAACCGCAGACAAAGACAAGATACTAAGATTAGCTAGAGAAAAACATCAAGTTACCTACAAAGGACATCCCATCAAGCTAACAACAGATCTCTCATCGGAAACAATGCGAGCGAGGAGAGAATGGGAAAATATATTTAAAGTGTTACGAGAGAAGCAATTTCAGCCAAGAATACTATACCCGGCAAGATTATCTTTCAGGTGGGAAGAAAAGACAAGAACATTCTCAGATAAACAAAACCTGAAAGAATTTACCAGCACCAGACCAGATCTCCAAGAAGTTCTCAAGGGTGTGCTGTATCAGGAAAATTAAACACAGACACACGGAAATAACAGTCCAAAAACTAAGAAAGTGGCCAACTTAATCATAGGGACAAGTCTGGAGTTGAATATTATATCCCAGAATTTAACCAGGAAAATTGAACCAGAACAGAAGATAAAAAGTACATGAGACTGATAGGTTCATGCACCTACCATTTAAACAGAATCCTAACCTGTTTCCTGGCTTTAAGCAAAGTTCCTTGGCGTTTCTTTGATTTAAGTTAAACTGGTTTTCTTAGTAGTAACGAGCGAATTCACCATTGAAAGTAGTTAGGTTATGTAGGAAGTTGTGTGATCAATGCAATGTGTGTGGGAAGGGAATGAAGGACAATTTTGGACACCGGAGGTGGTGTAAGAGGAGGGTGGGAAGGGACAGAAGGTCAGAAAGAGGGGTGGAAATAATTCTAGGAACTAGAATTGGAAAATTTTTTTGTAATGTGCATGATTGAGTCACTATGCAGTGTGTACTGGATGGGAGATTGCATTTTGTGTGCTGTGATGATGCTTAGGGAAGGAATGTAAATTGAGTTACAAAAAAAAAGTTTCAGGAAAAAATATATCTATTCAACGACTGCAGTAGGAAATGTAGCCCCAGCTAGCTGCTACTTTATAAGATAAGTAAAGTTAGACTTGTGTTCATGGAAATGTGTGAGTCACCTGTGTTTGCTATGAGGGTATTTGGATTGATTAGGGTCTTTGGTGATTCAGTAAAATGTGGGGAGGGAAACGGTATAGAAAGCAAACATAGATACCAAAGACAGTGTGGGAGGAGAGTGGGAGATGGCAGAGGGTAAGAGATAGGGAATCAAGGATGGGGGGAAAAAAGCAAAACATACAGAAAACAAGAAATGGAAGATCATTTGCTGTCAATAACATGTTTGTTGATGTGCTTGATTGAGACAATATACAGTGTACTCTGGATGGAAAATCTCATTTTGTATGCTGTAATGATGTACAGTGAATGAATGCAAATAAATTGAAAAAAAATCAACACATGATTGTATATATTTATGCTAGTTTTTCAAATTATAAATTTCTTTTACATGCTATGAAAGATTTAGTGAATCTAAAGTTTATGAAGAGAATCTTAGTTACAAAGTTTCAGAACTATAAGGAACTTTAATGTGTAAAGTTACCACTTAATAGAAAAAGAATTATAAAGAGATTGACTTTCCTAAAGTAATCAGCTTTTTCATAGTAAAACTAGAGCTGAAAGCAACAATTTTAAATTTCCACTTACTGTTTGTTGGCTTGTAGTAGAGCCTACCTATCTGCTGTTTTGCTTTTTGTGGTTTAAGTTACTTTTAGTTGACCTCACTCTGGAAATATTGGGTCATCAGAAAAGTCATGACATCTTTTCTGTTTTTCTATGCAAAGATGACTTTTCTCACAACCCAGTTGAGTATACAATAGTAAGAAATTTTGAGAGAGAGAACTCATGCACATAGCTTTTTTACTATAGTATGTTGTTTTAGTTGTTTATTTTTATTATTCTTAATCTCTTACTATGCCTAGTTTATAAATAAAACTATCATAGGTATGTATGTATAGGGAAAAAGCATAGTATATATAAGTAGTTTTGCGGTTCGAAGCTGAGATTTGGTTGGAATTGAAGAATGAGACTGAAATGTTTCACAGGAACATACTTCTTATGAATGAGGAAGGAGGACCAGCAGTTAGCGTAATGGCAATGTCGCTGAACTCCCACATAGCCAACCGCGGTTCGAGTCTGGGACCCGGTGGCTTAAACTCACGCCAGGCACATGTGCATGCATGCCCAAGATCCCGAGAGGAGAATGGAGGAGAAGGGATTGCCACATGGCCATCCCTCTGGGCGGGGGGTGATTTCTCTCTATCTCTCTGTCTCTCTCTGTCTTTCTGGCAAGCGCACGTGCCCTATAGCAAAAAACTCTAAAAAAAAAAATGAATGAGGAAGGAATAATGTGTATTTGTGCAATGTTTCTAGACTAATGTAATGTAACAGCTTTTCTGTGATTGAGGGTAAGCATGGTTTAGAGTTTTGTAAAAGAAATGCCAAAAGCTGATGATTAAGGGGAGAAATGTGTCTGTTCATGTTTTAGCTTTGCTCAGCAACATGTTAGAGGTGTGACTTTGAAAGTTCTGAGCTAATTGCACTTTCCAGTCACCAAACATTTTATCGGAATACGTGGTATTAGCATACACAAAAATCAACCTGTCCTGCTGCTTACTCAGGAAGACTTAATTCACTTGTTAGGGCATTGCTTCAGTCATCATCAGGATTGTAAAAGTGCTTAGAATACTGCTTGGACTAAGTTCAGAAATTAGTTGGCTAATAGTCACAAGTGTTTTCACAGTTTCTTACAGTTTACTTGCAACTGTAATTTACAAGAAATTTGCCAAGAACAAAAATCTCAGATACACCAAAACTATGCATTAGGAACCAACATTTAGCATAATGGCTATGTTGCTGGACTCCCACATAGTCGACCGTGGTTTGAGTCCCGGACCCGGTGACTTAAACTCACGCCGGACTCATGTGTGTGCATGCCCAGGATCCCGAGAGGAGAATGGAGGAGAAGGGATTGCGGCGTGGCCATCCCCTCTGGGGGGTGATTTCTCGCTTTCTGTCTCTGTCTGTCTGTCTCTGTCTGTCTGGCGAATGCACGCGCCCTATAGCAAAAACCTCTCAAAAAAAAAACACTATGCATTAAAGCATACAGATATTCTAATGGATTTTTTTGCTCATTTTTAATAAAATGGTTTGTATTAGAATTGGAGTAGAAATAAGTTACTGTAATGTTTTTGTCAAATTACAGTCTTTTTTTAATAATTATTTTATTTTATTTATTCATTCGTTTATTTTTTAATTTGACCAGAGAGAGACAGAGGGTGAGAGTGAGAGAGAGAGGAAGTGAGAAAGCAAGCCACCAGATTCAGTACTTAAACCCTGGTCAGCCATGTGGGAGTGTCCAGCACCTTAACCACCACGCCACCTGCTGGTCCCCCAAATTACAGTCTTCTAAAATAATGTGTGTATAAGTAATCTCATTGAATTCTATGTCAGTGTTCAATAGGCCAATCTATCAAAATTGTCTATGTATACTTTTGCTAAAATTTTTCCTTTCATTTTGAAATATAAAAAACTTAACGTTTTGGGGGCCAGCAGGTGGCATGGTGGTTAAGACCCTGGACTCCCGCATGGCAAACTGTGGTTCAAGTCCCAGACCCAGTGGCTTGAAAATCATTTCAGGTGTGTGTGTGTGTGCCAAAAATTCTGAGAAGAGAATGGAGAAGGGATTACAGCATGGCCATCCGCCCCGTGGGGTGATTTCTCACTTCTTTTCCTCTTTCTGTCTCTCCAGCAAGTGCACACGCTCTATAGTAAAAATCTGTTTAAAAAAAAAAATTTCCCCTAAGTTTGTAAGCTTTCATTTCCATGTATTGATAACTCCGTTTTTGAAATCTGCATCTGCAACAGAGTTAAATTATCCTAGCAAAGTCACAAAAATTTTGAATCTTGTGACTCCACAGACAGTGGAATGCTGCTTCTGCTGATTTTTTTAATGTTCTACAAGAAAAAATACAAGCTACCTCGGAGACAAGAGTTTCACAGTCTGGGGACCAGTAGTTAGCATAATGGCTATGTCACTGGACTCCCATGTAGTCAACTGCGGTTTGAGTCCCAGACCTGGTCGCTTAAACTCAGACCAGTCGCGTGTGCTAGCGTGCCCAAGATCCCAAGAGGAGAAAGGAGGAGAAGGGATTGCGGCATGGCCAACCCCCCTAGGGGGTGATTTCTCACTTTGTGTCTCTCTGTCTCTGTCTTTCTGGTGAGTGCAGTCACCCTATAGCAAAAACCTTTACAAAAAAATAAAAAATTAAAAGAATTTTAAAAAAGAGTTTCATAGGCTGTATGAAGGGTCTTTAAGAAGGTTATGAAAAATGCATTGTGAAAAACATGCATTGATTTAAAACTGTTTTGTGCCAAAATAAACTCATACTTTAATTCCATTTTTTACACACTTTTTGAAGTTCCCTCATATTTCTGCATAAGACAAATACAAGGTAGAATATGTGTTAGAACATCATTCTAAATAACTCTTTTCTAAGTTACAGTCATTACAAAGGTTTTGGATGGTCTCACTTTACTAGAGAGGAACATTTTGCCAAACTTCTTTCAAAGGGAATGTTCTAATGGATATGGCTCTCTAATGACCATAACACTCAGGACCAGCCAGTCGTGTAGTGGTTGAGGTGGCTGACCAACATGGCCCACATTGCAGTTTGAGTCCCAGACCCGACGCTTGAGAGATACGCCAGAGTTGGGTGTACATGCCCAAAATCCCAAAAAGAGAAGGGATTGCAATGTGGCCATCCCCCACGGGGAGTGCTTTAGCCGCTTACCCAACTATAGCGAGCTCATATGCCCTATTGCAAAGTTAAAGCACACACGTGAAATCATGTAGCTATACTTTGACAAATGCTCCTGTAGATTCCATACTAGGTTTTAGGGTGACCATGCCTAACTCACATCCTGTCCTCAAAGGATGCTGAAGTGAGTTTAATTTTCCATGCTTTATTATTAGTAATAGGCTACTGAACTGTTACATAATTGACTACATTTGCTCGTGATACAGTGATTTCCCTTGAGTTCCTCTGCTGTGATATGTTGGGCCCTTGGCCCTCTTGTGCAGACCTGATACAATTCTGATTTTGGTTTTTTTTTGCTTTTTCATAGTTTAATTTCTTTGCTGTTAGTAGGCTCTGCTATAAATTTAATTTTATTATTTTTTTCCATTTGTCTATTCATCTGTCAGTTTATCTAAAATATCAGGTTTAATTTTTTTTTTTTTTTAAGGTTTTTGCCACTGGGTACATGCCCTTGCCAGAGAGACAGTGAGAGGGAAAATGAGAAATCACCCCCTGGGAGGATGGCAACTCCACAATCCCTTCTCTTCCTTTCTCCTGGGATTTTGGACATGAGTGTATACGCATCTGGCATGATTTTCAAGCCACCATTTCTGAGTCTCGAACCTCAGTCGACCATGTAGGAGCCCAATGCCTTAACTATTATGCCACCTGCTGGCCCCCAGGCTTTAATTTTTATAACCAAAGATAATCAAAAGTGGTGACTTTTTTTTCTTAGGATGACAAATAGACCATTTTTTTCATTTTGTGCAGTCTTTTTATTTTTAATGATTTTTGTCTTTGCTCAGAAATTATTTTTTGTCTAAAAATACCTGGGTCTTCCAGAAACCTGATTGCCAAATAAAGGGACTTATAACTAAATGGAAGTAGTTACAGATTCTTTAGGTGATATGATCAATTCTGATATCCCACAGGACAGAATATATGATATTCTCCCAAATTTACCTATGAATAAAGCTAAATTCAAAATAATTCATCTTAAACTTTAGAAAGTAGTTCTTAACATAAACTCTAATATACCAAAATTTAAATGGTTCATTATATACCTTGCATTCAAAACCAGATAAATCAGCATAGATACCATTTAGAGCACAGAAGTCAAAATATTACACAAAATGAAAAGATAAAAGCATTCCTTTCAATGTTTTCTCTAAACCTGCTTTAAAGGACTTTTAAGTACTAGTTCTCTTTAATACAACAAAATCTTGAACTTTAAAAAAGTCAGTTGTCCTTTATATTGTAGTTGATAATAATGTAATATAAGTTCATCTGCATTACCAAGAAACTATGATGATATAGAAGGGAGAGTTTTCAGTAAATTATCGTTACATCAGAAATTGGAGCAATGTCAGTAGTTTCTTCTAGTAAAGAAAGGAAGGAGATACAGTAAGTCATTCTATTTAGGGATATTTTTAAATTAGTCTTCCTGTTTTGCTAAGAAAGAACTCAGATGTTCATCTTTTTCTTTTGTCATTAAGCAGGAAAAAATTACTAGGAGAATCAGGTTTTCTAATTATTTTTTTTTATAATTTTAAGAAATTCCTCTTGCTTAAAGTGAAGAAACTGTAAGAGTACCATGCCAAAAAGAAAATCTTAATTTTCATGATGTTTAATTTCCATCTGTTAACATTGAGGTGATCTGTCATTTAGTGTACTGGTTCCAAGAGGACAGAATTTCCTCTATCCTGGAAAAATGTCCTTTTCTGTGTTTCATAATACACTAAATGATTTTAGTACCTAACAATGCTTTTCCATCTCCGCCTCAGCTTAGATTCATGGCTTTTTATTTGACTACTTTTATTTCACCTCCATATAAAAAAATCTAAGTGATAGTCATACAAGTCTTCCTTTCTTTCTTAACATGTAGGTTTAGTAAATTTTTTTTTTCATCTTTTGTGATAGCTTAGGTGCAGAGATTGAGATAATCTTACTACTTTACTAACTTATGCATTCAAAGACTACTAGAGAGCCAACAAGGTGGACTGATGGCTAAGGCACTGGACTCCCACATGGCCAATCATGTTATGAATCCCAGACCCAGTGGCTTGAAAGTCATGCCAGGCACATGTGCATGCATGTCCAAAATCCCAAGAGGAGAATGGAAGAGAAGGGATTATGGCATCATCTCCCCCTCTCCCTCTGTCTGTCTCTGGCGAGTGGATGCACCCTATGGCAAAAACCTAAACAACAAAGCAAAAATAAAATATTAGAAATACTACTATCTGTCAGATACTCTGCTTGGCACTAGAGGCCTCTTTGTAAGCAAGTTGATTTGATTGTTGCCCTTCAGAATTTACCTAGTTCATGCCACCTGACTATCAGCCTATGAGCATAAGCCATGCTTTTATTTTTCTCTTCACCCTTCCTCCCTGTCTCCTTTCCCATCAGTATACATGCCAATAGACATGTTCTTATATATGTTTTGTCCTTGAAGATAAGTAAAATAAATAATGTATTTATTCTTTTTAATTGCCAGGGAGCATATGTACTCACCAGAGACAGAGAAAACACCCCCCAGTAGGACATGGTCACACTAGATTCCCTTCTCCGTTTCTCCATTCCGTTGGTTTTTGGCCATACCCAGTATATTTTTGAAGCTACCAGGCCCAGGATTCAAACCATAGTTGGTTATGTGGAATCCTGCTCCCTTTACCAGTAGACTACCAGACCAGTGCTATTATTTAATTTACATTAATGCTATTACAGAACTCAATTTAGTTCTTACTCTTTTTCACCTAGTACTCCATTTTGCAAGATAAAATCATCAAAATCATTGTTTCTGACTCTAGTAATATTCTAGTATCTATATCCAACACAGTTACTACTCATTTCACTAGGGATAAAATATGTTTTTTCTTATGCCCTGGCACAAATGCTTCATTGAACACCCTTGTATACATTACCTTAAGGACTGTACAAGTGTCTCCTTAGAGTACTTACCCAAGAGTGGAATTCCAAGTAATTGGTAAACAGTGACTTACCAAGCAGTTGCAAGATTCCTATTTTCCCCCATTCTCATCTTGATATTACTCAGCTTTCTAATTTTTTAAAATAGTTTTGAAGTACTATCTTTTGCATTTCTCTGATAGTTGACGAGACTGAACTTTTCTTCCTGTACATTTTAGCCATGTGAATGTACTTTTCTGTGAATTGCCTCTTTGTTCTCGAGTTACGTATTTTATATATTTTTTGACAGTTTCTCAAATTTTAAATATTTACTGCCTGATATTTTAGGATGATGAAACTGTCTTTCCCAAGGCAAATATTACTAAATGAAAATCCATAATGTTTTGTCTTTTCTGTGATTTTCATTAAGTTTACTAGTTTTGCTCTTTAGGTCTATAATCTGTTTGGAGTTTGCATTCTATCTACTGAGAGGTAGAGATCCGACGACAACTTAACCCTATGTGGTAAGTTTTCTCAGCATAATCCACTAAAGAATTCATCTTTTCCTACTTCTTTGAGAAACCAGTTGTGGTATAAACATAGACATATATTACTCTTCTGTTAGTAGGTCTGTTTGTTTTTATGCCACCCCAAGTCTGCCTTTATTACTTTGATTTGTATAATCTGTCTTAATGTCTGAAAGGGAAAATTTTCAGCTATTCTGCAAATATCT
The DNA here is from genome assembly GCA_026018925.1 of Tupaia tana. Taxonomy (NCBI): domain Eukaryota; kingdom Metazoa; phylum Chordata; class Mammalia; order Scandentia; family Tupaiidae; genus Tupaia; species Tupaia tana. The sequence continues at coordinate 29,551,234 of JAKSZU010000013.1, forward strand.
TTGCTCTTTCTTATCACAGTTATTTCAGCTTTCCATAGACTTTTATCATTGTTATTAATAGCTTTAAGATATAACTCACATACTGCACAATTTGCTCTTTAAGATGCACAGTTTATTGTTTTTAGTATGTTGAAAGATTTGTACAAGCACCAGGCAAATCAATTTTAGAACATTTTTATTACCCTCAAAAGAAATCTCTTATCTGTTAGATTTATCAGTCCCCAATCCTCCTGTCTTACATCGTCCTGAACAACTACTAATCTACTTTCCTTTTTTTTATTTTTCCTGAGAGAGAGATTTTTACTATTGGGCATGTGTGCTCACAGGAGAGACAGAAAGAGAAATCACCTCCCCCTGGGAGTTTGGCCATGCTGCAATTTCTTCTTCTCTATTCTCTTCTTGGGATTTTAGGCACACATGCCCAGGATGAGTTTCAAGCCACTGGGTCTGGGACTTGGACCATGACTGACTATGTGAGAGTCCAGTGCCTTAATCACTACACCACCTACTGGCCCCTATTTTCTATCTCTGTAGATTTGCCTTTTCTGGACATTTCATATAAATGGAACCATTGAGGCCAGCCAGTGGTGTGGTGGTTAGGCAACTGGATCTCACATGGCCAACTGTACAGTTCAAGTCCGGACCCAGTGGCTTTAAAAACACACCAGGCAGGGACCAGCAGTTGCGTAAGGGCTATGTCGCTGGATTCCCACATAGTCGACCATGGTTCGAGTCCTGGACCCGGTGGCTTAAAACTCACGCCAGGCGTGTGTGCGTGCGTGCCCAAGATCCTGAGAGGAGAACGGAGGAGAAGGGATTGCGGCGTGGCCATCCCCCCAGGGGGTGATTTCTCACTTTCTGTCTCTCTGTCTCTCTCTGTCTGTCTGGCGAGCGCAAGTGCCCTATAGCAAAAACCTCTCAAAAAAAAAAAAAAAAAAAAAAAAAAACACCAGGCATATGTATGTATGCACATGCCCAAAATCTCAAGAGGAGAATGGAAAAGAAGGGATTGTGGCATGGCCATCCCTCCCTGGAGGGGCTGCTTTTTCACTTTCTCTGTCTCTGTTTTTCTTTGGCAAACAATGTACCCTGTAAAAAATTTAAAGGGGGGGGGGGGGGGCGGAGAGATCCTCTAAGTTGTCCGGGCTGGCTAGAACTCTTGACCCTCCTGCATCAGATTCCTTAGTAGCTGAGATTATAGGCATGTACCGTTACACCAGCCTTGAACTTTCTATTTCTTAATTTCTCCATATCATATTACCCAAGAAATGTATGCATTTCATCAAGGTCAATATATTGATAATCTTATGTTTTTTAAATTATGCAGCTCTTTCTCCTTTTTCATTTAGTATTTTGCTTTTTTATTTATCTCTTATCAATCTTGTCTGAGTACCCTTTCCACAAAAGAGTAGTTATAAATTGAGCTTCCAAGAATTATTCTACCACTTCTCAGTTACAGTATGGACCAGCTATATTACTTAAGCAAGTTACATTTACAAGTATTCTTTACTTGTATTTCCTCATTGCAAAGTGAATATAGTCCTATAGTCTGCAAGCCCAACAGTACCACTAGTCCCTATGTCACAGGGTTGTTGAAAGGATTAAATGAGTTAATATATGAAAAGTGTTTAAAACATTCCTAGCACTTAATGAGTACTCAATTAATGTGTTTGCTATCAGAAGCACTAGAATCCTTTTCAGAGAAGCAACTTTTGGTTCTATTATATTTTTATACCCTATTTTGTTAAGGGGAGAGAGACCCACCCCCCATACACACCGTCCAGTGGAGAATGGTGACACCACAGTCCCTTTTCTATTTCTCACTCCTCTCCACATGTACACATGTGCCCAGTGTCTTTTTTAAGCCATCTTGTCCAGAATTTGAACCACACAGTCAGCCACATGAGATTCAGCTCATATAACCACCAGGCCACAGGCTGACCCACCTGTTGACTTTAATACTGGGGATTTGCAGGTGGGTTTTTTTTGTATGATACTTTTTCCTGCTTTATCTTTAAATATTCTGCTTTCTCTCCCTCCTCAGGAGGTGGGTTTATTATACCTTATTTTAGGTCCTTGCTTGTCTAGTATAAAAGCTTTTTCTTTGCTATAAATCATTAAATTTGTTATCTCTTTTATGGCTTCTGTGCACTCTCAAATGCCTTAACATTTTCCCCATTGGATTGCCTTGTCTCTTCCAACATTTTTTTTTTTGCCAAGCAATAACTAGTAAATGATATTTTTATTCAGATGAGTTTTATAAAAGCAAGTGGAACTTAAGAATCCATTTCAGTCATTTTAAAAATTAAGAATAGAATTAGTAACTTTCCCAGGTCATACTAAAACTTAGATTTTTATTATTATTATACCATGCTTCAAACTTACAGTAAAGAGGACAGTAACTTTAAGTAGGTCTGTGTTGCTGCCCTATACCTGGCTTGTTATTAATAAAGTGATAATTTGCAAGTTTGTTAAATGCACCCCAGTTATCTGGCTCTAGGAAGGTCAAGGTAGGGATCATTTTGTCTGTCACCATTAAGAAGGTCAGGTTTTCTTTTTATTAAACTAGACCTTGGAACTGTAGCTTTTCTTCTTACTGCTGCTTTCCTTTGGTGCTCATCCCCAGAAGCATTTGTGCATTATATACGTTCATTCAGGTTTATTTCAAAATTAGTTCGTTATAGTATATAAAAGGTAAGAGGTTATTACAGGAACATAATTTAGCTACTTATTAATCAAGCATTTAATAGACCGTTGTAGGTCAGCAGTCGATGGCATCTAAATTAATTGGGGATAAGAAATAGGCAGAGTATTAAATAGACAGAAGCGATTTATTGCAGCTTCTACTTCATCTTCTTTCTCTAGGTTATCTCTTCTGAGACAGACTCTTTGAACCTTGTCTGCCATCTTCTTTTCCAGGTTCTTTATCTTCCTAACCAAGATAGTAGATTTGTAGCCAAATGCTGTGGTTGGCATTCCTGACTTATCACATATTCATTGCACTGAGCCCTGTGTATGCCCTCAGAATTATTCTCAGCATAATATACTCCAGGGAGCCAATTAGAGTTAGTTCTAGAGCTGGCACTTCATTGTCATTTCTGTTCTGATTCTTGTTCTAACCAGACTAAGATGTTAATTTATTCAGGCTGTGTTTGTTTTGGAGTATAGAAAAAGTAGAATAACAAGACTGTTTCCTTATGTATAAGACTTTTTTCTGTCACTTCTTTACCCATCTTCTGAACCCTTCATTATCATACCTATGCTTCTTTCTCACTCTTCCTGTGCTATTTCTGCATCTTTCTACTTAAAATGCGTACTAGGAAGTTAACACATTTATATTAAGAGTTAGAAAATATATTTTGGTTCAATAGTCAGTGAAAAGGGCATTCCTTCCTTCCTAAATATTCTCAATTCTAGTCATTCCCCTGAGATGATTTCTTCTAATTTTTAGTATAATCATGTATGTTTTTTTCCTGTTCTTGTGTGTAGATAGTTTGGGGAACACACTGGGTGCCACGGAACCTGGGAAGTAATTCATTAGTAAAAATAATAATGAAAAGGGCTGGCAGGTTAAGGTGCCAGACTCCCTCATGACTGACTATGGTTCGAGTCCTGGACCTGACGGCTTGCTTTCTAACTCTGTAAAATTTGGGACCAGCAGTTGGCATAATGGCTATGTCGCTGGACTCACATGTAGTCGACTGCAGTTCGATTCCTGGACCCGGTGGCTTAAACTCAGCTGGGCGTGTGTGTGAGAGTGCCCAAGATCCCGAGAGGAGAAGGGATTGCAGCGTGGCCATCCCTCCTGGGGGGTGAGTTCTTGCTTTCTACCTCTCTGTCTCTCTCTGTCTTTCTGGCAAGTGTATGTGCCCTATAGCAAAAACCTCTCCAAAAAAATAATAATATATAAAATTTAATAATTCTAAATATTTTTCTTCTTTCCTTTTTTTTTGGAGAAGTTTTTTTGCTGTAGGGCGCATGCGCTCACCAGACAGAGAGACAGAAAGCAAAAAATCACCCCCCAGGGGGGGATGGCCACGCCGCAGTCCCTTCTCCTCCATTCTCCTCTTGGGATCTTGGGCACCCCTGCACAGGCACCCGGCGTGAGTTTTAAGCCACTGGGTCCAGGACACGAACTGCGGTCGACTACATGGGAGTCCAGCAACATACTCATTACGCTAACTGCTGGTCCTGAATAATTCTAAATATTTCTTAAAAATAAAAATGAAAAATACATTGAGAAAGCAGATCATTCTTGAGTGTGGCTATCCCTATATTTGCTTCTCCTTCATTGTATTTGTTCTTCACAACCACTCAGTTCACTGTAGCTGTTGGCCTGGTTTTCCTTTGAAGAAAAGGAAGGTTAAAGACATAAATAATTTGCCCAAAAACAGATAGCTAAAAAGTATTAAGAGTTGGGGGAACCAGCAGTTAGCGTAATGGCTATGTCGCTGGACTCCCACTTAGTCGACCTGGACTCCCACGTAGTCAACCGCGGTTCGCGTCCCGGACCCGGTGGCTTAAAACTCACGCCGGGCGCATGTGCGTGCGTGCCCAAGATCCCGAAAGGAGAATGGAGGAGAAGGGATTGCGGCGTGACCATCCTCCCGGGTGGTGATTTCTCGCTTTCTGTCTCTATCTCTCTCTCTGTCTGTCTAGCAAGCACACGCGCCCTATGGCAAAAATCTCTCCAAAAAAAAAAAAAAAGAGTTAGGACCAGCAGTTAGCATAATGGCTATATCGCTGGACTCCCACGTGGTTGACCGTGGTTCGAGTCAGCTTAAACTCATGCCAGGCGCGTGTTGCGTACGTGCCCAAGATCCCGAAAGGAGAATGGAGGAGAAGGGATTGTGGCATGGCCATTCCCCCGGGGGTTGATTTCTCGCTTTCTGTGTCTCTGTCTCTGTCTGTCTGGTGAGCGCATGTGCCCTATAGCAAAAAAAAAAAAAAAAAAAGTATTAAGAGTTGGGATTTCACCCTAGCCTTCTCACTTCAAACTCTGTGCTCTCTTTCATCCAAGTATTTAAGAAATTTTACCATTAGCAGATTTCACCTTTTTTTCATACTTTATATAGTATATCCTTTTTAGTTTGGGCAGCAATTCCATACATATATTCATACATACTTAAATGCATTTTTATGTTTTATAGGTTATCTAAGCCACTACCACCTTGTCTTGAAGGATAGGCGTTTAGACAAAATAGTGTCATAAACTCATGAGCCATTGTGACCCAAGGATGTAAAATAGCGACTAAGCCTGGCATCAAATCCTAGCTCCACCACTGCCTCACCTTGTGCAAGTTTCTTTTCTTAAACCACTTATAATGTTATTTGGAAAATTAAGGTAATATATAAAGAGCACTTAGCATAATGTCTGACAGCCTGCTTCATAAATATTACTTTACATTAATGTTAACACAGATTTATAATAATATATTTTTATTACTTTTTCATGTTAAATACCTAGCTTCTTTATGGTAGTCTGAGAATTTTCATGAGTTACACACTAAAGAAATTACAAAACACACTAACAATGGGGCCAGCAGATGGTGTAGTGTCTATATCACTGGACTTCCACATGACCGACTGCAGTGTGAGTCGCGGGTCCGGTGGCTTGAAACTCACACCAAGCGTGTGTGTGTGTGTGAGTGTGTGTGTGTGCATACCCAAGATCCTAGGAGGAGAAGAACGGAAGATTGTGGTGTGGCCATCCCCACTTGGGGTGATTTCTCACTTTCCCTCTCAGTATCTTTGACCCTCCTCCCCCCTACTCTCTCACAGCGTATATGCCCTAAGGCAAAAACCACTTAAAAACAACAATGACAACAACAAAAAATACACACTAAAGATAATTCATGCTTTCTGTTGGGTCATCAGAAAGGTTATGCATTTTTGCATAGAGAAACATAGGGATAAGAGATGGTGTAATGATTATGTCTCTGGACTCCCACGTAATCGACTGCAGTTCAAGTCCTGGACCTGGTAGCTTAAGAGAGCGAAATATTGGAGGACATAAAAGCAGTGAAAGTACTTAATGAGAATAAGTATGGATGGGGGGGGTGAAGAGAAGAGGATAGAGAAAGATAGCAAGAGAATAAATGGAAAGGCAGGACGTTAGTGGGAAACGGATATGGCTTAATACCTGTTGATGATGACATGTATAGTCTGAGAAGTATTTCATGATGGGTAAAGTCTTTTTACAGGCAAAACAAGAAATAGTGATTGTTTAAAAAATTAATTGGAATAATAATAATAATTGGGAAAACAATGAAAAGATATTGAATGATGAAGTGGGGAGATTAATGTCTCTGTATTGACTGACATACATGGCATTCCCTCTTGAAAAAGCAGTGTAATACACTAAAGTTATATGCAATCCAATGTAATATAAACAAGATTAGGATGATAATAAAAACAACTAATTAAATAATTTAAAAAATTCAAACTGGGTGCATGTGAAAGCATGCGGTCCAAAATCCCAAGAGGAGAATGGAGAAGAAGGGATTACGATGTGGCCATCCCCCCCGGGAGGTAATTTCTCATTTTCTGTCTCTGTTTTTCTCTGGCGAGTGCACATGCCCTATAGCAAAAACCTTTAAAAAAAAAAAAGAAAAACACATCATGACTTTTCTAACGACCTAATATGTTGTTATTTGTGGAGAAGTAGCAAGCATCATGTTATTTTTCTCTTTCTTGTTAAGTGAGATGATAATCACTACTGTTTGAAAAAAATGTTCATACAGTGTTTGAGTCTGTCTACTGGTCAGGAATATTTACCTCACCTCAGAATTTAAAGTATTTCTCTTAAAATGCCAAAAATGCCTTTGAGAAGATATTTGAAATAATAGTAGACATTGACCATCAATAAAATTGACCCATGTCTCTGTTTTAACCTTCTATTGTACGAAAATGCATAATCTAAATTCAGTTATTAAAGCATTTACTCTCTCTTTTTCTTTTTTCAGAAGATGAATAACCTTTCATTTAGTGAGCTATGTTGCCTCTTCTGCTGTCCACCTTGTCCAGGAAAAATTGCTTCAAAATTAGCTTTTTTGCCACCTGATCCAACTTACACATTGATGTGTGATGAAAGTGGAAGCCGCTGGACTTTACATCTATCAGAACGAGCAGACTGGCAGTACTCTTCAAGAGAAAAAGATGCTATTGAATGTTTCATGACTAGAACCAGTAAAGGCAACAGAATTGCCTGCATGTTTGTGCGTTGCTCACCCAATGCCAAATACACTTTGCTCTTCTCACACGGAAATGCTGTTGATCTTGGTCAGATGAGCAGCTTTTACATTGGACTGGGATCACGGATTAATTGTAATATATTCTCATATGATTATTCTGGATATGGTGCAAGTTCTGGGAAACCAACAGAGAAGAACCTCTATGCAGACATTGAAGCTGCTTGGCTTGCTCTCAGGACAAGGTAAATTGTAGTTGAAACATACTTTTCACACTTACGGTTCTTAGCTGAAATTATACTGTATAAGGATAGAATAAAAACTGATTTTATTACACATCTTGAACTGTTATGAAGACAGTTCAATCTGTGTGTATGTAAAAATGTATATACGTGATTTTTTTAAGGACTTAAAATGAATGTCATAAGTTTAATTTTTATGAAGTTTCTTATTGGAGAGTCATATGAACAACTATGCTGCCACTTTGAATAGAGAAAAGGAATGAGAGAAAACAGTAATTTTGCTAATCATTTACTTGATCTGTCATTAATAGTGTAGGAGGCTGGATTGCTTTTTATTAAAATCCTAAGGTTTCATTTGCATTATTTTATATAATTAATTATTGGAAAGTACAATTTAAAGATACTTTATTGGAATTATTTTTTATGGTTTTCATTCTGCAAAAATGAGATTTTGCTTTACCTTCTAGATTCCTAAAATACGATGATCTCTCAAGATAAAAATTAAAAAGTAATGTTATGGGGGCCAGCAGATGGCCTGGTTAAGGGCACTGGACACCCAACATGGCTGGCTGTGGTTCAAGTCGCGGACCCGAGGCTTGCTTTCTCACTTTCTCTCTCTGTCTCTGTCTCTCACTGAAAATATTAAAATAATAGTAATAAATAAAGTTAAATAAAATAATTCTTTAAAAAAAGTAATGTTATGATAAATTGCTTTAAAAATTTACATGATCAATTATTCTTTCACTGTGACAGAGAATACATTCTTAGGAACTAAAAATACATGATTCTTTCTAGTCAATAGGATACTTATAAAATTTTCTTGAACTATTGTACTTTGTACACATTGATGTATTTTCTCATTAGGTTAGTTTACCATAAATAGAAATGTATCTTAATATACATTATTTACCTTAAGGTACCTGTCTTTTAGTGACTGAAGATAGAGGACAAAGAAAACTCAGTGTTTCTCTAATTTACTATTTAATTTTTTTTTTTTTTTCTTTTTTTGGAGAGGTTTTTGCTATAGGGCGCGTGCGCTCGCCAGACAGACAGAGAGAGACAGAGAGATAGAAAGCAGGAAATCACCCCCCAGGGGGGGATGGCCACGCCGCAATCCCTTCTCCTCCATTCTCCTCTCGGGATCTTGGGCACGCACGCACTCGCGCCCGGCGTGAGTTTAAGCCGCCGGGTCCAGGACTCGAACCGCGGTCGACTACGTGGGAGTCCAGCGACATAGCCATTACGCTAACTGCTGGTCCCCTATTTAATTATTAATAGTTTCAGTCAGAGAGAACCTCCTCAGTTTTATTAAGAGATGTAACCTTGTTTAAGAAAATGTCTTTAAAATTATTTCTCCTTGGGACCAGCAGTTAGCGTAATGGCTATGTCGCTGGACTCCCACGTAGTCAACCGCGGTTCGCGTCCCAGACCCGTTGACTTAAAACTCACGCTGGGCGCATGTGCGTGCGTGCCCAAGATCCTGAGAGGAGAAAGGAGGAGAAGGAATTGCGGCATGGCCATCCCCCCAGGGGGTGATTTCTCGCTTTCTATCTGTCTCTCTCTGTCTGCCTGGCGAGCACATGCGCCCTATAGCAAAAACCTCTCCAAAAAAAAAAAAATTATTTCTCCTTCTAAGAAATAGAATAAAGTCATGCTTTCATAGCAGAATTTTATATAAAGTAGATTTGATCAGTCAAGATGTACAAAAACGTAAGTTTGAAAGTAAGAAAAAATAGATGATTAAACTATAGATAAAGAGTTCATGGGGACTTGGCAAAAATTATGTACTTCATAAATTTTTTTTTTAAAGAGATGTTTTGCTATAAGGCCATGTACACTTGCTGGAGAGACGGAGAGAGACACAAAAACTGAGAAATCAGTTCCGGGGGTGGGGGGGATGGGGGGGTGGCCGCACCACAGTCCCTTCTATTCCATTCTCTTCTTGGGATTTTGGGCATACATGCATGTCCACCCTGCGTGAGTTTTAAGCTGCCAGGTTCGGGACTTGAACCGTGGTCGACTACGTGGTAGTCTAACGATATAACCATTATGCCATCTGCTGGTCCCTACTTTATAAATTTTAAAACTGATTTAAATCAATATTTTCAGGCATTTATAAATATGAGTTCTATCAGGCCTTAAACAAAATTTAAAAAAGGAATACTTTAGAGTTAGCCAATTGAATGTATTAGGTTGTTGGCACAATTGTGATGTATTTTTCTGTTTTTTTTCTATGCAAAAATGTATCATGACTTTCCCAATGACCCAATAGTATAACAACTGCCAGAAAGCATTATTCATTTTTTTAAATAAAAGATTTATTGAGATAGAATCCACATACTATAAAGTTCACACTTTAAAATATAACTTCTGGGGACCAACGGGTGGTGTGGTGGTTAAGGCACTGGACACTCCCACATGGCCAACCAGGGTTCGAGTCCTGGACCTGGTGACTTGCTTTCTCACTTCCTCTCTCTCTCACTCTCAACCTCTGTCTCTCTCTGGTCAAATTAAAAAAAAAAAAAATCAATGAATGAATAAATAAATAAAATAAAATATATATATATATATATATATATATATATATATATATATACACACACACACACACACACATATTTATATATAAAAATATAAATAAAACTTCTGGTACCAGACAGTGGCACAGTGGTAAAACTATTCTCTACTAAGCTGGACTACTTGGGAAGGTTTCATGATTCGGTCCAAGGACTGCCCAGAGGAAGCTGGGGACATGTGTCCCCATGATGATCCACGTGATATGTCCACATGATCTGGGCTGGCTGAAATTGGGGTTAAGAGTGTGGTATCAACACTGTTGCAGGGCACCGGGTAGTGGAGTGGTTAAGGGCTCTGGACTCCCACATGACCAACCACAGTTTGAGTCCTGGACCTGGCAGCTTGCCTTCTTACTTTCTCACTTGCTTTGCTCTGTCCCTCTTTTATATATATATATATATATGTATATATATATATATATATATATATATATATATGTGTGTGTGTGTGTGTGTGTGTGTATAAATGTTTGTGTGTATATATATATGTATTTTTTTTTTTAAAGACACTCTTGGGATGCTATTTCTCTCTGTGTCATTTGGAGGAAATAAACTTTAAAAGATGATAGTTAAGTATAACTTCTGTGCAATTGTATGGTTTTAAAGAGTGCTAAGTTAAAACAGCCTTCATTATTTTTATTTCTAAGTAACACAAAAGTATACATAAAACAAAAATATACTATCAAGCAAAATATACTATCCAGTTTAGTATTCTAGTTCTATATTTTTAAAAATTCCCTTTTAAGTGGCCTACTCTACCTTCTTACTTTGTTGGATATCAACTTAAAGGATGTTTTCTAAATAATGTCTAGTCTTGATTAATCTTTTTTAACACATTCAATGTACAGTATTATGAGAAATGAGCAGAATAGATCAAATTCTTAAATAATCCTATATACTATTTTAATGCTTGTATTTTTTTTTATCTTGGACATACTTTTGTTTGGAACCAAGTTAGAATGGGAAGGGCTAGTAAGTATTCTAGGGAAATTTGTTTCTCTTTTTAATTTTCCATAGGATGCATGCACTCACTAGAGAGAGAGAGGAGAGAGTGTAAAAAAGCACTCCCCAGAGGGGATGACCGTTCCTCTCAGGATTTTGGACACACACTTGTGCCTGGCATGTTCTTCAGGATTTGAATCAAATAAGGCAACCATGTTGGATCCTGCCACCTTAACTACCATGCTACCTTGCTAACCCAGAAGTTTACTTTTCTAAGCTTCCTGTTTCTTCATCTGTTTAATGAAACAATTGAATTAAATTATCTCAAAGATTCTTTTCTGGCTCTGGAATTCTAACATGTAATAAAATATATGCAATTAGAATATATGCATTTTATTTTCTTTCACTTATAAAAGTTTAACAAAAGACACCTAAGGAGCCAGCGGGTGACATAATGGTTATGTTGCTGGACTCTCATTTGGTTGACCATGGTTTGAATCTCAGACCTAGCAGCTTAAAAAAATTTCACACTAGGCACATGTGCATGCATGCCCAAAATCCCAGGAGGAGAAGGGATTGCAGTATGGCCATCCCCCTGGGGAGTGATTTCTCAGTTTCTGTCTCTCTGGCAAGTCCATACACCTTATAGCAAAAATATCTCTTAAAAAAATAGAGACTTAAGTAACCAGGAAGGGGACAATAATGAACTTAAATATTATTTGAGTGAGACCCTTTTCAGAAAAGTTAGATACCTCTAGTACCCCTAGTTTCTGACCATCTGATGAACCAGCAGAAAATAAGGACCTGTTATTCACTATGCAACCTTATTTTACAATCCTTGAGCTCTTTTTCTGTGTGCCGTAATGGATATGTATATAGTCTAGAAGTCCATATACATACCTAGGTTATTCTAGGTCTACCACTGATTTAACTGTGACTTTGAACATCTACTCATTATGCAGCTGGACTAGATTAGATGATCTCTAAAGTTCTTTCTCTAACTTATGTTATTCTGAAATTGTTACTACTTTTGAGTTTTCTGATGCTTTATTGTCAGCTCTCCCTGCCTGCTGCTCTGTCTAGAGACCTGCCATTGCTAGCCTTACTCCTAATCTCGTAGTTGCCCCCAGCAGAGATGGTATTCAGTTGACAACAGTGGTGTAGCCTCAAGAGTTGTGATGATGCTGCAAATGTTCATTCTCCTAATTTCTTTATTGCCATGAAATATATACAGCTTAAGTCGCCTGTGAAGAGAAAAGCTTTTCTGAGTTTATTAAGATGTCATGTCTTTGTGGAATAGAGGAAACCTCACCTCTACATCATATACAAATGCTTGTGTAGGGCTGATTGGGAGAAAGCATGGGGAGGTGTGTCACTACCTGGATGCTGGAAATAGTCTTGTGCTCCTGGAAGAGAATACAAGGATAGTTTACTGTCTTCTCTCCTGGTGAATCTTCAGAATCTCAAAAAACTCTCTTAACTTTTCCAAGAGACTACAGCTTTTGTTCAAATGGCTCTTAGCTGCCAGAAGTGACTGCTGTTTACTTTCTTAGTAGAAAAGCATACGTAATGTTGCTAGAGCCCTGAATCTCATATTGATTCACTTTTCTAGCACCTCATGTGCACCATAATAGTTTTCAGTTGGGACAATTAGATTGTAGACAAGTAACAGTTCCTGGAACATAATGCATACTCAATAAATATTCATCAGGTCAGTATGTTCACATATTTAAATCTGTAGCAGTTTTAAAAGGGATATAAAACAGTATTATAGTCTTGAGATGTTAGCATGAAATCTATTCATAATTAACTACACTGTTTGAAATTGTCATTCATCTGTTCATCTTTTCAATCATTAGTTTATTTCTATGACTAAGCAAAGACATATTAAGGGAAAATACTAATTTGCTCTTAAATAAAGTGATATGTATTTTTATTCATTCCATTTCATAACCATATATAGAATTTCGTCACCAGTTTCATAAAATAAGCCACTTTTTTAAAAATGACATGAGCCACTCCTGATGTCTGTAGAAATAAAGAACTTTTTTTATATTGAATGGAAAATGCCTATTAAATATCCAGTCAATATCACACTATTAAAATAATAGTGAAATAATGAATGATAGCCATATAACATAATAAATTATTTAATACATTGATTTCTTGAGATCATGATTTTAAAACACCTCAGCAATTATTTTTCCAAAAGATGAAATAGAAACACCTGAAGAAATAAGCTAAGATCTTGGACTAGCCCTGTTTCACAGTGGTTAAGTGTTGCGCAGTGGGAGCTGGATCCCACATGGCCAACTGCAGGTCAAATCTCAGACCTGGTGGCTGAAAATATGCTGGGTGTGTGGTGCATGCATGTCCAGGATCCTGACAAGATGAACAAAAGGAGGAAAAAGTTTTGAATCACAATCACACCCCAGTGGGGCACAGGGATATTTTATTTTCTCTCTCTTTTTGTGTTGCATATATGCATTCTCTGGCATTTATTTTTCAAATCTGTATGTAATATAGACCTTACTGTAACATTAAAAGTTATGGTGATGACTAAGAAAAAAAACTTTAAATGTGAATTAGTTGGCATTCTCAGTCTAAGTTACTCTAAGGTCAAATCCTGAAGATCAGTGAAACATTTCGTACCAATCCAACTATTTTTTTTTAACTTCTGGACTTTGTAGATATGGCATTCGCCCTGAAAATGTGATCATCTATGGCCAAAGTATAGGGACAGTACCATCTGTGGATCTTGCTGCTCGGTATGAGAGTGCTGCTGTTATACTTCATTCTCCTCTGACCTCGGGAATGCGAGTCGCTTTTCCTGATACCAAGAAGACCTACTGTTTTGATGCATTCCCAAAGTGAGTACAATATTAAACCAGTTGAATTCCAAGAAACTTTTGTGGGAGTCCTTTTCACTTAAAATACACATGTCTATCTCAGCCACAAGCTTCTGTTACATATGTTCTCACATAGAGTTGTAAAAAATTAATTTGTAAAGGAGAGGCAGATGATCAGTCAGTCAGGAAGTGGAAGTGTGTGAGCAGTAGAACTCCATATGAAAAGTACTGAGGGTGGGGACCAGCAGTTAGCGTAATGGCTATGTCGCTGGACTCCCACATAGTCGACCACAGTTCACATCCTGGATCCAGTGGCTTAAAACTCACGCCAGGCATGTGTGCGTGCATGCCCAAGATCCCGAGAGGAGAATGGAGGAGAAGGGATTGCGGCGTGGCCAACCCCCTGGGGGATGATTTCTCACTTTCTGTCTCTCTGTCTCTCTCTGTCTGGCGAGCGCATGTGCCCTATAGCAAAAACCTCTCAAATAAATCAATCAATCAATAAATAAATAGGGAACCAGCAGTTAGCGTAATAGCTATGTCGTTGGACTCCCACGTAGTCGACCGTGGTTCAAGTCCGGGACCTAGTGGCTCAAACTCAGGCCCGGCGCGTGTGCGTGCATGCCCAAGATCCTGAGAGGAGAATGGAGGAGAAGGGATTGCGGCATGGCCATCCCCCCTGGGGGGTGATTTCTCGCTTTCTGTCTCTCTGTCTCTCTCTGTCTGGCGAGCACACGCACCCTATAGCAAATAAATAAATAAATAAATAAATAGTACTGAGGGTTATACCTTGGGCAGTGGCACTACTATTGAAAACAAGGGAATAAATTTGAGAAATAAAAGCGATATATCCAAGTGTCAGACTGGATGTGGGAAGTTAAAAAGAAGGACTTCAATGTACCTCCCAGGTTTTTGCCTTTCGTTGATAATGAATTATGGTGCCATGCTGTGAAACATAATATTGGAAGAGAAGAACATGTAGAAGGAAAAATGAGTGAATGATTGCTAATTAATGATATCTAATTTACAAAAGAAGTAAATTGCAAAAAGTTGAGGCTTTAATGAGCTAGAGTACATATTGCTTCAATACAGAGTCTGCAGATACACTGTATTAAATGGTTTTGAAAGAAGGGCAGCTACTTCCTGTTTCTCAAGATAGGAGGTAGTTTCTACCTGTTCCTCGTCATAACTAGAAAAAAAATTGATAACCTTTTTTTTTTTTCAAGGAAGGAGAAGGCTAGAAGGCTAAGCTGGCAAATTTCAGTCTTCTTTCCACTCCCCAGTTGGGAGCAATAAAAGGGATTTTGGTGTGTACATGATGACGGGTGGCCAAAGGCCAAGGCATCACTTGGTTCTTTACAAGAACAATAAGAGGGGGTCCGCTCTGGCCTGGTGGTTTAAAGCAGCCAGATCATGCGCAGTTTGAGTCCCAGATGTGGCAACTTGAGAAACACACTGGGCACATGTGTGTCCAGTGCAAAATCCTACCTGGATGGAGAAATGAAGGAGAAGGGGTTATGATGTGACCTTTCCCCATAAGGGGGTACCTTCTCTCTCTTCCTCTATCTCTCTGTCTGCCTGGTGAGCATAGGTGCCCTCTGGTAAAATTTGTAGGAAAAGGAACAATAATAGAAATGATATGTAGGTATTTGAGATGATACTGTTACCAACTTACATTTCTGTCTAGCTGACTTCATTTCTGGCTCACTAATGGAGCAGCACTAACCATAAAGAAACTGTTGGACAAAGATCATATTTTTTATATTTTTAATTTAAGTTTTAATTTGTCTACTGTTGAACAACTTTCTGGCAGCAAGTAATATAACACCAAGCTTTTTAAAAAAGAATTGTTTAGGGACCAGCAGATGATTTGGTGGTTAAAACTCTTGATTCCTTTATGGCTGACACAGCTTGAGTCCTGGAGCTTGAAAATCAGTCTGGGCACATGTGAATACATGCACAGAATCCCAAGAAGGGGAAGGGACTGCATGGCCATCCCCACTGGGGAGTGATTTCTCACTTCCCTCCCTCTCTCTTTCTGGGGAGCACATGCCCCTATGGTAAAAACCTTAAAAACAAAACAAAGAAATTGTTTATGTGGTTTCTTTCTCCTCTAAGTTGCCATTTTAAAATTCCATATTTTAAATTTCTATCTTATATTTTAAGTTTTCTTCTCTAATGTCTGGTCATTCTTGATTGATTGCTCTTGTGTAAGATAAGGAACTAAAGAGCTGATCTGTTACAATCTTCAAGGAAGGGTCTTCCTAAAACTCCCCCTCGGAGGATCCTGGTTGCCATTATTCTGAGAGCAAAGTAACGTAAATAATAGCCATATATGTATGTTTCTTTGGTCTCTATGATAACTCTGCCCTAACCAAGTTTGGAAATCTCCCGCTCCACAGATCCTCCAGTCTTGGGGGAGGGTAGTTACTTAGCTGCTTAAAGAGGTGAAAAGGACCTGGGGAAGAGAGGCCCATTACTTAGACAGACTTTGAACAAGCCGTGTATGTTTCAATTACTTGCCTTTATTCCCATGGTAATTCCTTATTCTTCCTGAGTATTGTGGCATAAATTGGGTTTACAAAACCTTCTATCTGCTTAAATTGTTTGTCTTACCCATTTTAATCATTTTTCTTACACATTTATCTGCTTTCCAGGTCCAAAATATTGTTATATTTTATTATATTCTCATTTTTATGAGTTTTTACTCAACAAGAACAAAAAAGTTTTGCTGTCATTTTATTAGGAGATTAGGAGGGAGACTTTACTGAGTGCAGAAAGTGACGGCATTACGTGTACTTGAAATCCTCGTTAGTGTCCTCCTCCCCTTAACTACCTAAGATTCTCTATGCTAAAAATCATCGCTGCGAAAGGTACAACGGAGTGATAGTAGCAATGAGTGATTCCACCAAAGTCAGTATGCGTGGACATTATTTTCTCAGAATCTTAGTGTAGGGAGTATATTGAAGGTCACTTTTGAATCTTACTTGAAATCCAAGAGTCGTCTATCCCTTTTGAACTGATTCAGTTTTGATGTTTGAATTTCTGTCTATAACACGTGAATTTCTGTCTGTTACATAAGAAAATGTGTTCCTTTACATAGTTAATGTATTGATTTTCTTCCCTTTCTCTTTTCCACAGCATTGACAAAATCTCTAAGATAACCTCTCCAGTATTAATAATTCATGGGACTGAAGATGAAGTCATTGACTTTTCACATGGCCTCGCATTGTTTGAGCGGTGCCAAAGACCAGTGGAGCCTCTGTGGGTTGAAGGAGCAGGTCACAATGATGTGGAACTTTATGGACAATACCTTGAGAGGTTGAAACAGTTCGTGTCACAGGAATTGGTAAATTTGTAAAATACTCTGTAAATTTGCATACTGGGTTTTCTTTTTTTGCTGAACTGCACTCTTGGTAAATAACATAAAACCTGAAGGTTTTGTTTGCAAATCATGTCAGTTGCCTTCATAAATGTACAGGTAATGATTTGTTAACAGACTTAATGAAGGTTTTAATTACCAGAACCTAGAAACTGGAAATAACAGTATCATGCAGTCAGGCTGTGTAATTTATATTTTTTCTTGAATTTTTTTTTAAACATCAAGATGAGTACTGTATGAAATTTTAATTAATTCTATAAAATCAAATGCTGTAAAAGTATTGCCAAATGCTTTTGCATATCAGAAGGAACAAATTTATAAATATTTTTAAAATGTCTCAAAGAACTAAATCTTATCCTGGTATACAAATGTAATATTCTTTCCAAAAAAAAAAAAAAAAAAAAGCTGTATATCTAAAGCAATTCAAGTACTCATAATAGTAAATGTTAAAAAAATATATGAAAACATGCAAGTTCACTACAGTTAACCTAAACCCTGTTGTACAGGGATAGAGGTTTAAATGGTTATTATTTTATTGTAAAATAAATCAAATTTTCTGTATTCTCTTGTTATACATTTATCCTAAAAAATGATGTAAGTCTTAATTTTTATGCCATCTGTTAATTTACTGATAGTTTACCTTGTAAATGAGAAGTCATGATAGCACTGAATTTTAACTAGATTTGATTTATAAGTTTGGTACTGTGACGCAGCAACTTCCAAGTTTTCTTCTTAGTTATTTAAAAGGCATTTAAGAGCTTTAAGAATGATTTTGTATGCAATGTTGTTTTAAATTTTGACTAAACTTGTAGAATTATAGTACTCTTCATTATATGAAAACCTGAAAGTACATTAGTTGTTCTTCAACACCATGAACAGACTGGCTATTTTTAAGACTAGATCTATTGTTTTGGACTACTATCTGAAAATTTCATGGATTCACTCCTGGGTACAGGAGATAAGAGAACATTTAATTCATAACTTTTATATTAACCAATATAGTAAAAAATAAAGCTCACACACACACACAACTAAGTTGCCTTTCCTTGAATGAATCCTGCCTGAATAAAACAATGGAAGAAAAATAAAAATAAAATTAACGGTATGTAGTCTAATTTGTAAATGAATGACTATTGAAATAATACACACTGTGGATATATTTTAAGGCCTTATGTAGTTTTAATTGTTTGCTTGTTCTGTGGTTATGTCTAAGACTATAGTATATGATTCTCTTCAAAGTATATCAAGTATTGTGAATGCTTTGGTTCAGATGTGTCAAATTAACAGTAAAACAACAAATACACCACTCAGCACTGCTTGTTTGCTTTCTTCTATGGTCTCCAGAGCTCTGCCCTTACTCACATTAGAAAGAGTAAAATCAATCACCATTCATTTTTATGGACATAGTTCTAAAGTTTTCCAAAATTTTTCATCACTTCCTTAGAAGAGGTTTTTCTTTCTTAAGATTGTTTTGTCATCTGTACAGTTCTTTCCTTTGTACAGCATATATCCCAGGGTTTAGTTAAATGTTTAGCTGCTTCTTTGTCAGCTGTTTATTCATTGAATACTTTGGTATTCACATTTCCCAAATTAATGATCTGTGTGTCTCACCAGAGAGACAGAAAGCGAGAAATCACCCCCTGGGTGGTGGCCATGCCCCAATCCCTCCTCCATTCTCCTCTCAAGATTTTGGGCACACACATGCCCAGCGTGAGTTTTAAGCCACCAGGTCCAGGACTCAAACCATGGTCGAATACGTGGGAGTCCAGCAACATAACCATTACACCATCTGCTGGTCCCAGTAACAGCTTTTAGTTGCTAAAATCTAGTGAGGATGGTAACCAGGGCCCCATGAATGACAACTGTTTGTTTCAGCAGCCCATTTACTACAAATTATAATATGCTGAGAATAAGGAATTACATTGGGAAAAAAAAAGTATCAAAGTAGTTACTACTGATTGGCTTTTAGTGTGTTGCTTTGGCTTAAAATAGACATACTATTCTAACACCACTGTAGCCAATTACATTCTAATGATGTACACCCCAAGTATTTAGTAACCAAAAAAAGTAAATTTTGGGTACCCAGGATTATAGTTTGAGTTATTTACAGAATGGAGAAAGAATTTGTCTACCACATCTATAAATGGATTATGCCTATGACAGTATAATTGAATGAGTAATGCTAAGGAAGAAAGCAAATACTTTTAGCCTGAAAGTGACCCACTTGACATAAAGAGTTTTAAAATAAAAAGGAGAATTTGCATAATTTTTTCTTTATTTATTGCTATAGCATATATGTGCTCGCTAGAGAAAGACAGCAGGGTGGGGTGGGGAGAAAACACCCCCCAGTGGGTGATGGCCATGCTGCAATCCCATTTTCTCTTGAGTCTTTGGGTGTACACACACTCAGCGTATTTTTCAAGTGACTGACACTGGGTTCAAACTGCACAGTCAGCAATGTGGGATTCAGCTGCCTTACCCACCATGTCACCAGCTGGCCCACATTTCTTAAAGTTCACTATTAAAATTTCTTTCTAATGTCAGCTGGTGGCATGGTGGTTATGTTGGCTGGATCCCACATGATCTACAATAAGTCTGGACCAGGCAGTTTGAAAACTATACCAGGCATGTGTGTGTGCATGTGTGCTCAAAATCTCAAGATCCCAAGAGCAGAATGGTGGAGAAGGGGGTCACAGGGTGGCCATCCCATGTACCCTATAGCAAAAAAAAAAAAAAATTTCAGAAAAATAGAGAAGGGATTGCGATGTGGCCATTCCCCCTGGAGGATGCTTTCTCACTTTCCTTCTCACTGTCTTTTCTCTTTGCCCAAGAAGCACACCCACTCTGTAGAAAATTTTTAAAAAGAAAATAATTTTCCCCTTACGTTTCTTTTTCTTTTTTGTTTTATTTACTCTAAGATGTGTTTGCTCAACAAAGAGAAAGTGAGAAAGCAGTCCTGGGGGCCGGGGGAGGGGGGGGGAATGGTCACCTCCCAATCTCTTCTCCATTCTACTCTTGAAATTTTTCAAGCTGCTGGCTTTGGGATGTGAACCACTAATTCGGGCACATGCAGTCCAGCCCCTTTAACTATCATGCCACCTGCTGGCCTGAAAAGTTATATTTTTATCTGCTGATAAAATGTAAATTTCAGCTGTTACACTTCTTGATTAATTCAGAATTGAATTTTTTCCCCAAAAAATAACTGCTTAAAGTAGTGCC
This sequence comes from Tupaia tana, assembly GCA_026018925.1. Classification (NCBI taxonomy): domain Eukaryota; kingdom Metazoa; phylum Chordata; class Mammalia; order Scandentia; family Tupaiidae; genus Tupaia; species Tupaia tana. The sequence continues at coordinate 29,571,634 of JAKSZU010000013.1, forward strand.
ATTGAATTGAGGTAGGTTTATGAATATAGAGACACTGATTCAAAAATTTTTTTAGTTTAATTCTTTTATGTGAGAGAGAGAAAAGCATGTTCATCATGATCACATGCCATGATCCACACTCCCACCTAGCCTTTCAGTCAACCAAGGTCATGAGCATGAGTGCTCATATCTAGGTTGACCAGAGAACTGAACCCTTGATCTTACATATGGATTCATCACAGGATTACCAATGCAGTACCAAGCCAGCCCATCGAAATTTTTAAATGTACCGCTCCTTTCCAGATGACATGAGAATGATTCGTAGGCTAAATCAAAACTTCTAATTAGCATTCTACATTATGAATCTTACTCAGACGAAGTGTAAGATACACACTTAAAGATAAACACCTGTGCTGTGGCTTGAATGTGTCCCCCAGAAATTCATATGTTGAGGCAAGATTAGTCTATGGTGTTAAAAGGTGTCACTTTTGAAAAGAGATTAGTTAGATTATCAGGGTAGGGCCCCCACAATGGACTTCTGGTAACTTTATAAAGATCTACAGATGGGGAGACCAGCAGTTAGCATAATGGCTATGTCACTGGACTCTCATGTAGTCGACCGCAGTTCGAGTCCTGGACCCAGTGGCTTAAACTTACACTGGGCATGTGTGCATGCGTGTCCATGATCCTGAGAGGAGAATGGAGGAAAAGGGATTGCGGTGTGGCTATTCCCCCTGGAGGGTGATTTCTTGCTTTCTATCTCTCTGTCTCTCTGGCAAGCTCACGCGCCCTATAGCAAAAACCTCTCCCAAAAACAAAATCTACAGGTGAGGTTGGCCCCATACCCTAGTGTTTAAGGGAACTGTATTCTGCGTTGCCAATTGGTTTGAATCCCTGCTCTGGCATCTTAAAGAACACACAAGGTACATGTGCAGGTGTGTCCAGGTTGAAAAAACTGCAGTGTAATCATGCCCCATTGGGGGTGCTTTCTCCTATCTCTCACTTTGGTGAGTATACATGTCTTCTGGTGATTAAAAAAAGAGGAAGAGAAGACAAAGACTTGCTCTGCCTTGCCATGTGATGCGCTGCCTGACCTCAGGAGCCCACAAAGAGCCCCCTCCAACAAGAAGACTCTCACTAGATGCAGACCCTTTTCCTTGGATCTCCAAAACTGTGAGCTAAAAATAAAACTCTATTCTGTATAAATTACCTAGACTCAGGTATTCAGTTGTTAACAACAGAATGGACTAAAACAATCTAATAACTTTGATTCAGTGGAGTCGTTTATGTTACTGCACCAAAATTTGAGATTTTTCTATGTTTTTTTGATATTGGAGGTCTGAACTCAGCTGATATATCCTCAAATACATGTGATACTTTCCAGAATGAGAATTAGCCTTGCTAAAGTATCTAATGGATAGTTAGTAGAAAAAAATCTAGAAATGATTATACCTCTATAAAATAAAATGTGAATGCCTATGCAATAAAACCAGAAGGAGCTCAGCCTCAGTAGCGTGCACTAGCAGATGCTGCTACTGTACAGGTTGAGGCCATGGGAGGCCCAGATTTCATTTCTGACCCACTCTAAAAGCTGGGTGTACAGTGGCACATGCCTGTGATCTCAGCTACTTAGGCTGAGGCAGACAGAAGGATTGCAAGCTCATGGCCAGCACAGGCAACATAGTGAGACAATATCTAAAAGAACTGGGTGTGGTGACATGTGCCTGTGGTTCCAGCCACTGGGGAGGCTGAGGCAATGGATCGTAACAGTGAGATTCTCTGCCTCAAAAAAGTGAAGACCAGAAGGGAAGTAACTAGAATGAAAAAAAATGACCGTGTTGAGGCAATAGGATTATGGGTGATTTTTTTTTTTTTTTTTTCCCCCTTAGGAAGGTGTCTATGTTCCAATGTCTTTATGACTTAATAAGAAAAATTTGTACTTCATCTTATGGATTCCCTGTCAGAAACTGGCTTCTGGGCTTCTGAAATCTGTAGCCCTCGGGGTAGAAAAAGAAATGACTCAAATACATTTTCAATCTGTCAGAGGAGTATATAAAGGTAGCCAAAAGAAGAGGATTCCTTGTATTTGGGTGATGTTCATTTTTGTGTTTGTTTTATTTTGTTTTGTTTTAGCAGGGAGTATAATGAATTGTATAGTATATGAGTCTTACCCTCGTTGAGTATTATGTCTGAAGTATTCTGGGTACTCCCTACATTTTGCATCTATTAATGTTATAAACCCAAAAGTATATTGTTACAATTACCGCTTTACCATTGTAGTTGCTTCCTTAGCCCATTACAGTTTGACTTGTACTTACCTCATTTGTGCTGTTATTAGCAAATGTATTGCACATATATTGCATTTTTGTATGTTAGAATCCCAGCAGTACATTATATACATGTTATTTTAAGAAATTACTTCTTAGGTGGTTTAGTTTTAAGGAAGCCAAATACCATGTGGCCAACTGTGCATTTCGAATCCCAGTTTCAGTGACTTGAAAACGCACCAGGCATGCATGCTTGTGTGTGTGTAAAATTTCAACAGGATGAAGGAATGGAGGAGACATATTGCAGTGTGACTATATCCCACTGAGGTGTGCTTTTTCACTTTCTTGTGAGCACACACTTGCTCTGGCAACTTAAAAAACAAAAGGTCTTTTTAAATCAGTTTAAAAAAGAAAAACCACAGGGCCAGTCGGTGGCATGATGATTAAGGATCACACATGGACAACAGTGTGGTTTGAGTCCCAGATCCAGAGGCTTGAAAAACTTGGTGCTGGGCGTGTGTGTATGAGAGCCCCAAATCCCAAAAAGAGCATGGAGGAGAAGGGATTACAACATGGCCAACCCCCACCCCCAGAATGATTTCTCACTTTCCCTCTCTCTGTCTCTCTCTAGCGAGTGTACATGCCCTGAAGAAAAAACTTAAAAGATTATGTATTTATAGTTACATAATTTACCTTTATTCATGGTTTTCGTTCTTGTAGATTTGTAATATTATGGAATCATTTGCTTTTAGCCTTAAGAACCTCCTTTTGTATTTCTTATAAAACGGGTCAGCTAGCAACATACTCTCAGTTTTTGTTTATCTAGAAAAGGCTTTATTTCACCTTCATTTTGTGAGCAATAGCTTGGGTGGATATAGGTTTCTTGGTTGCTAGCTTTTTCTTTGCACAGGTTGAATGTTTTCCCAATGCCTTGTGGCTTCCCCTGTTTTTCGATGAGAAGTAAGATACTAATCTTATTGAGGTTCCTTGTAAGTGACACATTGTTTTCCTCTTACTGATTTCAAGATTTCTCCTTGTCTTTGATTTTGGCATTTATACTCTGATGCATCTGGTTTATGGGTCTTTTTGCATTTATCTTTGAGTTTCCTGGATGTGTGGATTATTGTTTTTCAATAAATGTAGAAAGTTTTCTGCTATTATTCAAATGATTTTTCTCGTTTTCTCTATCTGATACCCTCAGCTCACAAGCTATATGATGACATCTGTTCTTAGGTTAACGGCCCTCAGGCTGCTTTATGTTTATGTTCCTATGTTGGCTTTCTAGTTTCTCTGCTGTCCTGTCACATTGGTAACTATCAGTACTCACTGCTATTTCTTTTTTCTGCTCTTAATTTTCTATCTTTCTGTTTCTATTAAGATGATTTTAGGAAACCAGATCACTTAATCCATTAAGTTATATCTAAATTAAGAGCAAAATGACCCTGCTTCATTCAGGCCCTAACAGGCTAAAGCTATGAGCTACAGCCAACAGCCAAGAAGAACAAGACGGTGCCCACTCTGATGTAAGAATTAACCACTTGACTGCCCAGGTGACTGGCTTCTGTCCAGCAGATCTGGATTTCTAGGTCTGGCTTCTGTGGTGAAAGTTACCGCTACTGTCTTCCATGGCGCTTACAAAGAAAGAAAGAAAGTAGCCTTGAGGTTTCCAGAAATAACAGTGTACCATTCCAAGTTTCACTGGTGTTGAAACAGTGACTTCTGAATGACCCATCACCAATCTGGGAAGCAGTGGGAACATGCGAAGTAGTAATGTCAGCCTTGAATGTAGCGTGATTCAGTAGTGGCTGTCGCTGACCAAGATGGAAGTGAATTTGGAAGTGCCCTCTTTGGAATCTAGGACAAAATGTTGAGCAGTCGCAAACATCAGGGAATATGGAAATAGTTTTGAGTTACCTTGAAAATTGAGGAACAGACTCATCAATACCACACAGAAAGATAATAGAAAGAAAAGAAATGCAATGTCCTTTAGGTCTAATAAATTCTTCTGAACAAATATAAATGTTGGGTAGCATAAATATAGCCCAAACACCCGAGTAAGGAGCATCTTATAGGTTATGAGATACCCTGAGCACAACATTTAAAAACAAAAGATATTAGGTTAATAGTTCATTTGAATATGAGTAAATCATGAACTTTTTTTTTTTTTTAACTCTGGAAACAGGTTGTGAGAATGGGCAATGACTAGGAGTTAGTCTTGTCTCTTCAGCACTGTTGAACCCTTATTTTGATTTTATTTGGATTCTGCATTTTTGTGGTTTCAAGAAAGAAGAAAAAATAATAATGAAAAGAATACAAGAGGGCATAAGAGAAGCCTAACGATAGCTGTTGTGGCTGTGCCAGGCTTTCTGATCTTCCCAGTGTTTCCCAGAAGTCATCTCACTCAGAGCCTCCCTCCAACACTTCTTAGAGTGAGACATGAGAGGTATCATGTGTAGTGTCCCTTTTAATCTGACCAGTTCTAGGCGGGTCTCTAAACAGTGCCACACAGAGTTTTGTTGAGAAAGGTTCCCCAGAGACATAGGCCCTCCACTTAACAGACGTTCCCAACAAGAAGCTATTTGCTACCTTATCTGTAAGACAAGGAGTCTCTGAAGGGGACAGAATGTATCTTTCCTTATTTTTCTCTCTTTACCCTTCCCTTGGTAACTGAAGGCTTCCTGACAATTGAGTTAATACAAAGGAAGAAAATGTTCCAAAAAGGTAAGACTTTTCCTTTTTGTTCCTCATTTGAAAGTTTTAATTCAGTAAGACAGGCTTAATAACTCAAAGCTGTTAACTTGATGTTTTCTTTGTGAATCTTAAAATTACTATATTAAAGAAGAAAGTAGGAATATTAACGGTAATCAGAGGAATGGAAGATATCTTTTGAAATCTCAAACATTAGTCTCTGCTGCAGTTTTATCAACAGTTGAAAGTGGATATGACAACTTCTCTGTCGACCTTGAAACTTTACCATGAAAAATAAACAATCATCCTAAATGGAAATATGCGTAGTGCTCCAAAGGAATGAAAAAGGGGACTGTTTATGTTCTGTAAGTAGACCTATGTCTAGCAGTAAGAACGCCAAGCCAATTACTTTTAGGTCATTTTTAGGAAGTTTTCATTTTTCATAAAGTGCCAGTTTGCCAGTTAATTAGCAGGTTCTCTGCTAATCCAGTGTTCTACTGGATCTGTGGAACCCTAGGATTCAAGCTGGCCTCTTTCTTACTTTGGCTGTATATATGTAAATATATACAAGACTGACAGACTCTAAAGCAACCCGAAGTGCCTCGAAGGGATGGTGTTCCCGGTAATCGGCATGCTGGATGGAACACAGCAAACAGGAATAAGTGCACATTTTGCAAGTTAAATCATAAAAAGGCTGGAGATACGTAACAAATAATACTGGAATTGCTAAAAGAAAAATCCTGTAGTTTCAGAAAAGATTCACTCTGTAGTGACAAGTCCTTTGTACTCACTTTTCCTGAATGCGTTTTTCTTTTTCTTTTTTTTTTTTTAAATCTTTTAAAATTTTGCTATAGCGGGGCCAGCAGTTAGCGTAATAGCTATGTCGCTGGACTCCCACGTAGTCGACCGCCGTTTGGGTCCGGACCCGGTGGCTTAAAACTCATGGCGGGCGCATGTGTGTGCGTGCCCAAGATCCCAAGAGGAGAATGGAGGAGAAGGGATTGAGGAGTGGCCATCCCCTCTGTGGGGTGATTTCTTGCTTTCTGTCTATCTGTCTCTGTCTGTCTGGCGAGCGCACGCGCCCTATAGCAAAAACCTCTCCCAGAAAAAGAAAAAAAAAAGAATTTGCTATAGAGAGTGTGCACTTGCTGGAAAGGGGGGGGGGGGGGGGGATAAGAAATCATCTCCCAGAAGGGATGACCGTCCATCCCACAATCCCTCCTTTTCCATTCTCACAGGATTTCAGGCATGTGCATGTACGTGGCATGTTTTTCAAAACTACAATCAGCTGTGTGGGACCCAGCCACCTTAACCAGCATGCCACCAGCATCATCCAATCACAGCTTCTCCGCTGACATAAAAATTATGTAAATGTAATTTGTTAGAAGCTTTTGCTTTAACTGTAAAAACTTAATAAATTGCTAGCATGTTGGGACCAGCAGATGGCATAATGGTTATGTTGCTCGACTCCCACATAGTCGACTGTAGTTTGAGACCTAGACCCGGTTACTTAAAACTCATGCCGACCACATGCGCATGCGTGCCCAAGATCCTAAGAAGAGAATGGGGAAAAAGGGTTGTACTGTGGCTATCCCCTCTGGGGAGTGATTTCTCACTGTCTCTGTTTCTCTAACAAATGCATGCACCCTGTAGCAAAGATCTATCTTTAAAAAATAAGCAAACTGCTAACATGTTAATAAACACAAATGCTCCTCCACTTCCTGTGGTGTGACATCTTGATAAATCCATCAGCTGGAAATACATTTAATACACCTAACCTTCCAAAAATCACAGCTTAGCCTGTCTACCTTCAGTGTGCCCAGACACACTTTCAACTACATTTGGGCACACTCGCATAAGCACGGCATGAGAATGGCATACTGCATATCATTAGCCCAGGGGAAAAAAATCAAAATTTAAATTCAAAGTAGTTTCTCTAGGATGCCTGTTGCTTTTGCACCATTGTAAAGTTGAACTATCATAAATCAGAGATCTCTTAAAAGATTTTATTCGTTTTTAATGAAGATTTAAAATTGTAAACCCCTTGATTTCTTAACATTACCTTTCCTTTTATAATGACACAAAAATATGATGTACAAGGGGCCGGCAAGTGGCATGGTGGTTAAAGGCGCTGGACTCCCACATGGCTGACCGCAGTTCAAGTCTCGGACCTGGCGGCTTGCTTTCTCACTTCCTCTATCTCCCTCTGTCTCGCTCTGATCAAACTGGAAAATAATAATGATAATAATAATAAATAAAGTTAAATAAAATACTTATTTTTAAAAAATATGATGTACAAGAAACTTTACCCCTTGACCAAGTTCTTATTGAATTTGTCATTTGTTTTCTCACCGTAATGTGGTGGCAGCAGGGTCATTTCTTTGCATTATCCAAGAATCAGGTGGGAGAAATTTTTAAAGGAACAATTCTACCCGTAGGGATAATCCCTTTCAAGTGGTTGTTCAGAGTTATCCTTCATTTAACTACCCTGATTCATAAGCTGCTAATAATAAGTATGAAATCGACTTCTGACGTTCCTGGTACACTCTGAGTGATGACTTCCTTGAAATAAGCTTATCTCACCAGAGCTTGGAGAAGAGGTAGAGCAGTACATTGATTTAAACTACTTCATGAAGAAAATGTTCCTTCTACTATATAATGTGATGAAAGTGTGCATAAATGAACAAATGTTGTTTGACTAATCTTTATCTGTACATGGTTTATATTTTCTGTTTCCAGCAACTGATACCTGCTTGGGGTGGGAGGTGTTTTATAATGAGGTTCTAAAATGCTATTCTAGCTTGTATCATTTTGAGAAAGGTTTTTAGATTGGGATCTAGAAATGTTCTCCATCACCCACAGCTTCTAAATTCCCTCATTCCCATTCTGCCCCACTGAAAAAGTTCTGCTAATTTCCAAGGTAAGGAAGGAAGGCTGGGACTTAGCATAATCAAGGTGATATAACTCGGCCCAGCCTCTGTGGTTCAGTAGGTAACATTCCAAGTTGCGGATTTGGAAGCCACATGCTGGCAGTGGGCCCCAGACCAGTCAGCCTGAAAACGTGCTGGGTGTATGCAAGCACCCAGGGTCCTGGCAGGCTCAAGGGTTGGAAGAAGGGGGTTGCAACATGACCAATCTCTGTGGAGGGTGATTCACTCTCTGATGCATGAAATAAATAAGTAAAGGTTCCTTCTTTCTGTGTTTAAGGGGGGTGGGGGGGCAAGTTATATCCCATTGTAATAGTTGTTATTATTTTTATTATTATAGAAAAATGAGTATGATATGTTCCATTAATGCTTCCAGTAAGATGTTGGTGCCTCGCTCCTATTCCCTCATCCTTCCACTTCAGTGCACAGAGGCCCAGTTGCCAGCTGCCAGCATTTGTATTTCTTTCCCTAATGGCTTTCTCTTGCTACCTGAGCCAGCTTTGCTGTCCAGCTGGCTGGAGCATTCTCAGAAAAACACTCACTGGGAGCAGCCTTTAACTGAAGGTGACTGGAGCTCAGGCACACGGCCCTGCTCCCTCATCTCCCAGTGGAATAACTTAACCATGTGTCCTTCACAGACCCCAGAGTTTCCTGAACAGGATTAAGCTCTAGGCAGTCATAGCCCTCCCTGGCTTAGTTTCAGACTTTACTAGCTGCCTTTCCCCCTTGTCGTTCCTCATTCTCTTGGATTTTCTTCACTTCCTAAAAGAAACTTTGCACCCAAGTATTTGTCTCAGGGTCTATTTCTAGGGAATCCCCAAAAGGATACTGCCATTGCTTAAAACATATTTGTAACTCCCAGAGTCACTAAATCATGGGATATATAGACTTAAATGCAAGGAACCTTGGAAAAGCAGTATAATGGAAAGAGGGTGGCTGTGGAGCAAGATAAATGTGGATTCAGGTTCTAGCCTTACTACTTCCTGCGTGACTTTATACAGTCCTCTTTAAACCTCAGTGTCCTCATCTGTAAGTGGTTGCAATGTAGCACGACACCTGCCTACTGAGCCTTTCCAAAGACTCAATACGGCAATGCATGTGAAAGAATGTAGATAGACTGGGGGAGAGAGAACTGCATACAGAAAATATTAATTGAGGAAATCTTAAAGATACCAGTTGAAATTGGGACAACACCATGGTCTGGTGGTTAAGGCAGCTGGATTCCATACGACTGACCCCACAATTCAAGTTCCAAACACAGTGGCTTGAAAAATAAACCAGGTACACGTGAGTGCGTACCCAAAATCCTGACAGAAGTGGAGGACAGGGAATTGCAGCATGACCATGTCCTGTGGTGGTGGTTTTCTCATGTTTCTCTCTCCAGTGAGTTCACACACCCTCTGGCAAGAAATAATAAAAAATAAAAAGATTGGCCTAAGTAGGTGATAAGGACTTCCAGGCCTGGGGTAGGTGGTTGTTTATGGTAGCAGTGCTAATAGACCAATTAGATTTAGAACAAACAATTTGTTTGCCGAATGAGGGACAATAATATGTAGTACTTTTGAAAAAAAATTATTGTCTTTATTTTATTTATCATTATTGTTATTTTCAATTTGAGAACAAGACACACAGAACGTGAGAAAGCAAGCTGCCAGGTCCAGGACTCGAACCATGGTCAGCCATATGTGAGTCCAGTGCCCCTAACCACCATGCCAACTGCTGGCCCCAATATGTAGTACTTTAAAGATTATGCAAATTGTTCTCTGCCCAATCTGAAAAGTGGGCTTCTTTGTGATAGACCATGAAAGTCACTGTATGCTATAAAGGAGGCACACAGAAGGGGAAAAGAGATATTAGTATGATTACACTAAAAAATATGTAGAGGTCCAGCCAGGTGGTTCGGTTAAAGTGTCTGAATCCTGCATGGCCGACTTTGTGGTTTAAGTCCCAGATCTGGTGACTTGAGAAACACCCCAGGTACATAAGTATGTGTGCCCAAAATTCTGAGGAAAATGATGAAGGGATTGCACTGAGGGTATCTGCCTAGAGAGTGATTTCCTACTTTCCCTCTCATTTTGTCTCTCTCTCCTCTCTCTCTCTTTGGTAAGCACACATACTTTTTAGCAAAAATCTTAAACATATATACATACAGACATAAAGAAAAGATTTTTGAAAAACCACTATGTAGAAGGCAGAGTGAAACCCTGGAGAGCAAAGTAATCTCCTGGCTCTTGTCAGTCTTTCCAGTGTTCACATCTCCTTCTACCTTTGTGCGTTGGCAGTGGCTTAAAAAGCCTTGTAGTTGCAGTTGTTCTGCAGGAACCTCTGCCAAGCTAGGCAAAATTGGTCCATGTTCATTGCACAATTTAGAATTTCCGATGCCCTCTCCAAGGCTTCTGTGAATTCCTGGGGAATTATGCTCTCTAGTGCTCAAACCTGCCTCTGAACTCCTGCTTCTTCCGAATTCATTCACTTATTGTCTGTCTTTTCTGTGTGCAGTGTGCCTGTTTTTTATGTAACTGACCCAGAGACAGAACATGGCCCTTTTCCCTAGATTTACACACACACACAAACTCCAATTTGTATGGATACTTGTCAGTGTTTGGGTTTGTTTTTTAAGTTTTTGCTGTAGGGCATGTGCACTTGCCAGAAAGAGACAGGAAAAGTGAGAAATCACCTCTCAGTGGGTATGACCATGCTGCAGTCTCCTCTCCTTTCAGGATTCCAGGCATGCACACACATTCATCCAGTGTGATTTTCAAGTCATTGGTTCTAGGACTTGAACTGCAGTTAGTCATTGGGGAGTTCAGTGCCTTAACCGCCATATCACCTACTGACCCCCTGCACATCAGATTTTATTGAAGGTTTGGATGGCAGGGTATTTAGATTAGGACTCAAAAAACCTAACTCTGAATATTGGATATCCCTGTTTGTAAACAGTCCTTTGGCCACATCCTGCCATATTGTTTAACCTGTACTCCATTCTTGAACTGTGCTCCAAAATTTCTAATTATATCGAAGTGAACGTTTTAGCACTTTACTTCCTTTTTTTTTTTTTTTTTTTTTTGGTGAGCTCGTGTTAGGTATCACTTTTTACTTAAAGCAGAACCTCATGGTATTTTTCTAAAAACATAGTTGGCTAAAACGTGGCAGCCATGGAAGTACACTCTTCTCATCTCATTTGAAGGGAACCTACTGCAGGAGCAGTTTACTGACAGCTTCCAGCTTCCAGCTTTGTCTCCACCAGCACTCACACTGAGGCTTTTCTTCCCCTGAGCTGCTCCCAGCCAGTGTCTGCACACAGGGAGGTTGCTAAAGTCAGCCATTTTTGCCTGATGTGGGAATTCTCTGCAATAGGACCATGAGGACATTGTTTAGGGACTCTGCACTGACCTGGCTGAACTTTCTCAGAATGGCTGCAGTGAAGCCATCCTACGGATTCTTTTTGGTCTTTCACAGATGTCAGAATTTCATCACAATCCAAAGGTTCTCCTTGCCTGCTCTGCCCTCCCGAATTACCTTTCACATCTTCCCCTGCCCAGCCCTCCATGAATTCTCTTGCATATATAATTCCATCTGCTTCTTGAGAGAGCTCAACTAAAACTTCTTGGAAAGATTTGTGGGGCTGGCTTCACGACACAGTGGTAAGGCGCTGCTCAAGAGAATTTGGATCCCCATGGCAACTGCTGTTTGAACCCCCCGCCAAGTCAGCCTGAAAACACTGTAGGCCTGTGCTCAAATGCTTAAGATCTGATCGGTTGTAGGACTGGAGAAGGATTATCATTGGTGTGGCCAGACCCTATGGAGAGTGTTCACCTCTGTCTCTCTCAATCTTACTCTCATGCGTGCATGCATATGCTCTGACATGAATGAAGAAATAACATTTTTTTTTGGATTATGAAGCAATTATTTAAAGTCATTTCTACCACCCTGACATACAGGTGTTATGGAATCTCTTTGTTGGTAATATTTTTTGTTTGTTTGTTTGTCTTTTGGAGAGGTTTTTGCTATAGGATGTGTGCACTTGCTAGAAAGAAAGAGACAGAGAGACAGAAAGCGAGAAATCACCTCCCAGGGGCGATGGCCACGCCACAATTACTTCTCCATTCTCCTCTCGGGATCTTGGGCACACATGCACACGCGCCCGGCATGAGTTTAAGCCACCGTGTCTGGGACTTGAAACGTGGTCGACTACATGGGAGTCCAGCGACATAGCCATTATGCCAACTGCTCATCCCCTGTTGTTAATATTTGGAAAATATTGTTTATATATATTTGTATATAATAGATATCCATTTCTCTATGACAACCAGTGTAAATTTGTTCTGGGATTCCAACACCAAAGTCAAGTAATAGCCAGTCTTTAGAATTCACTCCTTGGGACCAGCAGATGGTGTAATGGTTATATCTCTGGACTCCCATGTAGTTGTCCACAGTTCAAGTTCTAGACCTAGTGGCTTAAAAAAACACACTGGGTGCATGTGCATGTGTGCCCAAGATCCCAAGAGGAGAATGGAGGAGAGTGGGTTGCCACATGGCCATAGTCCTGGGGGATGGTTTCTCACTTTCTGTCTCTCTTTCTCTCTCTGTCTCTGCAGTGAGCACACATGCCCTACAGCAAAAATCTCTCTCGAGAAAAACAAACAAACAAAAACAAAAAACAAAGAAACCTCCTTTTCCCTGTGTTAAATAATCTAGGGAGGTCCTGGTCTTTAGTGTGTGGTTGTTTTAGAAATCACCTCTTAGTGGCTCTACTTTATTGATGCTCTGTTTTTAGAAAACTTAGCTTAAACCCTAAGGTCAAAGTGCTTTGTACCTGGTCCGTATAGACATCCCTGCAGTTCTTACTATAATATTAGTAAATTCAGTTCTCTGAGACTTACAGGTCTGCAACTATCCTCACAGGTTTTAAGAATATAGTCATCTTCTAAAATGGGATTATTCTCTTCTACCTTCAAAGTATCCTCCTCCATTTTATTCTATTTTAATCTCCTGTGAATTATGGGAAAACAATCTGTATAATCATCCTGAGGGATAAGATCATCAGTGAACGACATAAAGTCTCGACAATCCTTTAGGATTGAAGTGTAGTAGGTAACTGTCAAGTGTAAGACCAAGAAAAACAACACCACTAATTTCAAAATAGGTTATTTTGCTGTGCCCAAGTGATCAGTAAATCAGCCTCGGCACACATCAAGAGTATTGCATCTCCTTGATGGTAGACAATTGGCATAGCAATTTGGTGGTATCATTTTAAGTTCCAAGAAGCTCCCAGTGGTTCAAATTTATTTATTTTCTTTCTCTCTCTTTTTTTTCCCCCCATGACTTGAATTCAAATGCTGAGGCCTCAACAAAACCCCTTTTCCAGCAACCACTTGTTCGTAGTATATCTACCATCCAGGAGAGCCTGGAGATGAAATAGTTTGTCCCTCCCAACTTTACACACACACAGTTGTGATCGAGAGTGGCCAGGTATTGGTCCAACATCTACAGTCATGGTTGTGGAAAAGACCTAGTGTGAGTCTCTTTACCCAAAGATGCAGAAATGTGATTAGAAGAAACAGGAAGTTGCTCAAAATTGGTTTTGTTACTTGTTTTCTGGGCAAACTTGGACATATTTCTTATGTAATCTGAATCTTTTTCTGTCTCTTAAACTTCACATTCTAATACACACCTTGCAGAGTTGTTTGGATGGTAAGATAACTGTTGAAAATGTGAGACCGGCCCTGTAGCCTAGTGGTTAATGGAGCCAGATCCCACATGGCCAACCACATTTCAAATCCCAGCTCTGGTGGCTTGAAAAACACTGACCGGGACCAACAGATGGTGTAATAGTTATGTTGCTGGCCTCCCATGTAGCCAACCACATGGGAGTTTGAGTCCCAGACCCAGTGGCGTAAAACTCATACTGAGTGTGTGTGAGTGCATGCTCAAAATCCTGAGAGGAGAATGGAGATGAAGGGATTGTGGCGTGGCCATATCCTATAGCAAAAATCTCTCTACAAATAAAGAAGAAGATAGAAAAGAAAACATACTGTCACATGTCCATGTGTGCCCCAAATTCCAACAGAATGGAGAAATGGAGAAGGGGTTGTGGGATGACCATGCCCATTGGAGGATGCTTCCTCTCTCTTCTCTCTGCCTATCTCTGGCACGTGCACAGTCCCTCTGGCAGTTTTTTTAAAAAGTGTGTTACAATAGTGTGTTGGCAAATATGTAATAGTCAGTTCTGGAGGTTGACGAAGAAGCCCTGATTTGAAGCATCTTACTATTTCCATGATATAAATATTCCTCCCATTATCAGATGCAAAGGAATGGTGTAACAACTGGATAGCCAGATTTTTGACAATGTAACAATAGCCTCTCACAAACCCATTTGAGCCAATGGAGACTGAATGTGTATCACCTGGCATACAGCAGACACTCAGTGAGATTAGCTTTCTTATCCTCCCCAGGCATGCTTCTTTCTACCATCTTCATACCATGCTAGTGTATTATTTGATGGTCACTATTTGAATTCCTCAAGATGCAAGAGTCATCATTGTGTTTATCTATGTAAATACAAAGAGCTTTCATGTGAAGATATCTGCATAACATTTTACAACTTTTCAGAGTTTGAGATGCTCTAACTACTTTATTTTTTAATTTGCCAGATTGTGTGTACTCCCTGGAGAGAGAGAGAGAGAGAGAGAGAGAGAGAGAGAGAGAGAGAGAGAGAGAGAGAAAGAGAGAGAGAGAAAGATTTCAAACATGCACACATAGGTACCCAGCTTGTTTCTCAAGCCCTCAAATCCAGGACTTAAACTACGTGGTTGGCCATGCGAAGTCCATCCACCTTAACTTCCACACCGCAGACTGGTCTGGGGATGTTCTTGTTACCAATTCAGGATGTGTGAATTGCACAGAACTCACATTTGAGATGCGTGACTTCCCCAAGAGGTTGACATTTTCCAGAGTAGGTGAAACTGAGGTAAATTTAAAGCCTGTGAAGACTTTAAAGCAGAAGAGAAATGGTCATTTCAAATAATAACACTGTATAAAAGGCAGATGCTGTAAATGATAACTTTGTTCTTTCTTACACAGGCAAGTATATGAGATGTAAGATGAACAGAAGTGACACGCTTATTTACCGTTTTTTAATGATGCCCCTCACCAATTCCAGGTAGGTCAGATGTTTTATTTGCTTTCTTGTTTTTAATTTAAAGATGCAATATGAACTTCTATTTTTAGCCAAGGGGGAATAACTGGCACATAATTACTCTCCCTCTGGAAACAACTAGAAAACTAGACAACATATATGAAACAACTGTTTTCAAATATTGGGACAACAACATGTTCAAGATTTTGTTTCCTAAGAGAAAAGACAATGAAATGAGCCCCACAGTTGCCCTGGCTTTCTGCATAGAGTTTGAGTCACCAAGTAAAATACAGAACATCTACTTAAATTTCAGATACACAACAAATCATTCCTACTAGAAGTATGTATAAAATACATACAGTGTTGTCTGTATAACATGCACACTTAACACAACATTATACAACAGCAACAAATTATACAGCATTATACAACAATAAATAAATAACATTGTATATTTATTTGCTGAATCTGGCAATCCTACCTGGAGGCGATTTTTAGACTATGATACAGAGAAAGGAAGCCAAAATGGAGTATGCTCGTTTCACTAGGAGGAGGAGACAGGAATTCTAGTATGGTGGCACTAAATTGGAGAATTTGCAGGGCAGAATGCAGTAGGAATTCAAGTTACCCAGGAAACAGCCAGAGAAATTTTCATAAAGACCTCCTTGATTTATTGGCTGGGTGCTACTCTGTATATGCAGAGGATGAAATTTCACAAAGCCATCAGGCAAAGAACAAAGACCAAGGAGTTTATACAGAGTTTGTGGACATCTAAATTCCATCCATCCAGATTACAGAGACTTTGAACATTTGGGAGCATCAGAGGGCTTCTGAGAGTTTACACCTTAGTATTAGAAAAACTATATTGATCCTAGAATAAGGACAATACTAGATCCAGTGTAACAAATCTTTAAAAGAAGCCTTTACAGGGTTCTTTTAAATCTTTAAAAGGGCCAGTAGATGGCATAGCAGTTATGTTGCTGGACTCCCACATGGCTGACAGTGGTTCAAGTCCCAGGCCCAGTGACTTGAAACTTACACCAGGCATGTGGGCATGAGTGCTTGAGATCCCAGGAGAATGTGGGAGAAGGGATTGTGGCATGGCCAGCCCCTGGGGGGGTGATTTCTCACTTTCCCTCTCACTGTCTCTGTCTCTCTCCAGCAAGTACACGTGCCATAAAGCAAAAACCACTACCTCCCCCCCAAGGTATGGGGGAACCAGCAGTTGGCGTAATGGCTATGTCGCTGGACTCCCATGTAGTCGACTGCAGTTCAAAGTCCCAGACCCTGTGGCTTAAACTCACGCTAGGCACATGTGCATGTGGGCCCAAGATCTCGAGAGGAGAATGGAGGAGAAGGGATTGCAGCATGGCCATCCTCCCTGGGGGGTGATTTCTCACTTTCTGTCTCTTTGTCTGTCTGTCTTTCTGGCGAGGGCCGTACCCTATAGCGAAAAACCTCTCCAAATAAATGAATGAATGAATAAATCATCATCATCATCAAGGTATGAGCCAGACAGTGGGACAGCAATACACAATACTCTGCAAGACTGACCCACATGGGAGGGTTCTGGGTTTGCATCTGGAGACCTCCCTGAACACACATGACCTATGATACAGGCTGGTTGAAGCTGGAGGTAGATAAGGACCCTGTTGGGTTGCTTCTCTCTCTCTCTCTCTCTCTCTCTCTCTCTCTTTCTCTCTCTCTCTCTTTGTCTCTCCCCCTATTAGCTCTCATGCTCATGGAAAAAATAAGTAAGTAAACAAACAAAGAAATCTGATGATCTGCAGTTAACTGCCTCCCAAAGCAAATTTTAGCATGTAAAAAAAATGCAATAAAATTTCAACGCTCAACTCTATAACTTTAATAATGGCCAGCATCTAACCAAAAATTACTGGAATTTTTTTTAATGGCATATTCTGACCCATAGTGAAGAGGATAATTGTAGAAATAAAACCAGAAGTGAAAGGATGAAATTTACAAACAAGAAATACAAAGCAGGTATTATAAATGTGTTCAAGAATTTAAAGTAAACAAGTAACAGAGAAGATTGAAACTATAAAGACTTAAATTGGATAAATGATTTACCTTTCCGATAACTACTTCATCTGATGCTGCTCATCTCATAGCACATGTAATCATGGAAAAAGTCTGACTCATCATTTGCCATGGACCATTCATAGTAAAAGCGAAGGAAATCCTGAGAAAATTGAATTTCTCTTAGAATTTGCGATTTCACAAGAAAATAGTTAATTCTCTCAAGTGTAAATCATTCGATAAAATGCAAGTCTGAAAAACAAGTTCTTTGTTTTAGAAATGAAGATATGCAGATGTAGAACCCAGCTTACATCATTGCAGAGGAGTGAGGAGAAATGGGACTTAAACAATTATGTTGCAGATAGACTTTAAATGCTTCCCCCTCTATGTTATGTGCAAGTGTATTTTTATCTTGTATTTGGATTAGCCAGCTGTTTTACTAGCATGTTAAGGAAGAATTGATGCTTTTTAATAAGAATAAAGAAGAAAACCTATTTTTGCTGCTGCAGGAACTTAATTTGTATCCAGGAAGTTTCAGCTTAGGTTCTACTGGTACGTTATTATTTGTACCTATTTTCTCCCCTTTGCACATATGAAAGAACATGTGTTTCACCTCCAGCTTCTCAATTTTACCCCTCTTCTCTCTTTTTTTTTTTTAACTATTTCCTCTCCCCTTATTTGAATCCCATTCAAAATTTTCTCTGCTAAGTCAAGAACAGATCATTTTACTGAGCTATTATATCGTTCTTTCTTGGAAAATAAAAATAAATGTAACCACAGAATAACCTATGTTTATTATCTCATGGTTAAAAGTGACTGATTTGCTGACTCATCCTGAAGTTTAAACAAGGTCCAACCTGCTCTGACAAAGATACGTTGGGTGTAATAGGGCTGGACATATTGTTTACTTAGATTAATTCACTAGGGGTCCAGCCGTGACCAGGTGGTTAAAGGAGCTGGATTCCACATGGACAAGTGTGCTGTTTGAGTCCCAGGCACAGCAGCTTGAAAAACACACTGGTTGTGTGTGCTTGGATGCCCCAAATCCTAAAAGGTTAGAGAAATAGAGGAGAAGAGACTCTGACATCACCACGCCCCATGGGAAGGAGAGTGCTTCCTCCCTCTCCGTTTCTGGTGAGTGCACATGCATTCTGGCAAATCTCAAAACTAAGTGAGTAGGGAACCAACAGTTAGCGTAATGGCTATGTCACTGGACTCCCACGTAGTCGACCGCAGTTTGCATCCGGGACCCGGTGGCTTAAAACTCACGCCGGGCGCATGTGTGTGCGTGCCCAAGATCCCGAGAGGAGAATGGAGGAGAAGGGATTGCGGCGTGGCCATCCCCCCTGGGGAGTGATTTCTCGCTTTCTGTCTCTGAGTCTCTCTCTGTCTGTCTGGCGAGCGCACGCACCCTATAGTGAAAACCTCTCCAAAAAAAAAAAAAAAAAAACTGACTGAGTAAAAATTAACTAACTGACTCAATTTTGCCTCTCTTCCCCAAAACCTTCTTATAAGAAGCATTGATAAGTGCCAAGAGAACATATTTTCTCCCATGCCAAATTTCAACTTAGTGAATAAAACAAAAGGTCCTGCAAGGACAATTCTTTCATTGCTATCACGTCCAATATAACATTCAATTGCACCAAATTTTTCAATTTGAACACAATTGAGCATGCCCAACCCTTCACATTTAAACACCATTTCAGAGAACTAAGAGATTCTGAAGAAGATGCCAAAAAATAAAATCAAATTCAGATCAAACTGTCTGCCACAAGCTGTATCAGATTAAGGTCACACTGACTTGGAAGAGACTAAAGGCTTTCCCAGATTGTCTCTTGTGAACAAACTGAGAAGCCATCTAAATCCATGCTGAAAGTTTTTGCACATCCCTGAGGATTACAGCCTGTTCTCAAATTTTCTGTAATTAAATGGGATGTGGGGGTGGATAGGGAAGGGAGACAGTGAGGACATGCTAAATGGCAAAGCTCATCTGAGGGGAGAAGAGTGTAGGAGATGAGGGAAAAAAATGAAGAAATAGAGGTTGTTTTGATTTTTTGATTCTTAGGAGAGGGAACATTAATACATTCTTGCTCAGATAATTTGTAATTGGGCCATCACAACTGTCTGAAGTAGAGGGGTGGGAAAATATGTATTTTCCCAGGAGTTTTATGATGTGTATGAGGATCTATTTGGGAATTTTTAACGATTCACCAAGCTTCTGGTTGAATATATCTGAGAGTATTCTGGATACTAAGCTAAAAATCACATAATAAATAGTTGATTTCTAAGATTTGGAAAAAAAAAATCTAAAGAATGTTATCCAGTTTCATAAACACCCAGTCAAAGCATCAATTACTAAGAGCCTAGAGCAAAGCTGGTAATAGGTCAACAAATTCTTAGAACTACAACAAATTTCATGTCATCCCCCCTCAAATATTCCATCTCCTCCAGAAGAGGGATCATTCTTGTGCCTAGTACATAGTAAATATAAATGTCTGTTAAAATGAAGAAAATAATCAAGAAGTGCAGTCTTTAAGGCCATTAAATACTGAACAAGACTTAATTCTGGTATAAGAATATTCTGGAACACTAAATGTTTTCATTGTAATCTGTGTTACTCAGCGAAAGCTTTTAGTTTGATTAAAATAAAGTCAGATAATATTTTCACTCATATATAGGTAGTTAAAAACCTCAAAATGAGAAGAGATTTGAAAGGTTTATGAGAAACCAAAGGGAAGAGATAACGGATTTATGTCATCTGTGTGACTGCTGCAGTGGGAGGGGTCTGGCACAAACTCTTCTTTCTGAATTCCTTGTTCTTCTCTATAAAGTTAATGTCTTATTATTGGGTTGCTATGAGAACTAAAGAGTAAAGACTTCTATACTGAAAAAAAAACTTTTCATGTGACTTTTTAATGAGAAAATTAGCCATAGTTTTTACACATTAAAAATATTCAGCTTGTCTCAAGGAGTCTCATCCCATTGGGTCATTTTGATTTTAGAAGTTGGCAAAGGAGTTCGTTTTACTTCCAGATAAAATTAATGGTATGTGTGGTTACTGTGTTTAGTTGAAAATAATTGTAAATATTTACTATCACTAGAATGTTCAATTTAAACAATTTTAAATACTAAACACATTTAATAACAATGGATTATTTTTAAATGGCTGTATTCTATTGTGCTACCAAACTGCTTAGAGGATAGAAAATAAGTAAATGTGAAAGTTCTGAAGAGTTGTACTGGTGGATTAATTAAACCCAAATTAATTCTTAGCTTTTTCTTTTTTTTTTAAATTTCTGTGTTTTGTTTTTGTTTTTGTTTTTTGTGTGTGTGTGAGTGAAAAAAGGAAAGAGAAAAAAGAGAGATGACCACCCTCTTCAGAATATGGCCATCCTGCAAGCTCTTTTCTCCGGTCCTTCAACCTGTTGGATCCTGGTCACTCCCACAGTGCCTAATATGGTTCAGGCTGACCAGGCAAAGTATTCAAACCACGGTAATCATCTGGAATCCGGCTTCTCTTGAGCAACTCTTTACCATTGGGCCATGGAGCCAACTCCAAAGTTTCTTTGTAAAAATCATCTCCAGGGGCCACATGGTGATTGAGGCACTGGACTCCCACATGAATGACCATGGTTCGAGGCCTAGACCTGGCAGCTTGCCTTCTTACTTTACCTCTCTGTCTCTGTGTCTCTCTACAGTCAAATTAAAAAATAATAGTAATAAAATAAAAATAATCATCTCCACTAAGCACTTAAATGGTTCAGTGAGAATTATATTATTTGCTGAGCAGATGTGAACTTCTCTGAAACTAAGCTGGCAATCTTTAAGTGGGTTTCATTTTTTCTTTTTTGAAACTACAATGCTTAACATTATACTAGTGATGCTGTAAAGCAGTGTTATCTTTTTGTTTGTTTGTTTTAAGGTGATTCATCTGACTGCATAATTGACTTTTGTTTTACATCTCCTTCCCAAAAAAAAAAGCTTAGCAGTAGATTCTCCTGTTTGAGATTTGTTCAGTTTCTAAATCTATGTTTACAACTTTCACCAGATTTAGAAAGTCTTTGTTTGAATACTTTTAAAACCCCAACCTCTTTCGCCTCTCCTTTTGGGACTATAATGACATACATACTTTATCCTATTTTAAAAAAAAAAGAATTTAAAAATTTTATTTATTATTTTTTAATTTGCTAAAGGGCACATGTGCTCACTAGAGAGAGACAGAGAGGGAGAAAGAGAGGGAGAAAGACAGCAAACCGCCAGGTTCTGGACTTGAACCACTATTGGCTATGTGGGAGTCCAACGCTCAAACCACTGTACCACCTGCTGCCACCCTATATCTTCTGTAGTAACACAGGTCTATGAGGTTGTTTATTTTTTTCCAGACTGTTTTCTTCATGTTTTTCATATTAGGTCATTTACATGATTTTTATCTTCAAATTCATTGATTTTTTTCCTGTGATCTCTATATTCCCATTGAGTTTTTATTCTGATTATTGTATTTTCAGTTCTAACATATCCATTTGTTTTCTCTTGATATCTCCTACTTCTTTGCTGAGACTTTTGACTTTTTCATTTGTTTCAAATGTTCTTGTAACTGCTTATTGAAGCATTTTTTATGATGGTGGTTTTGAAAACATGATCAGATCATTCCAGCATCTCTATAATATTGATATTGGTGTCTGTTGATTGTCTCTTGTCGTTTAAGCTAAAATTTTCCTGGTTCTGAATATGAGTGATTTTCAATCATATCATGAACATTTTGCTCTTAGGTTATAAGATTCTGGATCATATTTGAATCTGTTTTATCAAACCTCCTCCAACATCATACCAGTAAGGGAAGTGGGTTGATGGTTCATTATTGCCAGGTGGTATGAAAGCTCAGATTCTCTGCTTGGCCTCCATGAAACTCTGGGGAGAAGGGCATCTCGTTATTGCAGGAGCAAGAATGAGAATTCAGGCTCCTCCCTGCCACCATACCCCACCAGACCTCTGCTGATGCGATGGGGTGCTGAGGAGCCTAATTACCCGTGGAATATAGTAGAAGTACTAGCTGTCCACCAGCTGTCTCTGATATCACACTGGCAGGGAGAGGAATCTCTTTATCTCTGTGTGTGGCTAGAGGTCCTGGCTCCCTACATGGTCTCACGGATACCTCTGACATGGCAGAGGTTGAGAGAGGGGTCTTATTATCGCCAGCTGGAGATAAAAGTCCGCACTCCCCAGCTGGGCTTCTCTAACATAGCAGGGGTGGGGGCAGGTGCCTCGTTACAGCTGTACAAGGGCATATGTCCAGGCTCCTCGGTCTGCCTTTGCTAGTGTAGATGTGGGCAGGTCACATTTTCCCCCATGGTATTTGGCTAGAATAGAGGCAATATTATCTAAAAGCTGTTTTGCTTCCCCCTTTTCTTATCCTTTGGCTTGAAAAGGCTGACTTTTCTAAGGTCATTTCTGTCTGAATCTGTTAGCATTTTCAGACTGTCTGCTTCTCAGTCATCCAGTCTGGGCTACATGAAGCAAGAAGAAAACTCATGTCGCTATGTCATTCCTTGGGACCTGAGGTCTCTAAATGAAGTTCATCTCTCATTCTTTAAAAGCCTCTCATAATTGTTTTGTTTGTTTGTTTGATTTATAATTGCCCAGAGGGAATGTGCACCCAACAGTAAGAGACTGAGAGAGAGGAGGGAAAAAGCACCCCAGCGGGGCGTGGTCATGCCACAATCCCCTCTCCTCCATTTCTCCTCCTATCAAGATTTTGAGTATACATGCACTCATCCTGACATATTTTATATACAATGTCCAGGGCCTTAGCAGGAGAAATAGGAATAAGTGTGTCTATTCAACTTTGTCCTGTAGCCAAAAATGATCAGATTTCTATGGTTCAATACTTATGGCCGTAGCACAAGAAAACAAAGGCTCTAGGAAGGAAAATAGACGTTATAAAGTCCATGTACTTTATACTGTTGCTCCCTAGCCCTCCTAATTTCCAGTTCATGTAGGAGATGGAAAGGGTTTTAGCTCCACATCCTACTACACTGTTTTTCCTTTACAGTATCAGTGAAGAAAGTAGCAGTTGAGACAATTGTAGTGCCAGAAATCTGTGTTTCCCAGGTGTTAGGTTATTTGCTTCTTGCTTGGGCAGGGTGGTCCCACCAGCTCTGCTTCTTCTTGGGGCGTATCTTCTAAGGTGAGATCTCAGTTCTCGATGAAGAAGGCTCTACTGCTTTCATGACATAGTTTAGCTTAACTGACTCTTGATCTTTTGCAAATAAATTCTGTGTCAGGGTAAGAGAAGTAGCCAGTCACTTTTACAAATTCCAGATGTACTCTCTAACAACCAGTGCAAGTACTTCAAGCCTTTATGTCTTTGCTGCTGGCACAGCCTCCTCATAGCAATCGGGGCTGCCACTTAAGGAAGTGCAGTTTGCGCATTGCACAAAGGCACACAGCCAATGGGACAAAAGGGAGCTGAGACCCAGCCAAAGCTCTGTTTGCCAAACCATGTACCCACAGAGCTGCATCACCCAGAGGGGGTGCCTTTTTCAAATTTGCACAAAGGCTCCCTATAAGCAATCAGCTGGGCCCTGAACCTAACAATAGCAGTATTGCAGCATCTCAAAAGAAACATTCTCTTGTATTCCATAAACAATTATGCTTGAATATTCAGTTGATACTCATACATAATTTATATCATCACTTCAAAATCATTTATTTTCAGGCCTATGAAAATGAGCTCCAAACCCTCTGAGGAAGGACAAATTGTAAATTTCGGCCAGGATTAAATTTGTATTTTTTTTTAAAGAGCTTCCAGTATTTCCCCAGGATGACACCTTCCATCAGTGAGGGCTGTTACTTGTCAGATGCTGGGTAGATGACATAGGGTTTTTGGTATGCACAGTGCCCCGGCCTTACTGTGAACACATCCCCTTTTCCCATGTTGATCCCGTACACCTCACTATGTCTTCCTAAAACAATTGAAAACCTCTGCCATATGGGAGCGTCTGCATCAGTGAATAAGTCTAGATACTGAAGCTTCAAACAGATAGCTAAGTAGTTATGAGAGTGTTGTCCTTGTCTGCTTAGCCAGCTTCGGACACTTAAGGGCTATACCTCTTCTCAGAATAAGAGCTTTAGTTCCCTGGGTCAAAGTAACTTTTTATAAAGTATACCATTGGTCCTGGTCTTACTATACACCAAGTGTTGATTTAGGTATGACAATGACCGTCTCTTTTGAGCAGAACTTTAGTCAGATTCCTCTGATTCTTCTCGACTAGGCTCCATCTTGGGCCTCTGTCTCTGCCCTTGTAAAATCCAGTGTGAACAAGAATCTGGTAAATCAATCCCATGCTTGGTGTCCAATCACTCTTATCATCCCAGTCTGCCTTCAGCAATAATTCTATCAAGTCCGTTTAGCCAGAAACTAGTAGTGCCTGAAATTTCCAATACCTATCACCATAGCCCCATCTTGGATTAAATCTGCCTTATTGTTTTTAACGTATTTGGATATTTTTTCTTTAATAGGTATAAAACTGTTGTTTTGTATTAAGACGAATAACAGGAGAACACCAAAGCATACAGCGGTCTTTTAATATATAACACTGACCCTGTATTTCCTGAACTTAAAGACAAAAATGGGGCTAGCCCGTGGCCTAGTAGTTAAGGGAGCCAGAGCCTACATGGCTAACCATGCAGTGGCTTGAAAAACACACTGAGAGTGTGTATGCATGTATACTCAAAAACCTGACAGGATGGAGAAGCAGAAAAGGGATTGTAGCATGACCATATTTTCTCCCTCTCCCTGTCTCTTTGTCTTTCTGTCTCTGACAAATGCACATACCTCTGACTCCCCCCAAGAAAATAAATAAATAAAAGACAGACAAAGATAATGATAATGAGCTGGTCACAGTGCCAGGAGCACCGAACTAAGGTCGAGAAGCCCTGGGTTCCATCCCCTTCTCTCTCTGCATGATTTGCTCAGTCCAAATCTTTCAGAACCTCTGTACCCCAGAGTCCATGCCAACTAGATGAAGAGTTCTAGCTCACTCTAAAACACGCTCATTTTATACATTCCATCCAAATACAAGCACAGCTTCAGTGAATCCTTTCGGCTGTGTTTTTTTCCTTCTAAGCATTTACTTTCATTTTACTAATGCATTAAAACGTTTTTCTCCTTCACATGGAAATTGATTTCCTATCTACTAATCTCTCTTCTCTTAAATGTAATAATCTCCAATGGCAAAGACAGTTTTACAAAGAGCCATACCTTTTTTGTAAAACACTGTTATGCCCAAAAAAGACTTTTGAAAATCCATTATAAAGAGAAATTAAATAAATGGAGATGGAGACTTTTGATAAGATTTTGTTTAATAGTTAGAAATAAGCAGAATAAATTCTTCATTTTTTTCCACTAATGATGTGTCCTTATGTTGTATAACAAATATTTTGAGAATTAAATCACAGAATTTAGCTAATATGGTTCTCTAAAATGCTTGTCAGAAGAATATACTTCTATGTTGCCTTATGAATGGACTTCGACTAATAAAGTGTTTAATTTTGAAGTATCTAGTTTGGAAATACCTATTCAATGTGAAAGATTAAAAACAAAACAAAACAAAATTTATTAAAAGACCAGGTTTGAGCCAGCAAGTGTTGTGGTAGTTGGTTTGCTGGACTCCCACATGGTTGACCATGGTTGAGTCCCAGACCTGGTGGTTTGAAACACACCAGGCACATGTGAGTGTGTGCCCAAACTTCCAAGAGGAGAATGGAGGAGAGGTGATTGTGGTGTGGCCACCCCCCAGGGAGTGATTTCTTGCTTTCTGTCTCTCTGTCTCTTCGGTGAGTGCCTGCACACTACGTCAAAAAACAAAAAAAGAAGATCAGGTTTTAGTCCTCATTCTGCCATAGATCATGAGCTCTTAGCTAAGACATTTTCTTTCCCTGGACCTTTGTTTCCATATCTGAAAAGTGAAGATGCCAAATCAGAGGTTTTATTAATTAGATTCTTAAAATCTTATGACTATAGTTCTTCTAGACAAATGAGTTCTTCAGAAGTCTCATATCTTCAGTTCATTTTGTTTTAAAGGGTTTTTTGTTTGTTTGTTTTGCTTTAGGGTGCGTGCACTCACCAGAGAGAGAGAGAGAGACAGAGAGAAAATGAGAAATCACATCCCCCCCTAGAAGGAATAGCCACTCCACAATCCATTCTCCTCCTGGGATCTTTGGCAAGCATGCACACACACTGGTGTGATTTTCAAGTCACTGGGTCCAGGACTTAAACCGAGTTCAATTGGTCATGTGGGTGTCCAGTGACGTAAACACTATGCCATCTGCTGGCCCCCAGAACTACTAATTCTAATTACAGATGAAGAAATTGAGACTCAAATAAATTAAGTAGCTTGTCCCAAGTCACAAAACTAAACTCTGAACTGCTCAATCCCTTATGCAGATCTGTCTGATTCCAAAACTCATGGTTTTAGCTCTACCTCCAAAGAAATCCTTCTTGTTCTGAAGAACCCAGAACAGAAAAATTCTTCCCTAGTGTAAATGTGCAGATAATGGCTTCCATACCCTTAGCATAAAATATATACCCTAGAGAAGAGCCCCTTTGGGAAAACTACTGGACTACATCAGGGTTGGCTTCTACACTTTACCCTAAAATTAACTAAGACAGTGGTTCTCAAAGTGTGGTTCCAGGGCCAGAAGCATTAGTAACATCTGGATACTTGCTAGAAATGCAAACTCAGAATCCCCACCCTGAATATACTGGATATACTTCGGAGAGAGAGGGTCCAATATTCTGTGGTTTCACAAGTTCTCCAGGTGATTTCAGTGCACCCTAATTGGAAGACCCACTAGTCCTAACCTTGAGCTTTGTGACCTTGAGCAATGCATGGAATAACTCTGAGCTCCATTGCCAGCTCTGAAATCCTGTGGTACTCCTATGGAATAACATCTGAATTATTAATAGGAGGATAGATTGGATTCATATCCTTAATTTTGAGAACTGATAGCTAGTAAAGGGAAGAAGGAGAAAGGAGATGAGGAGGACAAAGAGGACATCCTTTCATACAGCCCTCAATTAGTCAAAGCAGCAATTTGTTTGTGGTGATTTATGGGAGTGATGCCTGTGACATCCCAAATTAGAACAGCTTTTTTGAGTCATTCTGAATGCAGCTAGCTCTTAGGGAATTTAAAAATTTATTAGGTGACTTGGAGCTCAGCTCAAAGGAAGACAGAATCAATTAAAAATATGCATTCTGTTTCCTTGGTCCTGCCTTAAGTCATTCAAGAGACAGTTTCTGGGAATGGAGTCTAAAAGGTATTTGATGTAAACTGAAATAAAGTAATATCTCACTCCCCGGGAGTTAAAACTTTTCCCTCCCTTCCCAGGAGATGACATGTATTTTGGGATCCATTTCAACCAGAGATGACATAAGCAGCCTTTCAGGTAGCTTTAGGAACTCGTGTTTCCCCGGCTTAGCAATGACTCAGAGGATGGTGGAGTATGAATGGCCTTAAGTACCATACTGACGCCAGGGATCATATTGTCATTATTTATTAAACATGTTCTTGCCCACAGCCTCAGTCTCTAATGCCATTCTTACATAGTGTTTGGCTTTGGCTAGAAATGTTTTCATTAGGTCTAATTATGCAGTTAAAAAATATGTCATTGGCCCAATGTAGGTGGTGCAGTCCATAAGGTACTGGCTGCAATGCTGGGAGGTACATGACTGACCACGTGTTTGGGTGCCAGGTCAGTCATCCCAAAGCGTGACAAGTACATGAGTGTATACCCAAACTCCTGATAAGCTGGAGGGCTGGAAAAAGGACATTGCAGTGTAACCAGACCCCATCAAGGATATTTTTCTCTCTTTCTCTTTCTCTCTCTTTCTCTCATGCATGTGCACATGCTCACTATCATGAACAAAAAATTAAAAATTAAAAAAAAGAGGCTAGCAGGTGATGCAGAGGTTAAGGCAGCCGGATCCCATAGGGATAACTGTGTGGTTCAAGTCCTGGACCCAGCACCTTGAAAATCATGCCAGGTATGTATGCTTTCATGCCCTAAATCCCAATAGGATAGAGAAGGGATTACAGTATGGTCATGATTTCTCACTTTCTCTCTCCAGCAAACTAAAAAAGAAAGATACCATTTTCCATCTATGAGATTGAAACCACTGATTTATCACTAAAATATGTGATGCATAGTAACCATTCAAGATCTGTTGAATAAAATAATGAGTTAATTGAAATAGTGCACAAGCTTAAATTTGGTTTGTAAATAATGGTGATAGTTGTGCATACACATTCTTACCTATTTCTTTCATGATGAAGAAGGCACTTTAAAAAAGAAAGACTAGGACCAGCAGATGGTGTGATGGTTACATCACTGGACTCCCACATGACTGACTGTG
Organism: Tupaia tana; assembly: GCA_026018925.1. Taxonomy (NCBI): domain Eukaryota; kingdom Metazoa; phylum Chordata; class Mammalia; order Scandentia; family Tupaiidae; genus Tupaia; species Tupaia tana. The sequence continues at coordinate 29,600,084 of JAKSZU010000013.1, forward strand.
GTTTGAGTTCCAGGCCCAGTGGCTTGAAACTCATGCTGGGCACATGTGCATGCATGCCCAAAATCCCGAGAGGAGAATGGAAGAGAAGGGTTTGCGGTGTGGCCATCCCCCCTGGGAGGTGATTTCTCACTTTCTGTCTGTCTCTGCCTGTCCGGGGAGTACATGCACCTTATAGCAAAAAATCTCTCTTAAAAAAATAATAAAGGAAATTAACATGATCTAAGTACATACAATATCCCAAATACTTGTTTCTATATGTCTATATTATTTAAAGTTTGTAGACAAGAAAACTGAAGCCAAGATTCTTAAGATCCAACAGCTGGTAAATGGCAGAGCCAGGATTGGAATGCAATTCTTATCCTTCCACTTTCCTCCACTGTCTAATGTTGGACTTAGTATATGGCTTCGCTGTCCTGGGGCTCAGATGGTAGCCTTGAAACAGGTTGACATGCAAGAGCCATAGTCCCTATCTACACCTGAGATAACAGAGACAATTGATTATGGCACAGATTACTGATAATCAAGGGAGAAATAAGTAACCCCCTTTTTTAATTCAACCATTTTATACATGTAAAATCATTTTGGGGGACCAGTAGATGGCATATTGGTTACATCTTAGGACTCTACGTAGTTGACCGTGTTTCTAGTCCCAGACCCCGTGACTTAAAACTCAGGCCAGACACATGTGTGTATGTGCCCAAAATCCTGAGAAGAAAATGGAGGCGAAGGGATTGTGGTGTGGCCATTCCCCTTGGGGGGTGATTTCTCGCTTTCTGTCTCTCTATCTGTCTTTGTCTCTCTGGTGAGCGCATGTGCCCTATAGCAGAAATCTCTCTCAAAAAAAATCATTTTTAGATATGTCATGTATACATATAAATATGTGTAAAGTAATTATAATTTATAATGAATTTCATAAAATGGACATTGATGTCTGTCACCCAGTTGTGTATATCATTTCTTCGCAATAGCTCTATCTTAAGTTTATTTCTTCTACTAGCAAGACAGAGAGAGAGAGAGAAAACATCCCCAATGAAGTCTTGACTATGATCCACCTCCAGCGTCAGCCTGCCCCAAGTTATGGACCTGCATATGCCCAATGACCTCACCAGGGTCTCTGGATGTGAACCTGGAGCCTTCACGTGTGGGTTAGCCTCTCGGCATGTTCTGTTTTACCTCTGCATCACCATCTGGCCCCCTCCACTATATCTCTTAACCCAGAAAAAAACACTATACTGATTTTTTTGTCCTTCCCTTGCTTTTCCTTATGCTTTTATTACATGTTTATGTATATGTATGTCCAAAATGGTTTATCAACTTTGCTGTAGAACTCTATACAGAAGGTAGTATACTGCAAGTATTCTTCTGCAACTTTCTTCCAGACTTTACATTATGTTCCTGAGATTTATCCACTTTGTCACGGAGAACTATGATTCATTATTCACTGCTATGTAGTGTGCCATGGTATCAGCATCCCATGGTCTGTTGTCCATCCTGCCAGTGGGAATTTGGATTGGTTCTGGGTTTTGCCCATCACAAACAATGCTTCCTTGTACACCCTTGGAATGTGCCTCCCAATTCACTTTTACATGTAGCTCTAGGTATATGCTAGAAGTAAATTGCTGAGTTATAGGATACGTGCATATTCACTTTACAAGATGATAAGTTGCTTTCTAAAGAGTCTGGACAATGTATATTGCTACCAGCAATAGTTCAGTGTTTTTATACCCTCTCAACATTTTCTAATGTCACACATTTTTTGTTTGCCAGTATCATTAGTGAAAATTATACCTTATAGTATTAATTTACAGCCCCTGCCTAATTAATTTAGGTTGAGCATATTTTCATATGTTTATTGGTCTTTCTTATTTTTTCATCTATGATATTAACACCAGTTCATATCTCTGGTCTATGAATTCTCTTTATTTGAATCTCTCATCCCTTTTGTGTCTGCAGTGTGGATAAAAAGTTTAAAATGGGGACCAGCAATTGGCGTAATGGCTATGTCGCTGGACTCCCATGTAGTTAACTGCGGTTTGAGTCCCGGACCCGGTGGCTTAAACTCATGCTGGGCACGTGTGTGTGCGTGCCCAAGATCTTGAGAAGAGAATGGAGGCGAAGGGATTGCAGCCTGGCCATCCCCCCTGGGGGGTGATTTCTCACTTTCTGTCTCTTTGTCTCTCTTTCTGTCTTTCTGGTGGGCTCACGTACCCTATGGCAAAAACCTCTCCAAATAAATAAATAAATAAAAAGTTAAAGATGCATGAGGAATAAAGTGGAGGAGAATGAGTGTTCTAAGAAGAGGAGACATCATGTTTGAAAGCCCAGAAGTCAAAGAGAAATGTGGTGTGTTTGAGAAACCAATAAAAATTCCATGCAAGATGATGTGAAAATGCAAGCTTTGACTTCAAGGTATGGAAGAGGTCAGAACCTGGAGTTTTAAGGCAGGCTTACCTATACAGTAGTAATCATCACATCATCTGGCCCTGGTGGCTTGAAAAACACACAGGGCATGCATGTTGGCAGGCCCTAAATCCAGGTTGGAACAATGGAGAGAATGTAGATTTGGGACTTTTCCCTAAGGACCTTTCTTAGAAAACCATTGAAGAATTCGAGGTAGCACAATTTTTGTGACCAAAGTTGTGCTCTTTTTTAAAAAAGAAAATTTCTAGTTTCAGGATAAATCATGATTTAAAGGGCAGTAGAGGCAGGAGTCACAAAAAGGATGCCTTTATTTAAGCAAAATATAGTGGTAACTAGATCCAGAGCAGTTGTAGTGAGGGTAAAAGACCTGCAAGGTTTTTTGTTGTTGTTGTTCTTTTTGGAGAGGTTTTCACTATAGGGCACATGCGCTTGCCAGACAGACAGACATAGAGACAGAAAGCGAGAAATCACCCCCCGGGGGGATGGTCATGCCGCAATCCCTTCTCCTCCATTCTCCTCTTGGGATCTTGGGCACGCACACACACGTGCCCGGCATGAATTTTAAGCCACCGGGTCCGGGACACGATCCGCGGTCGACTACGTGGGAGTCCAGCGACATAGCCATTACGCTAACTGCTGATTCCCAAAGACCTGCAAGTTTTTGAGAGGCTTGATAGTAACTGGTCACAGACTTGGCAGAAAGTCAAGGATGGCACCCCTATTTCTTATGTGAGCCATTTAATAGTCAACATTGCCACTTCTAGACACTGGGAACTCTTTTGATCCTTAGCATTCTTAGGAGATGGGACCAGCAGGTGGCATGGTGGTTAAGGTGCTGGACACTCCCACATGGCTGACCACGGTTTGAGTCCTGGACCTGGTGGCTTGCTTTCTCACTTTCTCTCTCTCTCTCTGTGTCTCTCTCTGGTCAAATCAAAATAAATGATAAATAAATAAAATTTTTAAAAATTAAAAAAAATTCTTAGGAGATACAAAGGGCAGAAAATATTGCCTTCATGTTATTAATGTCATGACTAATAGTCAAGAAAACCAAGTATTGTTAATTTGTTGAAGTCCATCTATTCCATTATATTCTGAGAACTCCTGGCTTCTTCTCATCTTTTCCACTTCAAATGGCAATGCTTTAAACCGTTTGCTATCTGATTCTTTTTTTATTATTTTTATTATTAATTTGTTGTAAAGTTCTTATGTTCACTGGAAAGAGAAACAGAGAGAGGGAAAGTGAGAAATTCGTCTTCAGGGGGGATGGCCATGCAGCAAATCCCTTCTCCACTTTCTCTTTAGGATTTTTAGGCATGCACACCATGCACTCGGTGTATTTTCCAAGCCACCAGTCCCAAACTCAAACTGTGGGATTGCCCATGTGGGATCCAGCTGCTTTAACCACCACGCCACTGGTTGACCAATCCAATTTTCTTTGATTGTATATGGAAGCAAATGCACAACCATAGGCGGGGTTATGTGAAAAGAAAGAAAGATACTGGGTTCTGATATAATCCTCGAACTTAGAGTGTTTTGTACACTCAGCATTTTTAGCAAAATGTGTGTTTCTTAGAACCATGGACATGTTCAATGACAGTCTAGATTTCAGTAGAGTTGAGAACACTCTGAACTGGTCTAGGTAACATTTTATTTCATACCCAGCCACAGAATTCTGAACTTTTTCTTTTTATGTTCTGTGTTTTCAGTTGTCAGAGGACACATGTGCTCACCAGAGAGATGACACAGGGAGGGGGGAGAGCGCCCCCTAATGGGGCGTAGTCATGTCACAATTCCTTCTCCATTTCTCCATCCTGTCCAGATTTGGGGCACATAGGCACACAGGCCCAGCATGTTTTTCAAGCCTCCAGACCCAGGACTTCTATTGCAGTCTGCCATGTGAGATCTGGCTCCCTAAACCCCTAGCTACTGGACTAGCTCCTGAAATTGCTCTTTTAGAGCATTTTTTCTCAAACCTCAATGTGCATATAGATCATGTGGGAATCTTGTTCAGTGCCAATTCTCCTTCAGTCGGTCTGGGTGGAGCCCCAATTTCTTACATTTTTCACAAGCTCCTGGAAGACGCTCATGTTGCTGATCTGACTTTTAAGAAAGCAAGGTTCTAGACAGACTCAGAATTTCTCAAAGTAAATAGCTGTGGGCAGGAAGAGAGATCATCAGCCAGGGACTTAGTCTCAGAACTGTAGCTAGGTTGGGGATAAGCAGAACTAGATCTTGCAAAATGATAAGGCAGACAAATGTTATCAAGACATTTCCCTACCCTCCAAATTCCTCTCTTCATCCAGCACTTTGCCCAGACCTTAGTCCATCTTTCTATAGAGGTGGTTAACTAAGAGGCCGACAGGCAGGTGGTCTCTCCCGTTACACCTCCCTCCATCCCCTCCCTGACCTCAGCCAGCCCAGACCATGAGGATATGCATGGCCATGCCTAGTATACTCAGGGAGGTCTCCAGAGGCAAACCAGCAACCTTTCCATGTGGGCCAGCCTCACAGAGCATGATGGTACCAATCCCCAGGGACACTTTCAAATTCCAAGATTCAAAGGAACAAGAAGTTAATATGAAATGACAGGCAGTACTTTGATACTCGTCAACAGGGATCCTTGCTCAGCCCTCCTCAATATCAGTTATGGAAGACTCAACTTGTCTAAAACTTTGTTTTATATATTGAGTTGTCGGGAAAACCATGATGCATTTTTCCATAGAAAAATAAGTCATGACTTTCCCAATGACCTAATAAAATACTGTTTCCTGCTTATTTTTCTATGCCTCCTTAAAGCAATCTTAAGATATGCAAATATTAAAAAGAAAAGGATTTACCTCCAAAGTGTATCTGTTGGCAATTTCGTCTGTGCTCTCCTTAGTCAGAGGTGACCTATGGTGTAGGGAACGTTGTAGGACTGAGTGACTGAAGGAATAAGCATGTTGAGATGGATTGGATTAGACAGCATTGTTCCAATTAATCACGCTGATCTTAGAGCCAGGAGATGTGAGGTTCTGTTTTGACATTTGCCTTCTTTGTGACCTAAGGCAAGTAATTCCATGTCTTTGATTTCGCATGTAAAATGAAAAAGCAGGAAAAAATGATTTATAAGTTTCCTGCTGGTTGTTTAGGACTTTTGTTTTCTTTTTTAAAGATGATCATGGAACTAAATTTTCTTTTCTTTATTCATGATAGAAAGTGTGAGAGAGAGAGAAAGAGGAGCACTCTCCTCTCCACGGGGTCTGGTCTTACTGCAATCCCCTTCGGCTCTCCAAATCATGGGCATATGTCGGCATGCTTTAGGCTGACTGCGCTGGATTCGAATCATGGTCGCCACATGGGATATGACTTCCCTTGAGCAGCAGGTATTATTGTACATCACAGCTTTACCAACACCCTCCCCAAACCAAATTAAAAGAGAATTTTTAAGTTGCAGGGTTTTTTGTTTGTTTGTTTGTTTTATTACAGTGATTGGTCATCAAAATTACTTTGGAGAACTTTCAGAAACAGAGATCTCTTCCTATCCTGCTTGGATCGTTTGTAGATAAACTACTTTCACGAAGTTCTCCAGGTAAATTCTGTTCATCAGATAAATCTGGGAATCATCAAGACAAGCCACAAGGGGGAGCCCAGGAGATGGTGAGTTTCCTCGCTAATTTCAAACCATTTCGAATAGGAAAGTAGAAATAAAATTGATTTACCATTTCAACATCTGATTTTGCCTCATATCTTTGAAAGAAATTTGTGATAGAAAACATCTCTTACTCTTTGGTATTTTAGGTTTAATTTTCTTCTGCATAAGCTAATGTTGTATTAATTAACATCGCATGTATGTAATCTCCAGCATTACTGACATAGAAAAGTAACATAATCTTCAGCCCTTGAGCAAAGGTTGGAGGTTTGGAGAGTAGTAAGGTATATTCCGATGTGATTAAAGTTAAAGGTTCCAAACTTTCTAAGACAATCCCTTAACCCATCATTCCACATTTTTCTTACTCTTTGTGGAAGCTTCAAGGAAGAATCAGGTATACTTAGTGTCTCAAAGCAAACTGACTTACTTCATCATCTTTTTCCTCAAAACATCTGTTTTTTTTTTTCTTTTAGCTCATCTGTAAAAGGAAATTAATAAGAAAACTAACCTCTTAGGATCGTCCGTCGCATGGCTTAAATGAGTTAATACATCTGAAGCATTATGAGCAGTGCTTAGTATAAATTAGCATATATAAACTATATTGTGTTGTTACTATGATTCTCTGTCTTGGCAGGGCCTTCAATATTCAGTTACTCAGCCCTCAAACCCAGGTTTGCAATTCTGCTCTTCTGACTCTCGGATATAATTGGTGTTCAATTGGTAATATTCTTTTTCCCTCTCTCCTTTCACTTTCACGGAGGTACATGCACTTTCCAGAGGGAGTAGGAAGGGAGAGGGAAAAAGTACCCTTCAGTGGGCCAAAGTCATGCTTCAGTCCCTTCTCCTTCACGTCTCTACTCTGTCAAGACTTGAGGTATGCATGCGTATGAGCCGGTGTTTTTTTGTTTGTTTCAAGAGGTATTTATTTATTTATTTTGCTATAGGGAGCATGCACTCGCCAGAAAGAGAGAGACAGGGAGACAGAAAGGAAGAAATGATCACCCCCACCCCACCACCACCCCCCACCACCCCCCACCCCCCGGCGGGGATGGCCACGCTGCAATCCCTTCTCCTCCATTCTCCTCATGGGATCTTGGTCACGCATGCACACATGCCTGGGGTGAGTTTAAGCCACTGGGTTTGGAACTCAAACTGCAGCCAACTATATGGGAGTCCAGTGACATAGCCATTACATCAACTGCTGGTCCCGTGCTCAACTTTTTTAGGGTGGGTTGGGAATCAAACCCAGGCCTTCCATGTGGCCTCAGCCTGCTGAGCACTAGTGTCCAGAAGAGCTACCACAATTGGTCCTGTAATTGTTATTATTGCAAGTTTTCTGTAAGCCTGAAGTGATTTTCTTTCTTTTATTTTTTTTTTGAGAGGTTTTCGCTATAGGGCGCGTGCACTCGCCAGACAGAGAGAGACATAGAAACAGAAAGCGAGAAATCACCCCCCAGGGGGGATGGTCACACTGCAATCCCTTCTCCTCCATTCTCCTCTCGGGATCTTGGGCACACATGCACACACACCCGGTGTGAGTTTTAAGCCACCGGGTCTGGGACGCGAACCGCGGTCGACTCCGTGGGAGTCCAGCGACATAGCCATTACGCTAACTGCTGGTCCCCTGAAGTGATTTTCAAAATGAAGATAAAACGATTTTCTGATTTTCCTCAGAACAATGTCCAAAGTCCTTCCCTACAGCTGTAGACTCATATCTGCTGTTTTTCCACCTTAATATATACATTTCAGACATAATATATGGTTTTCATGGATTTCCTTGGCATTTACTGTTCTACGGGTTGGAATACTATGGTCTTCTCCAATTTGTCCACCTAGAAGACTCCTATTTATACCTCAACACCCAGAAATAATTCCTCCTGTGTGATTCCTATATTGTTGGACTATATTAATCACTTGTCTCCCTGGGGCTCCCTGGGTTCCTCCTTTCAAAGTTGTCCTGTTTTCCAATCTAATGTAATTAGTCTGTTTCCTCTTCTGAACTCAAAGTTATTTAGAGCAGGGTCTCCCAGTCCTTATTCATGATCGTGTCCTCGGAGCCTGAAATCCTGTCTTCTGTCCTCTTGCGTTCACAGATCCATGTTTGTTTGCCAGCCATGCTGGCTTCTCACCTTCTGTGTTGGAAGCAGCCCTCGGTTTGCTGCTGTTTCCTGTTGTTTCCAGCTGAGTCTTGGCTCCTAGCTATTCTCTCTGTACATATATTTTTAAACTTTTTCCCCATGTGAAGGAAGTGAGCCATTACTGATGAGGACTTGGAATCTACTGGTCATCACTGTTACTCACAGAGCTCACCCCAACCCCCTCATCCCCAGTGACTTCCCTCCGGTTATCCTAATTCCATGTTAGAGTCAGTGCTTTACTCTTTTTTCAAAGGTAGGTAGGTATGTATGTATGTATACACACGTGCGCACACACACACACACACACACACATATATATATATATATATATATATATATATACTTTTTTTAATTTTCCAGAGGGTATGTGCACTCATGGGGGTGAGGGAGAATGCACCACCCCATGGTACATTTTCATGCTGCAATCCCTTCTCTTTTACTTCTCCCTCGCGTCTGGATTTTAGACACATAAGCACATGCGTCCAGTGTTTTTCTCAAGCCACCAGGTCCAGGATTCCACCCATGCAGTTGGCCATGTGGGATCCAACTGCTTTAACCACTAGACCACAGAGCTGCCCCCAGTTACTTTTGTGAAGTCTCAATTTTCTCTTCTATAAAAAGGGTACACTTTGGCCCAGTATCTCTTGTAAAAGAGTTATATATATTTTTTTCTGTTTCATTTGCTTAGACTTCCTTTTCAGACAGTTCGTCCGATCTAATCTTTTCTGCTGATCTGTCACATTTCACCAAACGTTAGTAAAAACGAACAGGTACTTTCTTTATGTAAATCAAAGACCACCATGCACATTCTTAGTGAATGTATATCCTTTCAGGTCATTACTTTTTCATTGTACAGAGATTTTAGGATACAGTAAGCTTAGCACAGTTTTATAGCAATAAATATCTCTTCTAGAAGTTCCAAGTTTTCATTGCTATTTGCACTATTAGTCAAGATTGTAAATTTTGTGACTAAAACATGAAGGGATTCCTTGGGGAAAAAAAACTCTTGATATTGGTAATAAAACATACTCACTCTGAAATACCACTTGTGATTACTGAGTATCTTCTGTGCTAAAGAAACAGATCGCGTGCTTAAAATTTGCATGTTGGGAACATTAAAAATGTTACTCTGGAATGAACATTTCATCATCATAGAACTTTGTCTTTTTTGTTCAATACCTTATGACCAGGGCTTCAGACAGTGCTTGACCCATAGAAACTCGAAAAAGATTTGATGAATGAGGAAGTAAATGAGGTCAAAAAGACATTCCCTATGTGTAGGGAATGTCATAGCCCAAAGAGCCTACACATATATTAAAACAAATGAAAAAAGAACTCGAAGATAGTTCTTTGAGCCCAGAATTTGCTGTAGGAACACCAGTTGATTCTTCATCTTTAACCGTGTTCAGCTGCACCTAGTCAAAGCCTTTCCTTGGGGGATATTCTCTAATTCAGAATTGAAGTTCATGGGTCCAGCCAAGTGGCATGGTGGTTAAGGCAGCTGGATCCCATATGACTTGACTGCACAAGTCTAGTCCTAGACCCAGAGGCTTGAAAAACATGCCAGGCACGTGTGCTTTCTTGCCCAAAATCCCAAGAGGAAAAGAGAAAAGGAGGGAGGGATCATGACATGTCCCCTTCCCCGGGTGATTTCTCAATTTCCCACTCTCTCTTTCTCTGTCCCTCTCCAGCAAGCCCGCACACACACCTTATAGCAAAAAAACGAAAAAACAAAACAAAACAAAAACAAAAACAAACAAGGAAGTTGTAACATTAGTTTGTATTCCTCTTGTGTTCTGCTGTTGCATGTTGCAGCATTTTGAGCCCAGAATTTTCTGGAATAAAGAGCTAAGTTACTGACAGCAGTCCCTTTCTCATTGGCTCTTTATCAACATATTACAGTTTCCTGTACCCGTCAGTGATAGGGAAATGACACAGCTGACATCAGTACCCATGACTAAACCTGAGTTCAGTTGTATTAATCTTCTGGGTCATATGCTCTAAGTTTATTGACCTTTTTTTACATTTGCAGTTACTTTCTTAAAGACCTACTTTATTTTCTCTTTGAGTTCGTGTTCATTTGCATGGCGGCCAAGACTAACTGTTCTTGATCTCTTGTGTGTCTCAGATTTTCTCAAGACTTTGCTCCTTTTGTTGCTTTTCAAGTCTGAGAACTTGACAGATGTTGAGGCAGTGGGTGAGAGAGAGGCCTTCAGATGCACTTTATAAATCATCGACATAAGTTGTACCATACATTCTCAGCATGAACTGGAAATGGAAAAAAAAAATACTGCAAATAGGATTGACTCCTCTGGGTTTAAGTCGGATTGGCAGCAACACAGATTCTGCTGTGGACTGAAGTCATTTTCTCCTCGGCACTGCTCGGTCCATTGGGAACAGCAGAGTCATGATTTAGCAGCAAGATTCTGGGAGCAGGCCAGCACCTACATCTGTTCTGAACTGTAAGTGGACTGGAAAAACACTTTGAAAAAAAAGTCAGAGGAGGGAGGCGAAAGGAACGCAGAACTTTATTCTTAAAAAGGCCACAAAAAATGAGTCAGTTGATTACAAGGACATTGAAGTTAGAGAAAAGGTTTGATTTAATTTGATTTGATTTTTTTTTTTTTTTTTTTTTTTTTTTTTTTTTTTTTTGCCATAGGGCACATATGCTCACTGGAGACAGAGAGGATAAGTGAAAAATCAACCCCCAGGCATGATGGCCACACTGCAATCCCATCTTCTCCATTCTCCTCTCAGGATTTTGGGGACATATGTATACATGCCTGGTGTGTTTTTCAGGCCGACTAGTCCAGGACTTGAACTGTGGAGTAGGTTATGTGGGATCCAACACCTTAACCACCAAACCACCTGCTGGCCCAGAGAAAGTTATTATAGAAATCAAATGTATACAAGTCTTTCTTCATCTAAACTTCACTCTCTTTTCTAACAATACTAAAATCATAATACCTGATACAAGAAAACAGTATTAGGAAGGACAGAAGCATTACTTAGGATGGGTGAGATGAGTCTTAAGGATGGAAATTCAGTGCTTTGGTGACAGAAGGCATTCAACACACTTTAGTGAATTGTATAATGGATCGCTTTACTCCAGATATGTGACTACCCTAACTTTTAGGAACCACTTATTTTTTCCTTTTGTATTGAGAGATTCTATATAAATTGAATGTCATTAAGATCATGGGTAGGGCACGCATGACTGACGTACAGGAAAAGAGTTTGGAAACAGACTAGTTTGAGCTCAGATTCCAACTCTGTCATTTCCGGGCTGTGCACCCTCGGCAAGTTGCTCTCTGACCCTCAGCTTTTTCACCTGGAATGGCGATAGTAACATCTACTTCCTAGGAGAGCTGTGAGGATTGAGCGAGTCCCTCGGCATATAAAAACACAGGATAAATGTCAGCTCCCCTTTAATCTCTAGGAGTTCCACTTTTTTCTTTCTTTTCTTGCCTTCCAGGCACTGTTGTGTATCTGCAGTTTTTATTTCTACAGAAGATCTGATTAAAGTCAGTAAAACAAATGTGTCTTGTCTGAACTTGGAATTATTTATATTTAAAACATTTTTGTTGTTGATTTTTACTTGCTGTAGGGCACATAAGCTCTCCAGAAGGAGACAGAGAGAGGGAAAGTAAGAAAGCACCCCTCAGAGGGGATGGCCACACTGCACTCCCTTTTCCATTCTCCTCGTGGGACTTGGGGAACACACGCACACACACCCAGCATGTTTTTCAAGCTGCCACATCCAAGACTTGAACCATGCAGCTGGTCATGTGTAATCCAGCCACCTTAACCACCACACTACTGGCTAGCCCAGAAATGATTTTTTCTAACTAGCCAAAAGTAGCTAGAAAAACCAAGAGAGAAAAACAGGCTGAGTGGCGTAGACACACGGGGAGGAAGATTCTTAGTCTATTTGCATCAATCACAATGGATTTTGTGAAGCTGGGGCAAAGGGCATGTGGGCTATTTTGTCAAAATGCCAGGTTCTACTTGGAAGGCCTTTCTGAAACGGGTCAAATTTCAGTAAGCAGCAAGTAGATAATTCAAAGTAACAAATAATAAAAATAAAGTCCATATGATTTGCAGAAGTTTTTTTTTTTTTTTCAGTTTTTAGGAAATCGCAATGTATTTTCTGATTAATTAATAGGTATATAGAGAATCAAATGGCTCTAGAGGTCCCTGGGCCCTACTCAGCCTCTCAGATCACAGTATCCTGATGTAAAATAAGAGAGTTAACATGTAATTATTTCTAAGGCTCTTTTAAACTGTAGCATTCTGGGGCCAGCAGGTGGCATGGTGATTAAGGTTCTAGGTTCCCACATGGTCGACTGTGGTTCGAGTCCCAGGCCCAGTGGTTTGAAACTCATGCCAGGCGCATGCATGCCTAAAATCCCAAGAGGAGTATTGAGGAGAAAGGATTGCAGCATGGCCAACCCCCCTGGGGAGTGATTTCCGGCTGTCTCTCTTTGTCTCTTTGGTAAGCACACATGCCCTATAGCAAAAATCTCTGGGGGAAAAAAGTGACATTCCAAAATTTTGTTTTGATTAAATTGGTATTAAAATTATTTGTATACTTCCTGTATTAACAACAAATAGTAATGATATGCTGATAACTTATTTGACATCCTTCAGGTCATTTATTGCCTGCAGCAGTGTCTGGGAGTAGGTATTATTTTACTTCCTTTCACAGAGGAGGAAACTAAAACAGATAGAATTTAAGAATATTTTCCAAGATCACCCAGTTAGGAAATGGTAGAGCTCAGACTTATTACTAATAGGACTCTCTGACTCTGTAATCCGTGTTTGTTGTTTGTTTTTTAGGTTTTTGCTATAGGATGCTGGGCTCACTGGAGAGAAATAGAGGTGGAAAGGGGGAAAGTGAGAAATCGCTTCCCAGGGGAGATGAGCACACTGCAGTCTCTTCTCCTCCATTCTCCTCCCGGGATTTGGTGCACACACGTACGGACCCCTGGCATAATCTTTAAGCCACCAAGTCTGGAACTTGAACCATGGTCAGTCATGTGGGAATCCCGAGTTCCTTAAACACCATGCCGTCTGCCAGCCCCTTAATCCATACTTTTAATCCAAACCAATATTTACTCCCAATATTCAGCACACATCTTGGTTATTGACAGTGGGATTAGACACTTTACTGGCAATAGAGAAAATTCAGTCTTGGTGGAAAACATTCTCTTAAGTAAATGATACAGTGAATGTCATGTTTCAGAACCAGAAAGTTTTCCAAGACTTTCAACCGTGAGTACTGTGGGTAGGGACCGTTTTCTTTGTCTGGCTCCTCACTGCCAGGTAGTATAGGCAATGAGTAAATATTTATTGACTAATATGTATATCCTATAACTTCATTAAAACTCATCGTAAAGGTGTTGAAGACTAGAAGCAACTTTATAGCTCATTCTGTATATCTACTCCCACCCACAATATTTTATAGAAGAAAGGCTGAAATTCAAAGAAAGGGACTGCAAGAAGTAAGAAGCACCCAAAGCTCCTAATTCACAGTCCAGGCCTCTTTCCAACTTTGCTGTCATGTGGGATTCTTTGGTTCCTAAAAGAATCACTTCCTGCCAGTGTATTCACAGTGCCCAAAGCTGGATTCCTCATTGCTTAAGATCCTCTGGCCTTCAGATGAAGCCCTCTCTATCTTTGCCCATTATCCACCCTCGCAATGGGCTGGGGGCACTGCAGGAAATGCCAGCTGGCAGGCACAGCACTCCCTTGAGAGAGGACTAATTTTGCCTGGCCTTGGAGAACTTGCTTGCCTTGTTTCAGCTGAGCCTGTACCAATATGGCTGGATGTACGAGAGCCAAGGGGATGTTTCGCCATCTGCCTGTTCAGTGGGGAATTGGCCTTTCTACTACTCTGACAGGGTTTGGGAAGACTGAGTGGCTCAGGGCCAGCCCACTGAGGCACTCCGCCCCGAATGGCAGGCTGCTAAGGGAAAGGAAACCCGCGCTGAGCTCCGGAGCCAAGGGTGTACTTGGGCCTGAAGAGTGGTTTGCACACAACCGCCACAGCACGTGTGAGCTGTTCAGATCACATTGCAGCACTGCTTCGTACTTGCTCCTCCATCTATGTCCTTATCACGTTTGGGCAGTCACCTGAGAAAGGCCTAGCCTTCATTGAGAGGAACCAATTTTTTATTATAGAATTGCTACATGTTTGTAGAAAATTCAGAAGGTACAGAAAAATAAAGAGAAGGAAATAAATACCATTATTACATTACCATTCAGGGAGAATCACCTCTCGTGAAGTTTTTATTATATACACTTTATAGCCTTTAAAATATCTGTATATAGATTCTCTGGGTGTGGATGTTCTCTTCTTAACATACATCATAAATCTTTTCTTGTATCATTATATCTTATTTAACTCTTTTCAGCAGCTACATGTTAATCATCCTATACTTACACATAGCATAGTGAATTCATCCCTTATTATTGGGTATTTAAATGTTTTTCTGTTTATTTTGCTATCAAAAGTAATGTGATGATAAACCTGATAGCTTTCATGATCAATTTTCTTTTTTTATTTATTGAAGGAATAGGAGAAACTGGCATCCCCAACAGGGTCTTGATTTCACGATCTACCTCCAGCCCTCATCCAGCCACAGATATGGGCACACCTGTGCCTGCTGTACTCGGGGAGATCTCTGGTCACAAACCTGGAACCCTCTCATGCAGGTCAGCCTCACAGAATGTCAAGTTTAACCGATGAACCATTATCCAGCCACCCTATAAGCAAATTCTTTTGTTTTTTTTCTTTGAGAGTTTTTTGCTATAGGATGCATGCACTCGCCAGAAAGACAGAAAGTGAGAAATCACCCCCCAGGGGAGATGGCCGCACCACAATCCCTTCTCCTCCATTCTTCTCTCGGGATCTTGGGCACACACACACATGTGCTCAGCGTGAATTTAAGCCACCGAGTCTGGGACTCGAACTGTGGTCAACTACATGGGAGTCTAGTGACATAGCCATTACGCCAACTGCTGGTCTCTAAGCAAATTCTTAAGCAACATTGTTGAGACAAAAAGTCATGACTAGCTTCTAGTTTTGATTTGTTTTTAAGAGAGATTTTTACTATAGGGCACACGTACTCATGAGAGAGAGAGAGAGAGCGTGTGAGCGATCTGGGGGCGATGGCCATGCCACAATCTCTTCTCCTCCATTCTCTTCATAGGATCTTGAGTATGCACACACACACACCCAATGTGAGTTTTAAACCACTGGGTCTAGGACTCGAACTGCAGTGAATTCCAGTGACATAACCATTATGTCATTTGCTTGTCCCATAGTTTTAGGATTTTGATAGGTATTGCCCAATTGTGCCAGTGTACATTCCCACCAATGGTGTATGAAAGGGCACATTTCCCAGTGTTCTCACTAACGTGGGGAGTTAGATTTTAGAATCTTTGCCAAGGTGAAAATGTCAGCATTCTACCTTTTCACTTAATGTAGGTGATTTACCACCACAAGTTCCCCTAATTTAAACCAAGCAGGTTGCATTTACTCCTAGATAAAAGTAATTATACTTGCATTATTTTTGCAAATACGTTCTTTTATTTTTCCAGCTAATCACATTGAAACCTATGGTGCCATCCAGGACTCATGATATTGATAATACTCATCTTGGTGCAATTAAACCATATGTATATGATTTTGCACACACACACACACACACACACACACACGGGGTCTTCAGAATGTTCATGGAGAATTTTTTGAATTATGATAAACTTCTACTGCATGAATTCACCCCCCAGGGGGGATCAAAATCTTTTTTTCCAGGCACCGAAATAAATTTGTACTTTACTTCTATTTTATACAAACTTTTTGAGGTACATTTTGTAGAAAAATGGAATTAAAATGTGAGTTTGGTGCAAAATATTTTTTGAAACCTGTGCATAGTCTTCTCATAATAATGCATATTCAATTAACGATTTATTTTATTTTTAAAAAATTTTTAGAGTGAGATTTTCACTATAGGGTGCATGTGCTCACAGGAGAGACAAAAAGTGAAAAAATCACCCCCCAGAGGGATGACCCCACAGCAATCCTTTCTTCTCCATTCTTCTCTTGGGATTTTGGGCATGTATGTACACATGCCTGGCATGAGTTTTAAGCTGCCGGGTCCAAGACTTGAAATGCAGTCAACTACATGGGAGTCCAGTGATGTAACCATTATGTCGTCTGCTGGTCCCTCCATTAACTTTCTAAAGATGATAATAAGAGTGTGTGCATGTGCATGAGAGAAAGAGGAATTCAAACCTGGAGTTAACCATGTGTCTTCTGACTCAGCAGGACACTTATGTTACTGCTGTGTCACAGTGACTGGATCTTCTATGAACTTTCTGAAGACCCTTAGATATACGTGTGTGTGTGTCTGTGTGTGTTTAATTAAATTATTATTTTGCATTGAAGGAACGTGGTCATCCTGTTTTTTGCAATGATGATAAAGAATATTTCCAGATGAGCAGGTGATTAAGACACTGGGTCTCACAAGGCCAACTCTGTGGCAGTGTAAGTCCCAGACCCAGCAAATACATCAGGCACATGTACCTGCGTGCCGAGAATTCCAAGAGGAGAAAGGAGAAAGGATTGCTGAGGGACCTACCCCCTGGAGGGTGATTAACTTTCCCTCTTTCTTCTCTCTCTGTTGAGCACATGCACTCTATAGCAAAACCTTAAAAAGTTCAATAACTGTGGGCCTAGCCACATTTGATAGAGTCAATGAGATGAGAATAATCAGTGGGCCAGTGAATGATCAACCAAGACAACCTAGATTTAAAAAGTGTAAACCTCCCAGAATGTAACTGCCGGGGACCTTTTGAGCACTCTTTCTCTGTCCACTCAGGTCTGCTCCTACCTCTCTGGAGTGTACTTTTACTTAATAAATGAACTTTTCCTTTCAAAACATTAATTCATTTCAAAAAAGAGGATTGTGAATGTTCCCAACATAAAATGACAAATAAAAAATGACAAATGCTCGAAATGATGAGTGTACCTGATTTAATCATTACACACTGTATTCTTGTATTGAAAAATCACATTGTATCCCACAAATGCATACAGCTATCAATAGAAAGTTAAAAATAAATACTAATTAAGTAATAATAACTGCTTTATTTAATAGTGATTTATTCTTGGTATGGGCAGAAAAGTTGTTCTATAATTGCAATGAAAAAAAAAAATCCTGAAAGGATTTTACTTCTGTTTTAAGATTCTAGCTTTTCTTATGTTAAGGAAGGCTTCATTATAATGCAAATTCTATAGATAAGAATTTAGCTTCCAGCAGGGTGCTCTAATGGACAAAGCCAGCTGGGGTCAGAGGATTCTGACCCCAGCTTTGTGAACAAGCCAGTCACCCTCCCTGGGGCTCAGCTTCTGATCTGTAAAAAATGGGATGTGGTCTTGATCCTTTCCACGTCAAGTCAGCTTTTATTCCATTTGTAATTTTGATAATAGAATTTAGCCAGATCCTATCAGATTTGGTTAATAATTGGCTGATGTCGAATCTAAAAGCAAGACCAAAAAAACCAACATTTTGGAAAGCTTCTCTTTATAAAAGTAGTTTCTTTCTCTCCTGTTCTTTCCATTCTGTCGTTGGCAATAAGAGTCGTCCATTTTGTGTGTGGCATAATAGAAATACAGTCTTTCTCCTTCATTTTGCAAGGGGTTCTTTTGATGATAGAAGAGATGGAAAAGACACAACGTTGAGGAAAGCTGAATTGGTCTTCCACAGAAGCAAGGTCAAGGAGTTACCCAAGGAAGGAAGATGAGTAACAAGAGAATTGAGAAGACTGGAATGGCGAGTGTTTTAAGAAGGCTTTGAAGTGAGTAGCTGACGTGAACGTAAGAGAGGTGGTGTTCTCAAAGGAGGATGTGAAGATCTTGCTCTGTGTTGTGCAGTGGAAGTCCTTTTTTGCTAACTCTTAAAGAAACTCAGATTTAAGACCTATATAACTTCTTCATTGCTATTTGTGGCCAGATTTGTGTTCCTCCTAGATATGACAGGGTGACACACCATTTTGCCAACAATTTCCAAAGATAACTATTTGATTATAATCATATTCTGGGTTCCCCTTTGGGTTCTGACTTTTGCAAGGCATTATAAGAAAGTTGGATGTTCCACAGAATTGTTGTAACAACCTACTGGCCAGCTCTGATCCCCACTCGCACCACACTGGCTGGGCTATCCCTTCAAAGAGAAAGAAATCAAGTCCAAGAGGCAGATGTACTTACAGTAAGCCTTTGGCCTTCTCTACCCAGTAGTACATAGTGCCCTCTACTGGCAGAGTGGAGTCATTTCGAGGAAAGAGATGGAGAATGGGATCACAGCTGACAGCTTTCGATATTGGACTACAGCAGGCTGTGGTACATACTAAGATCTAAGATCTTCCTTACAGTTTGTGTTTGTTTCTTATAAGCTGAATTTGAGTTAAACATTAAAAGGAAATACTTTATTTGGAATTTAATGGTACAAGTTGCTATTGCAATGTGAAATACTTCATAGACAATCTCTTTATATCTTCTTCATTTTATCTATTAGACTTTTTAAGTAAGAGATAAGGTCAATAATTTGTAAGTTTAACAATAACTAGAACATTTTCTTCCAAAGAATTCTCGTGGTATGTTTTTGTTACAGAGTTCCTAATTGCCAGTATACTTGTGTAGTAAGAGAATGACCCCAACCAAGTATTTAAATAAAAATAAAAGCAGGAAAAAAAAAGTGCTGTATAAGAAAGTGCACAAAAACATGCATGCATACATACTTTTCAAAAGGGCAGAAACTGCAGTTTTAGGTAACTGTTTTTCTTCAAATTTCCCTTACCAGCAATATTTAGTAGATTTTTCATCGTATAGATGTTAATGCAAGAAGATGATTAAGACAACCACAGGCATAAAGTTTGTTTATAAAGCACAGAAAATGCAAAAATAGCACTTTAAAAATAAATATTTGTGGGGCCAGTAGGCGGCATAGTGGTTAAAGCACTAGACTCCTACATGGCCAAGTGCAATTTGAACCCCAGATCCAGTGGCTTAAAACTCACTCTGGCTACGTGTGCCTGTGTGCTCAAAATCCTGAGAGGAGAATGAATGAGAAGGGCTTGCAGTGCAACCATCACCCCAGGGAGTGAATTAGCACTTTCTCTCTCTCTGTCTCTTGGCCACTTGCATACACCCTATGGCAATAAAAACTTGAAATAAATAAAGATTTGCAAAGATAGTGGCTTCATGCTTGAAAAGCTTGGTGTCTCTTTACGTAATTAAAAAAATATATATGGGACCAGCAGTTAGTGTAATGGCTATGTCGTTGGACTCCCATGTAGTTGACCGCGGTTCGTGTCCCGGACCCGGTGGCTTAAAACTCACACTGGGCGCATGTGTGTGCATGCCCAAGATCCTGCGAGAGGAGAATGGAGGAGAAGGGATTGCGGCATGGCCATCCCCCCTTGGGGGTGATTTCTCGCTTTCTGTCTCTCTGTCTCTCTGTCTGGCAAGCACACATGCCCTATAGCAAAAACCTCTCCAAAAAAAAAAAAGTATTCATATTATGCCACTGGAGTAAAAAATCTTGAATGGCACTTGAATCACAAAATCTTCATCTCTAAAATGACCTTTACAATGTTTTAAACATTTCTGTGCTGTTTTGTAGTGTAAGCCCTAGTATAGAATAGACATATTCTAAATATGGAATGTTTGGCATGTAGTTGATGATTTTTTTAAATGACAAAAGTGCTCATGGTTTTTCATATTATATAATGCAAATTCATCTACGCATTACAAAAAGTACTCTGCTTCTTCAAGTAGAATTTTACTCTAATCTTTGTTGCTCCTACTGTGCTCTATAATGGACTCACATTTAATACCCCTTTTTTTTTTTCAAGTCAATGGATCTGGGACTCGAACCACACAGTCAGCCATGTAGGAGCCAGTTGCCCTAACAACCATGCCACCAGCTGGCCCTATGTGCTTTATAATTTTAAAATATTTTACAGTTTTTAAAAGTTTATTTTATTTATAAAAGAAAGTCCATATGCACACGAGGGAGACAGTGAGAGAGAAGCAGCACACCCAAAAGGATCTTATCAGAGATCTCCTTCCAGTAGCCTACAGCTCATCAGGATCTGGGATCATGCGTGCCCCAGGGTATTTTCAAGCTGACCAAAGGATTTGAACTCACAGCCAGACTGTGGCTCCCAGCACTGCTATTCAACAGACTGGGCCATTTTATTTTTAATTGCCAGAGGGCATGTGTGCTCACCAGAGAGAACAGGCACCTCCAATGGGCTGTGCTCATGCTGCAATTATTTTTCTTTCCTATCACTATCCTGTCAGGATCTGGGGCATACATTTACACATGCCCAACATGTTTTTCTTTTTTTTTTTTTTAAAGAATTAGTTTAATTGACTTTATTTATTTATCCATTTATTTATCTTTACCTTGACCAGAGAGAGAGAGAGAGAGAGAAAGTGAGAAAGCAAACCACCAGGTCCAGGACTCGAACCATGGTCAGTCATGTGGGAATCCAGCGCCCTTAACCACCACACCATCTGCTGGCCCCGACATGTTTTTTTAAGCCACAAGGAGTGGGACTCAAACTGTAGTCGGCCATGTAGGATCAGGCTCCCACTTCACAGGCCTAGCTCCTGCACTCTGGGCTTGGCTGTGTTTCACCATTTTGACTTTTAGTTCTAAAGTAGCATCTTCAGGACAAGCAGGTACTGTGGAGGTTAAAACAGCTGGGTCCCACCTGGCCAACTGAGAGTTTGAGTCCAGGACCTGGAGGCTTGAGAAACACTCCAGGTGCATGTGCATGCGTGCTCAAAATCCTGACAGGAGAATGGAGAAAAAGGGATTGTAGCATGGCCATTCTTCCCCAGTGGTAAGATTTCTCACTATTCCTTTCTCTGTGTTTCTCTCTGGTGAGTGCACATGCCTTATAGCAAACTAAAATAAGATGATAATAATAACAAAAAATAAAGTAGCGTCTTCATCTCATACAGAAGTAATTTAACAGCACTGCTGCAAGCTGAATTAGTGTACTTGTCACAGGGCCTCTTCCTCATTTGAACAGGGCAATGCCCTGTGTATGTGCCTGTTATGAGGATTATTACTTCCTATGGGGAAAAAAAAGGCAGAAACTATTCCTTCAGAATCCTTTCTTTTATTTTTGAATTGACCACGCTATGTTTGTAAACTTGCAGCATTTCATCAAGGATATGATGAGAATGGTTAGGACTAAGTACCACTATGCTTTCAAAAGTTATTCCACATAGAATGGTAACTTTCAAGATGGTTTCTGGGCAGCTCTAAATATTCATCCATGTTCAATGTCTTCACACATTAAAAAAAGGGCTTCTATTCTTGTAATAAGCTTTTAGTACTTTGTTTGTTTCTAAGGTTTTTGCCATAGGGAACTTGTGCTTGCCGGAGAGACACAGTGAAAAGGAAAATAAGAAATTACCACCCGGGGGAGACAGCCATGCCACAGTCCCTTCTCCTCCATTGTCCTCCTGGTGCATGTACGCACACACACATGCTCGGTGTGATTTTCAAGCTGCTGGGTCCTGGATTCTAACCATGGTCAGCCATGTTAGAGTTCAGCACCTTAACCACCATGCCACCTTCCAACCTCAGACTTTTAGTTTGTTTCTTTGCTTTTTTAAGTCTTTGCCATAGGGTTCATGTGCTCGTCAGAGGGAGAGAGACAGACAGACAGATACAAAGAGAGGGAAAGTGAGAAATCACTCCCGAGGAGGGTGGCCATGCTGCAATCCCTTTCCCTCTATTCTCCTCTCAGGATTTTGGGCATGCACACACACACACACACACACACACACACACACACACACACCTGGTGTGAGTTTCAAGCCACTAGGTCTGAGGTTCCAACCGCAGGTGGCCATGTGGGAGTCCAGCATGTTCACCACCACGCCACCTGCTAGCCCTTAGGCTTTTAGTTTTTAGGAACTTTCTGAAGGTGTACTCCTACTACACTGACTCTTTGGATGCTAGAGCAGCAGAGACCTCTGTTAGCTTTTGCAGAAAGAAAAGTCACCTGGTTTATTGGATACTTAACGTTTCTGCTTCCATTCTTTCTGGAAAGAGAGCTCTGAATGCCCATCCCCACGGCACTTGCCTCTGAACTTTAAGTGATGAGCAGAGAATTTTGGGTCACGCTACTATTTTAGATGCAGTGACCCAAACTCTGTTCTATATAAAGATGTAGATGCCACTTTCTATTTTTAAAAACAAAATTATTCTGGGCCAGCCTGTCATAAGTGTTTAGGGCAGCTGGATCCCACATGACTAACTCCACAGTTCAAGTCCTGGACCTGGTGGCTTGAAAAACATGCTAGGCATGTGTGCACACATGCCCAAAATCCCAAGAGAGGAGATGGAGAAAGGACCGTGGCGTGGCCATTCCCCCAGGGGGCGATTTCTCACTTCCTGTCTCTCCCCTTTATCTCTCCAGTTAGTGCATGTACCCTGTAGCAAAACAACAAAACAAAACAAAACAAAAACACTAAAGTGTTCTGTTCTAATCATTCGATTTCCTAGATAATTTCTGCTGGTATAGATTTATAATATCACAATAGCCAAAGTCAAGGAGACGCTTGACAATGAACCAGTTTGGAAGAGGAAACCTGCATGTCATTTATTAATAGGAATTGTAGCCAAAACATGACCTTCATTCTGTATTTTCCTTTCATGGTGTCATTGCCAATAAAGGCCTGTAATCAACCTGTAGCTAGCTGCCGAGGACTTGTGTGTGGGGCCATGAGAAATTTGGCACGAGTGGTCTGACATCACAGTCCCGTATGAGGTGCTTCTTCTCTTCAGCGCTTCCATCTTATTTTTAGCTCTGATACATAGTATAAAACACTCCTCTTTTTAAAAGGCTCTCTTCATCTATGTGAACTATTCTAAACCAGGAGTCTAACGTGCACACGTCGTGGATGGCCTGGAATGCAAGTTCAGCTTCAGACACTTGAAACTGGGGCAAGGGGGCCTCCTTTTCTCCCCATCAGCACCCTTGCCAGCCTTTCTAAAACACTATATTGAATTTCCTCAAAGAAAGGGAAAACAAGAGTCTTTTATATTGCCATGTATTTTTAACCAATGGCTTCTTTTGCATAGTTCTATTTATTACATAATTAAGAAGAAAAAAGGCTATTCATGTCAAGAGGAAAATTCTTCTTAAAATGTTGCAAACCTTGTAAAGTACAACACGCTATGAAAAAAAATTACCTTTTCTCCGAATAGGGGAAAACCAATTAAAAAATGATGAAAGTTTAATATAGACACTCGAATCATTCTAGAACAAATATTCTATGTTGAACTCTATATATTAGATTTTAGTGAAGTGAAATATATTCTGCAGAGATGAAAATATATCATGCTTTATATTTTATTCATGCTCTTTACAAAGGATATGACATCTTCAAAGACAGAATGGAGGAAAATGAAAGCATATGTTAAAATAATGACCTTACACAACTATGGCTATCACATATGCCGAAATTTGGCTTGCTCTGCTATTTCTAAAGGGCTCAGGCAAATTATGTACCCCACATGTTAAAATAAATATTCAAAGATTAAAAAATAATCATTCTGGTTGAGCATCCCTAATCGGAAAACCTGACATATGAAATGCCCCCAAATCCAAAACTTTTTGAATACCAACATGATGTCACAAGTGGAAAATTTCACACCAGACTTCGTGTGATGGGTTTAGTCAAAATGCTGCAATGCAAAAATAATATATAAAATTAGTTTCAGGCTAAGGTGTAAATTAATTTCAGGTTTACACTTTGGCCCCTCCCCAATATTTCTCATTATATATATGCAAATATTCCAAGATTGGAAATCTGAAACACTTCTGGTCTCAAACATTTTGGTCCGCAATATGCAAATGTATTAAAAATAAAAGGCGAGCCCATATACATGACTGACAGTGAGGTTCAAATTCTAGACTCAGTGCTAGAAAAGCATGCCCAGGGCTTGTGCGCGTGTGTGCTGGAAATCTCAACCGGAAAGAAAAATGGAGAAGGGATTGTGGTTTAACTATGCCCCAAAAGAGGATGCTTTCTCCCTCTTCTCTCTGTCTCTCTCTGGTGAGCTTGTGCACTCTCTAGCAATTTCTTTTCCTTTTTTTTTTTTTTTTTTTTTTTTAATTTCACTGAGGGGCTAGCAGGTGGCATTGTGATTAAGGCACTATTCCCACATGGCTAACTAAGGTTTGAATCCTGGACCTGGTACCTTGAAAATCATGCCAGGCACATGTCCATCCATGCCCAAAATACCAGGAATGGAGGGGAAGGGATTATGGTGTGGCCACCACCCCTAGGGGTTGATGTCTCATTTTTCCTCCTCTCACTGTCTCTCTCCGATAAGTGCACATTCCCTATGGCAAAAACCTAAAAAAAAAAAAAAATTCATCAAAGCTAGAAGATAGGAAATCAATTCACTTATGAAATTGACTATCACACTATGTATGAAAATACATAGAAAAATTAATATCATAACCTCAAGTCCAGAAACAACTGAGAATATCAACTACAAGGATATTGAGGCATAATTGTCAAATCTTTTTTTTTTTTTTAATTTTTGCTAGAAGGCACATACACTCGGTGAGAGAAACCGAGGCACACACACACACAGAGAGAGAGAGAGAGAGAGAGAAAGAGAAAGTAAGAAATGAACCCCCATGGGAAATGTTCACACCACAATCCTCTCTTCATTTGCCCTTCAGAATTTTAGGCACACATGTACATGTGCCTGGCACGTTTTTCCAAGCTGCCAGTCTGGGACTCAAACCCCATAGTTGGCCTTTAGATCCAGGCACCTTAACCACCATGCCACTGGCTGGTCCCTGTCAAACCTCTAGGCTAAAAAATTAGCTTGAAAAAGATTTAGCAACTGTATCTACATGTGCTGTTCATATCTTTCATAAATGGAAGCTTCAGCAGCGTACCGATCATACCATCATTACAATGGACCATATTTTTTAACCGTCACCACATTTTACAGCTCGGTCCTGCCCGCTTAGCTAAGATCTGAATTACTTATACTAACTTCAATTACTTTCCACTTAATTTCTATTATTTTTTAAATAGATGACCAGGTTGTGAGTCATTTTAAACATCAGGTGAACTTTTAATTCTACAGTTTTCATTTCGTTTTGAGTATAGCCTCCTACTGAGAGATTTATGAGAGAAGGTAAATGGGTTTGAAAGAAATTATGTTGACTATAGTAGCTTTCCAAAGTTCTTGTTGGGGGGGTGCTTGTTAAATTGGGAAATTGTTGGGAAATGTCATTTTTTTTTAAAGTTTTTATTTTTGCTATAGGGCGCATGTGCTCACCAGAAAGACAGAGAGAGACAGAGAGACTGAAAGTGAGAAATCACCCCCCAGGGGGAATGGTCACGCCGCAGTCCCTTCTCCTCCATTCTCCTCTCGGGATCTTGGGCACACATGCACACGCGCCCAGCGTGAGGTTAAGCCACCGGGTCCGGGACTCAAACTGCAGTTGACTACATGGGAGTCCAGCAACATAGCCATTACGCTAACTACTGGTCCCGGGAAATGTCATTTTCTAATTGAGTTCATCAAACTCATTCTGGGAGACAAAGAAGCGACTTCTGTGAAAAGGTTTCAAGGAGCCTCACTCTGCAACAGTCATTTAGGCAGTACCCAAATATCTTTATGATGCATGACAATTCATACATCTGTTTGTATGAATTGTTTCCATGTTTGTTAATCTGATTCTCATAATAACCTGTAAGCAGTGAGAGCAGACACTATTGTTCTGTTCTAGAATCAAAGTAACATCACTTTAAGAACATAGAGCTGGACCAGCAGTTAGCGTAATGGCTATGTCGTTGAACTCCCATGTGGTCAACCACGGCTCGAGTCCTGGACCTCGTGGCTTAAACTCACTCCAGGCATGTGTGTGGACATGCCCAAGATCCTGGGAGGAGAATGGAGAAGAAGGATTGCAGTGGCCATCCCTGCCCCCCGCTCCCCCCGCCACCTGGGGATGATTTCTTGCTTTCTGACTCTCTCTGTCTTTCTGGTGAGCGCATGCACCCTATAGCAAAAACCTCTCAAAAAAAAACAAAGAAAACAGACTTTTTTTTTTTTTTTTTTTTTTTTTTTAATGTTATTGCCGTAGAGCACATGTGCTTGCCAGAAAGAGACAGAGATGTAGACAGGGAAAATGAGAAATCACTCCCTTAGAGGGATGGGCACACCACAGTCCCTTCTCTTCCATTCTTCTCCTGGGATGTTGGGCATGCAAATACACATGCCCAGCATGATTTTCATTGCCAGTTTCTAAGCTCAAACTGTGGTCAGATGTGGGAATCCAGTGCCTCAACCACCATGCCACCTGGTAGCCCCAGAACACAGAGCTCTTAAGTGGTAGAGGCAAGCTTTGAACTCCACATTTATGTGACTCCAAGTCTTCAGTTCTTTGTACAGGCTTGGAGTCTAGATCCTTTATTTTATTTAATTTTTAAATTTATTATTTTTATTTATTTTCTTTTAATTTGCCAGAAAGCACATGTGCCCACTGGACAGAGACAGGGAGAGAAAGGGAAAGTAAGAAAGTACTCCCTCCCCCAGTGAGGGATGGTCAGGCCGCGATCCCTTCTCCTCCATTTCTCCCTTCTTTCGGGATTCTAGGCACTCATGCAAACGCACGGGCATGTTTCTCAAGCCACCGGGTCTGGGATTCAAACCATACTGTGGGCCATGTAAGATCCAGCCACATTAAACCACCAGGCCACAGGCTGTCTATCCTTTCTAGGTCCTTTAATAAGCAAACTCTAACTGCTATCAGTCATCTCCAGTTTCTACCAAACCCTACTCTGGGGCCCACCAGAAGGTCTTCCTGGGTCACAAGGAAATGTAGGGAAGACAGAGGCCAGTCTAGACTCACGGTGCTCACAGGCATCTTGGCAGCTAGCATTGGTTCCGTCACAGTTTTACCTCGAAGGATACACTTCAGTAAGGTTTAAATAGATTAGGCGCGTCTGTTGCATTATTCCTTCCCATGATCCTGTCACCATAGCAACCTACATGCTAAGTAAGCAGGAGTTTATGGAGGAAGAGTACAAGAAAGTGGCAGTAAATGCAGCCTGCAGTCCAGAGTGATCTCCAAGGTCTCAGCTCGGGCTCAGTCTTCTGCTTTCTGATGCCTGTGACATTCAGCTCTTGTTCAGTCCCAGATGTACTTCAGAATGCCTACCATTTGGCACCAAATGTCTCGCCTAATTTTTACGTGAGTTTCCCAATACCCAGTTCCCATGGATAAGAACAATGCCAACATTACATAAATGCTACTGACCAAAAAGCAGAAAAAGAAATGATTTCTGTCTTAAGACATTGCACAGACTTAAAAATGGGTGGCTAATTATCACCGAATGGTTCTTAGAATAATAATGAAAGAAAATGTAGTAAGCATGTATTCTATACCGGGCAGTATGCTAACAGTACATGCTATCATTTGCTATTGTCACTTTATGAGCTAAGGATTTTTATCATTCCTATTTTATAGATGAGGAAACCGAGTCCCAGAAAATTAAGTAGCTTGCCCAAGCTCACTTCACCTGTAAGTTATGTGGCTGAAATTTCCATCCATGCTTAAAGAGGCATGTAGGTCATAAAAGCATTGTTTGGGGAGACAAAGGGAAGGGCAGATGGGCCAATGGGTAGGTGAAGTAATCACTGACCTCATTCCTTAAGCCTAAATTTGATTTCACTTATCTAGTGCTTCTCAGGTTCAACAGAAAATAAGTGAAACTGAAATGATACCTGAAGTGATGGTTATACTAATTAAATTGATCTAAGCCTTCCACATGCTCTAAACATATATCAAAACATCATGTTATACCCCGCAAATATATATCATTGTTATTTGTCAATTAAAAATTTAAATAAAAAAGGGAAATGAGGGAGACTGGGTTGAAGCTAACGGGGCCCTAATCTTATTAGCACTGGATAGTTGATCAAAGTATCTGTTGTGCTGTGTAAATAATGCCCTAGGAGGGGTCCTTTTCTGCTGCCCAAATCAGATGCGAGAAACTTGCCAGGACAAACAACACAGTTTAGACTGCTCCACAGTAGTTCCTCTGCACTACGGAAGCGGGTAGACTGATTTATTTATTCATTTTTGGACAACATGTTTATCTTTGTGTTTGTGCATTAGTACAGTGAGAAGAGCCAATAAATAATTTTTATGGGCAGCCTTAGTTTTGAGTCTAGAAGGCTCTCGAACACACATAAGCTATTCTTTATTCATCTCGACCTGACAGCCATGTCAGGCATTTTTGTCCGTGTGAAGCCCCAACAGTAGAAACGGGTATTTCTCCTATAGATACATGGTGGGCTGTGATTCAGGAAAAGAAAATTCCAATTTCTTCCTGTGAAGGACGAAAGAGAAAGGGTACCTCATATGCAAGCATTGATGCTTTCCTCTGCTGATAAGTAGCAAAAATAAAATAAAATAAAGCTTTCTGAGAAGTACAAAAGGAGACCCAACTTGGGAATTTTCTTTTGATGTTTCTACTTGGGCCTGTTTTTTTACATGACCAGTCAAAGGAAAAGCAATCACATAAAAGCTAGTGAATAAAACTGCATCACTGAATTTCCTTATATTTCCTTCATAAATCTTTTACAAATGAGAACTACTGAGTTTAAATCTGGTTTATTTTCTTCTTTCTATTTGTAGACTTGTAGCTGCTGTAATTTCCAGCAGAAGAACTTATTTGTTAAAAACAATCTGGGGCCAGCAGGTGGCAGGGAGGTTAAGCTGCTAAATCCCACATGGCCACGGCACAGTTCAAGTCCCGAACCCAGTGGCTTGAAAATCATGCCTGGTGCATGGGCATGCCCAAAATCCCAAGAGGAGAGTGGAGGAGAAGGGACTGTGGTGTGGCCGTCCCCTTTACAGGGATGATTTCTCACTTTCTCTCTGTCTCTCTCCAGTGAGCACTTGCACCTTATAACAAAAACTACAAAACAAAAAACTGCATGTATGCATATTAATCTCGATGGAAAAAGAAACATATTTTTATAGGTGAGATGCCAGGATTTGAGACATTACAACACAGTGGGGAACTCTATGGCCTTCAGAGGCAGACCTATCAGATTCAGATCCATGCTCCTTTGCCATATGTGATCTGTGTGGTCATGAGCAAGATCTTTAACCTACCTGAGCTCCGGTTTTACATCTATTAAAAAAGTGTAATAAGAATAATATAACTAAATAATAATAAATAATATAAATAAGTATAAAATAATATAAATATTTAAAAAGACATATTCGGTTATTGGGAAAGGTCATGATGTATTTTTCTATGCAAAATGTGTCATGACTTTGCTAACAACTATATATATATATTATCTTTGTGTTTGTGCATTAGTACAGTGAGAAGAGCCAATAAATAATTTTTATGGGCAGCCTTAGTTTTGAGTCTAGAAGGCTCTTGAACACACATAAGCTATTCTTTATTCATCTCGACCTAAACACTAAAATACAAATGGAATAGAATTATATATATCATTATATATGTATACTATATGTATATATACATTATATATATATGTATGTGTGTGTATATATATAATCTATTTTATTCATGATAGAGAGTGCATGTGGGCATGTACAAGAGAGAATCACTCTCGACAAGTTCCCGTCACATGGTGGTCCCCCTTCCCTAGCCTTCCAGCGCATCAGGATCTTGGGCACCCACACACGCACTCTGTACTCTCTCAAGTCACTGCAGGAATCTGAGCCCGGGGTCAGCTGTGTGGCTTCTAGCACTGCAGTTCAGTTTGCTACCCATTGTACCACCAGGCTGGGGCTGGGATACTTTAAAAAGGATCATAATGCCTGTGTATAAAAAGAGGTTAAAAGGCATAGCAGTCCTGGGAACCAGCAGTTAGCATAATGGCTATGTCGCCGGACTCCCACGTAGTCGACCGCGGTTCGCGTCTCGGACCCGGTGGCTTAAAACTCACGCCGGGAGCGTGTGCGTGCGTGCCCAAGATCCTGAGAGGAGAATGGAGGAGAAGGGATTGCGGCGTGACCATCCCCCCTGGGGGGTGATTTCTCGCTTTCTGTCTCTATGTCTCTCTCTGTCTGTTGAGCGCAGGCGCCCTATAGCGAAAAAAAAAAAAAAAAAAAAAAAAAAAGGCATAGCAGTCCTGAGAGTGCTACTCTTTGGAAGACCTGCTTGCAAGACTGGCCTTTCACTGCCACCTGGAAACCTGAACTTTAGAAAGGCTCCCCGTGGGGCGTGTGATCCATGGGCAGAGGAAGAGTGTGGGCTCAGTGTCCTGCGCGCACGTGAAGCACCACAAGGGTGCGCTGTGGACTTCGCTGAGCAGCATGGTGACGTCAAGGGCATCGTGAAGGATGTCATCCACCTCGCGGTTTGCAGGTGACTCTCGCCGAGGTGGTCTTCCAGGACCCGTACCATTTTAAGAAGCGGACTGAGCTGTTCATCGTGGCCGAGGGCATCCACACGGGCCATTTCGTGTACTGCAGTAAGAAGCCCAGCTCAGCATTGGCAATGTCTTCCCCTCCCCGTGGGCACCATGCCTGAGGGCACAATCATCTGCTGCTTGAAGGAGAAGCCTGGGGACCCGGCAAGCTACCCGGGCCTCCGGGAACTATGCTACCGTCATCTCCCACAACCCGGAGACCAAGAAGACCCGAGTGAAGCTGCCCTCAGGGCTCCAGGAAGGTCGTCTGATCTGCCGACAGAGCTGTGGTCAGTGTGGTCCTGGAGGCGGCAGCGGTGTCTGTCAGAAGTAGAAGGCAAAGAGGAACTGCTGGCCACGTGTGTGGGGCGTGGCTATGGATCCCGTGGAACATCCCCTTGGAGGCCACAAGCCCTCCACCATCTTCAGAGATGTCCTTGCTGGCTGCAAAATGGGTCTCATCAGCTGCTGGACTGGGTGTCTCCAGGGAACCAAGACCATTCAGGAGAAAGAAAACTCGGAGGAGGCAGGAGAGGAGCTCAATGAAGTTTCTCCTGTTGTCCTTTAAAAAAAAAAAAAAAAGGAGGGGCCAGCAGGTGGCGTAGTGGTTAAGGTGTTGGACACTCTCACATGGCCAACCACGGTTTAAGTCCTGGACATGGTGGCTTGCTTTCATTTTCTCTCTCCTCTTCTCTTCTCTTCTCTCTCTCTTTCTCTCTCTCTCTCCTCTCTCTCTCTGTTTCTCTGTGTGTCTCTATGGTCAAATTAAAATAAAATGAATAAATGAATAAAATTTTTTAAAAAAAGGAAAAGAAAAGAAAGAAAAGTTCCCACCATTCCTGATAAAGGTAGCTCCCTGCATCTTAACTGTGCAAGCATTAGGGTTTTTGCTGAAGACCTGCCTTCCTCCTAGGAGTCTGGAATTTTAGTATGGCCAGGCAGAGGATGCCCACATGATCAGCCTCCAGTACCAGTCTTGGACACTGAGTCTCTCACTGAGCTTCCCCCGCAGACAGCAGCTCACACATAGGGTTGTAACTCATTTCTGGAAGAATTAAGGACATCCTCTGGGATCCTATTTAGAGAAAACTCTTGGAAGCTTGCACCCAGCTGATTCTGGACTTCATCTATGTGCCTTTTCCCTTTGCTGATTATTTTTGTATCTACTCACCATAATAAATCACAGCCATGAGTATAACTATATTATTATTTTTTCTTAATTTGCTTTAGGGCACATGCACTCACCAGACAGAGAAAGAGAGAAAGAGAAGAGAGAGAGAGAGAGAGAGAGAGAGAGAGAGAACCCCTCAAGGGGTTGGTCACACCACAATCCCTTTTCCTTCATTCTCCTCTTAGTATTTTGGGCTTGCATGAATGCATACTTGCGGTGTTTTTCAAACTGCTGGGTTCAGGAGTTGAACTGTTCAATATGTGTGCAAAAGGTGAGGCGATGCTGAATGGGTGATTGCTGGCTGGTATCCAGGACCTGCTGGCTGGGTGTTGGTAATCCACTGAGTAGAATGGACTGGTCTAAAGGATGCAGTTCGATCTTGATAATCTGCAACTCTTCCTAGGGCCACAAGAAGTCACTGGTCACCACGTAGAGATGGAAATGGAAAATGTGCATTCTATATCATTCCCTTTACATTCACTCTCACCCTCTTACTGTCTTTCTTTAATTTTCAATTGCCAGAAGGCGCATGTGCTTGTCAGAGAGAAACAGAAGGGTGAAGGTGAGGGGTGGCAAAAGCAACCTCCAACAAAAAGTGGTCATACTTCTTCCCTTCTTCTACTCTGTTTTTTCACCCTGTCAGGACCTGGGACACACATGCACATGTGCCCAGCATGTTTTTCAAGCCACTGGGGCCGGGATTTCATTCACCATAAGTTATGTGAGATCCAGTTCCTGCAGCCACTAAGCTATGGGGCTGGCCTCTACTGTCTTTTATTTATTTATTTATTTTTTTGCAAAGCAGCTAGCAACTGACCCTTCATAAAATGTAAGTGAGATCATGATATTGCCTTGCTGAAACCTCCTAATGGTTTCCCACAAGACCTCGAAGACAGTCTAAAGTCTTCTCATGGTCTCCAAGCTTTCCTTTGACAAGATACCTCCTGGGCTTTCCACCACACCCTGGCTCACCTCTCTCCAACCACAGTGGCCTCCCCTCTGTTCTCAAATGCACAGGCACGTTCACTTTCCAAAGCCTTTGCATTTTTGTTCATATGTTTGGACAACTCTCTCCCCAGATGCTTGCATGACTCACCTCTTCCCTCCATTCTGGCATCTGTTCAGATGTCTTTCTTGGAGAGGTCTTCCCTAACTGCCCCAGTCACGCAGCCTTCCCACTGTGTTGCTCTGCACTCTGCTGTTTTTCTTTTGGACAGTTATTACAATGTGACACTATGTCATATAATTATTAGTTTATTTGTGTATTGTCCTTCCCCCACTTCAACCAGAAAACGAGTTCCACATGGCAGGCGCTTTGTCTATTTTGTGCTTTGTTATGTCTCCAGGCTCTTGGAACAAGGCCTGCCATATAGTGGGAATTCAATATGGATTTGTTAAATGAATGAACGCATCTTCAGTTTTCTTTGTAAGGAATCATGGACTCTTGTCCTTAATTCACCACTCAGGACTGTGGTGAATTATTTACTCTGAAAAGCATTGTTTTTATTTCATTATATTAAGCAGAAAACTATATTAATGTCCAGTCTCTTCCTTGCAGTTTTAAGTGCCCAGTTACTGTATGTCACATGGAAATACATGGCCTGGACCTCCAAAGCGTCTGCGGTCAATTCTGCCTATTATCAACTCCAGTCATCTCTTAGAACTTAGCTCAGGAGTTCTTTTTAGTGGGGCGAGGAATGGAAGTTGCCATAGGGTACATGTGCTTGTTGGAGAGAGACGGAAAGAGAAGAGAGGGGGGAAAGTGAGAAATCACTTGCCCAGGGAGGATGGGCATGCCACAATCCCTTCTCCATTCTCCTCTCGGGATTTTGGGCATGCACGCACACATGCCCAGTGTGATTTTCAAGCCACAACTTCTGGGGTTCAAATTGTGATCCCCATGTGGGAGTCTAGCCCCTTAGCCACTATGCCACCTGCTGGCCCCAGCTCAGGAGTTCTTAACATGCAGCTAGTGAACCTCAATAAAATCAATTGGTGAAATTTTGGGGGTTCTTGAATCTTCTGAAATTTGCCAGAACAGTGTATCCATTTTTTCTTGAGGGATGGGTCTTTGAAATTTTTCTTCAGATTTTAAAGAGACCCAGCATGTTCTACAGAGATTAAGATTCCTCATATTGTTGTGACTGTCACCATTCACTGTGCCTCCATCTACATGAAACCGAAAAATTTGTGAGAGTATTTCATGGTACAGGACTATTGACTGGACAGAGTTTCAGGGAGCAGTGGAGATCAACATTCTCTCTTCTCTTCCCAAGAGGATGTAACAAGATGAAGACGTATGGTTACTAGGCACGTTGTCTGTGAATACTGAAGATGAATACCTAGGATCAACCTCTTCTCCCAGCCATCTGCCATTCTCCAGAAGATTATAGGACATGCACATTCATACATATGTAAGTCCGTCCACCCATCCCTCCATCCTTACAAAAAAACTTCCTATACTAAGTCTTCCTCAAGAGTGAGGCAAATTCTGTTTCTTTTTAGCTTCTAATCCTAGTGGTATAATTCCATTGTCAAATCTGCTGTTGAGATACCTTTCATCCTTGTTATCTTTAATACTGTTCTAATTTTGGATGGTAACAATGCCTTCAGTAGTAATTTCAAATATTGCCCAACAACTTTGACTGTGGTTAATATACATTAGAGAAAGTGAAAATGAGAAGATTTTTGCACCTTGAAATGAAAGTGACATTCTTTTCTGTTTAATGGAGTAAAAATTAATATAAAAATTCATACTTCAGTGAGATAAAACTCAGCTGAAATAAAGTTTAGTCTTGCCTAGAAGCCATCACTAGTGATATTTGGGTGTATGTATCTCTGACTTTTTTCACACCCACACAACTCAAACACATTTTCTTTTTAAAACATAGGATTATACAGTACATGCTATTTTAGAATTTGCTTTTCCATTTCGTATATTCGGTTGATTGAAAAGTCATGACTCATCTTAGCATAGAAGAACTTAGAATGACTCAGTATAGTGAGTGTTTTTCATTAAATGTACATTTGCCTGGGGCTGGACTGTGGCACAGCAGTGCAGTGGTAGAATGTGATGCTCTGCAAGGCTAACCCACATGGAAAAGTTCTGGGTTTACATCCAGAGACCTCCCTGAGGAGGCATGGGCATGCCCATGATCCTGGACTGCTGAGGCTGGGGGTCAGTTTTGGCACTGATAGGATGCTCACTCATTCTCTCTCTCTCTCCCTCCCTCCCTCCCTCCTGTGGAAGACATAAAAAGAAGCCAGGGAAATATACATTTGCATTATTATTTAATGGCTACAGAGAATCTATTGTATTGACAAAGTAATTTTTGAAAACAGCTTCCCATTGAGAGACACTAAGATACTTTCTTTTCTCCCTTTGTTATAAACAGTAAAGGATGAACATCCTTGTACAAGTATCCACCATGCATGTGCCGAAATATTTCTGTAGGACATATTCTGGGTCTTGGTTTCTTTTTCTGTAAAACAAAAAGTTGAATTGAATGATCTCTAAGGCTCCTTTTATCTAAGAATCTAATTCTGACAGATAAGTTACAATTTGAAAGTTACAACTTGATTTTTGCTTTTATATAAACACATTGTGCACATCCCAGATAAGGAAATACTTATGTTATTTTAAAAATTAAAAATATGTTAAAGTAAAAGAAACTGAAACTTTTAGAGATTGCTAGAGATTCCTTATTGATTTTTTTTTTTTTTTTTTCAGATTTTTGCCATAGGCCACATGTGCTTACTGAAGTGGAGAGAGACAGTGAATGGGAACGTGGCCGTCACCCACTGGGGTATCCCTTCTCCTCTGTTCTTCTCTTGAAATTTTGGGCACACATGCTTGGCATGATTTTCAAGCCACCAGATCCAGAACTCAAACCACGGTTGGCCATGTGGGAATCCAGCACCTTAACCACCACGTCCCTGGCTGGTTCCACTAATACGTTTTAATACTAAATTATTATGGCTGCCACTTATCTTTTTGCTTAGCTTAACCCTGTTACTGTCATGTAAACTTATTTAACTCATCTCGCTTATGAACAGAGCCTGTGTGAACCTTCTCCTACAGAATAATTCTCTTCATATGTTTTTGAGGTTTAGCAGTTCAATTTTTCTCTTTTTCTATAAAAATAATTCTTGCTATTCCTTGAGAAGAGAAAGATTGAATCAAAAAAAAAAAAAAAAAAAAACCTTGGAATTATAGGTAGAAAGATGAACCATGTGCTAAATTTCTGAATTTGATAATCATGTTGTTATATTTCTTAAAAGTCCTTGTTCCCAGGATCAGCAGATGGTGTAATGGTTACATTGCTGGACTCCCATGTAGTTGATTGTGGTTCGAGTCCTGGACCCAGTAACTTAAAACTCACGCCAGGCATTTGTACATGCGTGCCCAAGATCCCAAGAGGAGAATGGAGGAGAAGGGATTGCAGTGTGGCCATACCCCGTGAGGGGTGATTTCTCTCTTTCTGTCTCTCTGTGTCTCTCTGTCTCTCTGGCACGCACACACACCCGATAGCAAAAATCTCTCTTAAAAAAAAAAAAAAGATCCTTGTTCTCAGGAATACATACTGAAGTACTTAGGCATTGAAGGGAATGAGATCTGCCATTTATTTTCTAATGGTTAAGGGAAAAAAAATACACATAACTGTGGAGATAGGTAAGTGATAAAGACAAGCAAATGTGGTAAAATTTTGTTTTTGTTTTTGTTTTAGTTCTAAGAGAAATTTTTTTCTATAGGGTATGAGCCCTTACCACAGAGAGAGAGAGAGAAAGCAAGAAATCATCCTCGGGGCGGGGGGCGGGGGCTATGGCTACACCACAATCCCTCCTCCATTCTCCTCTCGTGATCTTGGGCACATATGCACATGTGCCTGGCGTGAGTTTTAAGCTACTGGGTCCGGGACTTGAACCACAATCGACTACATGGGAGTCCAGCAACATAACCGTTATGCCATAAATGTGGCCAAGTTTTAACTGATGAATCTGGGTGAAGGTTACACAGGCATTCTCATACTATTCTTACAACTGTGAATTTGAAATGATTTTAAAATTAAAAGTGAAAAAATAAGGGCCACCCTCCTTTTTTATTTTTTATTTCTTTTTGCCAGAGGGAATGTCCCCTCACCAGAGAGAAAGAGAGAGAGAGAAAGCCCTCCTTAATGGGACATCATTGTGCCACATTCCCTTTTCCTCCTATTCCTTCCCGTCAGAACTTCGGGTATGCACGCCCACACACCAGTCGTTTTAAGCTTTGGGGCCTGGGATTCAAACTTCTGTTGGCTAGATGAGATCCAGCTCCCTGTGCCCAGAGATAAATTGCTACACTACAAGACTGGTCCAAGAGCATGTTTCATCTGCAAAATGTGCTGTCAAGTGGCATCTGATTTAAAGCAGTAAAATTTCAAACAAACCTGTGATCAGGCCCAATTCTTGATCCACATTCAAATTTTCCTGTTTGATCACAAAGGTATCTTTCATTCATTTGTTCAAATCCAGCTCCTAAGGCTGCATATTATACTTGATTATTGCATTATCTTAAGCCTCTTGTAATTTAGAAGAAGGCTCCTCTTCTTTGCTCTGACCTTTAACATTTTCTTCTTGTGGCCCCCAAATAATCTGAGGGGGGAGGAAGTGAGTGTCAATCAAAAGTCTGACTGAGGTTTAAGTCTTCACATAATGACAAATGCTAATTATACAAACACATTTTAATGAACTGTTTTTGTGTCTTAGAAACAAACTGAGTGTGGGAACCAGCAGTTAGCGTAATGGCAATGTTGCTGGACTCCCACGTAGTCGACCGCGGTTCGCGTCCCGGACCCGGTGGCT
This sequence comes from Tupaia tana, assembly GCA_026018925.1. Lineage (NCBI taxonomy): Eukaryota > Metazoa > Chordata > Mammalia > Scandentia > Tupaiidae > Tupaia > Tupaia tana. The sequence goes on from JAKSZU010000013.1 coordinate 29,637,821, forward strand.
TAAAACTCACGCCGGGCGCGTGTGCGTGTGCGCCCAAGGTCCCGAGAGGAGAATGGAGGAGAAGGGATTGCGGCGTGACCATCCCCCCGGGGGGTGATTTCTCGCTTTCTGTTTCTATGTCTCTGTCTGGAGAGCGCACGCGCCCTATAGCGAAAATCTCTCCAAAAAGAGAAAAAAAAAAAGAAACAAACTGAGTGTGATTTTGAATCTGTTTGCATCCCTGAACCTCCCTTTTCTCATCCTTAATTATAATGGGATGATAATCCTCATCCTTTCTCTCCAAGGGCATGTTATGAGGATCCAACAGAAGAGTGTGTGAAAGCCTTCTGTTCACTGCACGTGGAAGTCAGCATTACTTTTATTATTGTCTCCAGGTGGGTGACTTTGGCACTTGTCACCTGAGAGTTCACAGAAGACCTGAAATTTAAATACTTCTTTTTGAGAGAGAGAGAGAGAGAGAGAGAGAGAGAGAGAGAGAGAGAGAGAGAGATTTTTGCTATAGGGCGCTTGTGATTCTGGAAAAGGCAGAGAGACAGAAAACTGAGATCACTTCCAGGACAGATGGCCATGGCAATCCCTTCTCCATTTTCCTCTAGGATTTTTGGGCTATACCACCTGCTGGCCCTGAAATCTAAATGCTTCTAAAGGCCCAGGGAGTGAAGGAAGCAAAATCCTGCTCAGACCTATTAGTCCTCTTGTTCCCTTTCCTCCCTCAAAATCCAAACCCCAAACCTAAGAGAATGATGATAACTTTTAAAGCCAAAGCTGCAAGTATGTAGTGTGGCTCCTCCCACCTCCCATTCCTGCAAACAACAGGGCCTTGTGGAAGCAGCTGCCAGGCATGGCCTGGGGCAAGGAAGAGGGATGCACAGGCAGACCTCTCAGGACAGGCTGCAGCAAGTCAACACAAACAACCCGCTTCCCACCTCCGCCCTTTTCACCCTGCGTGCGTCAGCGCCCCCGCAACACCCACCGAGGGCCACTGTGCTGCCCTCACTGCTGTTTCCTGTGGAAATGAAAGTACAAAAGATGGTGGGATGACTGGTCGGTCTGTCACACTGGTGACACTTCAAGTCTGGCTTTAGAAAACATCTCTGGTTCGCTGCCCTTCCCGGCAACGCGAGCTAGTCTCTCTCTCTCCACCTGACAGCCCCCTCTGGGTGAAGTGCTAGCTCTGCTTGGAAGATTCTGCTCTTCTCGCCGCACCAGGGGTGGGCATCTCTTCCTGTTTTAAACTTGTTTCTCTGTCTGTCACGGCTGAATGCCTTTAGCTGTTCACACTTTACTGAGGTCGAGGGCTGATGGGTGTCTCTGGGCAGGAAGAGCGTCAATGTCTTTGACACCAGCAGCCACCAACAATAGTCAAATATTTCTCACATGGCTGCTTATGCGAGAGGGTCTTCAGAAAGTTAATGAAAGTATTATGAAAAAAAGTATCTATGTATGGGTTTCAATTTTTTTTTTTTTTTTGCACCAAAATAGGTCAAGTACATTTATTTTTTGCCCTCTGGCACCGGTATTGAAGCAGTTAGGTGATATGCATTCCCTGCTGGAGCCACATGGTCAACTGCAGTTTAAGTCCTCGCCTGGTAGCTTGAAAAATATGGTACCCCAAAACTTGATGGGATAGAGAAATGTAGGAAAAGGGATTGTGTCAGAACCACAACCTGTTGGGGCATTTTTTTCTCCCTCTTTCACTGGGGGTCATGGGTACCCTCTCACAATACATTATTTTAAAAACATTTTTGGGACCAGCAGTTAGCGTAATGGCTATGTCACTGGACTCCCACGTAGCCGACTGCAGTTCGAGTCCCAGACCCGGTGGCTTAAACTCACGCCGGGCGCGTGTGCATGCGTGCCCAAGATCCCGAGAGAAGAACGGAGGAGAAGGGATTGCGGCGTGGCCATCCCCCCGGGGGGTGATTTCTCGCTTTCTATCTCTCTGTCTCCTTTTGGCAAGCTCATGCTCCCTATAGCCAAAAATAAATAAATACATACATAAAAATAAAAACATTTTTAAAGAAAATTCATGGGAGCAGCCAGTGATATGGTAGTTAAGACGGCTAGATCCCACATAGCAGACAGAGTGCTTTGCGCCCCAGACCCAGTGACTTGAAAATCACGCTGTGTGTGTGTGTGTGTGCATCCCCAAAATCCCGAGAGGAGAGTGAAGGAGAGGGGATGATTGCAGTGCGGCCATCCTTCCCCCCCTCCCCGGGGTGCGCTTTCTCATTTTTCTATCACTCTCTCATTTCTCTCTCTTGCTGGCAAGCACACACACCCAATAGGAAAAACTAACAAAAGAAAAAAATATTATGATAGAGTACACATTCAAGAGAGAGTAAACAAGAGAGAAACCCCACTCCCATAACACTGCCCTACTGCCATCCCTTACCTCGTCCTCCAAGTCCTCAGGACTGGGGCGTTGCCAGAGTGTTTGCAGCCTGACCTGGGGATCTGAGCCTGCACTCAGCTGTGTAGTCCCAGCACTGCAGTCCAGTCCTACTGTCTATGCCACCAAGTGTGCCCCCAATTCCATTTTACATTTAGTTGGTGAAGCTGTCAAGGCTCCCAGGCTTCATATGTCTGGTACCTACTCGCTGTAGAAATGTATACCAGTTACTCAGCTGCTCTTCGTTCCCTTATCTAGGAAGTATGGACAATAATATCTACTTCATAGGGTTCTGGGGCAGATCGACCGATTACTAACACATACTACGTGCCTGGTGCACAGTCAGCATTATATGAATGTTGCTATTCATGTAGATATCCAGCCACTTCATGGAGCACCCTGGATCTCATGAAGCAAACCACTCAATCTTTAGTCAATTCCAACTCTTATCTGCAGGTCCCTGTATGTGTGTGTGTGCGTGTGCGTGCGAGATTGAGAGGAGAAGAAAAATGTAGTGCCGAAAATACTCTGGGTATTATGGTAGATTTTTTTCTACCTTTTTTTTTTTGAGAGGTTTTTGCTATAGGGTGCATGCGCTCACCAGAAAGTCAGAGAGAGAGAGACAGAGAGACAGAAAGCGAGAAATCACCCCCCAGAGGGATGGCCACGCCACAATCCCTTCTTCTCCATTCTCCTCTGGGCATCTTGGGCACGCACGCACACGTGCCCGGCGTGAGTTTAAGCCACCGAGTCAGGGGGTCGAACTGCGATCGACTACATGGGAGTCCAGCAACATAGCCATTACGCTAACTGCTGGTTCCTTTTTCTACCTTGTTTCTACCTCATGGAATTATTTTTTCCCCCTTTATTAATTTACATGTGGCAAAATGATGATAGGGGAAACCTGACCAGAGTGAACCAACAAGAAAATGGTTGAATCAAGATTTGAAGTTGGGTTTTCTTAAGCTCCGATATTTCCAAATATTGGAAAATAGCTGTTTCCCCATTGAGACTTTAGTTTTTCCACAATGTTTGGCACATGATAAGCTCTCAAATGATAGAAGCTGTTATTGTTAGTTTCTGTAATACATTGTAGATTGCCAATAAACCTTCAAATCACCCCTTCTTCATTTTTCTTTCTCGTCTTTCTTTTTTCTGAGGCAGGCTTCTTACAACAGTCTCCTTACTTGATTTTACCTGCATAAAATATCGATCAATTGGTCTGTGTCCCACAAAAGCAATGACTCACCAAGTAGAGAAGCATTTGACAAGGGTCCCTTTTGAGGTGCCTTTCTCCTGAGGTACAGGAAGTTTTGGAGTCAGGATTCAGTCCCTTCTGGGTTCTGAGAGCAACTTCTCTTATTGCATTTTCACTACGGTCATTTTTCTTCCTGAAGATGCAGATAAAATAATGAAATGTCAATAGAAATTTATTCTAACCCCTCAGCAGATGCCTGACTGTAGCTTCGTGCACAGGGCCAGGACGGTGTGCCCCTGAGGCGGCTGGTTTCATTTTGGGAGCTCTTAGTACTTCCTTATTCATTCATTTATGCAACGGATATTGAATGGGAGCTGAGATCTGCGAAGGGGCCAAGTGCTGACAAGGCACCGGGGACACAGCGGGAAGTGAAAAGAGCAAGCCCTTCCTAAGACTGAACCAAAGTCTGCATCCCCTTGATACCACAGCAAGGTTGATTCCTGGGCCTCACAATAACCCCTCATATGGATGAAGGTGGTTTTCCAGTTGCCTGTGTGACTAAAAATTTTTTTTCCTCCAGGCTTTCTTTTTTTTTTTTTGAGAAGTTTTTTTTTTTTGCTATAGGGCGCGTGCGCTCGCCAGACAGACAGAGAGAGACATAGAGACAGAAAGCAAGAAATCACCCCCCCAGGGGGGATGGTCATGCCGCAATCCCTTCTCCTCCATTCTCCTCTCGGGATCTTGGGCACGCACGCACATGCGCCCGGCGTGAGTTGTAAGCCACCGGGTCCGAGACTCGAACCGCGGTCAACTACGTGGGAGTCCAGCGACATAGCCATTACGCTAACTGCTGGTTCCCTCCAGGCTTTCTTTGTAGAGATAGTACTTTCTATAGTGTTTCAAATGACCTAAAGGTGATGAAAAAAATGAGTCTTATTTACTTTCTCTGTTTCCTTATCTGTGAAATGAGGATAATGATACCTAACAAGTGACTGAAATTTTTAGATATTGCTGCTTGTCTGAAACAGAGTAAACGTGTGCATATCAATGTATATTAATCACATTAGATAATTTTAACTGCATGCATGCACAGACTAGGTACTTATCTAAATACATCCCATTGATAAACTAACTGACAGTCATAACAGCTCTGCAGAGAGAGTCTCATTCCATAGTCAGTCTCATTCCACAGTCAGTCTCATTTACAGATAAGGAAGTTAAGTAATTTATTCAAGATCACATGGCTAGTAAGTCATAGAGCTGAGACTGGATCTCAGATAGATCCGGTGGTTCTAGAACTCTGGTTGGTAGCCATTTTTATAATATATTGGAAGGGGCTGAAAGAGGGAGATGAGTCTGATTCAGAAAAAGAGTAAATTAGAGATGGAACGTAGAGCCTACCTTTGCCCTGTGTTATTACCTACTGTTGTCAATAATTGCCTACAGTTTGAAATCCAGTCTCTCAGATTCACAGTCTGCACATCTGGCCTCACAGCGCCCTCCTTGTCCGCTGACTGCAGCACCCCATTCGTTCAGCTCCCTGTCCTGGCTCTCTTTATACCTCACTATGTGGTTCTTGGTAGCAGATGCTAGTATTTTGTCCCCCAGCACATCGTTTGTTTCTTCTCTGGTACAAGTTGTAGCTCACAAACATATTGTTTCACTTAAGTGTGGTTTTCTTGGTGTAGTTTGGTGTCTAGCATGTACTTCTAAAACTGGGAAAGCCTAGTTTCAACTCAAATAAATAAAACAAGGAAATAATTTCCTTACTACATATAGAATTTTTACAAATCAATGAGAACAACAGCCACATAGAAAAATGAACAAAGAGGTCCAGCAGGTGACGAGGTGGTTAAGGCACTGGACTCCCACATAGCTGACCATGGTTTGAGTTTTAGACCAATGGCTTGAAAGTCATACCGGGTATGTATGCAGGCATGCATGCCCAAAATCCTATGAGGAGAATGGAGGAGAAAGGGTGGTGGTGTGGCCATCACTGCAGGGGGGGTGATTTCTCACTTTCCCTCTCTGTGTCTCTGATTCTCTAGTGAGCACACATGCCCTAGGGCAAAAACCTAGGGAGGAAAAAAAGCAAAGGAGGACTGACTTCACAGCCTAGTGGTCAAAGGAACCTGTTCCCATATGACTGACTACAGTTTGAGTCCTGGTTCTGGCTGGCAGTTTATAAGACACCAAGCATATGTGCATGTCTGCCCAAAATCCTGATGGGCTGGTGAAATGGGGGAGAAGTGATTATTGAATGACCATGCTTCAATAGGGCAGTGTTTTCTCCCTTTCTCTCTGTCTCTAGCAAGCACATTCACATGTTCACACTCTGGCAATAAAGACAAAAAAAAAAAGAAAGAAAAACAAGCAAAGGATATAAACAGGACATGAAAGCAGAATGACAAATAGCTTTTGTATATTTACTTATTTATTTTTATATTTTACCAGAGGGTGCATGCGCTCTCAGGAGAAAGAGAAAGAGAGGGAATGTGAGAAAATACCCTCCATGGGGAATGGTCATATCGTAACCTCTTTTCCTTTATTTCTCCCTCCTTTTGAGATTTTGTGCACACATGCACTCCTACCTAGCAGTATTTTTATGGCTTAAAAGCCACAGGGTCTAGGATTTGAACCATTCAGTCAACCATGTGGGATCTAGCTACCTTAAGTATCACACCACTGGCTGGCCCCAGCTTTTGTATATTTAAAAAGACTCTCACCCTCAGTTTTCACTGGAGAAATGTATACTGCAGTTATGATATCACTTTTTCCTATGGCACAGACAGGTATACGTCTATATCTATGTCTGTATTTCTATTTACCTATATATCTGGTGATATGGCGAGGAGGTAGACATTCTCACATATTGCTCTTGGGACATACATTGGCATAACCTGTACGGAAGACTGTTTGACAATGACCTATCATATCATAAATGTATATATCCTTTGTTTAGGTCAGAACTTCCCAACCTTGTTATTATTGGCACCTGGGGCCAGATCTTTCTTTGTCTTGTGTTTAGCAAGACGTTTAGTAGCACACCTGGCCAATAGCACCCTTCCCAGTCGATAGAAACTGCCTCCAGACATTGGAAGACAATATCCCCTGGTGGGTAAAATCACCTCATTTAAGCACCACTGATTGAAGTTTCTCATTGCTGTCTAGTAATCACTTCTAACTTAGTGACAAGTTAAAGTAACAACTATTTATTTGCTCATGATTCTGAAATCTTGGGCTCAGCTGGGCTCGGCATCCTCTCCTGTTCTTACCAGGGTCGCTCAAAGGGCCACATATATATGGTAGGATGGCAGTCTCTCCAGCAGGTTAACTGGGTCTTTTCATGGCAACTCAGGGCTTCCAGGGACACAGAAATAAAAATGAGAAAGTGAGGAATCATCCCTATACCTTGGGAGGGTGACCACACCACAATCCCTTCTCCTCCATTCTCCTCTCAGGATTTTAGACACACACACCCATGTGTCTGGCGTGATTTTCAAGCTGCTGGGTCTGGGACTTAAACCATGCAGTCATCCAGCCACCTTAACCTCCATAGCCTGTTGCTGATCTTTAAGCAATTTTTCTACATTTCTATATAAAGTGAAGCATCTGTCCCCCAAATTATTGGACCTCTATGATTTTTTTTCTTCTTCTTCTGTTTTTAATTCCCAGACGGTGTGTGTGCTCATCAGAGAAAAACAGAGCAAGAGAGAAAGCAATTCCCAATGGGGCATGGTCAAACCACAATCCCTTTTCCATCTTGTCAGGATTTGAGGCACACATCAATATGCACTCACCATGTTTTTCAAGCCACCAGGGCCAAGATTCAAAGTGTATAGACAGCCATGTTGGATCTGGTTCCCTTAACCACCAGGTTGTGGACTGCCCCAAGTTCCTGAATGTTTGAACAGTGAAAATGTACAAGGTGGAAAAAAGAAAAAAAAACCCTTCAATTTACTTGTATATTTACTTGACTTTTTTTAAAAAAAGTTATTTTATTGAACTCTAATTATTTTATTTATTTATTCATTTATTTTAATTTGACCAGAGAGGGACAGAAAGAGAGAGAGAGAGAAAGAGAGAGAGAGAGAGAAGGAAAGTGAGAAAGTAAGCTGCCAGGTCCGGGACTCGGATCACAGCCGTGCACGTGGGAGTCTAGCGTCCTTAACACCCACTTGGAATTTTTTTTAAACAGTTTTTTTGGTCATAGGTTGCATGCTCTCACCAGAGCGAGAGAGAGAGACAGTGAGAGGGAAAGTGATAAATCTATCCCCCTAACTAGGGGGATGGTCATGCTACAATCCCTTCTCCATTTTCCTCCTAGGATTGTGGGAATGCATGCATACAGGTCTGTTATGATGTTCAAGCTGCCGTGTCCGGGCCTCAAATGGTGGTTGGTCATATGGGAGCCTAGCATCTTAACCACTATGCCACCCACTGGCCCCTACTTGCAAATTTTTATAGTCAAATGGAATATATTGAGTTGTTGGGAAAGTCATGATGCATTTTTGCATAGGAAAACAGTGAAAACATTGAAAAATATGTCATGACTTTCCTGACAACCTAGTAAAATCAGGGTCCAGCAGATGGTATGTCACCGGACTCCTACATGGCCAACTGCAATTCAAATTCCAGACCCAGTGGCTTGAAACTCACGTCCATGTGTGCCCAAAATCCCCAGAGAAGAATGGAGGAGAAGGGATTGCAGGATGGCCATCCCCCCAGGAGGTGATTTTTCACTTTCCTTCTCACTATCTCTCTCTCTCTCTTTCTCTGGCAAATGCGTGCACTTTCAGACAAAAACCTCTATATAAAAAAGAATCCACTTTTGTCAGAAATTATATTTATTCATTATATTCTTAGAAACAGGAAATATTTGATGAGATTTATTAGTTGGTTAATATTACCTCAACTAATCTTTCTTTCCCAGATGTATAATTGACAAAAAGATCTTATATATATATATATATATATATATATATATATATATTCAAGGAATTCAATGTGATGATTTATTATATGTATAATATAAACATCTATGTATATATTATATAATGATTACCACAATTAAAATGAAAGTATCCATCACCATACATACTAACCCAGCATTTTTCCAAACAACCTCATGTTTATTTCTTCAAAGAAAAGTATAGAGACCAGCAGTTAGTGTAATGGCTATGTCGCTGGACTCCCACGTAGTTGACCACGGTTCAAGTCCCGGATCCGGTGGCTTAAATTCAAGCCGGGCGCGTGTGCGTGCATGCCCATGATCCCGAGAGGAGAATGGAGGAGAAGGGATTGCGGCGTGGCCATCCCCCCTGGGGGGTGATTTCTCACTTTCTGTCTCTCTGTCTCTCTCTGTCTGTCTGGCGAGCGCATGTGCCCTGTAGCAAAAACCTCTCCAAAAATAAAAGGAAAAGTATAGAAATATCAAAAGGGAGATTTGTAGAATTGAGCTGTACCAATAATTTCTGACAAGTTGTTGACTGTGGATTTTTTTAATCAGTGGTGATCTCTTCCTAGAGAGCTCTTTTGTTTTCCAGATGGCTAGAAGACTGTGGGAATTTAATGTTTTTCTTGTATTTTAGTTTTTATAATAGCTATGGGAAATGTAGGGAGCGTTCATATAATATACTTTGAGGGAATTATGACAGCTATGAATGTATGCAAGGAAGGTACTTCTAATCTTAATTTTCCTTTCTAATTATGGTCCTTTGAAGAGTACACCAGATTCTTAATCTTCATGGGTAGAATGAAGATTATGCCTCTCTGCTGGCTGCCTGGGAAGAGGGCACAGGAGAGGAAGGGGTAAAACCCAGGAGATGATGCATAATTTCAGGGTATTGGTATTACTGCACATTTCAAAACTACATGTAATGAGATTTCTCAATCTTGTTTTTTCTTTTTGTTTAAGTTTCTTTCTTCCATTTTAGATGGAGATTTTTGCTATAGGGTGCATGCCCTCACTGGAGAGACAGAAAGTGAAAAATCACTTCCCAGGGGGGATGGCCATGCTGCAATCCCTTCTCCTCCATTCTCTTCTCTGGATCTTGGGCACGCATGCACACATGCCCGGTGTGAGTTTAGGTGCTGGGTCCATGATTCAAACCGTGGTCAAATACGTGGGAGTCCAGCAATGTAGCTATTATACCATCCACGGGTTCCTATTTATTTCTCCCATAAGGACGGGGATGAAAGAGAGACTCCATCCTGACAAGGTCTTCATGCTGCAATCCAACCCCCAGACTCAGCGAGCCATGATCACAGGCACAGGGAGAACTGGGACTTGAACCCCAGAACCCCATACAGTCTTATCATTGCAGAGTGTCATGTAACTGCTATACACCTGTGGCTGGCCCACCTTTCTCAATTCTTGAACATATTCTTTATTTTAAAATCTTATGATACACATCCATATATGAACATAATAAAAATATGCTGTATTTCTGCAGTTTTCATAAACCAGTGATGCTCACATAGCAAACTTATAAGTTAGTAGTAAAAATACTGCATCTATCTTAGCAAAGCTATAAGAAAATCCTAATTCAAAATAAGTTACAGAAGCAACTTCATTCTAGCTGAGTGGCCTCAGGCAATTCATTTCCTTCTTTAGGGACAGAGTCCTCACTTGTGAAGTGAGCACTGGAGAAATGTCCCCTTTAGTTCTTGGTTCTGGGGTCAGCAGCAAAGCAAGCCATTAATATAATATAATATAATATAATATAATATAATATAATATAATATAATGACAGCTCTGTAGACCCCAAAAAAAGAAACACAAGAGGGGTCTTCAGAATTCTGTTGGAAAATGCACATTATGGAAAAACTATGCATGGATTTAAAGTTTTTGCGCTAAAATAAACTTGTACAATACATTAATTCCATTTTTCCATCTATGCTTTCCCTTATGCTAAGAGCATATACATTTTGAAAGTTTCATGCATATTTTGAAGGTGTTAGATGAGAGTCAGGATGGACTAGCACTTTATTCAGAGTAGAAGGTCATGTTTTCTAATGAGTAAAAGAAAAGAAATTTAATTTCTTCTGATCTAACAGAATCTGGAGGTTTAAAATAAACATTTTTTTTTCTTTCTCTGAAAGACGGAGTCAGACTTTTCACTATGTCAGCATTGCTTACATCATAATTTAAGGCAAGTGTCCAGAGAGTTGAACAGGAAACAAGCAACCTTCATAACGAGCCGATGAAGTGTGAGGAGGAGGTCAACTGGATGCAAGGGACTAGGGAAAGAAAAGACGGTTTTGTAGACACGCAGCTGTCACACAGCAGAGAAAGGTCACACTCACATCTGTAATGTTATTGCTCTGGGGCAATGAGGGAGCAAATTCTCTTAAGACTTTTAATTAAGGTTAGGGTAGCAAATGGCGTATCAACACCTTCCCTTCCTGGGGAAGCATTAGTCACCTGGAGAATCGTTTCCACACCCGTACATGGGCTGTAACAGGAATAAGTATGAACAGAAAAACATGATTTAAAACTGATCTGATCAGGCTCTAACAGAAGGAAACCTTGTTTTGAAAGAATTAATTTCTAACAGCCTGAAGGAAAGCAAAAAGGGGGAAGTGGATGACAGGCAAGTAAGGTCCCATCTTGAAAGAGTTTGGAGCTGGGCCTGTCTCTTAGCCTCGTTGCTAAGGGTGCCAGAGCCCACATGGCCAACTGCAGTTTAAATCCTGATCTCTGTGACTTGAAAACCACGCTGGGCACATGTACTTGAATGCCCCAAATTTCGACAAGATGGAGAAATGGAGGAGAAGGGACTGTGTCATGGCCATGCCCTAAGTGTGTGTGGGGGGGTGCTTTATTTCTCCCACCCTGGCTTTCTCTGGTGAGCACGCAACTGTTGTCAATTAAAAACAAAAAAGGTTTTGGAGCTGGAAAATTTAATAGAAAAACGAGCAGAAGCACTGGAGGTGCTGAACACAGAGGTACACAAACTTTCCATGTTGTGGTATTTGGTCTTCTCCTTGGTCATCCACTCAGCAAGCAGTGTCAGTCAGCAAACACTGTGCTAGGACCTGAAAAAAATTTTTTTTGAGAGAGAGATTTTTGCTATAGGGCACATGCGCTCGCTGGAGAGACAGCAAGTGAAAAATCACCCCCTAAGGGGTTTGGCCACACCACAGTCCCTTCTCTTCCACTCTCCTGTTGGGATTTTGGGCATGCACGCATACACGCCCAGCATGAGTTTCAAACTGCCAGGTCCAGGACTTGAATTATGGTTGGCCATGTAGAAGTCCAGCAATACAACTCCTAGGCCATCTGCTGGTCCCATCCCCGAGGATTTAAAAGTGAATAAGGTCCTTCTGGAATCTGAATCTTCGGGGGCCCAGTCTGCTAGCTGTTGGGGAGTGGGCAGGCTGGGACTGGCTAGGGGTTAGATACTCACAATGCAGTGTGGGAAGGGTTGGAGCAGGTGTGTGGACAGCCATCAGAGCTGAAGGAGGGCCGCGCTGCCTCTGAAATGTTTCACAGAGAGGGAACATTTGGTATCATCCACAGGAGATGAAAAGGCAAGTGTGGTGAAGGGTTGGGGTCTCCAGGGTTAGGTAAAGGAGAGGATGGCACTTCAGAGAGATGGGGGACAGGAAGCATGTGTAGAGGTAAAGAGGTGTGGAAGAAAAGGCATGTTTGGAGTGCTACTGCTGTTTCTCACTATTAAAGAGAAAATCTCGGGCCAGCCCACGCCATGGTGGTTAACACAGCTGGATTCCACATGGCCGACTGCATGATTTGAGTCCTGGACCCAGTGGCTTGAAAAACATCCTGGGGACATGCGTGTGCATGCCCAAAATCCCAAAAGGAGAGAGAAATGGAGAAGGGATTGCAGTGTGACCATTCCTCATGGTGGGCTGTGTTCTCTTTTTTTCTCTCTCTGTCTCTTTGGCAAGTACATGCATCCTCTGGCAAATTATAACATACAAACAAACAATTAAAAAACCAAACCAAACCAAAACAAAAAACATAAGTTCCAGTTTCTTCTAGCTAGGGCTTCTCAAGTTCATCTCATGTCCTTTATCTACAACCTGAATCCCAAAAGCACTGTTCCTATCCCTACCTAAAAGTCATTGAGAATGTAACCTGATAGAAAATTCTAATTTAGTTGGTGCTGTATAGGCCTCTCTCGTTCTTTCTGTTTCCTCTTTCACTAAGGACCCACTGACATGGACCGCATTTGCACCAAAACTGAAGAAGGCAGCACGGGTCATCATCGAGAAGTATTACACGCATTTGGGCAACGACTTCCACACGAACAAGTGCATGTGCGAGGAGATCACCATCATTCCCAGCACGAAGCCCTGGGACAGCAGGCTATGGCACGCATCTGATGAAGCATGTTTGGAGATGTGTAAGAGGTATCTCCATCAAGCTGCAGGAAGAGGAGAGAGAGAGGAGAGAGAATGATGTTCCTGAGGTCTCAGTCCCGGGTCAGGAAATCATTGAAGTGGATCCTGACACTAAGGAAATGCTGAAGCTTTTGGACTTGGCAGCCCGTCCAACCTGCAGGTCACGCAGCCTACAGCTGGAATGAGTTTCAAAACACGACATGGAGCCCTTTGAATCTTTCTGCTATGCTGTAATATTTTCAGTAAACCTGGGATAACACAGCAACAACAAAATTCTAATTTAGTCAATCATGGACGGCTAAACAAGAGATGACCAGAGACATCATTATCATGATTCGCTAATCATTTATGAGATATGCAGCTAAGTCCCTTATAATACTGCCATATTTAATTCTCATAATGGGCTAGATACTCCATGGGATAGGTACTATTATTCTCCTGAAAAACAAAAACCTGAGGCAGAGAGAGGGCATGCATCTTGTCCAAAATTATACTGGAGAAGGACCAGCAGTTAGCATAATGGCTATGTCGCTGAATTCCCATGTAGCCGACCGCAGTTTGAGTCCTGGACCGGGTGGCTTAAACTCACGCCGGGCACGTGTGTGTGTGTGCCCAAGATCCCGAGAGAAGAATGGAGGAGAAGGGATTGTGGAGTGGCCATCCCCCCTGGGGGGTAATTTCTTGCTTTCTATCTCTCTGTCTCTCTCTGTCTTTCTGGCGAGCACACGTGCCCTATAGCAGAAACCTCTCCAAAAAAAAAAAAAATTATACTGAAGAGTTATGGACCCTGGTTCTACCCCAGGCTGTCTGACTGAAGAATCTCAAATCTTAGCCAATGTGCTATCTTGCCTCAAGGCAAGATACAGTCACAAACAAGAAAAACAAAAACAAACCGTATGCATAACGTGAGCTTTATGCATACTTATCCTTCTAATTCCAAATTAAATAGAGGATGACAACAGCCCAGATTTGGCAATCCTGCAGCTGTCACTAGCCTAGGACCTCGTGGGTCTGACTTGCCCTGAAGCTTTCTCTCTTCCTTTGGAAAGAATGGCACAAAGATAAAAATGTCACGCACTGTGTAAGTAGGTGGCATGGAGATGCACCACCCAGATCTGCCTGCAAGAAAGGACTTACCACCCAGCTCTGAGCACTGTCGGAGTCTGGCCTTTCTGGGACTCTCTTGGCTGCAGACTTGTTGCCTTACTCGAGCTCTGGTCACCTTCTAAGGCAGACCACATCCAGGGACTGATTCAGGAGAGTTTCTCAACGTCCAGCCACTTAGGCCCAGTAATCCTGAAAGGCCATGCTGGCCCAGGGCCTCCAGTGGGGCTGATGGAGGCCGTTGGGTACACGTTGTTTCTCAACTTCTCGTCTCTGCCCATCCTGCTTCCTGCCCCTGCTGACACACATGTTGTCCCCATGGGCATTCCTTAATGAACATCCTGCCACTCTGTCTCTGAGTCGGCTTCCCCGGGAACCCAACCTATGACATCAACTCCATAGGCTAGAGAAGTCTGTGTCCTCTCTCTGTCTCCCTTGTAACATCCTTTCACGTTAGTTTCCTTTGATTTGTCATGTTTCAGATAAATATTGGGTAGTTGGGAAAGTCATGATGCATTTTTGCATAGAAAAGCAGAAAAATAATATCATGACTTTCCTGATAACCTAGTATCAAAGGTAGGTTACACAAAGATTCAATTCCCCCCTTTTCTTGTTATTGCTAATAAAATTCGTTATTATTATTTAAAAATTTGCTATGGGGTATATGCACTCACTGAAGAGTGACAGATATGGGGAGAATGAGAAATCACCCATAGGAGGGATGACCATGCCACAATCCTTTCTCCTCCATTCTCCCCTTGGGATTATGGGCACAGATGTACACATGCCTGGATTTTTTGTCTTTTTTTGAGAGATTTTTGTTGTAAGGTGTGTGCACTCTCTAGAGAGAGATACTGAGAGACAGAAAATGAGAAATCACCCCCCAGGGGGGATGGCCATGCTACAGTCCCTTCTCCTCCATTCTCCTCTTGGGATTTGGGCACACGTGTCCAGCCTGAGTTTCAAGCCCCTGTGTCTGGCACTTGAAACGTGATAAGCCATCTGGGAGTCTAGTGACAAAAACATTACACCATATGCTGTCCCTGCCTAGTGTGTTTTAAAGCTACTGAGTCCAGAACTCAAACCACTTAGTTGGTCATGTGGGATCTGGTTACCTTAAACCAGCATACCATCAACTGGCCACAGAATTTATTTTTTAGAGCAGTTTTAGGTTTACAACAGAATTGAGGACAGCTGGTAACATGGTTGTTATGGAGGCTGGATCCAATGTGGTCAACTGTCCAAATGAGTCCTGTAACTAGCAACTTGAAAAAACACACATCATGCACATTTGTGCATGCCCAAAATCCCCAAAGGAGGGAGAAATAGAGAAGGGATTGTGGTGTGGTCATCCTCTATGGGGGCTGCTTTCCTTCTTTCTTTGTCCCTCTCTGACAAGTGCACATGCCCTCCAGCAAATTAAAAATAAAAATAAAAATAAAAACTGGCTGGAAGGTTCAGAGTTCCCTTATATGTCTAGATACTGCCTCACACTTATACAATGTCTCTGGATATCAATATCCCTAAGTTAGGGCAACAAATAGAGATGGTGGAAGACCTCTTTAAAGACCTTCCCTGAGAGGGGACCAGCAGTTAGTGTAATGGCTATGTCGCTGGACTCCCACGTAGTCGACCGCGGTTCGAGTCCCGGACCCGGCGGCTTAAACTCACGCCGGGCACGTGTGCGTGCGTGCCCAGGATCCCGAGAGGAGAATGGAGGAGAAGGGATTGCGGCGTGGCCATCCCCCCTGGGGGGTGATTTCCTGCTTTCTATCTCTCTGTCTCTCTCTGTCTGTCTGGCGAGCGCACGCGCCCTATAGCAAAAACCTCTCCAAAAAAAGAAAAAAAAAAAAAAAAAAGACCTTCCCTGAAAAAGCCAGCAGGTGGCATAGTGGTTAAGGCACTGGGCTCTCATGTGGTTGACTGTGGTTCAAGTCCCAGGCATGGTGGCTTGAAACCTGTGCTGGCCGTGTGTGTGTGTGTGTGTGTGTGTGCACCCAAAATCTTGAGTGGAGACTGGAGAAGGGATTGCAGTATGGCTATCCCCTCTGGGGGTGAGGGGGCGGTGATTTCTTACTGTCTGTCTGTCTCTCTCTGGTGAGCAAGCATCCTCTAGCAAAAATCTCTCTCTTGAAAAAACAAAAAAACTTTCACTGAAATAGTTTACATGAATTTGTAATTGCTACTTTTTAATATTTGTATGGTTGGCAGACTTTGTTTCAGTGGGCTTTTCTGTGTAACTTTGGACAGACTACTTAATCTGACTCCCATGTCCCTAACTTTAAAATTGGAATAATAATTATTGTAAGGATTTAATATTTATGAAATAATCCCATGCAGGGACTCACAGGAGAGCGATGGGTCAGGTGGTAGTGAGCACACTCCCTTTGTGGGGATGGTCATGCTGCAATCCCTTCTTTATTTCTCCTTTCAGGATTTTGGGCACACATGCATATGCACCTGGGGTGTTTCTCAAGTCCCCAGGTCTAGGACTTAAATTGTGCCAGTGGCCATGTGAGATCCAGCTGCTCTAATCACCCAATCTAAAAGGCTGACCCTTTTATTAATTTATTTTTAATTGTCAGAGGGTGTAAGCTTGCAAGAAAGGGGGGAAGGTACCCCCCAGTGGGGCATGGTCACGCTGCAATCCTTTTCCTCCATTTCTTTTTGCCATCAGATGCTTAGGAAGGATTCAGAAAATGTGTATTTATATAACATTGGCATAGCACAGGACTCAGAGCTACTGGAGTTTACCATCACAAAGTTGGTGGTTTAGAACACTGGAAGTTGATTCTCTCACAGTTCTGGAGGCTATAAGATCCAACTCAAATTCACTGGACCCAAATTGAGGTGTTAGCAGAGTGGACTGTCTCTAGAGGTTCTAGGGGACCATCCTTTCTTACCTCTTCCAGCTCCTGACTGCACCACTTCACCTCTGCCTCCGTGGTCACAAGGACTTTTCAATGTGTGTGTTAAATCTTTCCTTATAAGGGTACACATGGCCCACTCAGACAATCCAGATTAAACTTCCCAAGTCATGACTCTTAATCGCATTGGCAAAGGCCTTGTTTCTACATAAAGCCATGTTTAGAGGTTCCTGGTTATCTTGGGGGATACAGCATTTTTTAGCCTATCCCACAAGTGACATTCCTGTCCTATCTTTATAAGGCAAATAGTCCTTTGTCCGTTCCAGCTTGTCATTCAAAACTTTCTGACTTATTTGAAGACCCTGACCTCCCTCTCTCTCCCGAAGGACTGGTGGGGGAGGTTTCTTAAGGTCTCAGCACTGGACTGTGTTGCTCCTTTGGAGACGTCTTCCCAAGGTTTTAATTAAATCGAGGATGCTTTCTAGCACCGGTTTCCCAAACTTATTCCAGACACCTCTGATCCAGCAAATTGGGTGCCACAGGGGATGCTTATTAGCCAAGATTTAGAAATACTGATTTCTTCCCAATGTCTTGAATCAAAACCCTGGAAATAGGGGACTCCCCCTTAGCTCTGTTGGATATGTCATGGTTACGACTTAGTTTCTTATTGAAAGAGTGGGGGAAACAAAACAAAAAGAGCAACCCTGAAAACTGAAGAAGCCTATCTGTACAGTAATCACAGAAAGAGTTCCCTAGCGGGAAAACTTCCAATTCCGGATTAAACAGAGGATGACGACAGCCCGGTTTTGGCAGTCCTGCAGCTGTCACTAGCGCCGGACCTCGTGGGTCTGACTTATCAAGCCCAAGCCGCGCCCTGAGCCGGAGCCAAGGTTTTCCTTCAGTGAGAGCAGCTTCATCAAGGGGGCGGGGTGGTGGCTGCAGGGCTACTCGGACCAGGTGCGGGTGTCCATAGAAGTACTTCCACTTTGGGATGGGCGGGGGAGTGGCTTTCAGCGCCACTCCTGCAATCCAGAGCCAGTCCAGTGTGGCGCGGGCAGAGGGCGTGGGGAGAGGTAGGTATATTTATTCTGGCCTGCGAGCTGGGTGAGGGCACCTCTGAGCTACCTTCCAGAGGAGCTGTCCTGAGTCCAAGAGGAGGCTGGTTCTTCTGAGGATTAGAACCCAGTACCCGTGGCTGGCCAGGTGGGGGCGACCCTGGTGCTTTGATCGGACGTTTGGAACATTTGAGGGAATATGTGGAAGTACCTTTGGAGAGGATAGGCTAAGCCGTGGGGTGACACGGGTGCAAGGTCTGGCCCAGCCAAAGAAGACTGGGCATAAATAATCAGGCTCAGCTGGAGGTGGTAGGGGCGTAGGTTCAGGTTCAGCCAGGCCCGGTGCCGGCACGGGTAGGAGCCTACAGCCGCTGCCGGAGTTGCTGGCTGGGGACTTCAGGCAGCCGGCGGTGCTCTCGGGCGCTGTTCCTGCGCGCGGCAGCGAGCGGCGCTGAGCCCTCGTGGCGGGGACTGGCTGGGACCCGACGGTGGGAGGAGCCCCGCGCGGCCACGCCTCCTCCGGCCGCAGGCTCCGCCTCCCTCCTCCAGTCCGCGGGCCCGCCCAATCCGCAGTCCTCGGCCCCCAGAGCCGGGCCGCTTGTCTGGCCGGCGGAGGCTGAGCGCGACCCTCGTGAGCCGCGGCGCCCGCCGACCAGGGACAAGCGCGACTCCTGGGACCCTGCTCTGTCCCGCGCCGCCGCCTCCTCCCCTATTGTCACGGGAAGCTCGG
This sequence comes from Tupaia tana, assembly GCA_026018925.1. NCBI lineage: Eukaryota > Metazoa > Chordata > Mammalia > Scandentia > Tupaiidae > Tupaia > Tupaia tana. The sequence continues at coordinate 29,656,536 of JAKSZU010000013.1, forward strand.
GCCCGAGCCGCCCCGGCCGGGTTTCTCCTCCTCTTCCTCCAGGAGGGGAAGGATCGGAGCAAGCCGAGCGGCTGCTTGGGAAGAGAGAGCGAGCCGAGGCCCCTGTCCCCGAGGCTCGAGACTAGAGGAGGAGGCGGAGGGAAGTGCGCGTCACTCCGGGAGGAGAGAGTTTCACCTCCAGGCTGAGGCTGCGGCTGCCAGTTGCGTAAAAGCAGCGCCGGCGGCGGCGGTGGCGGCGGCACTGGGCGCCCGGGCTCGACGGGCTTCCTGACCATGGAGAGGAGAGCCGGACCCGGGGACGCCAGGAGCTCCGCTCGGTCTCTTAGGACCACTGTGTAGGCACCTGAGTTCACCGACGCCAAGCGGGGGAGGGGCAGGTAAGAAGCGAGGGGTCACCCGCCTTCGGTCCGGTCTCTCGTGCTGCCCCAGGGGGCCACTGCGGTGGCGCGGACCTCCGGTGGCGCGCACCTTCCCGGCTCCTGGCGGCTTGGCCCACCCTGGCGTTGGCATTCTGCCGAAATGGAAAATATCCTCCTGTCCCCCGCAGTACCCTCCCGCCCGGCCCCGCGCGCCTCCTTTCCCGATCTCTTTTCGGGATTAGGAGTAACCAGACTCCCTGTCCATAAGAAAGGGTCTTCGGGAACTGTGTCTTGGTTTCTTTCTCTCCCTCTTTCTTTTCATTGCGTTTAAGGGGAAGGAAACAATGGACCTTTGAAAGTCGGTGTGAACAGACTTAAACTTTGTGGAGACGGCGGGGTAGGGGAATAAACCCCACAGGAAGCTGACCGGGAAAGGTTGATGGAATGTGCATTGTAGAGGCTTGGCTTCAGTGCGCGCGCGCGTGCGGGTTTGGGGTGATCTTTGTCTCCTTACTGTTATTCTGGGTTGGTGGGTCCTCCGCCTCTCCACCTCGCATTCTGTTAGCTAAGGTAAGGTGAGACTTGAAAATCTCCCGCAGCCTATTCGAAGCTCGGGAATAGCTTTTTAGTCCTGGACCCCATTCTAAAGAGTTAAGAAGTTGTAGAGTAAGAAGGGGCACTCTTGTGAGGGCCTGAAGTGCTGCAGTCCAGGCTAATTCTTGCATCCTTAGCAATAAAACCCAAGTCCTGAACTTACTTCCCTCAATGCCCGCTGGTGAGGGTTGATGTGTGTCACCAGACCTCGCTGTGGAGCGGAAACAGCACACTTAAATTCTCCGCGTAAGGTTAGGAAAACAGACATTGATGTATTGTATGTCTCCTTTCATCAGCAGCTGGGCTTAAGGACCGAGTTCCTGGTAATTTTAAGAACTTTCATTCATCACGTGAACCTCTCCTTGCCTTTAGTTTACTCTCCTTGTTCCAGTGTGACAAGGTGGTGTGGTGCTGCACCCTTGCACGTGTTGAGGGTGTGCAGATGTCTTGTGAGCGCTTCCCAGTAAAAGTGAGAATTAGAGAAAGGGCAAAGGAGAGGCTTCACCTTGGCTGAGGGAGGCCTGACTCTACAGGGTAGCCAGACTTTCCTGATGGAAATCACCCATTTAAAAACAGACATTAAAAATGGCTACAAGGTTCTTTGGTGGGCTAGAATGGAACTGTTAATGTTTAAATCTTGCTCTTTTCAAAACTGGTCAGAGTATCATACTTTAGTTATGTGCCTTCAATTACCTACCCAAAAGGTTCTTTTGGGTTTGCATTTCTGGGCAAAGCAGAAGACTGTGCAAGTAGGCACAGCCTCCCGAGTAATGACTGGGTAGCGTTTCATGGTGCTTTGTCTTTACATTGAAACGGCCCCCCTCCGCTTTCTGTGTTCTTCCTGCACTAGAGGATTGGAGTGGGTGGAACTGGAAGTCTGTCTCCTGGCTTTCAGGTGAGTCTATCTCCTGCAATTAAAAAAATACATATATTTAATTTTATTTATCATTATTTTTTTTAAGAGGTTTTTGTTATAGGGTGCATGCACTCGCCAGAAAGACAGAGAGACAGAAAGTGAGAAATCACCCCCCTGGGGGGGTGGCCAGCTGTAATCCCTTCTTCTCCATTCTCCTCTCAGGATCTTGGGCACGCACGCACATGCACCTGGCGTGAGTTTAAGCCACCAGGTCTGGGACTCGAACTGCCTTCGACTACATGGGAGTCCAGTGACATAGCCACTACGCCACTGCTGGTCCCTCATGTATCATTATTTTTTAATTCAGAAGAGAGAGAGAAAATGAGAAAGCATACTTTCAGGTCTGGGACCTAACCGTTTGGGAGTCCAGTGCCCCAATCACTGTGCCACCTGCTGGCCCCTATCTTATACAGTTTTATCTGATGAATGTGTGCTTACCAGCTCAGAAAACTCAGGTGAATTCCGAGTCATCACCTGTTCTACGTTATCAGCTTGTGAAGGAGTAACCTGAGGATTGGCCTGTGCTTGTGTGGATAGGGAAGTGGTATGTGTAAATTCTTCCGCGGTGTTTGCTCGGGTGTCTTGTGTCACGGGTAGTTAAGTCTCCTTCCGTGATCTAGCCTGTAACCTGTGAGTTTTCGGAAGTCTCAGATTCACGAGAAGCTAGAATGGGGCGACACTGCAGTCATGTTCTAATAGACCTAATCCAGCCTGTCCTCTAAGCCATCTAGAAAAGGAAGAAGAGGCTAAGGAGAGGGTAAGGTAGCCTTGTGGGCCATTTCTGAAGCTGAAAGGTACTACTCAGGGCCATGTGCCTTTGGCCAAGTTTCTGAAACCGAAAAAGATAAACCGCACTTCAGAAAGAGAAAACTGAATAATCACTGTTCAATTCAGTTTCAGACTCATATAGAATGTTGTATAGAAATGGGCACCTGGAGTGGAGGCCCACTAAAATATTTATGAATATTGCTTCATTCATTCATCTCCCCACCCAGCATGTATTCAGCTAACACTTATTCATCACTTACTGTGTTCCAGACCGTCTGGGTACAGCCTCAGCACCTACCTTATGAGTGTTCGTGCTGTGAAGGGGAGGGTGTTAGATGGGGTGTTTGCAGCTCCAGAGCCTCGGGGAGAGGATGTCTGTAGTGGTTTCCATTCATAACGATGAGTCAGAAATGATCTATGCTGTTGAAGCAATTCATCTGGCCAGGGAGACAAGGAAATGAACAATTAGACAGTCCAGGAAGCATAAGGTTCTTTTAAGAAGTCAGAGAAAGAATACCTTGGGGGTAGGGGAGTGATTTTGTGAAAAAGAAAACTTACAAAATCAGACAAGAGGCGCTGGAAACTGGTGTCAGAAGTATCACTTTAAAGTGTAAGCACCGGAGGACTTGAAGTCAGACGTGGGTTTGAAACAAAAGGTCTGACAATTATTGAACCTTTGCTATTGGTCAGATCTCCTAATCCCTCTTTTAATGTTTTGTCATCTGTAAAATGGGTTTAAAAATACTTTTTTGGAGACCAGCAGATGGCATAATGGTTACGTCACTGGACTCCCACGTAGTCAACCATGGTTACAGTCCTGGACCCAGTGGCATGAAACTCATGCTGGGTGCGTGTGCATGCATGCCCAAGATCCCAAGAGGAGAATAGAGGAGAAGGGATTGTGGTATGGCCATCTCCTCTGGGGGATGATTTCTTGCTTTCTTTCTGTCTCTGTCTCTTGTGAGCACACATACCCTATAGCAAATACTTCTCTAAAAAAATGCTTTGTGGGACCAGCAGTTGGCGTAATGGCTATGTTGCTGGACTCCCATGTAGTCGACCACGGTTCAAGTCCCGGACCCAGTGGCTTGAACTCACGCTGGGTCTATGTGCGTGCGTGGCCAAGATCCGGAGAGGAGAATGGAGGAGAAAGGACTGCAGCGTGGCTATCTCCCCTGGGGGGGGGGTGGTGGTGGTGATTTATCGCTTTCTGTCTCTCTGTCTCTCTCTGTCTGGCGAGCACATGCACCCTATAGCAAAAAACCTCTCCAAAAAAAAAAAAAAAAGAGCTTTGTGGAATATGTTCAAGATGAAATTCAATTTAATTTGCTCTGTGTATGTTCAAATACTGTGCAAGCTGGTGCTGTCTGGTATCAAAAGGTACTTTCAAAATGTGTGACCATTTTAAAACTATAAATAGTGGGGTGTAAGTTGCAGCTTAATCAAAATGGTCTCTCCATTTTATTGGCCCTCGCCAGAATGTTCTGAATTCCATCTTGAGCGTGAGTCTTCAGACTGTAGGCTGTGTGTTGTCATACAGTGTTCCCCACATGTCCAGGCTTCTTCCCATCTTAACCACAGGAAATCTTGTCATTTCATTTGAGTTGTGAGCGTGAATTAGGAGATGGGCCATCTAGCGCAGCCCATCAACTGAGAAGGGCTTGTCTGGGTTTGTGCTCATCTTCCCCACTCCCTAGCCAGGCTGGTCTTTTTACTTTTCTCTGTCCCAACAAGGCAAGTAGGAGACCAGAGAGAGAGAGAGGAGAAGCTATGTATCTGCTATGTATATATAATATATATATATGTGTGTGTGTGTGTGTGTGTGTGTGTGTATATATATATATGTATATATATAAAATATATTAAAAATGTATGTAATATATATTTGATTTATGAAGCGAATCTTTCCTATCTATCTATCTATCTAGATGGCATGTGTACCTGTTGGGAAAGGGGAGAGAGAAAGTGAGCAAGCACCCCCAGCGGGGCTGGCCATGCTACAGTCCCTTTTTTTTTTGAGAGGTTTTTGCTATAGGGTGCGTGCGCTCGCCAGACAGACAGAGAGAGACAGAGAGACAGAAAGCGAGAAATCACCCCCCAGGGGGGATGGTCACGCCGCAATCCCTTCTCTCCTCCATTCTCCTCTCGGGATCTTGGGCATGCACACACACACACGTGCCCGGCGTGAGTTTTAAGCCACCGGGTCCAGGACACGAACTGCCGTCGACTACGTGGGAGTCCAGCGACATAGCCATTACGCTAACTGCTGGCTCCCCCACAGTCCCTTCTCCATTCTCCTCTCAGGATTTTGGGCACCCTCACGTGCCAGGTGTTTTTCAAGCCACTGGGTTTGGGTCCCTAACCACTCAGTTGGTCACATGGGATCCAGCCGCCACCAGCTGGCCCTGAATCTGTGTATTTGAGACATGAAAATCTCTCTTACTAATTTTCTCCTTTTGTGAAGAGGTATAATTTTCAACTAGACTGTTAAAGAAAGGCTTTTCTTTCAATAGCAGCAGCTGCTGTCTAAGTGAAACTTGAATCTGTAAGCAATGCGTGCTTGAGTTCTTTGCTAGAAATGGACTTAAGTTCGTCTGACACTTTAATAAATTGTCTTTGGTAGGAATCTAAACTCATATGTTTAAACTATCACGTAAAATGTGACTTTCGTGGGGGAAGAACAATATGAATGTAAATCCATTTTCTGGGCAGAATTATGTACACATCTTAGCATGTAGTTTGAAGGGACCTTAAAAATAATAATAAAACAAGGAAGCTGAGACCCAGAGAGGCTCACTCATTAGGAAAGGTCATATCGTACATTAATGGCCCAACAGGGACAAGAACGCCTTTGTCCCTGTTTCTAGTCAGCACTTGTTTCTTCCTCTGCCATATACTCATATATTCCTATTTGGCTTTGTTAGCAATTTATTTTTTTTCATATTTTAATGGCCAATAATTATAGAAGGGCTTAAACACCTGTTGTACCAAATTTCAGGCAGACACCGTGTCTTCTTTTTTGTTTCCCAGTACTTGTACATGATACGGTACATGTCGTGAGGTGATGTTATGTGCAATACATTTCTGCCAAGTAAGGAACCAAGTATAGAAATAGCATTAGCTTGACTTGCATTTTCTGTAAACAGGATGCAAATGTATAATATTATAGAAGTGTTTCTGGAAACATTGTTTAGATTTGTGTTGTAAATTATAGGATAAAAAGCATACTGGAGTTGTGTTTGCATATTTTGTTTTCCCTGTACTTTATTTAATGTTGGTTATCAACAACTATGTTCAGATATTTCATTGCATTCCTAGAATGTTCGAAGCACTGTGCTGGTTGCTGTGAGCAAGGCAAAGATAAATGATGCATACGGTCTTTATAAAAATGTCCCTTTCAAAAAAAAGTGAAGCAGTTTTGGAAGTTTTGTCTTTTTTTTTTTTTTTTTTTTTTTTTTTTTTAAGATTTTTGCCACAGAGAGACAGACAGAAAAGGTGAGAAATCACCTCCCAGGGGGGATGGCCATGCTGTAATCCTTTTTCCTTCATTCTTCTCTTGAGATTTTAGGCACATACACACACATGCGCCCGGCAGGTTTTTCAGGCTGCCAGGTCTGGGACTTGAACCACAGAATCAGCCATATGGGGTCAGTGCCTTATACCATTGTGCCACCTACTGGCTCAGAAGCTGTGTATGTCTTAAAACACAGAATGGCTATCTACCAATGAATTAGTCCTTTAGTCTATGAAGCAAACTTTGAAATTATTGTTATTAAACTGATCTGATAACAAATTTGTAACTAGACACTTATTTTCATTACATGGTGACTATTGACAAACCTTATTTTTGTAATGTCAGATTGCATCTTAGTTTTGACAGCTTTTGATGAGAATTTTGTCATGAAAAATTTATCTGGGAGAGATTGTGACATTGTTAGCTTTACTTTATTAAAAAATTGGCCCTAACACTGTATGTGAGAGCTACTGGTATGTTATTGCTTAAGAGAATTGTAATTTAAGACAACCCTGAGTAAGTCACTGAGAAAAAAATTGTCCTCCTTGACTCTGAGTTTGATGTAAGGTTCTTAATTTATACAGATGTCTACCACAAACTAAAATAGATGTCATAGTCAGGTCTGATTTACTAAGTCTGTCTCTTGGGTGAAATTGTTATCGATTCAGAGACTTCAGCCTAATCATTGCCTTGCACTTTGGAAATGACCAGCCTTCTGTTGTCATAATGGCCTCTGCTAATGTTGACTTACTTCCCTGAAGAATGCATAGTTTTTTCCTAACATACAATGAAGGTGGAAAATTAATTATTAACATTTTAGAGAGTGGAAAGATTTACTTTAACACAAGGACCAAAGAGTGCCGGATACCTATTTCAGAAGGACTGAAAAAGTGAGTCATTCGATATTTTTCAAAATTATTATTATTGTGATAAACATTTTTAAAATACCACCAGTACCTCCACTATAAAATCAATTTGATATAGGCTTCTTAAAATACTACTTTATTAATGAAAATGATGTGACTTTAGTGACCCAAAGGTACTTATTAACAGTCATTTCCCAGCCACCCTATGGTATATTCAAACATAAGCAAAGTGCTACTAATGTTCAGAAACGAACAGTTTAATAGGCAGTAGGTTGTGTCTGAAGGTAAAGCTTAAAAAGGCCAAATGAGGGGTTAATTGTCTTTTTAACATAGTTGGTTAATGGACATCTTTTTGTTTCTGAGATTTTTGCTATACGGCGTGTATACTTGCCGAAGACACAGAGAGAGACAGAGACAGAAAGCCAGAAATTGTCCCCATCCCGCCTCCCCAGGAGAGGGGAATGGCCATGCCACAATCTCTTCTCCTCTTAGGATGACAGTTATTGCTTTCCCGAGTGTCTGTGCTGACTTAGACACTGCCTGTCCCTACCATGTGGCCACCCTTCCCAATGTTGGGTCAATTAGTGAGTAACTTTTCCTAACTATCTCATTGCCATGTTATCTGAACTTGGCTTTAACCTTATAGTCTTTCTTCTTGCTCCTTGCCTGCCTGTCCCACTGTTGCTGACTGTACTCTGTTTCTGTTCCGCTCTGCGAAGTCTGGTCACCCCTCCACTGCTGAGTAATTGCCTGTTCCTTGGAAGTGCTGCCCTTTTACCCTGTGGATCCCTTGTGTCTTGAGGAACATCGAGGAAGCTGTTGAGAAGGTGTAATATGGTCCTATATATGGCCAGGATTTTTTTTTTTTTTTTTAGATTTTTGCCATAGAGTGCACTTGCTGGAGAGAGACAGAGAGGGAAAGCGAGAAATTATCCTCCTTTGGGGGAGTTGGACATGCCACAATCCTTCTTCTCCACTCTCAAGATTTTGGGCATGCGCGCGCGTGCACGCACACACACACACACACACACACACACACCTGGCATGTTATTAAAGCCACTCGGTCTGAGATTCGAACCATTCCAAACCAGGGCCAGCCATGTGGGGTCCAGCTCCTTAACCACCCTACCACCTACTAGCCCAGTTTGGCCAGATTTTTATATCCAGTAGAACAGGGACTATGACTGTTTGGTATTTTGGGCCGGAGCTCACCCGCAGGTGACGCCTCTACTTGTCAGCCTTCTGAAAGCTTCTTGAGTCTGTAGTGTCCCCTGCCTATAGGTTATTGATGGGCAGCATGTCATCATTTTAGTGTCAGTGCTCGGTGGTAGATTTTCCTTTGTTCACATACACCAAGTAAGGGAACTATCCATATTGTTCAGATTGTACGCATTTGAGTGAGTAAATTTGCTGGCTTTTAGAAAATTTAAACTTTGTTACATTCATAGAGATTTAGTAAACTTAGGCTATCCCCTCTTTAGACCTACTGGCCCGGTTTCTTTGCCACAGCATGCGTTGTAATTACTTGTTCACTCATGTCATCTCGCTACTGTCTTTATTCTCTCCCTCTCCCCCCAGAGATTTTTGCTCTACGGTGTGCATGCTCAAGGGAGAGACACAGAGACAGAAGGCAAGTAATCATCCCCCAGGGAGAATGGCCACGTTGCAGTCCCTTCTCCTCTATTCTCCTCTTGGGACCATGGGCATGCATGCACATGCGCCTGGCGTAAATTTTAAGCTGCCAGGTCTAGGACTCAAACTGTGGTCGACTACGTGGGAGTCCAGTGACATAACCATTACATCATCTGCTGGTCCTTCTTGACACTGGGCTTTGAGCTCCTTGAAGACAGGGAACATGTATATATATTTTTTCACTGCTTGGTCTCTATTGTCTAGCAGAGTCCTTTTCTCATAATTGATGCTTAAAATTGAACTGTTCCCAGTTTGGCAAGGCTTTATTCCCAGGAGTATTAAAAGGGGCCAGCAGGTAGCGTAGTAGATAAGGTATTGGACTCACACATGACCCATTACGATTTGAGTCCCAGACCTGGCAGCTTACTTTCTCACTTTATTTCTCTCTCTGTGTGTCTCTATCTGGTCAAATTAAAATAATAATAATAACAACAATAATAATGATGAATAAAATTAAATAAAAAATAATTCTTTTAAAAAAACAGTATTAAAAGTAGGCTGTGGTCTGCCCCGCGTGCCGTGGCCGGGGCCCTGTCCCGCGTGCCGTGGCCGGGCCCTGCCCCCGCGTGCCGTGGCCGTGGTCCTGTCCCCGCGTGCCGTGGCCGGGGTCTGCCCCGTGTGCCGTGGCCGGGGTCTGCCCCCGCGTGCCGTGGCCGGGGTCTGCCCCGCGTGCCGTGGCCGGGGTCTGCCCCCGCGTGCCGTGGCCGTGGTCCTGTCCCCGCGTGCCGTGGCCGGGGTCTGCCCCGTGTGCCGTGGCCGGGGTCTGCCCCCGCGTGCCGTGGCCGGGGTCTGCCCCCGCGTGCCGTGGCCGGGGCCCTGCCCCGCGTGCCGTGGCCGGGGTCTGCCCCCGCGTGCCGTGGCCGGGACTCTGCCCCACGTGCCGTGGCCGCGGTTCTGCCCCGCGTGCCGTGGCCGGGACTCTGCCCCGCGTGCCGTGGCCGCGGTTCTGCCCCGCGTGCCGTGGCCGGGGCTCTGCCCCCGCGGGCCGTGGCCGGGATCTGCCCTGCGTGCCGCAACCGCTGATGGCCGTCTCTGCTTTCCTGAGACGCGTTCCTGAAACTGTGTTCCATGGAGATTCACCTACATTTGCGGGGCTGCACTAGACCCACCCTTGGTCCAGCCCTGAGTGCAGTCTACGTTTCCTATTGTTGGGAACTTTATGATCTGATAACTGGAAAAAAAAAGTCATGTTTATCATAAAAAATAATTAGAATAATAATAATAATGATTGGGGGAAACATAGGAAAGATATTGAATGTTGAAGCGGGGAGATTAATGTCTCTGTACTGACTGACATGCATGGCACTCCCTTTTGAAAAAGCAATGTAATACACTGTAAAGTTGTATGTAATTCAATGTAATAAAAAAATAGATAATTAAAAAAAAAAAAAAAAAAAAGTAGGCTGTGTAGACCTACCACCATTTGAACCCCAGCCCTGACAGCATGAAAGCAACACTGGGTCCTTGTGCACACTCAAAATCCTGATGGGAGGAAAAAATGAAAGAGAAGAGGCTGTGGCATAATACCTCGGTGAAGAGTGCCTTCTCTCTTTCCCCCCTCTCTCTGGCAAGTATGCACTAGTCATTTAAAAATAGGCTATGTTTTATAGTTAAAAGAAATAGCAGGTTAAGTATCCCTGTAATTAAAAAAAAATAGGCTATGATTTATAGTTAAAAGAAATACAAGTTGAGTATCACTTATCCAAATGCTTTGTGCACAAATTATTTCAGATTTTGGATATTTTTGACTTTGAAATATTTACATAATCATAATGAAATGCCTTGGGGATGGGACTAAAGTCTAAACATGAAATTCATGTATGTTTCATGTATACCCTACGTACATATCCTGAAGGTAATTTTATACATTATTTTTCCCATTGCAGCTTTTTGATTAGTGACCCATCACATGCGGTCAGGTGTGGAATTTTCTACTTGTGGCATCATGGTGGTGCTCAAACCCTTCCAGACCTTGTAGCATTTTGGATTTTCAGTTTAGGGATGCTTAGCCTTTAGTACATTCGGGTTCTGGTCCTGGCCTTGCGGTTAATAGAAACTTTGCTTTCATACTGAATTGGGGTAGCTCCGGATCATTTCTGTCTGGCAACTTCATATTTCCTAAAGGGTGTGTGAACTTCTGGGGTAGGAAGAGCACCCCTCCCCCACAATGGGGCATGGTCACTCTGAAATTCCTTCTCCATCCCTTTGGGATTTGGGGCACTCATGCACGTGCCTCTGTGCCTGGTATGTTTCTCAAGCGCCCAAGTCTAGGACTCGAACCTCTTGGTCAGCCATGTGAGATCTGTCTTAATCACCATGCCAGGGAGCTGAACTGGGCATCTCATTGATCATCTAGAAATTTTTTATTTTGAAAAGCATGTCAAAACATTCTCTGTTTCTTACTGCATTTTGATTTTGTGTTATCACTGCAACCTGACTTTTTTGTATATGCTTGTTTGTCAAACACATTTCTGTTGTCTTTCCCTTTTCCCACCTCTCCACATTCTATCAACATAACTTCCTTGGCTCTTTCTTCTTGAGAAGTATTTTAAACCTTTATCCAAGGCGCTCTGCAGAGAATGCAGCCCAAAGGCAGCTCTGCCCTGTGCAGTAACCTTAATTAAATCAGCCTCCCTCAGGTCAGACTTCTGCTTTGATTGTTTCTTTGGGAGGTCAGCTGCAAGGCTGACAACACGCCTGCGCCTGCCATTGTGTGCCTGTGCACAGCCATCAGTCACTGTCAGCAGGTTGGAAGCCTCTCGTGGATCTTCCCAGCCAGTTGAGAACAAGGGCGAGGGGGGATGGGCTAAGCAGCATTGGGAGGGAGAGAACAGGGGAGCACAGCTTTTCAATAGAAAGAATGTGGGAGAGAAGGGATTTGAGAAGTAATAATAGGAAGAAAGGAAAAGAAGTGAAAATCAGAGGACTGGTAGGTAAAATGACCCTCTCACTTTCGCTAGTTTTACTGGTTAAAGAACAATCTTACTTTTTCTGTGTACTTTGCTCTTTTTTATTGTTATCTCTTTGGTTGGGCAGAGTATTAGATATTCTTCATTGTGACCTCTTCTCCCTCCTTGATCTGTAGGTCTGCATTTTTTTCCCCTCGTGCTTCTCTTTCATTGATCATGTTCATGTTCTTTAGCTTTTTTGGTTGTACCAGCCATTTTGGCTTTAGGGTTAAGCGTTGCCTCTAACGGACATGTTTAACAGAATGGGGGAAACAGAAAAAGGATTAATTGGTATATATGGTAGCAGAAAAATCAAGACACCTGCATAAGTCCCGTACTTTGCATAAGTGACAGGAATATAAGAATGCATTAAAGATGTTTCTTAAAGATGACTCATTTAACTTTAGAATGGGAGAGATTCACTTGGTTTACTTTCTGTGATAGTCTTGTAAATATGAGCTTTGTTTTTGAGGGATCCCTATCTGAATGGCAGATTCCAATATAATTTGCCAAAGATATACTCACTTTAGTACATTATGACTAATCTGCATATCTGAATTTCTCAAATACAGATCATAAATTTTTATTGCTTTGTTTTTTTCAGGGTAAGCAAACTCTTAGCATTTTTAATTTTTGTTTACTGACTAGTTTTCTAGCACAAAGGTTAACTAAAATATGAATTTCAAAGCAGAAAAATTATATGTCTTTTGATGTTAAATAATACTCTAATTCAAAAGTTAGTGGCAATGTTTTTTTAAGAAAATTGAGTCTTTATAGGACTGTGTGTTTGAGATGTCCTTATATTTTCTCTGTGTTACATTTAAGCAGAGTTAGTATGCTTTAGAGAAAGTTTCTCCTTTTGAGGAAGTGGATAATGTGAATATTTCATGTAAAGACTGGTGTATATTGATATTTACATATAACAGTGTATACATACACGCATACAACTTTTGGGTATCAGTCATCATGCGTGTTAACTTTTGGGTATCAGTCGTTAGGTGTGTTAAATTGATAAAAGGAAGTAACAGGTAGAGAAATATAGTGTCTCAGTCCCTTATCTTTTTTACTTCATAGGAGGGTTATAGGTAAGGATTGATGAATTTCCTTTCTACCTCTGAACCATTGGCTTACTTAGGCTTGGTTTAATAAGAGTGAACCAGGGTCAATGTAAGTAAACTAACTGTACAAAGTTTCTTATTTCTTGGAACAGCACCAGACAATTCCAGGTAGTCATGACTCATACTGATTTTGAGAACTGAAGGAAAAAGGGAAAAGGGCTATGACAGATGCCAGGTATTAGTGGAGAATGTTCCGTGTAACGGCCTTGCCCTGCTGAGAGGTCTCAGGGTGTTCACTTTGGGAGTGTGCTTACATAAAACCAAGCAGATCTCTGAATGAAAACAGAGATTTTTCAACCATTACTCTGTTTTCTCCCCTCCCTATATATAAGGGGACTTCCAAAGTTCATGGAAAAGGGGAATTAAAATATGAGTCCATTTTAGTACAATAATTTTGAAATTCATGCATAATTTTTGGAATGTGTGCTTCTACAAACTTTTTTGAAGGCCACTTGTATATAGGCAGCATTTATGTTGAATTCCTTATAGTGGTTGTTGTGGAAAAATGTATTTTATCCTGTATGGTCTGGAAATAAAGTGTGGAATGCATTCTATTCCTCTAAACTTTTTTTTAAAAAGAATTATTATTATTTTTATTTTAAAGAATTATTTATTTAATTTTATTTATCCATTCATTTTATTTTATTTGACCAAAGAGAGACACAGAGAGAGAGAGAGAGTGAAAGAGGGAAAGTGAGAAAGCAAGCTACCAGGTCCAGGACTTGAACTGTGGTTGACCATGTGGGAGTGTCCAGTGCCCTAACCACCACGCCACCTGCTGGTCCCCGTATTTGGAAACTTTTATAATACGTATTTAAATATATAATCTTCATAAGACTGTCAATCACACTTAAATATTTATTTGACAATTTTTTGAAATTAAAGGACCTAAAAAATCAACTTTGTAGTGAACAGTTTTATGTGATCAAGGTATTGCGCTCACTGTACCAACAGAGGTAATCTGAATTAAAAAGAAAATTAAACAACCCCTCCCCAAAAATCAAACCTCCAAAAAACCTGAAAACTACCCTTATCTTTTTCTGTTCTATGAGAATTGGAATATGGAACCGTTAATTAAAAGTAGGCTAAGGATCTGGAACTATTAACTGAAAATTCAGGTTGTTAGGAAGAGTTGGATAAAGATTTCATTAGATTAGAAATATTAATAATTAATTAGAATCTACAGTTTGTTTTTGTAACAATTAACGTACACCTCTTTTTGGGCATGTTAACTTTCTGTGGCATGTTTTTCGTTTGGGGGGCATACCAGTCAATATGTTTATAAAGATCTTCCAAGATCTTAATCAACGGAAATGTTTCTTTTGTTCAGTTTTGGCCAGTTGTATGGAAACTCTTGGAAAACAAAGACCATAATTTGTAGAACTGACCCTTAGGTTGGATGTTCTTTCAAAAATTACGTCTTTGAACCAAAAAGAACAAACTTGATTAGATACTAGCATCTTGGCTGTTTCTACAAGCTTGAAGTTTCCGTTAAAAAAAATAAGATTTCGTAAAAAGTATAGGTAGTATTCGAAAGAGCATGAATGGGTCAAAAGAATTGTAATTCATCAAGTGTTTAATATGGCGAGGGCAGTGCACTTGTCTTGACATGGGGCTGTGGGGCACACTGCATTGGGACACTCTGCATTAGGTTGGAAGGGCTAGATGATTTTGGAGACCGAGGATATAACCTGGGATGCAAGTGTCTTTTACTCCTCAGTAAGTGATAAGCAGATGTGGTAGTGAATTTGTCTTGTATATTAGCATGTCTGTGGTAGCAAAAAAAAAAAAGTTAAATCCCACTTTGTTTTTTTTTTGCTATAGAGCGCATGAGCTTGCTGAAGACAGACAGACACACACACACACACACACACACACACACACACAGAGAAGAGAGAAAGAAAGTGAGAAATCATTCCATAGAGAGGATGACCACACCACTTTCCTTCATTATACTCCTGGGATTTGGGACATACATACATACATACATACACACACACACACCCTGCATGGTTTTCACACTGCTGGGTCTGGGACTCCTGCTTAGTTGGCCATGTGGGAGCCAGCTGTCCCAACCACCATACCACCTGCTGGCCCTAAACCCACCTCTTTTAAAGAGTTCTTACTATAATAGTTCTGCATTACTGCTCTTCCGTCTGTATTGAGCTGACTTCCCCTTTGATCACAGCGTTTCTTGGCTGTCAGCATAACAATATAAAGTGAACTAGAACGTTTTCCTTTTTCCTTTGTGCCTATTGCATTTCCTAGTGGGTGGTTAAAACTGTTACACAATATTGTGGGAGGTTGAACTTGTCTAGTAGTTTGCTGCTTTTTTTTCTTTTTCCTTTAAAAAATGATAATTTCTTTGGGATCGTTTGGGGCATTTGGAAATCTAGGATATGCAGGCTGTGGGGATCTTAGGCAATTTGCTGCTCTTTGCCATTAGAATTCCTATCTGTAGTAAATACCTTTTAGTTACCCCTTAGATTTCATACTAGAATTGCATTCTTATTTGTATCATGTTTTAAAGGGTTATTGGAAAAGTCATGATGCATTTTTGCATAGAAAAACATAGAAAGGTAGGTCATGACTTTTCCAGTGACCCAATATTTCATCCATCCATGAGGAGGGGGTGGAAAGCACAGGGCAGGCAGCCCCAATGGTCTTTATACCATGGTCCACCTCCCGGTCTTAGCAGCCTATATTGTAGGCATGTGTATGTGAATGATCAGCATGCTTAAGGAGTCCCTGGGACATGAACCCAGGACTTTCCTCAAGTCGTTCCAGTTACATTACCATTGTGTCGCCATCAGGTCCCTGGACTGCATTTTATTAAAAAAAAGAATGAATGTATATCACCAAATGAATTAATTGAATGCTATTAGTTATATATATATATATATATATATATATATATTTATATATATAAAACACATAAATTCCTTTACTGAATTTCTTTGCAGGAATTTGTCATCTAAGTTCAGCCATTGCTTATTGGATATCTACTATGTGTAAGGTTTGTGAGACTGCCAAGATGAATAAGACATTGTCCCTGGCCGCAACAGGCTTATAGTCTACTGCAAGAGGTGGACAAATACATAATCAACCAAAACATGAGGCAAATAGTGAAATAGCTTCATCAGAGTTTGCAGAGTACAGAGAAGAACACACGGTATGGGTTATGGAATCCTGAGAAGGCTTCATGGATAAGATAGCACAGTGTTTGAAAAAAATTTAAATAAGAATATCTCAGTTTACTTATTATAACCCTATTTGTTGGCTAAAAATAGGATGATCTCTCCTTTAATGTAGGAATGTCAAAGTAACTGCACTTTGTGATTAGGTACTGTAATGTATCACCAAATGAATTAATTGAATACTATTAGTAACTGTTCAAGTCCCCTCCTACCTCCAACTGCTGTTTCAGGTGGTATATTCCTTTTTTCCAAGAGATTAATTTTATTTAAAATAACAGTTTTGGGCCAACCAGTTTTATGGTTGAGGCGACTGGCCCCCACATGGCTCACTGTGTGGTTCAAGTGCTAGACCAGTGTCTTGAAAAACACGCCAGGCACTTGCCCCAAATCCTGGGAGGATGGAGAAGGGAATGCAGTGTAATAATCCCACCTTCTGTGTACTTTCTCACCTTCTCTCTCTCTCTCTCTGTCTCTCCAGCAAGCACACATGCCCTATAGCAAAAAAATTAAAATAATGAATTTTAAAGTTGCCTTTTACAGGGGCAACTGAGAAGTAAACAAAAGTACTAGGTACTTTTAAACACTTCCTTAAATTGCCAGAGGGTATGTGCATTTGCTAGAGAAGGGCAGAGAGAAGAGAGAAAGCTCCCCCTGATGGGTGTGGTCATGCTGCAGTCTTTTTTCTTCCATTTCTCTATCCCATTGGGATTTGGGGAATCTATGCTCACGTTCACGATATGTTTTTCCAGCTACCGAGGCCCTGATTTGGACTGTGGTCGGCCACGTGGATCCAGATCCCTTAACTAGTTTGCAGGGCCAGCCCAGTGGGTACATTTTTGAATGTTTACTTTTTCCCAGCACTTGCATTTATATTTTTAAAGTAGATACGGTGTTTTCACGGTCTCAGTAATTTTGTTAATTATATACTTTAAATAATTGTCCAAATTGCCTGTGTAAGTGGCTTGCTTGCTTGATTTATAATGAAATCTTGTGGGCTACCACTTTTTACCACCCAGTAAATACTTACTTACAAATAATTCTCTCAAGGAACATCTAAATATCAAAAATTATGCTTTATGGAGTGTAATTCAAATTTCAGTAGGGATTATTCTTCATTTTAGATTATCTGTGTTATTTTAGGGGCTGTTACGGGCTGTAATGGCCCTTAAGATGTAGAGTAAAATTATAATGTGCAAGTGAGCAGGTGGCATTGAGGTTAAGGCAGCTGAATCCCACATGGCTGATTTTGTGGTTCGAGTCCCAGACTGGCAGCTTGAAAATCATGCCAGGCACATATGTATGCATGTTTAAAATCCCAAGAGGAGAATGGAGAAGGGACTATAATGTGACCATGTCCTCTCGGGGTGATTTCTTACTTTCCCTCTCTGCCTCTGGTGAGCACACACTCTTTGTAACAAAAACTTAAAAAAAAAAGAAAAGGTGTGGTTTCCACTAGATACAATAATCCTTTAAAAGATGACCTGTAATAAAAATAAATACTAAGTGAATATTAAAGTGAAATATTGATCTGTAGTAAGATAACTAAAATGACACATAGTGCTTGCCTTGAAGCCTAGAAAGCCACAGGAAACTTTTCATTGCCTTTCCTCTGATAAGTCCCTTCCTGTTCTCACTCAAACAAATGCTGTAAGTATAAGACAAGTAACAACCTTATGGATCAAACAGCCATTGTTGAGATGGTCTGGGTTCCTGACCACCATTTGACAGTATTTTTTTGACCAATTTCATCCTGCTTTCCAAATGGGTGATTTCAAATTGAACTTCAGGGGACCAGCAGTTGGCGTAATGGCTATGTTGCTGGACTCCCATGTAGTCCACCGTGGTTTGAGTCCCGGACCTGGTGGCTTAAACTCATGCTGGGCGTGTGCATGCGTGCCCAAGATCCTGAGAGGAGATTGCGGAGTGGCCATCTCCCCTGGGGGTGATTTCTCACTTTCTGTCTCTGTCTTTCTGGCAAGCGCACACACCCTATAGTAAAATCCTCTCCAAAAAATAAAAAGAACTTCAGTTGCCTTTCTTGGGGATGTTGTAAATCTTTTGTCTAACCCTCACAGTTGCTACTTCAATCCTCTAATGACAACAAGAACTCACAATTGCGTATTGAATGAGTGAAATGCCAGGTTTTTCTATGAATAGTTTAGATCTAATAACTATCAATGTGTTGATTTTTGAGTAACTGATTTTTGTGATCCTATGCCTAATAAACACATAATTATAAAATGAAATCTTAAAGCAATGTATTTGATGCTGAGATTTAAAAAGAAAATCTTAATTCAGAGGCAAATCTGCTTAAAATATGATTTTTTTGGGTTATTTTACCCTAAAATGTGGTTGCAATAATGTGTTATCTCTTGGGAAAATGTATTTGCTGCTTCTAATACAAATGTAATGCTTTTAAATTGTATTTGGTGCTTTAAATGCAAATTTTAATGTGTTTAATGTTTTTCAGTAAAATAGAGTTAATGGACTCTGAATATAAATATGAGTGTTTTCTATAACCCTTGTGCAGAATTATATGGTCTATAGAAACACACACATACACACAACCAGAGTTATTTTTCATTTATGGACTAGTTTTTTTTACAGATCTATCTGAATTTTCGTGTTAGGCTATCATTTTGTGATGTGAAGACACAGATTAGTCCCAGGGGCTGGGACTTTATTTAGCCTCTGGCTGCCTTTATTTTATGCTGAGTATAGCTATTGTCTCCCACAAAAGGGCTTTCCATCCTGTTAAGTAATAACAGCCTTTCTCACCCTGAAACAATGAAGTATCAGATGATTGTAGCCTCAGAAACAAAAGATTCCCACTCCCTTTCAGAGCAGATTATAGTCATGGTTCCCCTCCCACCCTGGGGAGCTGGCACTCAAGAATATCTAGTTTGGTCCTTTCTGTGTTAATCTTAATCCGGGATCAATAAGAGGTCTTTGTTGTCTCTCATTCTTTTCAGGCAGGATGTATCCATTATCCTGGTCTGCTGCTTGGGACATGCAGCAGTTTCTTCCATAGCACCTGGAATGCCCTTGCTTTTCTTGGATCATGAAGCTTAAAAACTTTATCTATTATAAATAGCCTTTGTTTAGAAACCAAACCCCATAAACCAAGTGTTTTTACCAGACACATGACTCTGAACATTCTTTGCCCCATGTAAAAGCAGCAATTCCTGGTCAGATTCCCTTCATGTCCTCATTAATTTTCAGGTTATTTGGGTCCTGAGAATGTTTATTTGTTGCTTCTGTAATGATCATTTTGCATTTAATGAGTTTGCTGATGGTTTGAGGTGCCCCAGTGACTAGAATCTTATTCATTGTTTGGCAGAAGATGAGAGAGATTAATTGTAAGGGTATGGAATGAAGTCAGGTGACTCAGATGCTCTGGCTGCTGAGGAAGAAATATAATGGAGCAGGTGGAACATCATCTTTGTCAGGCTTCTGAGCACTTCTTACGTATCCACAGTCATTGCAATAAGAACCTTTTGTGGTATAGCTAGTCCGTCCTTCCTCCCTCCCTTCTTCCTCCTCTTCAATTTCCTTCATTTCCTTCCTTCCACTCTTTTCCTTCCCCTTCCTATCTAGATTTGGCAAATTAACAGAGTGAAAAAACGGATACTTTTTAGTCTCAGTCATGGTGGCATACACTGCTAAGCTGTTGTGTTCCACAGGCTGGGACCACATGGGAGCCCAAGGTTCGATTTCTGGTCCAACCTGATGGTTGCAAGTGGTGGAGTGTGCCTGTAATCCTCGACCTTGGAGAAACTGAGGCAGGAGGGTCACAAGTCCAAGGCTGCCCTGGACAGTATAGTGAGAACTTCTCTTAAAAGACAGCCCGGTGCGGTGCAGTGTACATGTATTGGGGTTGCTGGAAAAGTCATGACATATTTTTTCTCTTTTTCTATGTAAAAATGCATCATGACTTTTCTGACAACCCAATTATGCTGGGAGGTTGAAGCAGGAGAATCCTGACATGGGAGACTTGGTCTTTAAAAAAAAAAAAAGGAAAAAAAGAACAGGAAACCACCCAGACCGATTCTTCCATTCAAAAACTTATTTTTAAGTGCTTATTGTAAAGAACATAAAAATTAAAAAAGGACTTCCCTTTTTGTGTCAGTTTCACTTAGATTAAAAAAAAAAAAAGAATCACGTAGAGTCTAGGGAACTTCTATGCAAAAAATTCCTGAGTAAATGAATACGCCATTTAGACTCAGCACAGAGTGTAGTTATATCTTTCAGACTCATTCCATGAAGTATTTGGCTCTCGATTGTTTAGAAAGACACTAGTGTAACTGTTATGAGCTTGGACTTTAGGGTCAACATACTTAGATTTAAGCTGTATGACCCCTGGGTTAATTAACCTTTCTAGGTCTTAGTTGTCCTAATGTGTAAATTGGGAGAATGGTACCTACATATAGATTTGTTGTGCTAAATTTATTAAATGAGTTTATGACTCCCAAGGTATTTAGAGCTGTGTCTGACAGTGTATATTAGCTATTTTAAAAATAAATTTATGTCTCCAATGAGTGAGAGAGGCAGGGAGAGCAAGTAAGAGAGAAAGAGACAATAGTCCCAGCAAGATCGTGGTGCCACGATCCCTGTCCTGACCAAGATCATGGGTATGTGCGTGCCTAGAATGCTCACAGAGATCCCCGAATGCAAAACCTGAACCTCACTATGTGCATCAGCGTCACAGAACACTGCATGTTACTGCATCAGCACCGTCCAGTCCTTATTAGCTATTGTTTAGCTATTTTGCCTTATCTTATCCATAATATTTGAATGTTTACTTTTTTTATTTTTTTGGAGAGGTTTTTGCTATAGGGCGCCTGTGCTCGCCAGACAGACAGAGAGAGACAGAGAGACAGAAAGCGAGAAATCACCCCCGGGGGGATGGCCATGCCACAATCCCTTCTCCATTCTCCTCTCGGGATCTTGGGCACGCACGTACACGCACCCGGCGTGAGGTTTTTTTTTTCTGTTGTTGTTGTTTTTGAGAGGTTTTTGCTATAGGGCGCGTGTGCTCGCCAGACAGACAGAGAGAGACAGAGAGACAGAAAGCGAAAAATCACTCCCCAGGGGGGATGGCCACGCCGCAATCCCTTCTCCTCCATTCTCCTCTCGGGATCTTGGGCACGCACGCACACGCGCCCGGCGTGAGTTTAAGCCACCGGGTCCAGGACTCGAACCGCGGTCGACTACGTGGGAGTCCAGCAACATAGCCATTACGCTAACTGCTGGTTCCCCCCGGCGTGAGTTTTAAGCCACCGTATCCGGGACGCGAACCACAGTTGACTACATGGGAGTCCAGCGACATAGCCATTACGCCAACTACTGGTCCCTTGAATGTTTACTTTTTAGGAAAGTTTTATTTATTTTACCATGACAGAGAGAGAGAATGAGAGAGAAGGCCAGAGAAATAGGTACCCCCACGCCATGACCCACCCCCAGGTTTAGCCAGCCTGGATTACAGGCACATGCTGACCTGCCGGGAGCACTCAGAAAGGTCCCTGCACAGAAACCCAGGACCTTTCTCATGAGAGTGCAGTTGCATCACCACTGTGCCACCACCAAGACCCAAATGTCTTAAACAAAATTTCAGAATTGAAAAAGATAGACTTGAAACTTTCTCATTAAATGAATTTAGAATGTAAAGTCAGTTAATTATACAGGTAGAAATATGAAAACTGCTTAACTATGTGATATAAATCTAGTTGGGAAATTAAACACACAAACATGAATGCCTGTCTGTTGGGACTATTTAGGGCCACGTTGCAGATCTCACATGACCTGTGGGTTTTAAACTTCAATGCGAGGGACTTAGACTAGTGATACTTTAAAGTGTGACCATATGGACCAGCCTCTGTGGCTCAGTCATGGCATACATACCAGACTGCAGAGCTGGAAGCCATATGCCAACCGTGGCTCAAATCCCAGGGGACCTGAAAACCCACCAGACATGTGTACTTGTGCCCAGGACCCTGGTGAGCTAGAGCAATGGGATCTCAGCATAACCAGGCTCTGTGGAGTGTACTCTTCTCTCTCTTTTTCTCTGTTTCTTGTTCTCATATGTATATGCTCTTAACTCGAACAAAAAAAGAAAAGCATGACCACTTGCTTCTCATGTCACCAAGGTATTTATTTTTTTTAAATGTAAAATCCAGGGTCGTCTTTCACCAACTGAGCCAGAATCACAGAGGTGGAGAGCCCAGGAATTACAGTCTTACTAAGCTTTCCTAGTGGTTCTTACACTGAAAGTTGAGAACTATTGGCACAGAACAATGATTTTCAATGTAGATGCTCATTCAGGTCACTCGGGAAACATAGAAAAGCCGCAGAGTCTTGGATCCCAAGCCCAACGATCCTGATTGAATTGTCTTGGGGTGTGGCACTGGGCATTAGTATTAGCACATGATTGTACTGAGGAGCCAAGACTGAGAAGCAGTAGCACAAGATCCCGAGATGGGAATGGAAGAGAAGGGATTGTGGCATGGCTATCCCCTTTGGGGGGGGGGGGTGATTTCTCATTTTCTCTCTCTGTCTCTCCAATGAGCACACCTGCCCTATAGCCAAAATCTCTTAAAAAAAAAATGACAATTAGTGAAGATGGTTGTCAACATAGGCTATTATTTCAGGGATGTAAGCTTTCTTGACATCTTTTAAAAGTCAGTATGGAGGTTATCAGGAGCTACGGGACATAGGGAATTATTCAGTGGATATGGGGTTTCTGTTTAGCATGACAAAAAGTTCTAGAAATGCATAGTGGTGATGTACAACTTTGGGAACATATTTAATGTCACTGAACTGTACCCTTAAAAATGGTCAAAGTGAGGGCCAGCAGGTGGCTTAGTGATGAAGGCACTGGATTCCCACATGGCCAATTGCGGTTCAAGTCCTTGACCTGGGGGGGCCTTGAAACTCACTTGAGAGGACAGTGGAGAAGAAGGGATTGTGGTGTGGCCATGCCCTGGGAGTGATTTCTTACTTTCTCTCTGTATGTGTCTCTAGTGAGCCCAAAGGCCCTCTAACAAAAATCTCTCTAAAAAAATTGGTTAAGGTGGCCTATTTTATGTTACATTACTACAGTTTCAAATATGCTTTTTAAAGACATAATCCACACATTCTGAACCTTTTTTTTTTTTTCTCCTCCACAGTGACAGAGTATCATGTATGCCACTGACTCCAGGGGACACTCCCCTGCTTTTCTACAGCATCAGAATGGAAGCACCCATCGCTCTTCCGGTTATGTCCCTGGGAAGGTGGTTCCACTTCGTCCTCCTCCTCCTCCAAAAAGCCCAGCTTCAGCCAAACTTACCTCCCTCAGACAGGAAGCCCGGGAAACATTTGCATTCTCACCCGAAGAACAGCAAGCCCAGAGAGAAAGCCGAAAGCAGAAGAGGCACAAAAATACTTTCATTTGCTTTGCTATTACTAGTTTTTCATTTTTTGTTGCACTTGCAGTCATTTTAGGAATATCCTCAAAATATGCTCCAGATGGTAAGTGTGTGCACGAAGGATGTATTTTAGGAGGGGGAGGAAGGGGAGGAAGTAGTAGAATCATTTTTTAAGAGATTTAAGTTGGCCGTCGCTAACTAGTGGGTGATCAGAAAAGTCATGACATACTTTTTCTATGTTTTTCTATGTAAAAATGTGTCTCGACTTTTCTGATAACCCAGCATGTACAGCTAGGTAATGTGAGGAATAACATCTTATGAGTGAGAGAGCAATTGTTCAAGGAATCCACTGGAAATTAGAAAAGTAAGGATGACTCTTTATTTCCATTTTGCCATTTTGTCCCAACAACCAAAAAGTTCTTAGAGCAGCTCTTTTAGAAAGGTTTTGAATCTTAACTGAATTCTTATGGTAACACAATTTCATTCTTGTGGTATACATGATTTTTGAGCTGCCAACAATTTTTTGTCATAAATTTAGTGATAAACTAGATTTGATTTTTTTTAAGTGACTAAAAATAAAATTTGTGTTTTAAAGTGGGCTTGGGAGACAGTTCCAAAAAGGAAGCTTTAAATATATGTATATTAAGTTAATTTATCTCTTTCTACCATGAACTAGAGAAAGAGACAGAGAGATAGCACCCCCTGTAGGGTCCTGATGGTATGAGCCATCCCCCAGGCCCCAACTAACCTTGGATTGATGGGCACATGTGCACCCAGCAAGTCCAGGGAAGTCTCTGGATGTGAATCTGGGACTTTCTCATGTGGGTCATCCTTCCAGAGCATTTGACCCCTGCACCACTGCACAGCCTCTAAGTATTTCTGAGTAATAATATATATATCCTTAAAGAAAAACAACCAACAGGATGTGTAAGTTCTGACACGTTTGTCTAAAAACCATTCATTACCTCACTTTAGCCATCACAGAGGGAGATTTTAATTTCCTAGATGATCTTTTCAAGTGGGTAATGTATCAATATTTTGAATCATTTGGAAGAAGCTTATTGCCAAGCAGCTTCAATATAATACCAAAAAAGAATTGCTTCATAAAAGAATCCTGTCTTACCTACCTAAAAATTAGAGGGCTCAGGGTTATGGCTAAGGGAAGAGGCTGTAACTGGATCAGACACCATATTTGTCTGCATTTTTTACAACATGCACATAAGATTTTTGTCAAATTATCTGCCTCCTTACATGGTTATAACATTGAGAAGTTCTTTATTGTTTATAAGACTTATGAATATTATTTTAATCCATTTTCATGGCCTTTTTAGGTATTTTGTAAATTTTAAGGTCCTCAGGGAGGTAGTATCAATACTTCTAAAAGGGTAGATCTAAAGTAAAGAAGGTGTTTCTAGCAACGTCTTTGTGGGCCAAGGCAGTAGCCCGCTTTTTGAACTGGTAGCATTCATTTCCATTGCACGTAGTATTGACTTCCTCACTCCTTTTTGCAGCAGAATAGCCAAGTTCACTGCCACTGATTCATATTTCCCAAGTAATCTGTAGTGAGGGGTGCGAGGTCAGAGCTGAGATCTGTGACTTTCTCATTGGTGTTTTTATATTTCATCTAAGGGATTGAATTGTTGATGCATTCTTTAGTTTCACATTTTGGCAATATAAATGGAGATAATCAGTGGAAAGATTGGGTATGCTGAAATATTCCGGAGTCAGCCTCGTTGTGGTTATTGCTGTTATGAAATGTTGATAGTGAACTCATTGCTGTGCAAGTGGTAGCTGGGGATGTCAAACTTGCCAGGCTGTTTTTTTAGTGCTTTCTACAGACCATACATTTTCTCATTAAGTGTATTTTACTGGAAAGAAACAGATGAATTTTTGGTGATGGTTCTAATGAAGCATGCCTTCTTGCAGAATAATTACCAACAATTAAGAGGAGCTATAAAACTGTCGTAGCAGGCTCTATAGCTCAAAAGCTTGGGTTTCTTTCTCTGTAGCTGGGTACATGCTTGTTACACGGGAGAATTTTGCTTTTCATGTCATGCTATGGAGAATCCTAGCACGATGTTTTCTGGGAAAACAGGGAGGTAGACGGAAAGTTCAACAAATCTCCAATATTAAGTCAGAACAGATTCAACAGATTTCTTGTTTCCTTGATGGGGAATAAATTTAAGGATTGATTTTAGTATAACAGTGATGATCATTGATTTATCAGAATTATATATCAACAATTATGAAGCCATCATAAGAGAAATTAATTCCATGAAAGAATTTCCAAGGACTTAACTAGGAAGACTAACTTTGACTGTACATACTGTCACCTCAAAGAAAAAGTGCAAGCCTAGGGCGGAACAAGGGCCTAGGAAGATGTTCGCGGTAAGAGTTTGCAAGTTCAAAATGAGGAATCAGAATTTTTTTCTTATGTGAAATAATACCTTTGTGCTTCCTACGTTTCTCATATTATTCCCTAGTATATACTTTCCACATCAACAAAAGACATTTCTTCCTGTGATTCCCAAGCATATCTTATTTATTCCTATCTTTGTTTAAATATAGGTGACCTCTTGCTATTCTTTTTTTTTTTTTTTTTTTTTTTTAAGATTTTTGCCATAGGGTATGTGCACTTGCCAGAAAGAGAGAGAGAGAGTGAGAGAGAAAGAGAGGCAGTGAAAAGGAAGTGAGAAATCAAACCCCCGGGGGGGTGGTCACACTGCAATCCCTTCTCCTTCATTCTCCTCCTGGGATTTTGGACATGCATGCACACACACACCAGGTGCAAATTTCAAACATGTCTGGTATTTGAAATGCAGTTGGTCAAGTGGGAGCCAGCACCTTCACTACCATGCCACCTGTTGGCCCCACCTCTTGCTCTTCTAACTGAGCCGCCACGTGAACATAGATAGCAAAGGTGTTTGTATTGCTAGTATTCTTTTCTTTCCCATATGCCCCTTTTATTGAAATGCTGTCCGTCCTTCAGGGTTGTCGGTCTAGTATCCCCTCTCTGTGTAGCTGCCTCAGTTACTCCAGCTGTGTTCTCTTTTGTCTGAGGTCATTTACACCTAAACTAACCACCTCATTGTTCAGCACATAAATATTTCCTACATGCTGACTTTTTCTCTTAAGCTGGGTTATAAACTCTGATGGAATGGGAGCTCATTCTATGCTTCATAAAATTTATAATATCTAAAAACTGGACAGATTAATCTTCAACAAATACTTGGTTATTAATTGATCAAAAGGTGGGAGCCCCCGCCTTCCACATGATGGCAGAAACGAAAGGTTTCATGAATTAAATAGCCACGACAGTGCAGATTACTTTAAGTTTGCAGGATCACTTACTCAAGAGGCAAATTCTAGTTCTAGGAAAGCAAATTTACAAGTAAAGAACGTCACATCTTAATAGAGGAACTTGCCTATCACTCATTTTGCTAGGTAATCTTGGGTTTAGCTTCTCTAATCTGTAATTTCCTCATCTTCAAAAGTGAGAAGTCGCGTCTTTGGCCACTGGTCTCTTGCAGTTGCCTTGGGAAAGTGCTCACCACCGAGGGTAGTGGTGTTTTACCCCCGTGGGGAGAGGTGTTGTAATCACCTGCTTTATGATTCACTGTGCATGGGAAGATGCGTGTGGAGAACACGTTAGTTAGCAGGGTTTTCTTTTTTTTTTTTTAAGAATTGTTTTATTTAACTTTATTCATTTATCCATGTATCTATCTGTCTGTCTGTCTATCTATCAATCTATTAATTAATTAATTAATTAATTAATTTAAATTTGACCAGAGAGGGGCAGAATGAGAGAGAGAGAGAGAGAGTGAGAAAGGAAGTTGCCAGGTCCAGGACTCGAACCTCAGTTGTCCATGTGGGAGTCCAGCACCCTTAACCATCATGCCACCCGCCAGCCCCCAGTTTTCGTTTTTTATTTGTTCTTTTCTATAACAGCATTCTAATGTGAGTCCAAGGACAATTCATAATTTTTTTTTTTTTTTTTTTGAGAGGTTTGTGCTGTAGGGTGCGTGTGCTTGCCAGAAAGACAGAGACAGAGATACAGAAAGCAAGAAATCACCCCCCAGGGGGTGATGGCCACGTTGCAATCCCTTCTCCTCCATTCTCCTCTTGGGATATTGAGCATGCACGCACACGTGCTCGGCGTGAGTTTAAGCCACCGGCCCCGGGACTCAAACTGCGGTCGACTACATGGGAGTTCAGCAACATAGCCATTATGCTAACTGCTGGTCCTGACAATTCATAATTTTGCCTTTTACTCTTGGTTTACTTCTGGCACTGATTCAGGGGAACTCCGTTTTTACTTTGTAAAGTTTGACCTGAACTCGATGCCAGCAACTTAGTTTTGTGGGGGCCTTTTTCAAAACATTTTTTTTTTCTTTTTTAATTGCCAGAATGCACATGAGAGAGAGAAAGTGAGAAAAGTGAGAGAGAACCTCATAGCACCATCCAGTGGGGTGTAGACGCTCCACAGTCCTTTTTCCTCCATTTCTCCGTCTTGTCAGGCTTTGGGGCTGGCATGCACATGCTTTCAGTGTGGGCATCCACACCTTGGTCATTCATGTGAAATTAGGTACCTGATGCCATGGGCCAAACCACTGTGCTACAGGGCCAGCCCTGTGGTCACACTTTTTTTATGTATAAGTAAAGGGAGGAAGTAAAGAATTCGATGCTTCTCTGCTGGGTGGGAGGGGATGAGTTTTCCATCTTTAATGGCAAGAAATCAAAAATCTGTCAGCGCGTGACTTGCAGATTTGCATTAAATGATGCTAGTGCTTGGGTTTGGCTAGTAGTATTTTTGCATGATGTTGGGTCAGATGTGATACTGATATTGCATTATTTTTACAGAGAATTGCCCAGATCAGAATCCTCGTCTCAGGAACTGGGATCCAGGACAAGATGCTGCAAAACAAGTTGTTATTAAGGAGGGAGATCTGTTCCGTCTGACCTCAGATGTGACAGTGCATTCTATAGTCATTCAGAACGGAGGTAGGTGATGGTCCCCGTTTGGGAACTGTGGCGCCGAGCGTTCTTGTGGGAGATACTCAGTGTTCCTGGTGTGGGAAACTATTCTTAGACTGAATGGCCTTTAGGATGTGGTGTCACTCTCACCATGGAGATGTGAAGAGCTCCTAAGATAAAAACCCTAGGATTCAAGACCTACGAAGACTTTAAAAATCATTCAAGTCAAGACCCCTCAAGTTACTGACAAATAGTTCTAGGGGGGGCTGTTCTCTCATAGTAAAGCTTTATTATCACTGATGGAGAGTGAGGAGAGTTCACATATATAAAAATAAAAATCAGGGACCAGCAGATGGCATAGCAATTATGTTGCTGGACTCCCACATGGTCCACTGCGATTCGAGTCCTGGACCTGGTGACTTGAAAATTATGCTGGGCATATGTGCATGTGTGCCCAAGATCCTGGGAGAATGGAGGAGAAGAGATTGTGGCGTGGCCATCTCCTCTGGGGGGTGATTTCTCACTTTTTCTCTCACTGTCTCCATCTCTCTGTTGGGTGAGGTATGTACGTGCCCTAAAAAATAACCTCTAAAAACAAATAAATAAAAATAGAATTATAAAATAAAATTCATATTGCTAGATTCTCAGATATTTTTCTGGAAGAGATTTACATTTTTTTTTTTTAAGAGAGACATTTTTGCTGTGGGGCACGTGTGTATGCCAGAGATAGAGAGAGGCAGAGAGAGAAAGAGAAAGAGAAATCACTCCCAGAGGAGATGGCCATGCTACAGTCCATTCTCCTCTTGAGATTTTGGACATGCTTGCACACGTGCACAGGTGAGTTTCAAGCCACTAGGTCCGAACTCAAACCGCAGTCGACTGTGTGGGAGTCCAGCCCCACAACCACTACGCCACCTGCTGGTCCCGGAAGAGATTTACTTCTAAAGTGAATGGGTTGATATTTGTACTCAAAAGTAGCCATTTTTAGTGTGTTGAGATATGAACTCTTTGTTCTTTCCTTTTTAGTGTTTGAAAACCAGTTTGATTTTTCTGAAGAGTTACTCTTAGGAAATTTCTTTTTTTCTCAACTTAATTAGGGTCATGTACTTTTTGTCCCTTAAAGTGAAATATATTTCTTTGTAGCTACGGAAAATGTTTTTGAAGTTGGCTTGTAACAGCGTTGTTCTCTCCAGGGCTGCTTGTATTTGGGGATGATAAAGATGGATCCAGAAATATTACCTTGAGGACTCGTTACATCCTGATCCAGGATGGTGGGGCGCTTCATATTGGAGCAGAAAGATGCCGCTACAAATCCAAAGCGACAATTGCCTTGTATGGCAAGTCAGATGAAGGTGAAAGTATGCCAATATTTGGCAAGAAGTTTATTGGTGTGGAAGCTGGCGGGACACTGGAGCTGCACGGGGCCCGAAAGACGTCATGGACAATGTTGGCAAGGACTCTGAATTCCTCAGGCTTACCCTTTGGATCCTACACCTTTGAAAAGAACTTTTCCCGGGGCCTCAATGTGAGGGTCTTCGACCAAGATACAGCCAAAATGTTAGAAAGTGAGAGGTTTGATACCCACGAATACCACAACGAGAGCAGGCGACTTCAGGAATTTCTGAGAGGGCAGGATCCAGGACGGATTGTGGCCATAGCTGTCGGGGATTCGGCAGCTAAAAGCCTTTTACAGGGAACTATCCAGATGGTCCAGGACCGACTGGGAAGTCAGCTGATCCAGGGACTGGGCTACAGGTGGGCTTACCTTGTTCTTTCCCTCTTGCTCCGTATTAAAGTCTAGGCAGAGGGTGGGGACAAACCTCACCACACTCCAACCTGACTCAGCATCAGAATAGCTCTATTTGTAGTTTTGGTTGAATCTTGCTTTGAAATATGGACTGGAGGGCAGGATTTGGGATCTAGCAGCTTTTTTCTTGGTTCAGTTTATGAAGCCCTAGTTGGGCTTGTGAAACAAGAACAGAGATCTGGTACAGCAGATGGCAGGGTGGTGAAGGTGCTGGACTTCCACATGGCCACCCATGGTTCAAGTTCCAGACCTGGTGGCTTGCTGTCTCTCTGGTGTGCATACATGCCCTGTAGCAAATAACAAAGTAATTAATAACAATAAATAAAATTAAACAAATAATTCTTTTAAAAAGCCATCAAGCACTTTAAGAGCAAATGGCCTCTGAAGATACTTCCTCCTTTCATTACTTTCTGATGACAATATGAAATTCAGACTAATTGAAGCAATTCATGAGTTGAAAGAATAGAGCACTATCTATTCTAAGGTATACAATTTGTCCTAAAGACCCAAGGGGGTAAAACATGCACAGTTTCTTTTTCTTTCTTTCTTTGGAATTCTTTGCCTGCTTGTTTGACTGGCACAGATCTGTAGCTCCCTCCCATAGGGAGGAGGGGGGGGGGCTGGAAATTCATGCATATAGTAGAAGCCATTTTCACTATTTATTGTGCTGTATTCTAATTGGCCATTATTTCCTAATGCAGTCTTGAGTTGGGGGAAGTAGCTGCTCAATATTTAATTCAAAAAACAGAAGTTTTAATTTTGCTGAATCTTCTTGGTAAAGTTGGGGAGTGTCGGCTGTGAAAAAAGTAAAATGACCTCAAACCCACATTGTGAAATGATCTAGCTGTTATTTCTTCCTTTGACAGTGGGTTGTTGGAATGGAAAATTATCTACAGAAATTCCAGAGAAAGTTAAGAAGACAAACATGAGTGAAGAAAAAGAGCCTGTAACATTGTAGAAATGCCTGTCACTCACCCAGGGAATATTTAGGAGTTGCTAAGTGCTGAGTATTCGTAGATGTGTAGATGAAAGGATAGTCTCAGAGCTCTGGTCTAATCTAGTGCATAAATAGAGACCTAAAGAGATGATCATACAGCGAGGCACTTGCTGCTGTTACAGGCTTAATGAGCACTAAGTGAAAGGACCCCCTAAGTTGGCCTAGGGAATCATGCAGTTTTCCTGAAGGCAAGAGGTATGTATGGAGTTTAGGAATGTGCTCTGTAGATAGTGAAGAAGGAAGACTTTCTAGACAGAGGAAATACCACACGTAAAACCTCGGAGAGGGTTATGGTTTATGCACTGTAATACACACACAGGACAGTGCTAAAAACAAGATTGTAGAGCTTAATGATCTGTCAACGTTATCATGGTTGCCACCCAGGTAAAGAAGTAGAATGTTGCTAGCAGCCCAGAACCCCCCACTGATGCCCTCGGTGTCTTCGGATCACTCCCTCCCCCACCTAAGGCAGCCGCTCTCCTGAGTGTGTGGGGTGCACTGAAGTGTGGGTTTGCTTGTTTTTGAACTTCATGTTTCTTTGCTCTATGTCGTTACCGAATGTTATTTGTGTTCTTGCACACAGTTTTGGGGCTCATTTTCACTGCTGTTTATTTTTTATTGTATGCCTCAACCCCGCTTTGTTTACTGGTGGACATCTGAGCGGCTTTCCAGTTTGGATCTGTTACTAAAAATGCAAATGTCCTTTACCATATCTCGATGCTCATGTGCACATGTGTCTGTCATTTATAGACATAAAAATAGAAACATAGTCTTTTCAAAGTTAGAGACCTACTTTGTCTCATTATCCAGTAATGCCAGGGATTACAAAGTCTTATTTCTTCATGCCGTGCCTACTCCTAGATTTGCATGATCATCAGCTATAAATATTTTGACTTTCTTTGGTTCCTTTTTTCTACTGGTTACTAAATTCCCTTCAAAACATTGTCACTGATTGGACAAGGAATTAGAGTTGTGATCTTTTGCCAACTGTTCCATTGCATTGACATTATCTCCAATGTACATAAACACTTACCCCTTTGAAGATAATGTTCTAGTACATTGAAATTTTCCTCAAGTGGAGGAGGGAAGTAGGAGTGTTTGGAGATAATGTCAGTAGAATAGCACATTGTCTTATAGTTGCTGAGGCAGTTCTGGTAAATAAAAGAAGCTCTGATATTATTCTTCCCTCTCAAATAGGTGATAATGAGTTGAGGCATTCTTTATTTGATTCTTTCTGCTATTTCAAGGGATATAAATAGAACTATAAAGCATTGTTAACCAAAGTAGCTAATCCACAGGGGCAGACTCTGGAATTTATAAGGGTGTGAGCATGCCTTAGTTAACTTTTATCTGTGCATATTCAGCCATCTGTCTGACAAAGATTACATTTGGTATGTTTTCTTCCTAAGTTAATATTTTTCTTTCCATGTTTTAAACCAGGAACCTTAAAGCAAGTTTCATGGATTTTTAAAGTCATAGTCCTTTTTCTTTAATTTATGGCTGCAGGCTTGAGCATGTCCCTCATCTTTCAAATATTAGGTTGTCGGAAAAGTCATGACACATTTTTGCATAGAAAAACAAAAATATGTCATGACTTCCAACAACTCAATACATTACTGTCAAAAAATAGACATAGCATCAAACATTTAAAAGCTGTTGGGTAGTCTTCCTACAGCATTAGGAAAACGATGAAACCTCTAATGCAGGTTCACAGCCTTGACTTCCCCCCTGCAGGGCGTGATGTCTAGGGCCCACCTTAGACCAGTTACGTGAGGATCCTAGAAAGAGCAGGACTCTGGGGCTATGGAAGTGTAACCAAGGCTGGTAATTACTCCTCTCACTTCTAGTTCCTAATTTAGGAGTTCTCAGGTGTGGTCTCCTGACCAGCAACATTACATCACCTGTGAATTTGTTAGCAATGCACATTCCCTAGTCCCACCTCAGACTCTCAGGGCGAGGGGCCTGCAACTGACTGAACATGCCCTCCCTCTTTTTTTTTTTTTAAAGAATTATTTAATATTATTATTAATATTATTTTTCACATGAGTTTTGCCAGAGAAAGACAGAGAGAGAGAGGGAGAGTGAGAAAGCAAGCTGCCAGGTCCGGGACTCAAACCATGGCCAGCCATGTGGGAATTCCAGCACCTTAACCACCATACCACCTGCCTCCAGGTGTTTCTGAAGCTCACTGACGTTTGAGAACCAGTGATCAAACTCAGTGGTTGTCAAGTCTAGCTGTGCTTTCTAGTCCCTTGGAAAATTTTAAAAACATACTAATATTAGTCCCAACTTTTAATTATCGCATTGGTCTGGATTAGGATCAAAACTTAAGCTCCCCACATGATTGTCTTATGCACTAGGCTATTAAGAACTGTGTAGAGGACAGTTCAAAAGAAAGCAGGTGATGATCATTTTAAGAGAAAGAAAATAAATGGATCTGTTGAGATAATAGTATATAAGTGAGATGGGTGTGTACTGAAGAGAGACGTCGATGATTAATTGAACTCACAACCTTGAGTGTTTTACCTGTTATAGAGCTGGACAAACAAACACTTGAAAACCAGGTGTGTTTCCTTCTCTGATATCAGTGCTTCAGTCAAGGTTTGGAATTACAACCTCATATGAAGCTTAGGGATTGGCAAAAACGAAGTATGGGAGACCAGTGGTTAAGGTGGCTGGATCCCACAGGGCCAACTGCACTGTTTGAATCCTGAACCTGGCTGCTTGGAAAAAATGTCTGGCGCATGTGCATGCATGACCAAAACCTCAAGAGGAGAATGGAGGGAGAATGGATTATGTCGTGATCATCCCCCCTACCCCTCGGGGGGTGATTCCTCCCTTTTCCTCTCTCTCTTTCTCTGTATATTTCTGGTGAGAGATATAAAGCAAAACAAAAACTAAAACAAAAATTTTCTAAAAAAAAAGAGGAAGAAGAAGAAGTATGGGAATTAAACAGCACCCTGCTGTGATCTGTGTCAGGATTTGGTTCAGTACATGAGAAATAATCAAATGCACCTGCTCTTTTTCCTTCCAGGCAAGCTTGGGCTTTAGTTGGTGTCCTTGATGGTGGAAGCACATCTTGCAATGAATCTGTGAGGAACTATGAAAATCATAGTAGTGGTGGGAAGGCCCTTGCCCAGAGAGAATTCTATACCGTGGATGGTCAGAAGTTCTCTGTGACAGCTTATAGTGAATGGATTGAAGGTAGGCAAGTGCACTATTGTAAGACATTGGTAAATATTGTGACAGTTATTTTTTTTTAAGTAGTGTATTCAAGTGACAGTCTGTATGGTTAGATTTCTCAACCAGTTGAGGCTGAAACTTATTTTCCACACTGTACTTAATGTTTTAGACAAAGTTCTAGTCCTTAATCTTTTAGAAGAAATCTGTTGGATCATCAGAAAAGTCATGACATATTTTTGTATAGAAGAAATTGTTAGGACTTCTGATGGCCCAACAGTTGGGGTTGTCCAAAGGATTCTTCAGAGACTGTCCTTTCAAGACTATAGAGAACGTTCTATTTTGGGCCTTCCCCAGCTGGACTTTGCACTTCTTTTCTTGAGTCATAGGCTATGAGTAACTAGTAGAAATGGGTTTGTTTCCTGGATGTGGTACCAGCTGAACCAATCTGGATGTGAAAGGGTGAGCTGTCTTTGATTATGCGCCATGACAGTGAACATGATTTTGTACTTTGATTCTGCCCTGTAAACACGTCAGTAGATCTGTCTTTGAACACATGCTATGTAAACACACTTCTTATTCATTTCATGTTTCCTGATATCTCAGCTAATAATGCTTATCTTATGGACAAATGGGAAAACAGAGAAGCACAAAGTAAATACTAATCTTTATCACTTAGAGATAATTATTTTG
The DNA here is from genome assembly GCA_026018925.1 of Tupaia tana. Taxonomy (NCBI): domain Eukaryota; kingdom Metazoa; phylum Chordata; class Mammalia; order Scandentia; family Tupaiidae; genus Tupaia; species Tupaia tana. The sequence continues at coordinate 29,691,565 of JAKSZU010000013.1, forward strand.
GTGTATAATATTGTAGTATTCTAAAATTTTATTTCTATTCTCTCATCCCCTTTTAGTTTCTACCTTTTTTTCTCCTTAAATAACATGGTAAATATATCTAACATTTTCTGTAAAATAATTTTGTATCGTAATCCATTTTTCAGGGTCATAATTTGTCTGAATGTTACCATGCGCTGGGTGTTAGGGAGCTTGTGGATTATGAAGGATGTCCGCTGCACCGTTTCATCGTCTGCCTACCTTGCTGCCAGATTTTTTGGGCTCTGGGTGTGGGTTGGTGGCCTCCTGCCTGTGCTTGCTCATCCTCCTTTTCCAACCAAATATAATACCAAAAGCAATGTGAAACCAGTAATTAAGAGGTGCTTTATTATACCTATAATTTCCCAGAAAACTTTCTTTTAGACAAGGGCTATTTCTGTTTTGAGCAGCCATGTAGCAAAATGATACCTGACATGGATTTCTGTAGACAGTGCCTGGTCTGATACGCCCGCGCTTTCACATGGTCACGTGACTTTAACTTCCTATAGCTCAGGTTCCTCATTTGAAAAATGGGGTTAGTAGTTGAAACCCCACCTAGGGCTGCTGTGAGTGTCAACTATGAAGTTTTGGGCGTGGTGCATGTGGTAAGCACCCAATAAATGTTAGCTTTTTTAACAATGATACAAACATGGTAACTTATAAGGGTGTACATGGTTTCATTGTGATTAGAGACAGAAAGCCTTTTGCTTTAAAACAAACAAATTAATGGAGTTCCTGCTATGTAACAGGAACTTTCATGGGTTGCCTCTAGGCAGCCTTCTGGGCTCGGGGTGAGAAGGTGGTATCTGTTAGGGATGAGGAAGCTGTTTTTGAGCTAGGCTTTCTGCCTCCAGGGTTACTGCTGTGTGGTAGCATGCCACACTTGCTTCTGGCCAAAAGCATAGATGGGCGAGAAGTGTTTTTGAGCAGCTGTTTGGTCGGGTAAGTGCAGTTCATGGTTGCAGCCTCCAGTAAGATTCCAGGCAGAGAATAATTACTGGCAGATCTCAGATCCCTTTGAGTCAATGTTTCCTTTGTAGGAAATGTCTTCATTTCCACATTACCGATGACTGTTCATTTCTGGAAGAGGGTACATTGTACACTCTAGCTATCTTTCGTAGGATATTGTTCGTGCCCCATGTCCCCAATGATGCCAACTTTCTGGAAAAGGTAGAAATTCTCCCCAGATAGTAGGGAGAATGAACTTACTTCCTTTCACTTACAGTTGCACTAATAGGAGATAATCTTAGGGAGGATTTTCATTTAAAGCCAGAAAAAAAAAAAAAAAAAGAAATAATTGAATAGGTACAAATCTTGCTCATCTAACCTTCTGGCTTACTATTATTAATGAAACAAATTCTAATTGGCTCATAATTCAAACTTATTATCTAGTAGCCATCAGTTTTTAAAGCACTATTTTTTATATAAAAAATGAACTTTGGGGGCCAGCAGATGGCGTGGTGGTTAAGGTGCTGGACTCCTACCTGGCTGACTTTGGTTTGAGTCTTGGACCAGGTGGCTTGAAATTCATTCCGGGCACATGTGCACATGCACGCTTGAAATCCCAGGAGAAAAATGGAAAAGAAGCGACTGTGATGTGGCCATCCTCCCTGGGGTGGAGGGAGGTGATTTCTCACTTTCCCTTTACTGTATCTCTTTCTCTCTGTGTGTCTCACCAGTGAGCACACATACCCTAGGGCACAAATCTGGAGGAAAAACAATTTTTTTTAGTTGCCCATTTTCGGGGAGGTTTTCTTTTTTTGATAAAAAATCTGAAATGTTGGATAGTGATTGTTGTTGCTATGCGGTTTTTAAGTGATCTTTGTTCTTAACCTGCCTGTTCTGATTCTTGGGAAGACAGTTTAATAGAGAAATTGGCCTCCGAAATGAGACTGGCATTCAGTTCTCAGCACCACTATCTTTCAGCCATTGAACAAACTCTGTGGCCTGTGGGTTCTTCATCGCTAATGAACATAATAGTGTTCTAAGGACACAGGTGTTTTGATGAAGGAGCTGGTGCCTGTGAAGCCTCTATGACAGTTAGCTATTTTTGTTGTAAGAGTTATTACTTTTAATATTATTATTTAGATAAAATCTTGTTATAGACATTAGTACCTGGATACAAGATATACCAAAAAAGCACTTTGATCTCTTTTTTTAATTGTCAGAGGGCACGTGTACTTGCCAGAGAGACAGAGAGAGAGGAGAAAGCAGTGAGCCATGGTCATGGGGCAGTCCCTTCTCCTCCATTTCTCTGGAGGATTTTGGACACTCCCACTGGCATGTTTTTCAAGCTGCCAGGGCCAGGATTTGAACTGCAGAGTTGGCCATGTGAGACCTGGCACTCTTAACCCTCAGGCTATGAGGCTAACCCCACTTTAGTTTTATTAGGTACTTTTGGGGGGGTTAGGAGGTTGTAAAAACAGTAAAGCAGGGTGGAGCAGAATGTGAAAGAACTTGCTCAGGTTCATTTTTATCTAAGATTTGGCTCAAGACTAGAAGAATGTCTGTATTATTCCTGTTCCTTGACGCATTTCTGTCCTTTGATTCCCTGACAGTGTTCTTTTGCTCATAGCATTGTCCCTTAGAGTCAGCATTTTGGAGACGCTCCAGACCACTATGCTGTTAATTAGATGATAGAGAAGTACAGATATGCATTAAGCAGCTATCTTTGCAATGCGGGGTATCCCCCCCCCCCCCCCCCCCCCCGCCACACTGATGTGATGAAGTGGCTCCCATCTATTCCATACACGTTTCCGTTAAATTGGTGTTTGGCTTATGATAGGTTGTATGGCGCGGACCTTACAGAAGCACAAAATGCTTCTACATGGACTTGCAGGTAAAAGAAGAAGAGGTTCTAGAAATGTTGGGTCAGCTCTCCAGTTTTTATCTGCCTAATTGGGAGCCAGTTTGGGGTTTCAAAGATGTAGGAGGGATCAGTGATTAGTAGTCACTAGATTGCATAGTTTCTGTCATCACAGGAACGGGGCTGAGTCGGACGGGGCCACCATCTGTGACCTCGGGTCACATCGCAGATTGTACTGGTGTGTATGGATCTGTACACGGACAGGACAGAGTAGTGAGTGTCTGAATGGATGCCCTCTCCGGCTGTCCCTGATGCCACTCCCCAGGAGGTGAGCTTCCTCCCCTTGGAGAAGAATGAGCAGTACCCAAGAGAGTACAGGAAGAATTCCAGGGAGAGAGGTGATGTCCAGCAAGGACGTGTGGGAAGGCTTCATAGGTTTTCCTGAGGCTTATAAAGAGGTAGAAAGTATCTTGTTGGTGGAAAATAGTGGAAGGACAGTTTAGGTAAAGAATGAAGTATGAGCAGAGGCACAAAATGAGGGGTTTTCCGAGGAAAATTTTCTTTTTTATTTTCCTTTAAAATTCTCAGAGTGCACGTGTACTTGCTGGAGAGAGAGTGGGGGCAGGAGAGAAAGAGAAAGCACCCTCCCTGCGGGACATGGCCATGCCGCAATCACTTCTCCTCCATTTCTCCCTCCACATGGGACTCTGGGCACACATACACACGTAGCTTGTGTGTTCCCCAAGCCATCGGGTCCTGTATTTGAACCATGCACTTGACTGGGATCCAGCCACCCCAACCACCATGTTACTGACTGGCCCTAAACTTTTACCCCTCCCCCCTTTTTAATTTTGTTTTTTAATTTTGCTATAAGGGTACATTCACTTGCTGAAGAGATAGAGAGAAAGGGACCGGTTGAAAACACCCCCTAGGGGCAATGGCTACACTACATTTCCTTCTCCTGCATTCTTCTGTCAGTAATTTGGGCACATGTGTATATGCACCCAGCATGACTTTCTTTTCCTTTTTTTCCCTCTCCTCCCTTCCCCTCCCCTCCCCTCTCCTTTTCTTTTCTTTTCTTTTTCCTTTTTAAGAGAGACTTTTGCTATAGGGTGCACGTGCTCGCCAGAGAGAGACAGAGAGATAGAAAGTGAGAAATCACTCCTGGGGGTAGGGTGGCCATGCCACAATCCCTCCTCCTCCATTCTCCTCTCAGAATTTTGGGCATACACATACACGCAACTGGCATGAATTTCAAGTGGCCATGTTCGGGACTCGAACCGTGGTCTACGATGTGGGAGTCCAGTGACGTAACCATTATACTATCTGCTAGTCTCACCCAGCATGATTTTCAAGCCTCTCGTCCAGTGCTCAAACTGGACAATTGGCTATGTGGGATCCAGCTGCCTTAACTACCTTGCTGCTGGCTGACTCTAAGCTTCTACTCTCCATACTAAGACAGTCTGTGCACAATTGTCATATCTCTTGTTTTGTGCTTGGATTAAATTGAAGCACTTGGGGGGCCAGCGGTTAGTGTAATGGCTATGTCCCTGGATTCACATGTATTTGACTGTGGTTCAAGCCCCAGACCAGGTGGCTTCAACTCACGCTGGGCGTGTGTGCACGTGTGTCCAAGATCCCGAGAGGAGAATGGAGGAGAAGGGATTGTGGCATGGCCATCTTCCCTGGGGGGTGATTTCTCGCTTTCTGTCTCTCTATCTCTCTCTGTCTTTCTGGTAAGTAAGTGCACACGCCCTATAGCCCTCTCAAAAACAAACAAAAAAAATGAAGCACTTGGTATTTACTACAGACCTATTCTGTGCCTGGCAACTTCTACCTGAGTGTGATGTGACATACGTTAACGTTGTTCTAGGCAGTGTGATAGTTTTAGCACCGAGCTGAAATACAGTGAGGAATTTGTGGGTTGAGTCTTCAAAGTCACAAAAGAATATTTGCTTGCTAAGTGACTGACTACACATGGCGGGGGGTACATGGATCTCTCCCTTTGAGGGCAGGAATCTGTATTTTCTTATTTGTATCATTCGTATCTGCAAAGTGACTGACAGATGATCGATAGCAATGTAAATTTGTTTAAAATTGCGATTTGCGAATCAATGAGAGGAATGATATTAAAAAAAAAAACCCAAATTCCTATTAATGTACCTGTTTGTCTTTTTTGTTCAGGTGTTTCCCTTTCAGGTTTCCGCGTAGAGGTTGTGGACGGTGTAAAGCTTCACCTGATGGATGATGTTAGTAGCTGGAAGCCCGGAGACCAGATCGTGGTCGCAAGCACTGACTATTCAATGTACCAAGCAGAGGAATTCACTCTTCTCCCTTGTCCGGAGTGCAGCCGTTTTCAGGTCAAGGTCAAAGGTATCAGACTGCTCAGAGTACTCTTTAAGGGGTAGCACTCTATTCTTGAGATTGGATTCCTGGAATCCTTTTTTCCTACCAATCATCATTCTCCCCCCCCCCCCACCCCCAGTCATTATTATCCATATCAAAGATCTTAGCAGTGGAGTGTATTGGACACTAGACCCCAGAGGATGTTAGGTAAAAGGAGTTACTGTGCAGTATTCTTGCTATTAATGATATGAAGCAAATTAGTATTTCTGGCCCTTCGTTTCTTTGCAAAAAAAGAAATTTAAAAATACGTGGTCTAGATAAGTTAATTTTCCAAATTTCTTTGCAATTTGTTTCTTAGTTTTCATTGTGAAATATTAGTAAACCTAACTATCAACTAGATCCAATTTTTAAATAGAAATCTTCAATTAAAAAAATTCCATGGTTTTTGTGTGCCTCCACTTGTTTGGCAAAGTAGACCTAGTATTATTTAAAATAGGACTAAAATAAGTGTTTTCAGGGTCAGGAGGTTGGCATGGTGGTTAAGGCACTAGACTCCCAAATGGTTGTTGGTGGTTTGAATCCTGGACCTGGCAGCTTACAAATCATGCCAGGAGTATGTATGTGCATGCCCAAAATCCTAAAGGGAGGAGAAGGGATTGCGGCATGGCCATCCCCCCAGGGGCAGGGGCCATTTCTCACTTTCCTTCTCTCTCTCTTTTTTCTCTCTCTCTCTGGCAAGCACATGCACCTTGTAGCAAAAACTAAAGATAAATAAATAAATAAAATTCTGCCAAAGGGTGGCACCTGTGCTCACCAGAGAGATAGACTGAGACAGAGAGACAGGGAGAGAAAGAAACACCCCCGGAATGAGGCATGGCTATATTGCAGTCCCTTCATTTCTGCATCCTGTCAGGATTTAGGGCACACATTTATGTGCCTGGTGTGTTTTAAATCATCCAGGCTGGGGATCTAAAACAGTGGAAGGCCATGTTGCTTCTAGCACTGCAGTTGGGTGTGCTACTGACTACACAGAGGCTGGGCTGAATATTTTTTCCAAAGGAAAAAAAAATATACAAAGAAATTTGTGCTGTAAGCTACATCTAGAACGAATGGCTGATGTTTACCAGGTGCTTTCTCTGAGCCTTGTGTGATGCAAAGTCCTCTGTACGTTGCTTCATTTATGGGACGCCTGTGCATTTTATGCGTTATATTGCTTTCCTTGCTTCTGTACTGAGGATTCTATATTTCTGGTATAGAACACGAGTTTACAGTAACTAACTCTTTGATAAGTGCTCACTCAGTTTTTGAGTAATTGAGAGTAATAACTAAGTTAGAACTTTACAGTTTAAAGAAAAACTCTCTGCTTTGAGAAATAAAATTGGATGATGATTGGCATACCTGGCATTTTCTCCCAGTGCTTCATTCAGTGTTGGACTTTTTCTCCTTGATAACATAAGGCCTAGGCAACAACACCACCAACAACAGTCCCAAACTCTGATACCATCTGGTATTCATTTTTTCTGGAAATTCCCACTCTTGCTAACAAGTGTACATGATGATAAGTCTCCATGAGCTCAATTCCCATGATTCATTTATATTTTTCCTTTCTGAGTTTATATAATAAGAGCACTGGAGAAAAGCTCATTCTTAAAGTGCTTCCAAACTCCTAGAAAAATTGGGAATTTAAAAGAATCTGTAGTAATACTGAAACAGGAAGTAGAAGAGAAAAAACGGTTATTTTTCTATTGAAAATATCCAAATGCAGATTACTTTAGCTTTAAGGTAGAAGCACAGGTACCTTGATACCCTGATATCCACATGGACACAACTGTTTTTTTTTTTTTTTTTTTTTTTGAGAGATTTTCGCTATAGGGCGCATGCGCTCACCAGACAGACAGAGAGAGACATAGATACAGAAAGCGAGAAATCACCCCCCAGGGGGGATGGTCACGCTGCAATCTCTTCTCCTCCATTCTCCTCTCGGGATCTTGGGCACGCACGCACATGCGCCCGGCGTGAGTTTTAAGCCACCAGGTCCGGGACGCGAACCGCGGTCGACTATGTGAGAGTCCAGCGACATAGCCATTACGCTAACTGCTGGTTCCCACAGCTGTTTGTTTTTATGTGTGTTTGGTTCTTGTGTGCCCTGGGGGAGGAGGGAGCAGAACAAGGGTGTACGAACAGGACCTAGGGAGAAAGATTAGGGACTTCTGGGCAGATTTCAGATTATTAGTGCCGTTCATGGAGGATTGAGCTACTTCATGAGGAGCCAGCTTTTTGCCAGTACTTGGGTTCTTCTCAAATTGGTAGGACAGTTGATAGTGAGGGCCCGGTACTGGGTGGCTGGGTGGATTAGATTATCTGCAAAATCTGTTTCCTGGGACTCTGCATTTCTAGTACTAGAGAATGGGAGCAGTCAGTAAATTGTCAACAGTGTTTTAGAGTCAGAGACTGAAGAGGAATGCCCTCTTAAAGGAAATGTTATGTCTTCTTTGCTCTAATGCTCCTTTTCCTTTGCCCACATCAACCAGAAACCCCTCAGTTCCTGCACATGGGTGAGATCATAGATGGTGTGGACATGAGAGCCGAGGTGGGCGTCCTCACCCGGAATGTGGTGATCCAAGGAGAAATGGAGAACTCGTGCTATGGAGAAAATCAGTGCCAGTTCTTTGATTATGATACCTTCGGGGGGCATATCATGGTAGGCAAAAGGATTCTGTAGTTTCTTTGAAATGCTAGATGCTAAATACATGTTTGGAGAAATGTCAAGTTTTGGAATGAGATGTGTATTTGTGTGTGTGTACATATATATACTCATACGACAAATGACTTCAAAAAGTACGTAGAAAAATGGAATTGAAGTGCAAGTTTAAGCAGGTGGTGTGGTATTTTAGGCAACTGGATCCCACACGGCCAACTGTGTGGATCAAGTCTTGGACCTGGTAGCTTGAAAATTATACCGAGGGCGTATTGTTCATACTCAAAAGGAGAATAAAGGAGGCGGGATTGTGGCAAGGGATGATTTCTCACTTTCCCTCTCTTTGTCTCTTCAGTGAGCACATGTGCACTGTAAGGGAAAAAAAAGTGAAAGTTTGTTTTGAAGAAAAAAAAGATTGAGAATTTATGAGAAGTTTTTCATAGTGCACTTTCCATGAACTTTTTGAAGACCCTACCCTCATATGTAGATATTAAAAAGAATCATAGTTTTTTTCTCTTTCAAATGACATGAGGAAATTTTAAGTAATTAAAAGAAAAAGATATATCTTCACTTAGTTGACTTGAATTGACAGTTCAATCTTCTTTGTTTTTAAGAATTATTTATTTAACTTTATTATTATTATAATTAATTTGCCATAGGGCACATGCATTCACCAGAGAGAGACAGAGGAGGTGAGAAAGCAAGCTACCAGGTCTGGGACTTGAACTGCAGTCGACCATGTGGGATTCCAGTACCTTAGCCACCATACCACCTGCTCGTCCCCAGTTCAACCATTTAAGAATTTTTCCATGATGAATTAAATTAATATGTTGGGAAGAATTAATTGTACAGAGACCAAAAAAACAAAACAAAACAAAACAAAAAATTGATCCCAGTATCCATGAATGTGATTCTGAGACAAATCTATTTTTAAAACATGATGTCATTAAAGGGTACATAGTTGTAATATGCACATATGAAATAAATATGTTTGTGTAAACAATTTTTTGAAAGCAAATATTTCAGAAATTGTCAGAGGGTGCTTGTGCTCCTCAGAGAGAAAGAGGGAGAGAGCGAGCATCCCCATGAGACATAGCCATGCTGCACACCTTTTCCCTGCATCCTGTCAGAATTTGGGGCACAAAGATACAGGTACCCAGCGGGTTTTGCTTTTTTCAGGGATGGTGCCAGAATGCAAACTGTGGTCAGCCAAGGACTGAGGGCCATCTCTCGCATGCCAGTGTTTATGCTGTAAAAATATTGAGCGTGTAGTATATGTAGGCAGTATTCAATATACTTATCTATTGGGCCTCTGGGCTGCATTTTGGCTGCCTATGTTTTAAAGTCACTTTTTGTACATGTCATAGGCTGTGGATTTTAGCATCATTTCTGTTACCCTGATTTTTGAAATGCTGATCAATGTTGTTCTGTTTTTTTTTTTTTAAATATGAAAATCTGGGACCAGCAGTTAGCATAATGGTTATGTCACAGAACTCCCATGTAGCTGACCGCAGTTCGAGTCACGGACCTAGTGTCTTAAACTCATGCCGGGCGCGTGTGCGTGAGTGCGTGCGTGCATGCCCAAGATCCCAAGAGGAGAATGGAGGAGAAGGGATTGCGGTGTGGTCATCCCCCCGGGGAGTGATTTCTTGCTTTCTGTCTGTCTCTCTCTGTCTGTCTGGCGAGCGCACGTGCCCTATAGCAAAAACCTCTCCAAAAAAATAAATAAATAAAAAATAAGAAAGAAAATCCAGGGTTGGGAAAATACTGAGAGTGCTTAAACTTTGGACCAGAGGGGAATTCCAAAAAGACTTCAAGCAACAATATTATGTGCTAAGTAAAACATTGGGGATAGATTTAGAAATAAATATTTATCAAACTGTTGTGGAGGTAATAGAAATGAAAGACTAAGATGAGACTGGGAATGGCCAAAATATTGGAACTAATCAAAACAGATACACAGAAATTACTTTTGCTGCTTTTCTGGATACGTTCGCCTGTATTCCCATTAACAGCTCTTCCAAAGGCTCTTCATTTGCTTATGTAAAGAGACATAGCCCAAATTATTAACTAGGGACCTAGGAAAATAGAATGCAAAAGGAAATAAATGGTTTAATATATATTCTCCTTCAGACATTTTCTATTAAAACAATATTTTTTGCTACTTTCCTTTTATAAAATGTATTAAGAAGATTTTGGTTACCTTGTCTTATAGATAAAGAAAAACTTTACTTCAGTCCACCTTTCCTACGCGGAACTGAGACGCATGGGCCAGCAGCAGCAGCTGGGGCGGTATCCTCTTCATTTTCACCTGTGTGGGGATGTGGATCATAAAGGAGGGTACCGGCCTGCAACCCTTGTGGATGGTCTGTCTGTCCATCACAGTTTCTCCAGGTGCATCACCGTACACGGGACAAACGGCTTGCTGGTAAGTGGCCTCACCTGTTTGATGCATCTATTACACTGAAGCAGTCAAGTCTCCGTTCTCATGACTTCTCGATTTTATAAAAGTAAACTTGCACTCCGTGGAGAATATGCTCTTCCTGAGAATTTTGCTGTTTTTCTGTCTGAAGGAAGGCTACCTTTGTAATCACCCAAATGATCCACTCAAGAAATCAGTAAAGCCTGACATTTGCCCTTGCTTGATTTGCTAAGTTTAAAACTTCTTTTCACGTTTCGGGGCCAGACGATGGTGCAGTGGTAAAACACTGCGTTCTGTAAGGCGTCCTGGCAGCATTCCTGGCTTGAGTCTGGAGTCCTTCGTGAGTCACTGAGCACACACTCCCCGAGCATCCAGGGCCAGCCAAGGACTGGGGATCTAGCACTGGGACGCTGTTAGGGGTGTTGTCTCTGTCTCTCTCTGTTTCTCGCTATTCAAGAAATAAACTTAAAGGATTTTTTGCATTTGTACTGAGCATGTAACACTGCACAGTACCTGCCATTTCACACACAGTTTTATTACCAGTGACATTATAAACTCATATTTCTACAGATAAAAGACACCATTGGATTTGACACGCTGGGTCATTGTTTCTTTTTGGAAGATGGTATCGAACAGAGAAATACTCTGTTCCACAATCTGGGGCTCCTAACCAAGCCAGGCACGCTCCTCCCCACTGACAGGAACAACTCTGTGTGCACCGCCATGCGAGAGAAAGTGTTTGGAAGTTACGTCCCTGTGCCTGCCACCGACTGTATGTGAGTAACTATTGCAGAGGAGACTCGTGTGAGGGCTGACTGTTGGGGAAGATGTGTTGGGGGAGTTTCTAGTGGGCTGAATTGTTTGTGAAGAATATTTAAATCATCTTCAAAAATGCCTTGCAGGGCCGTTTCAACTTTCTGGATTGCTCATCCCAACAACAATCTGATTAATAATGCAGCTGCAGGCTCACAGGTAAAGAGGAAAGAATTTTCAGATTTCTTATATGATCCATGATTTTAAATACGCTGGTTTTTATGGATGTAACGTCACGTTTGCCAGCCTAACCCAGGCATAATGTCGTTTTCTGGTACTCTTGTTTAGTTAGTTGAGAGGATAAGGTTGAGATGGTTTTTGTAGTCCATTGGATGCTGTTAGTGTCTGTGAGTGTAGTAAGACAGATGCCAGACAGAGGAAAAGAGGTGGGCTAATCTCTAGGGTTCTATCGTCTCCAGAGTGTTTCTCTAGTGAATTGTGGATGCTCTTTCTGGGTTCTCTTATTTAAGTCAGATAGGGCCAAGGAACTGATCATTTCATTTTCTAGTATTGATAGACAAAAATAGTCTTAGCTTTTCTTTATGGGAATGGATTATTCTGTAGAATAGAGTGACAGTTGTCATTCTGGTCAGGAGGCACATCTTTTTGTTGAGTGCAGGGATCACATACACTTAGGGATTTCATCTTCCTAATAAAGCGGCCATGAATCAATTGTGTGCCTTGAGTTAAGACACACATATGTGCACACATGCATGCATATGCACACCCAATGGAATACTTTTTTAAAGGGTTTTTAAATTTTATTTGTTATTATTATTTTAATTTGCTATAGGGCATGTGCATTCACCAGAGAGAGAAAAGGGAGAGAGAGAAAAAAGGAAAGTTGAGAAAGCAAGCTGCTAGGTCTAGACTCAAATTGCAGTTGGCCACGTGGAAGTTCAGTGTCTTAACCACCACGCTACCTGCTGACCCCAAGAATTTTTTTTTTTGAGAGATTTTTGCTATAGGGTGTGTGTGTGCTCGCCAGAGAGACAGAGACAGAGAGACACAAAGCGAAAAGTCATCCCCCAGGGATTTGGGGCACACACACCTGATATGAGTTTTAAGCCACTGGATTTGAGACTCAGACCGTGGTGGGCTACATATGAGTCCAGCGACATAACCATTATGCCATCTGCTAGTCTCCCCAAGAATAATTTTTCAGAGAGTAAATGAACTATTTTTGGAATGCAGGAATGTTTATGGATAATTTTAAAGAAATTTACAGTTTTAATTGAGCAGACCTAAAACTACTATTTTGTGATATAAATGAGTCTTTTAAGACATTGTGCTATAAAGGTTGTAACTGTTCAAAAATGAATGTTGCAGCAATACCTAAATATTTATATTTGCACGTCACGGCTATTTCAATTTTAGAAAGAAAACACATCCCTAGCTTCGTTTCCTAGGAAGAAGGGAAAGATTAGCTGAAAGGAGTACTACCGTGAGATAATAAGAATGTAGGCATCATTGCAGATTGTGATGAACTAATGACTGACCTCACTCTGACTTTCCTTAAAACATAAAACATAAACCTAAGGTCCCCATCAGTTGAAGATTCTTATTTGATAGGGCAGACATTTTTCATCAAGTATTTATTGGTTGTGTGTGGGGTTTGTGCTGAGAGTTTCTAACTGGAAAGTGAGGGTTTTTGTTTGTTTGTTTTTATGGCTTTTTGCTATAGGTTATGTATGCTCACTGGAAAGGAGAGAAACAGAGAGAGGGAAAGTGAGAGACTTACCCCTGGGGGGATGACCATGCTGCAATCCCTTCTCCCAGAATTTTGGGCACACATGCACCCGACTTAATTTTCAAGCTGCCAGGCCCAGGATTCGAACCGTAGTTGATTATGTGGGAGCCCAACACCTTAACCACTATGCCACCTGCTGGCCTGAGGTTTTGAATACAGGTGACTGAGAGGTTGATCACCAGCCTTACCCAGTATTGTCTTCTGATCTGTGTTATATTACAAGTCAACACCCAGAGCCAAGATTTCTTGCAGCTTTTCTCAGAAGTCAGGGGTTGAGGATTAAAGCAAATTGCAAATAGCTCTTGAAAAATGAAAGGTAAGGTTGCCAGATACCTTTACCTGGGGCTCATGTGAGGAAAAAAAAAAAAGCATCTCATGTGTATTCTATTTCATTTTCTATCTATGAGCTATTTCTTTTCTCTCTAGAAAAACTGTTCCTGTAAAACTAATATTTGGCAGGGTTTTTCCTCCCAAAGTAAATCAAACCGTTTCTTCATTGTACTTTTCCACTGCCTTTTACAAAGCTTCCTTTACCCGTCTGACACTGCGGTGTTTAACAGGAAACGGCTGCTACTCTCTTATGAATCCCCAATCCCCAAACTCCATTACATCCCGAGAGGGTTTGCTGTACAAAGTCTACAGGGATTTACATCAAGCCTTCAGGCTTCTTCTGTTGTCTGTTTTGTGTCCACAGAGTTGAGGGAGCAAATGTTTTTCTGAGTAGCTTGTTTTATTAAGACCCATTTGCAAACTTTTATCATGGAAACATGTTGAATATTGCATTCATTTTGGTGTGGAGGTATATATGCTTCCCACATTTTCTCTCTCTTCTATGTTGCCTAAGGACATTGTTGCAAGAACACAGTCCTTATTACATATTGTATTTTAGTTATCTCAGTATTTCCCATTAGATTATAAATTGTTAGAGAATAGACATAATGCACACCCAGCATTTTGTGGACACCAAGGAAATATTTGCCAAATTTAAGTTAATGCTATCCTTTTATGTTGCATATTTTAACAATTTCTTTAATCAAAGTTCCATAGTATTGGGCTGATTTTTAAATTCAGCTGTAGAAAAAAAATTATCATAGGAATTAAAAACATGTGTTTTCATTTTTATGTCTTATTTTGAGTATCACAAAATCCTAAACTGTTCTGTTCCTGTTATGGTCAGTAATACTGAAATGAACAGACAAGATCCAGACTGAGACAGCATCTTGATTCATGCATTTGGTGGTTTTTTTTTTTTTTTTTCCCCCCCTTTGGCAAAAATTTGCCTTGGGACAGGAAGGGCTTTGGAGTTGTTTGAAAGAAGTCAGTGAGCTCTGCACATTGGCGGACAGCTCTTTAATAGGTCTGACTCATCTACTGATCAGGTCTGGAGGTAAACAGAAAAAAACATACTGCTTGAGGGCTGTGCTGTCCTGGTCACATGGAAGGCTTGTTTGGTTCTGCACAACTTTGTAAGAAGATCATCATGGCAAAATTGTTTTGAAAGTCCATTTTGATATCAGTTATTTCTATCTTCTGTCCAACTTTGCAAGCAAAATGAAATCTGCTTTCCAAAAAAAAAAAAAAAAGCAAGGTATAATGCTTTGAGGGTGCTAGATGCATGTACAACTTTTTATAGTGAATTTTGAACCTGAAACAGTAAAAAGTTTGCATTAAAAAGATTAAACTTGCTTGCAAAGCAGTTTATGAGGGTTTCAGACTCAGCTTTATAAAATAAGTCTTTTAATGATGTCACTCTTCCAATTGCAGGATGCCGGAATCTGGTATCTATTCCACAAGGAACCTACTGGGGAATCCAGTGGACTTCAGTTTTTAGCAAAACCGGAACTCACCCCATTAGGTATATTTTATAACAACAGAGTCCATTCAAGTTTTAAGGTAGGTTCCTAAATTTTAACCATGAGTATATACGTGATTTACAGGGCAAAGGGGGGATTGCTGTCATCTTTTCCTAGTCTCTTTTGTGCTGCTGTAACACAGCACAGATTGCACAATTTATAAGAGACAGAAATTTAATTGGCTTACAGTTTTGGAGGCTAAAAAGTCATGGTCGATGGGCCATTGTCTGGCGAGGGTCTTCTTGCGGCGTTGTTCTGTGGTGGAAGGGCAAAGAGAAAGCAGTGGAGCGTACGCGGTCAAACCTGTAGGCTTTATAATCAGCGTTAATCCATTCACGAGGGTGGCGCTCTTGTGACCTAAACGCCTCCTGTGAGTCCTCACCTTCCAGCACGTACTTTCAGGATTTTCAACACATGCTTTTTGGGAGATAGATTCAAACTATAGTAGATTACAATGGAGAAATGTCAGTTTTTGGTAGAGCTTGTCATCAGAAAAAGTAAATTGTGATTTGAAAAACGCAGACACCCTCCCATGCTCGGGACATATTCCCAGCATCCCGCCTACACACGCACAGGTGTGCGGAGCACCCTGTAACGTGCTCCGAGTATTGGAAATGGACTCACCGTGTGCATCATCTGCTCTTTCATTCCTCCCTCCCTTCCTCTCAGCTTCTCTCCATCTTTAATGTCTTGTGTGTTTTTAGGGATGCACGTTCCATAAAATATGCTTTCTAGTGCATTGCCCTAGTCTTCTTTCTGTTCAGTGACTGGTAGTGGCCTAGATGGCATTTAATATTAACTATGTAAATAGGGAAATATAGCTCAAGGATGCCTGACCTAATTTAAAATGCTACAGATCAAGTAACCTAAAGGCCACGCATGAGCTCCATTGTCTACGGTATTTGGCCCTCACCCCCAGCTCCCTGGTGATGAGAACATTTGGTTTACTTTGTGCCAACAGGACATTTTAGTATTATATTACTACATACTACACACACACACACACACACACACACACACATACACATATATATATAGTTTGAATATTTTATATATACACATATAAAGTCTGAATCTTTTCCCTGATGTGATACTCATCAAAATTCAATTGATATGTACTTCCTTTTTATAATACTCAGAGGATTCTTTAAAAATCTAAATGTATTATAATTTGAAGAGCATAGAATCAATTGATGAAACTTAAGAGGAAAAATCTTTACACAGAAGTATGAATTTTTGTGAGCTGAGTAGTTGATTAAGGCTAATCATGATTGACAGTAGCATTCCCACATAGAAATCCTCAAATTAAAAAAATTGTAAGTAGTATAAAATAAACCTCATCTTAATTGATTTTTAAATGTTATTTGCCATGATGACACATAGTAACCTACTCTATTAATTATCAGAGTGTTACATCTAATTACATGAACGGAGGTTTTTGATGTATTATGTTTGGGAATGGTTATCTAGAACAATATTTTATTACCAAAGGATCTTGAACCATTGGAGTCCTCTATAAAAAACTTGTCCCCTTGGGATCCCTCATAAGCACATGTACATACACCTCTACCTCTGGGGCTTCAATGGTTGAGACCTCCGAAATCTGTACACTGTTCAGGTTGGTCATGTTCATCTGACTTCGCTCCAAGTACCATTTGAATGTCTCATGGACACATAAAGAAAACATGTTCAAGCTGGGCATAGTGGTGTGCACCTTTAATCCTAGCTACTCAAGAAGGTTGAGGCAGGAGGATTGTGAGTTTGAGTCTAGCCTAGGTAATAAAGTGAGATTACTTGTCTTGAAAAGAGTCGGAAAAAAAAAAAGTTGAACTAAACTCTTTAATTTTAGGTCCAGACCTATTCCTATATGTCTGTTTCAATGATTGAAACCACTAGTCTACCTAGTTTCCTGAACCGAAAATACAGCCATTTTAATTGCTTTTGTCACCTCCAGATATTACTTCTAAGTGGTAGCAGTTCTCCCTATTACAGAATTCTCACTCTGGATTTCTGTTACTACTGCTTCAAATTCAGGTCATCTTTCTTTCTCTTCTGAATGACTGAAATCATTGTAATGCCTGTTTTCTGGGCTTGCAGTAGTCAGCTCTGTGATCTGACGTTCGATCCTCATTAGCCTTCCTCCCCAGTACATTCTCTTTTGTCCGTCCGGGACTGTTTTCACATGTTCCATACTGTCTCGTCTCCAGACTTCTGTGCAGACTGTGCCCTTGAGGAATTTTCTCTATATTCCCTAGCTGCTCCCCACCCACCCCTGCCCTGCACCCCAGCCCGTTCTTTTACGTCGTTAATTCCTCCCCATTCATCCTGTTTCAGCTTTAGGAGATTCCTTCCTTTAGGAGACATCCTCTGGGGGCCAGCAGGTGGTATGGTAGTCAAGGTGCTGGACTCCCACATGGCCAATCGTGGTTCTAGTCCCGAACCCAGTGGCTTAAAACTCATGCTGGGCATGTGTGTTCGCATCCTCAAAATCCCAAGAGGAGAATACAGGAAAAAGGATTGTAGCAGGCCATCCCTCCTGGGAAGTGATTTCTCACTTTCCCTTTTTCTGTCTCTGGTGAGTGTATGCACCCTATGACAAAAACCTATTAAAAAAAAAAAAGAAAGAAAAAGAAAAAGAAAAGAGAAATATCCCCTGAATCTTCTCATTCCCAGTCTTGAAAAAAGCCTAATGTAGGTGTCTTTCTTTGCTGCCACAGCATCATTTATATCCTTTATCATATGCTTTTCAAATTGGATTGAGATTGCTTATTTGCTTACAAGTCTTGCTGCTAGTTTTTGTCATGGTAACAGCAAGGATCGTCTTTTTCTTGTTCATTAATGTGTCATGTGTCGTGCCTGCCAGGGGGTAAGCACTAGATAAGTATTGGTTGAATGAGTGAATGAGTACAGGTGTAGGATATCTAGAAAAGTACTTTTCCCAATACCTGTACGTGACTGTTTATTCCTTCTCCCCCATCCCTTTTATTTAGTGGAAGTAATAAACCAAAACTTATTTGGATGAATTTGTGTGTGTGTGTGTGTGTGTGTGTGTGTGTGTGTGTATGGGTAGGTGTGTGTGTGTATGGATGGGTTGATATAACTTTGGATTTATACTCATTTCAGTCCATTATTATGTCTTTCAGGCTGGCTTATTTATTGACAAAGGTGTCAAAACAACCAACTCCAGTGCTGCCGACCCTAGGGAGTACCTCTGTTTGGACAATAGTGCAAGGTAGAACTGGTTCTTTAAAGTCACTCAAGTCATGTCTTGCTGAAGCCAAACTTTCTGAGACAGGCACATGGTACTATTTTCTGTGCTAACATATTAAAAACGGAGTTTTACAACTTCATTGAAGGGTTTTAGAAGAATATTTCTTCTGTTGTTCTAGGTTCTGTGACTGGCTTTTCATCTTATTGAAATGCCAAAGAAGTTGATGCTGTTCTCTTTTTCACAGTTGTAATTGATGACAGAATTGCAGAAAGCAAATGAAAAAGAAAAGATAATGAAAAAGGTGCCAAATTTCTCCTAGACTATGATTTACTGAAAAGAAATTAAGGGGCTGACCCCTGTGGTCTAGCGGTTAAGGAAACCAGATCCCACATAACTGACCATATTTTGAATCCAACCCTGGCACCTTCAAAAACACTGTGGTACCTATGCACATGTGCCCAAAGTCTTGATGGTGTAGAGAAATGGAGGAAAAAGGATTGCAGTGTGACTATGCCCCACTAGGGACTGCTTTCTCCCTCTTTCTCCGTCAGTTGAAAAATAAAAAAAGAATAAGAAATAAAATTTAAAAAAGCAAGTTAAACTAGAATGCTTCAGTCTTTCCCTTGAAAACCATGCACATAGAGTTTGTTCTTAAATAAATGTTCTCTGGTTAAAAGAGAACATCATGGAGCCAGTAAGTATCATGGTGGTTAAGGTGCTAGACTCCTATTTGGCTGACTATGGTTCAAGACCTGGACCAGGACGCTTGCAAATTACACAGGAAATGTGTGCATGTGTGCCCAGAATCCCAGGAGGATGGAGGAGAAGGAATTGTGGCATGGCTGTGCCCTGTGGGGAGTGATTTGTCACTTTCCTTCTCATTCTCTCTGTCTCTCTCAGTAGAGCACGCACACCCTATGGCAAAAACCTAAAAAAAAGAGAGAGAGAACATTGCACTGAATTTATTTCAAAAGGAAATATTCCCCCATTTTAATGATAAAACTGGTTCTGGATCAGTCATTTGTTAGCTCTGATTTACATCGTAGTCTACATTACTCTCTTTTATAACCACAAATCATGGTTGGTATGTGGACCGGAATTTTATCAAAGCTGTTTTACATGTCACTGCATGTGAGCCAAAATAAATACAGTGTTTTGAATAGAAATAAAGTGTTTTGGGAAAGGTGGCAACTGAAAGACATATTAAATAGAAGCCGTGTACATATTACTTTTCTATACTTTAAGTTGATTGACCAGTGTGTGAACTTGCAAGGGTGTTAGAGTTATAGACTGTGTTCACAGATACTTAGGAAAAAAATGCCAGGCCTGGCTTTCATAAGGGAGTGTAGTAGTAATTGCACTGTAAGCTGTGAGTCTGACTTCAGTATGAGGCAGGATCCTCACAGCACATTAGTAAGTCATGAGGTCAGAAGAAAACTGGAAATGTCACTGGTAAAATTACTCATCAGGATTTCTCAAATATCCAGTTGAGCCTGAAATATTTTAAAGCAGTGATCAGCATTTGAGAAATCCAAGAACTGTTGGCTTTATTTAAATAAAAACACAAGGTATTATATACTTAATTGTAAATCAATGTATGAAATGGGACAGTAGAGGTAAACTTGAGAAAAAGAACATATAGCTGATAACAAAATAAAAACCGAGAAGAGAATATTAGCTGACAAAATAAATCTATACTAGAAAGTCACTGCTACTTTTTTAATGTTAAAGAGTTCTTAGAGACCAGCACATGGCATAGCAGTTATGTCACTGGACTCCTACATGGCCAACTATGGTTCGAGTCTCACACCTGGTGACTTAAAAATCATGCCAGGCACTTGTGCGAGCATATCCAGGATCCTGGGAGGAGAAGGGGATGATTTCTCACTTTCCCTCTCACTGTCTCTGTCTCTCTCTTGGCGAGCACACACACCTAAAGGCAAAAACCTTTTAAAAAAAAAAGTTTATTATAGTTGGTAGAATTACGAGTGTGTATAGGTTGGACATTCTTAATCCAAAAATCCAAAGTGAAAGGCTTCAAAATCTGAAACTTTTGCACCACCAACCTGGTATCTTAAGTGAAGTGGGCCACAGTCAAAAGGCTTAAAAATAAACATATTGTATAAAATTATCTTCAGGATATGTGTATAAGGTGTTTACGAAACATAAACGAATTTTGTCTTTAGATTTGTCTAATCCCCAGGGTATCTCATGTATTTGCAAATTCCAAAATCCGAAATACTTCTAGTCCCAAGCATTTTGAATAAGGAACATACAGTGTGTACTTCACTAAGCTACTATTGCTAGAAAAATCCTTAAGCACATAACTCCCTGCCTTAAAAATTTTATACGCACACACACGTGTATATCTATGTGTATAAGTATATAAATGAGTGAACATATTCAAGAAGTCATTTATATTTTAGACTTGACAGTAAAACATTTTAACCTTAATGGCTTAAGTTTTTACCAGAAATGTGTCTATGATACAATGAAAATAGCACCCTTCCCTCTGCCCCCCATTCTCTTACCAGTTTATAAATGCATACATATCGGTGAGGAGTTAGACTCCATTTGGAAGTTGCTGTTGGAAACAGCTGGCCTTAGAAGAGGAACACGATACTTTGCAGCTTGTGTATATGTTTGATATTGTATACACTGATGTATAGAATATGCCCACATAGAGTCATGGATTCAAACATGAGTAAAAATGATAAAACTAGCAATTGAATAGAGAACCAGGACCAGCCCATGAAGTTAGCACCAGACTCATGGATGCAGAAGATACTCCTTCTGTGTGTCAAAGAGGAAGTTGACTCAACGGTTAATCAGATGGGCTTTCCTTGTGTCTTCAAGATACACAATTACAGGAATCCAACATTGGGAAATGTTTGCTCAAAAAAAGCTCTGGTTTGGATTTGGAAAATTTCATCTAAAAGGATGAAAAAGCATTAGGACCAGCTTGTACGTTTGAAGCAGGTAACAATTGAGAGGGTTTGAGAAGTGTCCTGCAAGTTCATAGATGATAAGCATGTAGGGAAATTAATTTTTGGATCGTCGGGAAAGTCTTGACACATTTATGCATAGAAAAACATAGGAAAATGCATTATGACTTCTCTGGTGACCTAATACATTTCTTATATTCCAAGTAGGAAAGAAGATGAAAGTAAAGGGTATCATGACAAGTGGTCAGTAATTGAGTTATCTGGATAATAAGTTCAAAAAAGACGAAATAGCTATAGCAGAGAATCAGCTGTTGCTTTAGTATTATTTTCTTTTGGGCTTTCTTTTAGAACATTGTGTAGTTTGCTTTCTAGAACTCTTCCGTTTGCTTGGTATTGTGTAATGACTGCGAAGCCATTTGGCAGTAACTGATTCCAGGAGAGTGGCTATTGGTTTGGAGTCCGACTTTTTACTTCCTAGGTCAGAGGTAGGCAAGTAAAGGGATCTGGGCCATATAATCTAAGGGTGAATATAACACTTCTTATCTCCGTTACTTCTGCCCCCAGACTACACCAACACCATCTACCTGAAAAACATACAGAACACCTAGATTGGTCTCCTCCTAGTCCGTTCTCTACAACGCACTCTCCAAATTGCAGCCAGTGCCACCCACCACACTTCCCTGGTTCTATGCTTCCATTCCATTGAGTCCCTGTTGCATTTTGAAAGAAGAACCACATCCTTACTTGGCACTTGCCCATCCCTTATGTCCTGTCTCCCTGCTTTTCCTCCTGCCAGCTTGCTTGTTGCTCTTCAACATGCTAAGCTCACTCATCCCTACAGACATCTGCACTTGCCATTTCATACATACACGTGTAGTGGGCACCTACTGTGTGCCAGCAACCGTGGTCGTAACAGAATGCCATTTCCTGACTGTGAGGTTGAACATCTCAGCCTATTCAACTGGTTTTTTGAAATGCTGTCTGCTTTTATTATGCCTCCTAGCTTTGTAAGATTTAAGTGACTTTTTTTGATAGTTGGCCTGACGAGATAGTTGAAGTTATTATAGTGGATTGTTTTTGACAATGACCTTTTCATTGAATTTCTTTTAAGTGTTTTAGAGGGAAGAGGAAGAAGAGGTAAAATTTATTCTTTATAATAGGTTAGTTAAAATCTATTTAATTAACTAATTTATTAATTTTTTAGAGAGACATTTTTGCCATAGGGTGCATGTATTCGCCAGAGAGACAGAGATAGAGAGACAAAAGCAAGAAATCACCCCCCCCCCCCCCCCCAGGAGGGATGGCTATGTCGTAATCTCCTCTCCTCCATTCTCCTCTTGGGATTTTGGTCACACACGCACATGCCTGGTGTGAGTTTTAAGTAGCCAGATATGGGACTCGAACTGCAGTCGACTATGTGGGAGTTTAGCAATGTAACCATTACGCAGGTCCCCAAAATGTCTTTTATTAAATGTAGGCATTTTCTGGGACCAGCAGTTGACGTAATGGCTACATCACTGCACTCCCATGTAGTCGACCATGGTTCGAGTCCCAGAACCGGTGGCTTAAACTCATGCCAGGCGCGTGTGTGTGTGTGCCTAAGATCCCAAGAGGAGAATGGAGGAGAAGGGATTGTGGCGTGGCCATTCCCCTTGGTGGGGGTGAATTCTCGCTTGTCTCTCTGTCTCTGTCTTTCTAGCGAGCACACACGCCCTATAGCAAAACCTAAAAAAATAAAAAAAAGGAAAAATGTAGGCATTATCAAGATCTTGTACTGTTCTATCTCTGTCTATACCATTTAACCAGCACACAACTCAAATAATACTTTAGTTCACAGTAGGTAGATGTTGAAATGTGTGATTAATTTTGCCCATTAAGGGTAATATCATGTAGTATTAGAATTTGCCAGATTTCTTGGTATGAGTTGTTTTATTTTGTTTTGATGATTTTTGTGCTTATAAGGTTCTAGAGTCCATACTATGAGGGGAGGGTCTTCAAAAAGTTCATGGAGAATGCTCATCAAAAAGCCAAGGGTGGATTTTTAAATTTTTTGGATAGGAGCTGGCAGGTGTCATGGTGGTTAAGGTGCTGGACTCCCACAAGGCCGACTATAGTTCAAGTCCCAGACCTAGTAGCTTGCTTTCTTGCTTTCCCTTTCTCCCTCTCTCTGGTCAAATTAAAAAATAGTTGTAATAATAACAAATGGAATTAAATAGATAAATAATTCTTTTAAAATTTTTTAAAAGGTTTTTTCATCAAAATAAACTTCTACTTTAATTATATTTTTCCTTGAGTTTTCTGAAGCCCCTTCTTAAAAGTTGAAAAAAAAAAGGTTAAAAAAAAAACTAAGAAAATATTACAGCAGTTCTCTGAAAACTGTAGAAATAAATATAGGGTTTTGTTCTTTTAGTACTCAAAATACAAACAATTGTGTCTTAAAGTATTTTTGGGGGGGGTCAAATTTAAATCTGCTTTTCAGCACTTAGGCTTACAGTCATAAATAGCTATCAGTAGCTAATTTCTGTTGCCTTTTAATTACCTAATAAAAAATTCCTTTTATCTTTGTCCCCCCCAGATTTCGGCCTCATCAGGATGCAGACCCTGAAAAGCCCCGTGTTGCTGCTATAATTGACAGGCTCATTGCTTTTAAAAATAATGATAATGGTGCTTGGGTGAGAGGAGGCGACATTCTTGTTCAGAACTCAGCGTAGGTATCCTCTGCAAACTTATTATCTGACAGTACTGTTGTGTTTATTTTTAAGAGTATTAAAAAAAATAATAAACCAGTAGAATGAAAGTACAGTCGTGGTTTCCGGAATCATATTATTGTTATTATTACTGGGCAGACAAGCTCTGAGGAAGTACGCTAGAGTTAACAGACTGCAAATGTTTGGAAGTGTCTCCTCCTGGTGCTTTTATTGGAACTGAATTTGTCTGGTGACATGAGAGCTTTTTGATGAGACTGAACAGAAGTGGAGGATTTAATTTTATATAACAAACACAGCCTATGTCAGAGCTAAATAAACATTCTAAAACTACCTGGATTTTTTTTTTCCCTTCCTCTTGGAAACTCCTTAAAGATTTTCTGACCCTCTTCCATTGCCATTCAAAAGAAAAGTTGTATAATTCCACCTTAATGTCTGTTGACTTGTGCCTTAAAATGAGACAGGAAGCATCTCACTTTTTTCTCTTTTTCTTTTTTATAATTTTAGAAACAGTTTGATGCATGTAGAAGTACGATTTTGTGTTTAGAAATCTAGGAAAAAAATTTTTTTCTGATACAATTGGCATTTTGTCATTTCACCATCATCTCTGATATCTGACATTCAAAAAATTGATAGTGTGCTAGGAGCCAGCAGGTGGCATGGGGGTTAAGGTGCTGGACACTCCCACGTGGCCAACCACAGTTTGAGTCCTGGACAAGGTGGCTTACTTCTCTCTCTCTCTCTCTCTCTCTCTCTCTCTCTCTCTCTGTTTTTCTGTGTATCTCTGGTCAAATTAAAATAAAATGAATAAATGAATAAAATTTTTTAAAAAGTTGATAGTGTGCTGAATCTATTAGACATGGCTTGGGGACCATGTTACAAAGGTTTGAAGAAAATCAGGCTGTGTTCTGGTTGTTGAAGCTGAATCCCACATGACTGACCATGTGGTTTGAATCCGGGACCCAGCAGCTTGAAAAAAAAAAAACACCTGGGCACAAGTGTGTGTATGTGCCCAAGATCCAAAAAGAGGGAGAAATGGAGGAAAAGGGGATTCTGTTGTGACCATTCCTATATGGGGTGCTTTCTTGCTTTCTTTCCTTATACCCAAGCCCTGTCTCACTCATGCACATGCACCCTGGCAAATTAAAAAAAAAAAAAAAAAAAAAAAAAAAAAAAAAAAAAAAAAAAAAAAAAAAAAAAAGTTTCAAAGACTATATTATGATTTTTTTTTCAAAAATAATAAAAATAATAATTACATGGGCCAGCCCACTGCATAGTGGTTAAGGTGCCTTCATCCCACTTGGCTGACTCCATGCTTAGAGTCCTGGACCTGGTTATGTGAGAAACACACCAGGCGTGTGTGCATGTGTGCGTGTGTGCCCAAAATTCGGGAAGGAGGGAGAGGTGGAAGAGAAAGGATTGTAATGTGACTGTTCTCCATGAGGGGCGCTGTCCTATTTTGTCTCCTTTTCTCCTCTTTCCCTTTCTTCCCTCTACTCTCTCTCACTGGCAAGTGCACATGCCCTCTGGCAAAAAAAAAAAAAAAAAAAAAAAAAAAAGCAATAATTATTGCTAACCACTTATATCCTGTTTGTGTGCCAGGAACTGTTCCAAATACTTGGAATTGTTAGTATGTTTAATGCCCTCAAGAATCCTCTCAGGGGACTGGCTCCATGGCACAGCAGTATCGTACTGCTAGAGGGAAGCTGGATCCCACATGGCCACTGCTCTTTGAACGCCCAGCCTGGTTAGCCTGAAACACGCAGGGCATACACGTTAGAGTATCCAGGATCTAACGGGAAGAAGGACTGGAGGAACGAGATCCTCAGCGTGACCACACCCTGTGGAGGGTGCTCGCCTCTTTCAGTCATGGGTACATGTACTGCTGTATCATGTATAAAGAATAAATTCCTTTGTTTTTTTTTGTGTGTTTCTTTGTTTTCGTTTGCTATACTGCATGTACATTTGCCAGTGAGAGAGAGGGGGGCGAGGGAGAAAAAGTGAGAAATCACCCTTTGGGGGATTGCCATGCTGCAGTCATTTCTCTTCCATTCTCCTCTTGGGAATTTGTACACACAGGCACATGAGCCTGGCATGTGGGATCCAGCTGCCTTAATCTCTATGTCACCTATTGGCCCAAGAATAAAAATTTTTAGAAAAACCTATGAGGAGGGACCAGCAGATGGCATAATGGTTGTGTCACTGCACTCCAGCATAGGCAACCATGGTTTGAGTCCCAGACCCAGTGGCTTAAAACTCATGCCAGGCATATGTGCGTGCATGCCCAAAATCCCAAAAGCAGAATGGAGGAGAAGAGATTGCTGTGTGGTCATCTACCTGAGAAGTGATTTCTTGCTGTCTCTTTCTCTGTCTCTCTTGCACTCTATAGCAAAAATTAAAAAAAAAAAAAAAAAAAAGGAATCCAATGAAGAGAGGTGTATATTATAATTTTAACTTATAGATGAGAAAACCGATGGAAAGGCTCAGTAACTTGCCCGAGGTCGCACTAAGAATTAGCAAAGCCAAGCTGTAAACCAGGCACCCTCACTGCAGTCTGTGCTCTTAGTTATTGTGAAGGGAAACATTCATGCGTGGTCCGACGGCCCTCTGGATTTCTAATTAAATGATTAAGTACTGAGAAAAATACCACTTCTTACCTGATGGGGTGAATTTAACTGTTCCCTCACTCTCTTTTCTCTTACAGATTTGCAGATAATGGAATAGGATTGACCTTTGCCAGGTGTGTAATTGCTTAAAATATGTATTTGATTATTTTAAAGTTGAAGGTGACATAACCCTTGGTTTACTTTTTTTCCTTTTTCTTTCTTTGTGTGTGTGTGTGTGTGTGTGTGTGTGTTTGCTTTTGAGATAATACACTGGAATGTTTTGCCATCTATTTGCATTTAAAAAAATGAGCACTCTTTTCCTGATACCACTAGAGGGCCAAAAATACTATTTTACTGATTAATTGAATTCATACCAAAGTAGCCAGTTAACATAACTGGAATTCCAGAGAAGGATAGGCTCCTCATAATTTTTGCTTAGAAGAAAACACTTGAGATTTAGACTATAGTTCTTAAAAAAATTAGTGTAGAAGAGAGAGAATAGAAAGTAGAAGATTAAAAGCCAGTCTTTTTTTTTTTTTTCTTTACAGAGACTCTATTTTAATAAAAACCTTTCAGAACTAAACTGGCTGTGTTACATATTTTTCTCCAGATAATAATAATAATAATGATTATCTGGAGAAAACATAATAGGACACATAATCTAGAGAAAGCATATAATAAACATGACAACCTAGTTGTCACGTTAACATGCTTGTCATTCAATTGTCACAGGGCAAGGTCATTTTCCTCATTTGTAATACTGTTGCTGGAGACTAATCAGTTGTTGCTGTAAATTAAATTTCACTTGTGTATGTATAATTTGCAAGCCATTTATTAATTTTTAAGAGGTATTTCACAATTGAGAAGCAATTTATGTGTTAGAAAAAGCTACTGGCTTCTATCAATTTTTTAGCTTTTTAAGTTGTAGCTTACTTTCTTTTGGGGGTAAATTTAAATTTCCTAGAGAAGAGTGGCTAATGATTGCTATCATTTTAACAGTGATGGAAGTTTCCCAAGCGATGAGGGTTCCAGCCAGGAAGTATCCGAATCTCTCTTTGTTGGTGAGAGCAGAAATTATGGCTTTCAGGGTGGTCAGAACAAGTATGTAGGCACTGGAGGAATAGACCAGAAGCCTCGGACATTACCTAGGAACAGGTAAGCCCCGCGTTAGTGGTGGAGGGTTCTACTTTTCAGCCCACTCTCAAGTTTCTGTAATAATCCTGGCTAGATTGTTCCTGTTCTGACTCTTATTTACTATTCTTGTTACTACCGTATTATCATGTGTATTCTTCTGGAGTTTCTGTGCACTAATTATTAAACATTTCATAGATTTCATTATCAATTTTATAACAAAGAAGTCTACTTGTTTCTCATTCCTTATATAAGACCTTATATAAGCTGGTGTTTTCTTTTTTTCTTGAGCCTAGAAAGTTGCCAAACCAGAAACTATGACATTAGATCAGTTTTCGCTCCATTTGTGATGTTGGTTTTCAGAAATAGCCACTGGAAAAAGGAAATTACCTACTGAAAAGAGTCCTGGAAAATGAGAGTTGATGGTTGCCAAAACTGACTTAAAACCTAGCCAAACCGTGTAATTAACAGTGTTTTAGATGTTGGAGGGAGACGTGAGTAGACTTCTGGCATGTTTTCTATCATGATAATCACAGAGTCATTAAAAGAGTAGTTAGCACTAGAAAAAGTCTTCAAAGCTTTTAGGGAGCTATTAACTAATTAAGCGCTACCTCCATCCTGAGACATGGTTTGGATTTCTCCTCATTTTACTTGTGAGAAAACCAGGTGGAAAAATGAAATGGTGTTCTAAGGGGTTCACAGCTGGGACTGTCTTAATTCATTGACAGTCAACTCCCTGAAAGGAATGTGCTTCCTGGACAAGGCAGGTGAATGACGAATAACGCAACTAGACCTAGCATTGAGGAATGGGGCATAGAGTGAGGGGTGGGGGAGGAGCTCTCCTAGTGTGCTTTGACGTCATGGTGGGATGTTGTGCATCATTGTATAGACACTGCGTAGAACTCTTAGACTACAGAAGTCTCTAGGCAAAGATCTTCATGGATTCTTAATAGTGAACATTTATTTATTAAATGCTTATGATGTACAGGTCGTCTTCTAAATGCTTCATAGTCACTTAATCCTTCTGAAGCCTCATGAGGTGTAGGTATTGTCACCATCCTTCCAAATGAGTAACTTACTAAAGGTAGCAGAGTTAGAATTAAAACCCACTTAGTTTGGCTTCAGTGCTGTGCTATTCAAAATTAGACTGCAGCTGCCTCGCCTAATGTGTAAATTTACAAAAAAAAAAGAAAAACAAAAACAAATCAGTTGGGTAGGGGTGGCAGTATGATGGTGGCCGAATTCTTTTCTTTGCATTTTATATTCATATCCAGTTTTATATCAACATGCTTATTGCTGCTTTGGTTAAGGAGGATTTTCCAAAGCAAAAATTCCTATTGATCAATGGATCCAGTTTTTATTTGACTATATCTTTACACCTTTTAAAAAAAAAAGCAGACGAGAACCATTTTGAGATATGTGTATAAAAATACATCATCATGCATAGAATTTTATTTTTAAGCTTTTTTGCCATAGGGTGTATGTGTTCACCAGAGAAAGACAGAGAGAGAAGGGGAAAACTGAGAAATCATACTCTCCCCCAGAGGGCTTAGCCATGCTGCAATCCCATCTCCTCCAGTCTCTTCTCAGGATTTTGAACATACATATACATTCACCTGGTGTGATTTTTTTAAGCTGTTGGATCTGGGATTCAAACAATGGTCAGCCATGTGGGAATCCACTGCCTTAACCACAATGCCACCTGCTGGCCCGATGCATAGTGTTTTTTTGTTTGTTTTAACCAGGCTATTTGGTTTTCTTGCTAGGCTAGTTGGTTTTGTTGTAAACACTGCCAAGTTGTGAGGTTGTATACTGATTAGTTGCTATAGAAATCCTCTGTAATGCCATAAAAGAATTGAATAGGGGTGCAGCAGGTGGTTTGGTGGTTGGGGTGCTGGATTTCCACATGGCTGACTGCTGTTCAAGTCCTGGACCTGGCTGGTGGCTTGCTTTCTCACCTTCTCTCTCTCTCTCTCTCTCTCTCTCTCTCTCTGTGATAAGCACACGTTCCCTATGGCAAATTAAAATAATAACAATATTAATAATAACATAAAACAAGTAATCCTTTAAAAAATTTAATAGGAAAGAAATCTAAGAAATTCAGGCTATTATAGGTGAAGTACATTAATTATAGTTAATGATTTATGATTAATAGACTAGGGAGTTTGTGTTTGAACAGAGAAGAGAAAATGGATAAAATGAAATTCTCAATCCAGCTAACCCTTTTGGCATAGTAAGCCTGGAGGATTTATGCTTTTATACTTTTAAGTATATTATTTCTCCTTTTTACTCTCATTCAGTGTCTTGAGAGGAAGTTCTCTCTGCTTAAGCACAGATTTATCTTTTGTTTTCATGGCTAGAGATTTTGGAATTAAGACGAAAGTATATGAATTACCAAAAAAAAAAAAGAAAACTGGGGACCAGCAGTTAGCATAATGGCTATGTCGCTGGATTCTCACGTACTCAACCACGGTTCGTGTCCTGGACCCGGTGGCTTAAAACTCACGCCGGGTGCATGTGCGTGCATGCCCAAGATCCCGAAAGGAGAATGAAGGAGAAGGGATTGCGGCGTGAACATCCCCCCGGGGGGTGATTTCTCACTTTCTGTCTCTCTGTCTGGCGAGCGCACGCGCCCTATAGTGAAAACCTCTCAAAAAAAAAAAAAAAAAAAAAAAAAAAAAACCTAAAAAACTTACCTAAATTGATTCATGTGGAAGCCAAAGTTATTTCTTCAAAGAGGCCTCTGTTGTATCCAAAATAGCACCTCTCTCCCTACCCAATCTATTATACTGTATTATTGTCTTCATGTCTCCATGGCACTTATTATCTGAAATTATCTTTTGTTCTTCTGTTTGTCTTTTCCACTAAAGTACATGTTTATTCAATTGGGAATTTTGTTTGGATAGACTATATCATAGAATTTTGCTTAGCGCTTACAGGCTATTCAGCAATATTTATAAAACAAATAAGTAAGTAAGTGAACTGCTGTTAAGGGGACAGGCCCATGTGATTAAACAAAGTCTTGTATTTCAACAGGACATTCCCAATTAGAGGCTTTCAGATTTACGATGGGCCCATTCATCTTACCAGAAGCACTTTCAAAAAATACGAGCCAACTCCAGATAGGTACAGCAGTGCTATTGGCTTCCTCATGAAGAATTCCTGGCAGATAACCCCCAGGAATAACATCTCTCTTGTGAAGTTCGGGCCACATGTAAGTACATTCCCGCAATTCCTATGTAGTGATTATGGTGGAAGAAGCAAGGATAGCACATACCCAGAGACAAAAGCATGGAGAAACAAAGGATTCACACTGGCAGGAGAGCAAATCCTTTAGGACTGGGAGGAGAAATACATACAAAAGCAACTCTTAATTTCATGCACTGTCCTTTTGAATCCCAGGTGAGAGTAGAAGTCCTGTGTAACCTAGTGTATATTTTAAAGTGAGTGATAATCTTGAAAGAGTAAATGTTAAACCATTCTTTTTGGGGAACCAGCAGTTAGCATAATGGCTATGTCGCTGGACTCCCACGTAGTTGACCGCGGTTCGTGTCCCGGACCCGGTGGCTTAAAATTCACACTGGGCGCGTGTGTGCGCATGCCCAAGATCCCAAGAGGAGAATGGAGGAGAAGGGATTGCGGCGTGACCATCCCCCCTGGGGGGGTGATTTCTCGCTTTCTGTCTCTATGTCTCCCTCTCTCTGTCTGGCGAGCGCACGTGCCCTATAGTGAAAACCTCTCAAAAAAAAAAAAAAAGGAAAGAAAGAAAGAAAGAAAGAAAGAAAAGAAAAGTTTCTTTTTTTTGTTTTGTTTTTGTTTTTGTTTTTCCAGAAGATGTGTGCATTAGACAGAGAGACATAGAAAGAGAGAGGGATAAAGCACTCCCCCCATGGGGAATGGTCACACCACAGTGTCTTCTGCTCCATTTCTCCATCCTCTTGGGATTTTGAGCAAGCACAATGTGTGTTGCCAGCATGTTTTTCAGGCCACCAGGGCCAGGATTTGAACTATGGTCAGCCATGTGGGATCCAACTTCCTTAACCACTGGACTGTGGAGCTGGCCCTGATAGTAGAGTTTAGCAGGGTGTGTGATTTGGGAGACTTCAATGTAATAATTTTGTAAAGTAACCCATGTCTAACAAAAAATGTGGGTCCTGCTTGGTCTTTTACTTGTTTTAGAGCTATTCTTCTGAAGAATTAAAAGATGAAACATTGGAAATTAAGAGAAATACTGGAACCCTGCGATATAAATTGTGTTATTTCTGATATAAAAACAGTTGGGAAGTTTTTCTGAAGATCGCCAAGTAGACTTAGAAGTTATTATTTACAAGGCACAGAAGCAGTTCTCTTAGCAATTTCACCAGTACCTCTTTTATCTCTAATAGACAGGACAGTCTGAGTTCACCCTCTCACCAGGTCCTTGATGGCTGTGGCACAGCAGAGATGAGTCTTAAACTCCAGCTCTTCTCTGCTTTCACGGGTGGCTGCAACTAGAAAAGAGCTTGTCGTTATCTCATGCACATCCACACAAAAACCCTTGGTTGCCTAGTTCAAAATAAAGCTTGAGATAGCTTTACCAAAGTCTGTACCTGGTTTTCTAGATGCGTGAGGTATGGAACCGAGGCGCAGGTGCAACTTGGGGTGTCAGCTTGGTGGCCTGGTTCTCTTTCAGGCCACATCACTCAAGGGAGGAGTATGGCTAGACCACTAGAGGCTTCCGGCAGAAATAAGTAGGGCGACTGTTGGATCACCCCCAAGGTGTGGGGCTTGGCTGTGCACTTGCTACCACAGGACCATAGTCTTCCTCTCCATAGTCTTCCCTGTGTGACCACACACATGCATTCGTTGTAGGCGTCCTATGGTTATAGAACTATAAGAGTATCCAGTCCAGCTGGTTATCTGACCTGGAGTTTTCTATGGCGGTGATGCCTTACAGTTTGCAAAATTTGTTCTGTTGGGTCGTTGGGAAGGTCATGACACAGTTTTTGCATAGAAAAATACAGCATGACTTTCCTGAAGGCCTAATACCTAAAAAGGTGGAAAATATGCTTCAAAGTTTTCTCAGGTATAGCCATAAAAAGCACAAAGAAAAAGGAAAAAAAAAAAAAAAAACCATAGAAACTGAAAAAAAAAAACCATAGAAACCTCACCCTTTTCCTTTGAGTTGCTTATCATTTAGCTGTTCTGTTGATTTAAAAATATCCCAGGGGGATGAGTGTGTAAAGGAATTATAGAGGGTATCTGTGGCTGCAACAATGTTCATAATTTACTGCAAATAAGGAAGAGCTGCAGACTGTAAACATGTCACTTGCAGCCTGCTTCATAGCTACATATTATGTGTCCAGTGAAGTCTTTAAATTAACTCTACCTGACATGGAAGTTACTGATCTAGGGTTGATTGTGTTGAGGGAGAGAGATGGTAACTTCATCAGGTTCTAGTGAATTTAGCAAAACCCCAGCCATCTTATGCCCACACTTAAATTGTGTTTCATTTTTGAACTGTACTAATTTTTTGGTGGGGGGAGCCATATGAACAAATAACTAAAACATTTGGAGTGAAATTAAGTGCACTGAAGATAAAATTATAATAGTTTTCTGTTTAATCAAGTACTATGATTTGTAAGTTTGCTTACAGGGAAAAGCACAGGTCTTACATGTACAGTTTATAGTTTTCAACAAATATATACATGGCATAGTGCCCTTTCCCACTACTGTTCTGGTTTCTCTTATCACAAATTAATTAATTAATTAATTAATTATTTTTAAGAGAGATTTTGCCTATAGGACATGTGTGCTTGCCATAGAGACATAGAAAGACAGAAAGTGAGAAATCACCACCCCCCCCCCCCCCCCCAGGAGGAGATGGCCATGCTACAACCCCTTTTCCTCCATTCTCCTCTCTGAATTTTGGGCATGTATCCACACGTACCTGGCATGAGTTTTAAGCCACTGGGTCCAGGATTTGAACCATGGTCAACTATATGGGAGTCTAGTGACATAACCATTACGCCATCTGCTGGTCCCACAATTTAGTTTTGTCTGCAGAGCAGGTAATGGTTTTAAAATAAACAACAACAACAAAAATAAGACAATGATGAAGTGTATTAACACCGGGCAGTTGAACTCCATAAGACTTTGGGAATTTTTTTCCTCTAAGCATGTCATTAAGTAGAAAATTCAGACTCACTGGGTGCCAGAGTGGCAGCTGTGAACTAACTCAGAACTGTCTGCTTACCTCAAAAGCAGCTGTAATGGACGTGTAGCTGGATAGTTGTACAGGATACCAACTGAGGTGGCAGGAGCTCTCGTTTTGTGACATCCCTGTTTTTCTCTGCTGTCAGGTCTCTCTGAATGTCTTCTTTGGAAAGCCGGGTCCCTGGTTTGAAGATTGCAAGCTGGATGGTGACAAGAACTCCATATTCCATGACATAGATGGCTCTGTGACAGGATACAAGGATGCTTATGTGGGAAGAATGGACAACTACCTGATCCGCCATCCAGGCTGTGTAAACGTTACCAAATGGAACGCGGTAGTCTGCAGTGGGGCCTATGCCCAGGTAGGCTTAGAGGCCAGTCTGAAGCCTACATCCCCATGTCCTCGCAGCACGGTCCTGTGAGGGCACTCTTCAGCTTTGCAGTGTGGTCGATGTTTTCCAGAGCACGAGTTTTCTTACAAAGGCAAAAAAGAGAGGAGAGGGGGAGGAAAAGAAAATTCACTGGGAGCTGTGGACCCACAGAGTTTTACTTAAAGTTCTCCTACCCTCAAATATATTTAGCAGGTGAAAACCGTGAGTCCTGGGCCAGCAGGTGGTGCAGAGGATAAGACAGCTGGATCCCACATCACTGACAAGCATTTGAGTCCTGGATGCAGTGGCTCGAACAACGTGTGGCTTGAAAAACATGCCAGGCTCGCATGCTTGCAGCGGAGAATGGAGGAGTAGGGATTGTAGCATGGCCATCCCCTCTGTGGGTTGATTTCTCACTTTCCCTCTCACTCTTTCTTTTCTATCAAGCGTACACACTCTTTAGGAAAAACTTTTAAAAAATAATAATAAAAAGAAAGTCCCAGAGAAGTGAGATGATTTACCCTTAAATATGAGATGTAGTTGGAGTAACAATCCAAGTTTTGTTTTTTAGGTAGTCCGAAAGGCAAGAAAGGAGCCTCCCTGGCAGCTTTGCTGCTAGATGTTCTTATTCGTAGTATCAGTTCTCCGGGAGACTGAGCAGTTCTGTGCTGTTTCTCACCCTCTGCTGATCTCTGGGGACTTGTCTGTCAAACATGTGTTCCCAGGCTCCTGCTGACCACTTGTCCGAGTATCTGGGTTTTACGTGGTTCTACGGCCTTAGCCTTCCATAGTTGGGATTCTTAGAGCAGAGTCCTTGTTGACCTTCTGACTGGAATCATGACTGTTACAGAATGTTGTTATTAATTTAAAAACTTAAAACTCTGTAAATTCTTATGTGTAGAGAAGACTCACTTTATCTTAAAAGGGATAAAGACTGGAGAGAGTGTCTGGCTTATTATAAAGGGGGTGTTGACTTATTTTTTGTAGAATTTCCCATTCCCGTGAAAGCAATACTTGCCCAGGTCCTTGAAGGATAAGAAACAGAATTAGCTATAATAGGGCAAAAAAGGAAAGACTGGCTACAAGTGCGAATTCTTTTTTCTCTTTGCTTCATTCTTTCAAGAATTATTTATTTGTTATTTTTACTTTTTAATTTGATCAGAGAGAAACAGAGAGAGAAAGAAAGGGAGAGTGAGAAAGCAAGTCGTCAGGCCAGGACTCAAACTGTGGTCAGCCATGTGAGAGTTTAGCACCCTGGCCACCATGCCACCTGCCCAATTTGTTTCATTCTTAATCAGAATTGCCCCCTCTCCCCAAATTAATACCTAGACATCAACACCTAGACATCTACAGAAATACTAATTAAAACAAAATCAAAGCCGAGACAAAAAAAAGCTATTAGTCTTAGTTTTGGTTACTTTTTTTTCTTTTTCTTTTTTTTATGAGAGGGTTTTTTGCTATAGGGCGCATGTGCTCGCCAGAAAGACAGAAAGAGACAGAGAGACAGAAAGGGAGAAATCACCCCCCAGGGGGGATGGCCACACCGCAATCCCTTCTCCTCCATTCTCCTCTCGGGATCTTGGGCACGCACGCACACATGCCTGACATGAGTTTAAGCCACCAGGTCTGGAACTTGAACCGTGGTCAACTACATGGGAGTCTGGCGACATAGCCATTATGCTAACTGCTGGTTCCGAGTTTTAGTTACATTTCTTGCCAGCCATATGAATTCATGTAGGTGCAGATATTATCTGAATGTCTTAAAGTGGTAGGTGCTCCCTAATGGAAACTTTTATCTTTTTAAAATTATTATAAGTGTGTTTATAAAACACATGGTTATAATAGATCTTACTTTTATAAATCATGGTATTTACTCTAAGTATATATTCATCATTTATTCAACATTTACTTGAAAGATTACACATACCCTTTAGATTTCTAGTGTATTTGAGAATAGGAACCTGTCCTTGTACTTTACAAAGCAGGGTACTGAGTTCATTTTTATTTATATCTGAGCAAAGAAATGAGTATTCTACCACTTTTCAGGAGGCTCTGGGAATAGAAGGAGCACAGATCACAAATTTTCTCCTGAGAATTTAGAATTTGGGCTAGAAGCCCAGATCTCCAGCAATTTGTTGTTACTTAGAAGTAATGTTGTATGTGCTTGCAGGCAAAAGGAAGGAATTGGGTCTCAGAACAGAATAATCACCATTTAGCTATTCGTAAATATTTTTTAATGGAATATCTGCTCTTTGCTGGCCTGAAAGATAAAGGTGTTCAGAAAGAAAGATGCTAACAGAGGGAGAATTAGGGTTACTTGTGCCACTTCAAATCATCTTTGGAAAGAAGGCAGGGGTGGGGTCCCAAAAAGTTCATGGAAAACGTATAGTATGAAAAAATTATATGTGGATTTAACAAAATTTTTGTATCAAAATAAACGTGTGCTTTTAAATATGTTCCTATGGCTTTATCGTAAATCTTTAAGTTATGTCAGTAAAGAAGAATATTAAATTGAAGTAATAACATGAATGAAAGTTAGGAAGACTTTCTGACCCCAAGGGTAGATAATAGAGTCAATACGGAAAAGATTATAGAAATAACAGAGGAAAAAGCAAATGCAGTGTCAGTATTCTGCAAATGCTTCAATTCTTCTGGAGATTTTGGTTACTGAATCCTGATTGGTTTCAGGAATTGTCCTGAGGTCTGGCCTTTGGAGGATGTATTTGGGAAAGGTTTGGTTTTGGCATGGCAAGTGGCTCAGATGCTGCTGGAATAAATTTAGGACTTTCAAATT
The DNA here is from genome assembly GCA_026018925.1 of Tupaia tana. Taxonomy (NCBI): domain Eukaryota; kingdom Metazoa; phylum Chordata; class Mammalia; order Scandentia; family Tupaiidae; genus Tupaia; species Tupaia tana. Next base: position 29,728,226 of record JAKSZU010000013.1, read on the forward strand.
TGTCTTAGTTTAATACGTTTTCCAGTTATTACAGAGCACTTTGTAACTTTTTTTTCCCCTCAAGTGAGTGAAAAATAACTTCTTGGGCTGATGTCGACCATGGAAAATTGAACACCAAAACTCCAAGATATATAAATTTTCCATCTCTTGGTTTAGAGGAAAGTTTCTTAGCTTTGACTTAGAAGATATCAGTTTTCGCAGTAGCTCACTAATTTTTTTGTATGTGGATTCTTTACATTTCTGTGCAAGGCTATGTAAGCCACAGAAGTTTCATATTCTGAGGGATAAGCTGGCCCGTAGTGGTGGAAGAGATGATGAAGATCTTGGCTGACAAAACGCAGGGTCTGTTTTTCCCATTCCTAGGCAAGCAGACTGCATGGTAAGTGGGGCTTAGGATGTAGTTGGCCACTGCTCGTTTAGTCTGGCACAGATCAGAGAGCCTCTCTTTTCAAAGTAAGGACACTCGACTTTGTGTTGGAAATGTTTCTCTAGCCATTTAAACTTTCCTTTAATTCTCTGTTATGTTTTAAAGGTCTATGTACAGACATGGAGCACTCAGAATCTTAGTATGACTATTACACGGGACGAGTATCCATCCCAACCGATGGTGCTCCGCGGCATTAACCAGAAGGCTGCCTTCCCGCAGTACCAGCCTGTGATCATGCTGCAGAAGGGCTACACCATCCACTGGAATGGGCCAGCGCCGCGGACTACTTTTCTGTACCTCGTAAATTTCAACAAGTATGCTTCTATTACTGTTGTTTCCCGTGGCTAGACAAGTAGTAATTTAGTAAAGAAAAAGCATAACTTATTATCTCCTTTGTAGCAAGTAAAGAATGTCAATTTCTTGTACTTTACTCTGTTTGTAAGGAGGCTGTATGTGTTGTGTTGATAGAATTAAGGGATTATACAAATGGAACCCTGTCATTTTAAAGGCATTTCTTTTTCTTTATGATCAGAGCACTATGTTCAGAAAGCCATTCAACAGTAGGTGTTAACTCAGTCTGCTGAAAGCTGTAATTCTTTATTGGTGGGTTAAGAAGAAGTTTTATGTAGTATTCCAGCTGAGCACTTGATTATCTGGAAAATTCAAAAGAGTTTTGAGGCCACGATTCGAATAGATAAGAAAGTAGTGTATTGATTAGCAGTACCTATTATGGGGAAGAGGTGGAAGATATGGGCATGACAGCCAGGTATTTACCATCCCCACCTTAAAACATTGACTTTTCATTTCTCACTTGTTTGTTCTAATAGTATCACATTCAGCCCCAGGCTTACTCGTCTGTCCTTCTTTCCTGACATCCTTCCAAATTTGTTTTCCTTTTTTTTAAAAAAAAGTTATTTTATTTTTCATTATTATTATTATTTTTTTTAAATTTGTTACAGAGCATGCACACTCACCAGAGGGAAAGAGAGAGAGAAAGTGAGAAAGCAAGCCACCTGGTTCGGAACTCAAACTGTGGTTGACCATGTGGGAGTCCAGCGCCTTAACCATCATGCCATCTGATGGCCCCCAGATTTGTTTTCCTTTAGGGAAGATAGAGAGGGAAAGAGAAAGAGAAAGGTACTTTTGACATTCTCACTATGTCAAGATCCTTCCACTACGGCCTCCCAATTAGCTAGTATTGCAGGTGTGTATAGCTGCACCTGGCATGTTCAGTTTGACCTGGGAGCTGAACCTCTGCCTCCCATGTGACTTCCAGCCTTCCAGATAGTGGGGTTTCCCTGTGTGCTACTGTAGCCTGGGCTCCAAGGCTCTAGTTTTAACCTAAATTAATTTTTTTACTATGATGATGTAAAGTTGATGTAAAGATGAGAAAAATGCTTGTCCTCTAGTAGACAGGTATAAGATAAATAAAACATATATTTTAGAGAACAAAGGATAGAATGAGTAATTCTGCCAAAGCGATGGGCCGGGTTACAGTGAGGAAATGATACCAATTATGTGATCAGCCTTACACAGAGTGGGAAAGGGCCTATTCTACTTAGAGAATGGTGAATTCTGTGTGTTTGGAGCATAGAGTGTATCAGGGAAGTGACAGAAAGTGAAAGTGGGAAGGTGGGATGGGACTCTTTTGAAAGGCAGGAGCAAACCAACCTAGATACATGTGGCTCTTAGCCTGTGGGACTCCATGAAATGGCTCGTACATGGAAAACTGAAATGACTTGTTCACCTGGCAGGTCATAAAACTCTGACTTATCAGAATTCCCTTAAGGCATCAGTTGAAATGAACAGAGATGGTCTAGAACATACAGGGATTCAGCTCTAAGTTGGGCTCTTCCAAGTGTGGGTGAACATCTTGGGAGACGTGCTTTTTGTGAGCAGGCAGACTCTGCCATTTGTTCCGAACTGAATCATTACCGTTTTCTTTTAACACTGGCTACTTTTCTTCTGTCCCCTCCTCTATCCTCCGACGTAGTCAGCCATGGCCCGAATGCCAGTACTTATTCCATACTCTCTTCCTTACCTTCCCACTCATCAGTAACCAAACCTTGTCGATTCCAGCTCCTTAATGTCATTTGGGTATTCTTTCTGCCCCCACTGCTTATGACTGAGTCCCAAGCTCCCATCATGTCTTGGTTAAATCCCTGCAGCAACCTCCTACCGGATCTCCCCCTTCAGTCCTTCGTCTTCATGAGGGGTGCATCCAGGGTGAGGTTGTTGAAATCGCAGCCTGATATTATCAGCGAGTTCCAGAGAAGTCTGTGAAAGAAACAAGTGATTCTCAGAGAGTATAAAGGAATGTCATACAGGATTCATGGGCTAGCAAATGGTGTAGAGGTTAAGGCAGCTTGATCCCATGTGGCCACCATCTACACAGTTTGAGTCCTAGACCAGGTGGCTTGAAAAAACACACTGGGCACACCAAAATACCAAGAGGAGAATGGGGGAGAAGGGATTCTGCCTTGGCCATCTCCCCTGGAGGGTGATTTCTTACCCTCCCCACCATATTCTACAACCCTTCCCCAGCAAGCACATGTACCCTATAACAAACAATAAATACATACATACATACATACATGCATACATGGTTAATACTCCAAAAGGCTGTATTGGGTAGGATTATGAATTTGAGGTAAGCAATAATGAAATGACATGCAGGGTTCTGTGAAGCACCATGTAAATTTTTGAACAAATATTAAGTCGTTGGGAAGGTCATGACATATTTTTCTGTGTTTTTGTATGCAGAAAAGCATCATTACTTTCCTGACAACTGAATATTTAAACTTTTTTTTCTTTTTTTAGGTTTTTAACATAGATGTGTGCTCTTGCTAGGAAGAGACAGAGATGGTGAGAGGGAAAGTAAGAAATCACACCACCCACCCAGGGAGGTGAATAGCCACACCTTAATCACTTCTCCTAGGATTTGGGGCATGCATACATATGCCAAGTGATTTTCAAGCTACCAGGTCTGGGACTCAAACCATGGTCGACCATGTAGGATCTAGCACCTTAACCACCATACCACCTGCTAACCCGGTAAACACATTTTAAAGTGAATAAAAGTTGACCCTGTAAGTTTCAAAATTCACATTGGCTTGAAAGTCGAACATATTTTTCTTGTTAAATTGCTAAAAATTTATTTAAAACTTACACTATTGGCAGGGGTAAGAGAAAGAAATGGGCAATTTTTTTCCTCCAAATTTAATATAATTATAGAGAAGTCATAAATTTTGGTTACAGTGCCACTTCTGGAAATAACACTTTAAAAGTTACAAAAAATGTATTTATTTATTGAGTAAAATAATGAAAATACAGGGAAAATTAGAAATACGGTATCTTTTAGAACATATTTTCTTTGATATCTTTTGTGTTTCTAATTACATTCTAGTGGAATTATTGGTTAAAACCTGTTTGAACAATTTAAAAACCTGTTTCATATTTATTTAAAAATTCTTTAAAATAAAGAAAAGTTCTGGAAATGGATAGTAATCATGATTGCACAACCTTGTGAACATACTTAATGCTGCTGCTGATAAAACTAAAAATGGTTAAGGTGGTAAATTTTATGGTATATATATTTATCACCATAGAAAAGGTCTAAAAAAAAACAATCAAAGGAAAAAATATTTTTCATGGTTTTATAAAAAGGAAATTGTTCAAGGACATTAACAAAATATTATGGCAATTTGGTTATATGCTACAAAGCTTTAGGAACATCTATAATTTTATACCCAGCAGTTGTGTAACTACCAATTTATCCTAATGTAATTACAAAAGATAAAAACATATTAATAGACAAAAAAAATTCTTTTAGATTTTATAAGTATACACTTCCACTATCAGGCTAATTAGTATTTCCATTTTAATACATACTCAACCACCTCACTTAGTTTTATTATCTGTTTAGAGTGTTTAAGGACATTTTGTCCAGCTTCTATTCATATTCCTTGAAATCTTATTAAAGGCAAGAATATTTTTGCAGGCTGTATTATGGTTATAAATATGTTTATATGAGAAATGTGGGTAACAGGTGAAAGGCTAATGATTTATTGGGATATCAGGGGTCAGAATTTCCATTGTTAGTGGTTCAATGCACAGCAGATACATAAGTAAAAGAGAATCAGGTAAAATTTACATAATGCTATATTACCAAAAATACAGCAGCTCAAATGTAATTAATTTTTTTTTATTGTGTTTTACAGGAATGATTGGATTCGAGTTGGCCTCTGTTATCCATCAAACACAAGTTTTCAGGTTACCTTTGGATTTTTGCAGCGGCAGAATGGCTCTTTATCCAAAATTGAAGAATATGAGCCTGTGCATTCGCTGGAAGAACTGCAGAGGAAGCAGTCCGAGAGGAAATTCTACTTTGACGCTGGCACAGGGTAATGTAGGGGAACCGGGGAGTAAGAATTATTGCTATTTTTCTTTAATGGTAAAATTGCTAGTTCTTCAGCATAGCTAAGAATAGACGGTGATGTGATGGCTGTTTAGAAAAGCAGCTGATGTGGGTAATTCTCCGCACATCACTATTAGAGGCTTAGAGGGGACTAGAATGACTCATAATTATAGTTGGCAGTCGAAATCCATTGAACGTGTTTGCCGTATGCCTATTAAGGCAATTTAGAGAGAGAAATTATCCTTGTCAGTGAACAACCAGTAGGCCCAATGGAAAATTAAAATAATTTTTTTCATGACAACTCTTAAGATGATTATTTACACGTGATCTAGTTTGTAGTTCAGTGAATGCTTACTTTTCACTTCCTACTGACTTAAATCTGTCTCTCAAACTGACCCTGCGTTTCTTTTGAATCACTGTATAACCATGGCATATTTGCTTTCAACTTTCTCTAGGCTGCATCTTTCCACTTTTTAATTCTAATCCTGTTGTCCTGGGGTCCTGTTGGCTTTGTCTGCTTTTATCCAGGACAGTCTCTCAGCCTTGGGGTTATGGTAGGCTCACTCTCCTGTTCTCTTCCAGCAAGTGGCATGCTCCCTCAATCTTCATCCTTTAGCATTCCCACTATGTGCCATTGTTTGGATCCTGCAAAGATCCTGATATAAATAAGAAGCATTTTCTTCTGCTAATTCAGTCCATTGAAGGATGTGGGCATGCAACACAAGTAATTAGCAAAAGCTTTAAATGCTGTAAGTTCTATAGTGGGATATTCACTGTGCCTTTTGGAGTAACTCAGTTCAGCTTAGACTAACCAGTGACATCCTGAGAGGATTAAAATAGAGATAATGCCTGAGGAACAATCAGGAGGTGATGGAGGGTAAGATGGGTGAGGTTTCCCAGGCAAAAGCAACAGTGTGCATAAGTGCATGGAAGCATGGAAGAACGTGGCATGGCATGTTTGGGCAAAGGCAAAAATTTCAGAGTGGGAGGAGGTAGCAAGACTGGGAGAGTGAAGTGGGGGTTCATTCATGAAGTGCCTATTCCTATTTGCCATTCAGTAAGACACAATACATTTGCCTTCCAGGATCCACAGCAGCCAATGTGATCAGCTGAAAAATTCTATCATAATTATTTCTGATTTTCAGTTTCTAACTAGACTTAACCAATCTGTACTTTCATTCGGTACATAAATGAGCTTCCACTTTCCCAGTTGCTTTTCCATAAAAATGAACAAAACACCCAAGTTTGTAAGGACAGTCTGGTGACCACAAAATAATGATTAAATGTGTAAAGAGATGGGAAATAGTTTCTGGTCTGGGTATTTCAAAAATCCCTCTGCTTCTTAAATTCTAATCCTTTTCAATCCTATTCATTTTGATTATTTTAATTACATATCAAAAATCCATACCTAGTCAGGTCTCTGTTGTTCCTTATGTTTATATATTAAACTTATTGGATATTGGGACAGTGGCTGATTTTTACCCTCTACTTACAACTTTGCCTTGTTCATTGACCTCATATTAAAATGTGATTTTGTTATCTCTAGGGATCGATCACATTTGTGTAAGTCCTTTAGAATTTGACTTCCTTTGGGTTCGAAGGACTGGGTTTAATGACTGACATTAGACTACTGCCTAGAAGTTAGACTTTACTGTTTATCTTGGCAGTAGAGGGTAATTAGAGTGGGAGGGACTGTTCATTTTGTCTGCTTTTGGCTCAAGTACAGATGGAAGACCCCAGGCCCATCTGCTGTTGGTAAACATCACAGGAATTGATTTGAGACTATTATCTTGGTCTTAGCCAAACAGGTCAGAGTTGCTGTTTTATTTTTGTAGTTTTGTACCTTAAATCAAAACGCTTCATGAACTGAAAAGAAAAAAAGACAAAATAAGAATAAACCACACTTATTTACAAATTCCCAAAATCACCACAAATATAGTTTTCCAAGAAAATTTCAAGCCAAGCCAAATTCCATCCTTCCAAATTACCTATTGAACTAATTCAAACCAGAAATCAAATCTAATCTCTTCCAGAACTGAACCATGGTATCAAAATATTTTCCACAGTGGCATCATATTTGACTCAAAACCCTAGGAGGAGAGAAAGGAAAGAGAAATAACTTTATTAGTTTTATCATTTATTTTTTAAAGGGAAAGTTATCTCATTGGAGGAATATCCCTATTGGCCAGGAGGCAAGTTGAGGCATTTTCTGAATTTTTGAGAGTGACTCTAATACCCAGTGAATTGGTGTCTGTTCTGTGCAGGTTACTGTTTTTGTATCTCAAAGCCAAAAGCCACAGGGATGGCCACAGTTACTGTTCATCTCAGGGATGTGAAAGAGTCAAGATCCAGGCGGCAACAGACTCAAAGGACGTCAGTGACTGCATGGCCAGAGCGTACCCGCGGTTCTACAGGAGGCCCTCCGTGGTCAAGCCCATGCCGTCCATGCTCACTGGACCCTGCCATGGCTGTGGCACCCGTCAGGTAAACAGGCAAGAAGAGTGGGCTGTGGTCTTGGAGAAGCCGCCAGTGGGTTTCTTTGCCTAGGAGCACGTTTTTCAGAAACATCTTTGTTCATTTATACTTGACGGTGACTCCTGAATTTTGGTCCATGCTAGATTGTGATGCCCATAGTCCAAATTCATAATAAAATACTTTCCTCTCATGATACATCAGTTTACCCTGAGTGGCTATGGATTTTACACGGTTTGAAATGAGAGGCGCTATCGAGGTCATCCTTTTTTCTTTTTCAGATGTGTGGTCCTGTTACAATATTGCCATTGAGCTTATACACCAGAGATGTGTTTAAAACACACACACACACACACACACACACACACACACAAACAAAACAAAAAGAACCTTTGTTTTATTGGTCATGTGAAATTTCTTTTCAAACAATGTGGCTCATATAAAAATTCTATTATATATAGAAAAAATGGTTTCCTTTTTAAATTTGCTATAAGGCACCGTATATTTGCAGGAGGGAAACAGAGAGAAAGGAAAGGAGGGAAAGTGAGAAAGCACCTCCTAGGGGAGATGACCACACTGCAGTTGCGTCTCCTCCATTCTCCTCTCGGGAATTTGGCTATGCACACTCACACATGCAGCATGTTTTTTAAGCCATCAGGTCCCGGTCTTGAACCTTGCAAGTTGGCCATATGGAATCCAGCTGCCTTAACTACCATGCCACTTCACTGGCCCTGTTTCCTTTTTTATATACACATATATTTAGAATTTATTTTATTTTATTTTTGTTAGAGAGGGATATGTACCTCAAGCAGGGTTTTTATACCATGATCTATCCTCATCTCACTCAGCCCAGATTATGGGCACGTGTGTGAAACTGGTGTTCTCAGGGTGGGGGAGGGGGTGTCCAGGACTGTGCCCTATAGTAAAACTGAAAAGGAAAGGACCAAAAATATATATATATACACACACGCATACACACGCACACACACAATGACTGGTTAGAGGTAAAAATGCTTCTCTAGACATATTCTCAAGGAGATGGCCACCTCTGGATCTGTAGAAATGATGGCAATGAAAGTAAATCCAAAACATGAGCTAAAATTGGGCATACACGTGGGGTCCAGATGCAGTCAAGCTAGTACTTAATGAAAAAGAAGCCTAGAGCTAATACTGCCCTGATTCTGTTTCATCTTTAAACACGCAGATGTGAGCAAGCCAAATGTCTCTCAGTGTGGTGTCCGGACACTGCCCAGTCCTGTTCAACAAGCAGCGCGGGCTGAGGCTCAGCGGTGTGTGCCTTAACGAGGCCTGCAAGGGAATCTCTTATGTGTTCATTTGCGTTCCACTGAAGACTTTTTCTTTTTTAATTTACCAAAGGGCATGTGCACTTGCTGGAGACAAAGAGAGAGAGAGAGAGAGAGAGACAGAGACAGACAGACAGAAAGAGAAAGCACCCCCCGACCCCAGGGGATAGTCATGCCATAATCCTTCTCTATTTTACCTTATGGGATTTCAGGCCTGTACTCACATGCCCCTGGTGTGTCCCTCTAGCTGCTGGGTCCAGAACTCAGACATTGCAGTCAGCCATGTGGGATCTAGCCACCGTAACCCTCATGCCAGCTGGCTTGAGGATTTTTTAAAAAGCAAAAATTGCCACAAAAATGCAACTGCCTATTAATATGGAGAAAACACTTAAATAGGTTTTTTTTAAAAGAATTATTTAATTTTCTTTATTCATTCATGTATTTCAATTTGACCAGAGAGAGGGAGAGAAAAAGTAAGAAAGCAAGACCACCAGGTCTGGGACTCATGAAACTCATGGTTTCATGGTCAGCTATGTGAGAGTGTCCAGCACCTTAATTACCAAGCCACCCCTGGCACCCACTTAAATAGTTTCTTAACATTCTAAACAATTTGAGAAAATAAAATTTGTTCTGCAAGTGCAGAAGCTCTTTATTCTTCTACCCCCCCCCCCCCCCTCTTTTTTCTTTTTTCATTTGCTTTGTCCATTTGTGGCAGAGCTGAGAGGAAAAGATTTATTTACACTTCCCATTGGGATGAATAATTATTTTTTAATGCCACCTCCCTGCCACAGTCTCAGTTTCTCATGTCCCTGAGCCGCCTCTATTCTAAAATATAAGTAAAAACAAAACCCAAGCACCCAACACACATATAAAGCTCATGTATATGAAGAAGGATATATAGGTTTTTGTCTGTCTCTTACGATATTTTGACTGTTAAAGTGACATTTCAAAGCCCAACCATGGGGTGCATACAGTAGGGACTCTGCTGCACAATACTGGAAACCATATATGAAGGCTCCAGGTTCAAGTCCTGGGCTCACCTGGCTGGCTACAGGATCCTGTTTTGAAGTTCCTGCTAAGAATCCAACTCTCTCTCTCTCTCTCTTTTTCTCTCTTCCTCTTTTTCTCTCTCTCTTTCTCAGGAAATAAGTTAGCTTAGGAAATAAGTTAGCTTTTAAAATAGTGACACTTTTAGATAATCTTTGTGAAGTACATTTTCTGGTCTAATCTCAAGCTACATTTGTGAAGAAAGCATTTCATTACTAAAAATATATGATTTATAAGATAATGCATATTATATTGTAAAAAATAATGTAATCATCATTGGAAATATTCTAGGCTAGCTTGTTACGTGGTTGTATGCCCATTCTTTATTTTTTTGCTCATGAAACATTAAATAGAGCTTTTTTTTTTTTAAGAATTATTTTATTTAACTTTATTTATTTATTTATTTATTTAAATTTGACCAGAGAGGGACAGAATGAGAAAGAGAGAGGGAAAGTGAAAAAGCAAGCCGCCAGGTCTGATAATCGAACTGTGGTCGGCCATATAGGGGTCCAGTGCCCTTAATCACCACACCACCTGCCGGCCTCGAGAGTTCATTTTTTTTTTAACAGTATTTTAATTATTGGGGTCAGCAGGTGGCTTGGTGGTTAAGGTGGCTGGTTTCCACATGGCTGACTATGCAGTTGAATACTGGACTTGGCATCTTGAAAAACATGCGGGGTGCATGTGTGTGCATGCCCAGACCCCATGAAGAGAATGGAGAAGGGAGTGCAGCATGGTCACCCCTCAGGGGTATCTTCTCACTTTCCCTCTCTCTGTCTCTGGCTGTGTCTTATGCAAGTGTACTCGCCTATAGCAGAAATTCACAAACAAAACAAAAAGTATTGGTCATTGAATTTGTGCAGTAGCAGGTATTCGATATCTGGGAACATTACTTTTTCTTGGAAATTTGAGAATGTTATTTATTTATTTATTTATTTGCCAGAGAATGATTGCTCACCAGAGAGAGAGAGGGAGAAAAATACCTCTTTATGGGGCACGGTCATGCCAGTCTCTTCTCTCCCATCTCTCCCACCTTTCAAGATTTTGGGCACCCTGGCACACCTACCTACATGGACCTGCACCTCAAAGCCACTAGGATGGGGATCCAGACTGCATGGTCAGCCATGTGGGATCTAGTTCCCCGAGCCACAGAGGGATGACGGGACCAGCCTGGGCATTTTTGTTTTGAATGTCAAAACCAAATACATGTATATTAGGAATAAATAGGAAAAATTACATTAATTTTTGACTCCCCAAATCTGAGACTTTAATAAAATATCCAGCTTAGTATTGCAGTGATTATTTGTTCTTGCAGTGGAAGTGGTTGACATCTACAAGGGCTCTTTTAAAAAGTTTATGGAAATGCATATTATGAAAAGATTATGGATGGATTTCAAAATAAACTTGACTTGTAATTAACTCCACTTTCCCATGAACTTTTTAAAGTTCCCTTGTATTTATATGAACTGTGTACTCTTTTTTTTAAATTAATTTGTTTATTACTTCTGCGAGTGAGAGAGTAAGAAAAAAACAGTAGCACCCCCAACATGGTCTTTGTTCTGTTTTTTGTTTTAATTTTGCTAAAGGGCATGTGCGCTCGCCAGTGAAGACCGATAGAGGGAGGTTGGAGCATGGTCACACTCGGTAGCCTCTTACGCATTTGTCTATTCTGTCAGGATTTGCCACATACATGCTGGCATCTTCCTTAAGCTGCTGGGTCTGGCCATGTAGGATCCTGCTGTCTTTCTTTTTTTTTTGGAGAGGTTTTTTTTTTGCTATAGGGCGCGTGCGCTTGCCAGACAGATAGAGAGAGACAGAGAGATAGAAAGCGAGAAATCACCCCCCCAGGGGGGATGGCCACGCCGCAATCCCTTCTCCTCCATTCTCCTCTCGGGATCTTGGGCACGCACGCACACGCGCCTGGCGTGAGTTTAAGCCACCGGGTCCGGGACTCGAACCGCGGTCGACTACGTGGGAGTCCAGCGACATAGCCATTACGCTAACTGCTGGTCCCAGATCCTGCTGTCTTAACTATCAAGCCATAGACTCGGTCCCCAGTAGGGTCTTGACTCTCAGCTCCAGCCATCCCCAGAGCATGTGCCCAGTGTACTCAAGGAGGATTCTGGATGTAAACCCAGAACCTTCCCTGTGAGTCAGCCTCACGGTGTCTATTTCACCTCCATGCTGTTATCTGGCCTGACAATGTACTTTTAAGTGCAAATTGTTGGAGAGCTAAAAGGGCTTTGGAAGGAGAAGAGAGCTTTTAGGGAGAGTGAGAATAATCTGGAGGAGGAAAAGAGAAAAAGAGCACTCGGAAAGGGAACAGCATTGGCAAAGACAGTGTCAGGAAAGAAGACAAAGCCTGGTAGGAAAGTGGGAGAATGGCCTGCTGCTGAATGTGACAGAACAGAGAGAAACAGGGGCCTGCATATAAGGCATGGCCCCATTTATGACACTGCACAGGACTTGGAGAGGAGCAGAGACCTTGTCATGTACAAGGCCACTGAAAGTCTTCAAATGGGGTAGTCCTTGTTATCTAAACTTTTCCCCCCAGTCCTAGAGAGGCTGATTCCCAATTCAGGACAACTGGACTGAAAAGGACTTTTAAGAAGCTTCATGCCTATTTTTGCATGAAATGATGACAAAGATTTAACTGTCAGACACATTTTTTAAAAAGCTGCCAGAGGGTACATGCACTTTCCAGAAAGAGACCGGGGGGGGGGGGGTGGGAGTGGGGGAAAAAAGCACCCCCCAGGGACCAGCAGTTAGCGTAATGGCTATGTCACTGGACTCCCATGTAGTCGACTGCGGTTCAAGTCCTGAACCTGGTGGTTTAAATTCTTGCCGGGCGTGTGTGCGTGCGTGCCCAAGATCCCGAGAGGAGAATGGAGGAGAAGGGATTGCAGCGTGGCCATCCCCCCCAGGGGGTGATTTCTCGCTTTCTGTCTCTCTGTCTCTCTCTGTCTTTATGGCAAGCGCACATGCCCTATAGCAAAAACCTCTCCAAAAAAAAAAGCACCCCCTCCAGCAGGGCAGGGTCACACTCTGATCTTATCTTCATTTCTCCATCCTGTCAGGATTTCGGGCACACATGCACATGACTTTGACGTGTTTTATGAACCACTGAATTCGAACCACAGTTGGCCATGTGTAATCTGGCTCTCATAAGTACCAGGCACAAGGTCAGGCCACTGTGAAGCACATTCATTCAGTCATTTTTGAGTTGGTTTTACTTTATGCTTACTTGAAACTAGGGTTGTTTTATTGGGTCTTCAGGAAAGTCAAGACACATTTTGAATAGAAAACACAGAAAACTGTCATGACTATCCTGATGCCCTCATAGAAAATGAGGACTGTGACAGTTACTGAATTAAGACTGTGAAAAGATGGAATTCCAGGTCATGAAGTATGTGCAAAAGTGCAGAGAAAAACACCGCTGGCTTTGATATAATTGAGTTTATTTTGAGGACGCTGAGGGAGAAAGATGCAGTCACTATAAATATGGAACTTCTTCCCCGCCTAGGTGGTGTTCACTAGTGATCCTCATAAAAGCTACCTCCCCGTGCAGTTCCAGTCACCCGGTAAAGCAGAAACTCAGCGCGGAGACCCTTCTGTTATTTCTGTAAGTACCATCTGGTGCTGTCCTCATCCGTTCGGGCTGCTGTACCAAAATGCCATCGCCGGGGTGGATGGAATAAATGGTGGAATTTTCTCTCCCATAGTTCTGGAGGCAGGGTCAAAGCACCAACAGAGTTTGGGAAAGTTGGGTGGATCATAGATGGTGGCGTCTCACTACATTCTCACAGGATGGAAGAGTGGATGAGTCATTCTTGCTTCTTTTGTAAGGGCATTAATTACATTCATTAGGGTTCCATCCTCAGGTCCTAATCACCTCCCCAAGGCTCCACCTCCAAATATCATTCTCTTAGCATTTGTATTCTGGGAGACACGGCATTCAGACCATAGCAGATATGTACATTGCTTAAGCTTCTTGCTTACATTTTCCATCCTGGTGACATAGATTGCTTCTGGCAGTAGTCACTGGTTTGTAACCAGATTTTAATTACTGGTAGCAAGCAATACAATAGATATAGCATAGACACATTGTAAAATTCCTGGTGTTTTTCTAAAATATTTATTTAATTATATTTATTATTATTATTTGTTTTTTAATTTTCCATAGGACATGAGTACTCACCAGAGAGAGAGAAAGAAAGAGAGAGAGAGAAAGTGAGAAAACAAGCCACTAGGTCTAGTACTTGAATCGTGGTCAGCCACGTGGTAGTCTAGTGCCTTAACCACTATGCCACCTACTGACCCCAAAGTTTGTATTTTTAAAATAAATTATTCTTATTTTCTTGTTTTTTAAACCCAAGTCTCTGTTTTAAATTAACTTCTTCCATAAACAAGTGAGAGAGAGAGACAGAGAGAGAACATCCTAACAGTGTCCCAATGCCACTCAGAGAGGTCTTTAGACTTGAACCAGGAACCTTCTCACGTGGGATTGCCTCGGAGAGCATCATGTTTACTGCTGTGCATCCATCTGGTTCATATGATTTTTTTTCCCCCTGAGTAGTTTGTGTTTCCTGACTACTTCTGGACACACATTAAAATTTGTTCACATTAGTTTCCACTCATTAATAGTGTTACATGTTACTCATTTCATTTCTTGAAGAGAAGAATCATTTTTGGTTAAAAATAATTGTCATAGGCAATCAATATGTTAAAACTATATTTAACTTTATCTTTTGAAAATTAAAATAAACTTCCAAGTTGTTTTTGATATGGGAAAGAAATGAAAGATTTTCCATCTTTTTGGTTTTCTAAGGTTGCCGATCTCCTGTTTTCTTTTTGTTGTTGTTGTTTTGTTTTGTTTAGTTGAAAAAAGTAAATTTACAAAGTGTTGCTTGTCTTTTCTGAGTGAGTAGTAGCAGTGTAGATAAGAATCTTAGTGCTAACAGTAGAATTGGAGCTTACAGTCAAGGTAGCCACTGGGAACCCAGCTTCAGCCTGTGGTCTGTCCCAAATCAGGTTGATCTGGGTGCCCTCTATTCTGACCTTTCAGGGTAACAGGTGTCCAGTCATCCAACTAATTCCCCCCCCAGGAACTGTGCCCCGTTTCACATGGTCACCTTAGGGCTTAGTCTTTTTCAGTGATGAGCAACATAGTCACACATCTATGTACAAGGGGTCTGCAGAAAGTTCATGGGCAGATTACAAAAACTCTGGATGGATTTCAAAAACTTTATCCACCAAAATAAACTCATACTCTAATTCTATTTTTCATGGACTTTTTGAAGTCCCCTCATATATGTGGACAAAATTTAACTTTACTGTTTTCTGATTGTCTTTACTATAGTAAAATATGCATAACATGAAATTTGCCATCATAAGTATTTTTAGTTGAACAGTTCAGTGATACAGAATACATTCTCTCATAGTATTGTGTACCCTCTCCCATCTAGCTTCAGAATTTAAATCTTGGGACCAGCAGTTAGCGTAATGGCTATGTCGCTGGACTCCCACGTAGTCGACTGCGGTTCGAGTCCCGGACCCGGCGGCTTAAACTCACGCCGGGCGCGTGTGCGTGCGTGCCCAAGATCCCGAGAGGAGAATGGAGGAGAAGGGATTGCGGCGTGGCCATCCCCCCTGGGGGGTGATTTCCTGCTTTCTATCTCTCTGTCTCTCTCTGTCTGTCTGGCGAGCGCACGCGCCCTATAGCAAAAACCTCTCCAAAAAAAGAAAAAAAAAAAAAAGAATTTAAATCTTGCTTAACAACTCTGATTTAAGAATATTCCTTACTTAAGTATAGCACAAAGATTCTCCAGGTCTGTAGTGATACCTGTCCCCCTGCTAGCAGTCCTTCACTCCATAACGTGTTCCTGATAATCTTTGATGGGCACAAGATCTAGTAGCTCAGTGTCCTGGTGCAGCTGGCTCCCAGCCTACTGTCAGGGAATGCAGTGGGAGCTGCAGTAGGGGAGCAAGCAGGTGGGTGCGGGGTTTCACCACTCACGAGCTCACTGCATAGCTGAAGAAGGGACAGAACAAATCGCAGGCAGGTTATGCTCCAGGGCCTAACGGCATTGAGGCCATTGCTGCATTTTGGGTGCCTGGGACCCTAGATCAGCCACAGAGCACTGTATTTTGTCATATTTATTTCTAATACTTTGCACATGCATTACCTGAAAATTCCTTCCTGGGGCATCATCCTCACAGCACTGCTTTAGTGTTCATGAAGAGTTTTGTGTTTCTTTTAACAGGTTTGAAAGGCACTTTAAATAAGGACAGTTTGCATGTGTTAGGGATCATTACATATGTTTTCTTAGATGCAACTCAATTTTTAAGTATTCTGATTTTTAAAAATAAGGAAATCATTTCTAGTCTTTAAGTGTATAAAATTTACTTCAGGGGGGCCGGCAGGTGGTGTAGTGGATGAGCTCTCACATGGCTGACTGCAGTTCAGATCGCAGACCTGGTGGCTAGAACTTGTGCCTGTGTGTGTGCGCATGTGTCCAAAATCCCAAGAGGAGAATGGAGGAGAAGAGATTGCACCATGGTCATTCCCCCAGGGGGTGATTTCTTGCTTTCTGTCTCTCTGTTTCTCTTTTTCCAGTAAGTGCATGTGCCTTATAGCAAAAATCTCTAAAAAACAAAAATTTACTTCAAGTACTTTGAGAACTATTTACTGGATTAGAGCAATTTAAACATAGCTAAAATTCTATTTTGAATTCTGGTGAGATCAATAGTGATTGGAAAAAAAATGAGTTTACCCTAATTTCCCCAACCAAGAATAGGTGTAGAAGTGAGAACATTTCTTCTTCGTTAGCTTTTTAGCCTATATCATTTAAAATCTATAAACAAAAACAGTGAATAGATGTTAAATTACTGTTTGGCCCAGTCAGTTTTTTTATTTTTTTTTTCTTTCTGGTTGAGTTATTAGTTTTTGGAAATATCTAGAATTCTCCTTTAATGAAAAGGTCAAAAGCATCAATTTAAAATAGATGATTAGGGGAATTCAGCTCACAATAAGTTTGAAACAAAATGTGGTAATCCCTTGTAGCTTAAACCCCAGTAAAATTACTACTTTTTAATTTTCATTTTAGAGAGAGATTTTTGCTGTAGGGCATGTGTGCTCACCGGAGACACAGAGAGACAGAAAGCAAGAAATCACCCCTCAGAAAGAACGACCACACCGCACTCCCTTCTCCAATCTCCTCTTGGGTTTTGGGGCACATGTGCACACACACCCAGAGTGAATTTCAAGCTACTAGGTCCGGGACTCAAACTGCGGTTGACTACATGGGAGTCCAACGACATAACCATTATACCATCCCCTTGTCCCTGGGCTTCTACGCTTTTGTAAACCTAAACTCTGATGGGAAGTTTCAGTGAGTCAAGGGGTGATATACCAGGGGTCTTCAAATAGTTCATACTCATAGCATTGCTTTAGTTTTCATGAAAAGTTGTGTGTTTCCATTAAGCAACAGGTTCTGGGGGTACTTTGTGGATTGTCAAAAAACTATGGACTTCAGCTTTTTTTGTTTTTGCATAAAAATAAACTCATACTACCATTCCATCTTTCTACCAGCTTTATTAAGCCTCATATTTTCACACATGAGTATGCGCATATATATATATTATATATATATGGACTCACACACTTTCTTTTCCCTGTTAATATGATAACAAGTGAGCAATCTGAGCTGTGATCCTGAGGCCGCCACCTAATCACTGACTTATCAAGCTTTCACCCCTGTGGAGTGTGTGTAAGAATGAAGGGCTCAGGCCCTGCAGAGAGAGTCACTCAGCTTAGTTGTGTGGGGGCTGTCGTGTCTTGTTCAGAGTATCTTATCCAGTAAGCTGAGATCAGTCAAGACAGAGACTATGGGAACTCTGACACAGTTTCACTTGTTGGTGCAGAATAAGTGAGATTTGGGTCCTGGAAATATGATATGAATCATGGGTTTTGCAGATAGCAGGAAGGGGCTGGGGAGATAAGTCTCCGGGAGATGTTACTGAAACGGTGGTAACGGCAGAGGCATTTTTATGTTCGCAGGTCAACGGCACCGACTTTACCTTCCGGAGCGCGGGTGTCCTTCTCCTCATTGTGGATGCCTGCAGCGTTCCATTCCGGTTGACAGAAAAAAAGGTTTTCTCTCTTGCTGATATCAGTCACATGGAAGAGTATTTAAAAACCAGCATCCCTCCAAGGTAGGCCGGGTCTGCTCTGTATCAGGGACAAGCCACCTTAACAAAATAGAGTCCTTCAAACAGATAACACCTGGTTAAGTGTGAGCTTCAGGGCTTCAGGGCTCTGAAAAAAGTCGATTCGTTCCTTTCCCACCTCAGATGTACGGCTATGTGGTCTAAGCTGACTATCATTGATAAGCCGTTGTTGACAACTGGCAGAATTTGAACATTGGAAGATTTTTGCAAATGATGGGAAAGCTCTTAGAAGAAGAAAAACTCATTATTTGGAACATTGCTGATCTACTAAGCAGTCCCAGCAGGGTCAGCATGCCACAGTCCATCCACAGTCCATCCCCAGCTTCAGCCATTCCTGGGTCACGCATGTGCCTGACATGGACAGGAAGGTCTCTGGACGCAAACCCAGAACCCTCACGTATGGGTCAGCCTTGCAGAGTTATGTTGTACCGCTGTGCCACTGCCAGGGCCCACTGTCCTACTCTGCAGTATATTTTGGGTCTACTTTGTACTCACTTCACGCAGAAGGCTAATTACCATTTGGAGGCAGTTTTACCTTCACGGCCACGTGTTGCACAGATGCTGTTTTGCACAGCCTTGTACTATGACAGGAGGGCACCATCCCAGTGCTTGGATATACTGGAAAAGAGTACATTGACTTTCCGTGGTTGAGTGGTCTCTGTCTCTGTCTCTCTTTTTCTTGATTGCCACGGGGCACATGTACTTGTCAGAGAGAAAACACCCCACCACAGTGGGCATACTCATGCCATAATCATTTTTGTTCCATTTCCTCATCTGGTCCAGATTTGGGGTGTGCATGCACATGTGCATGGCATCGCAAGAGATTGGCCTGGGTAATTATGACTGATCGAAGGCCGGGCCTGCTGTGGTCAGTCCTCTACACTGATATTCTAAATTGAGTCACTGCCAATTTAGAAAGAGTACACCAAGGAGCCACACCCATGTAAAACTTGAGAATCTTACTTTTAAGAAATATCAATACTCATATTAAGAAAATACATTTCTGGGGCCAGCAGGTGGCATGGTGGTTAAGGCACTGGATTCCCACATGGCCAATCGTGGTTTGATTCCTGGACTCTGCAGCTTGAAAATCACTCCAGGCATGTTTCTAAAACCCCAAAAGGAGACTGGAGAAGGGATTGTGGTGGATCTATCTTCTCTAGAGGCTGATATCTCACTTTCCCACTTTCTGTCTCTCTGTCTCTCTCTGGTGAGCACACACACCCTATGGCAAAAACCTGAAAAAAAAAAAAAGAGAGAAAGAGAAAATACGTTACTGAAGGATATGCAAAGAGAGTGACCCTATATCTGGATGGAAGAATTAATATTATAAAGATGTCACTCTTCCTAATTAAAATGTAAATTTAACACATTTCCATTATTATTCCAATAGATTACTTGTTGTACTTGATAGTTGATACTGAAGTTCATCTGGAAGAATACATTTGGGGAAGTAGTAAAATATTTTTAAACAAATCACAGTAAAAAAGTGACTTGTCTTATTAGATATTACAATAAAACAAACCAGAAAGCGTAATTAAAGCAGCAAAATGCTGGCAGAGGAGAGATTAGGGAAAGAGAATTGAGAGTCTATAAGCAGATCTGATTACATGTATGTGTTGATTGACTGCATGATAAAGATGGCAGTTTAAAGCAAACTGTGGAGAATAGGTTTTGTTTGTTTATTTTTAAAATTGGTGTTTATCCATTTACATAATAATCAGATAAGTAGAATATAAATAGATAAAGCACCTAAAACAAAAGCATCCTCCCATGTCACAGTTATTCTGTAAAAGAGCTGTGTCCCAAGCCCACCAGGTCATTTACCTGAGCAGCTTCTGAACTTCTCGATTTTGGTTTTTCCTACTCTGGTTTCCTGCATTTTACCTCTTGTAATAGCAGCAGGAGAAGTTCCACGTGGGGAGGGGAATGAGGACTTGTAAGAGCTGGGGTGAAAAAGCATCTGGCGGGGGGAACCAGAAGTTAGCGTAATGGCTATGTCGCTGGACTCCCACGTAGTCGACCTCGGTTTGCGTCTCGGACCCGGTGGCTTACAACTCACGCTGGGCGCATGTGCATGCGTGCCCAAGATCCCGAGAGGAGAATGGAGGAGAAGGGATTGTGGCGTGACCATCCCCCCTGGGGGGTGATTTCTCGCTTTCTGTCTCTATGTCTCTCTCTGTCTGTCTGGCGAGCGCATGCGCCCTATAGTGAAAAACCTCTCCAAAAAAAAAAAAAGCATCTAGGGGGCCAGCAGGTGCCAGGGTGGTTAAGGTGCTGGACTCCCATATGGCTAACTGTGGTTCAAGTCTCAGACCTGGCAACTTGTTTTCTCACTTTCTTTTTCTCTGTGGTGAGTGCATGTGCCCTAAAGCAAAATTTAAAATAATAATAATAATAATAATAATAAATATTTTAAACCTTTGTGGCCAGCACCACTTTAAAAAACAAAGCATCTAGGCTTTTTTCTTTTCCGAGTTCTGCTTTCATTTACTATTTCTGTGTATTATATTCTATTCAGGAAGGTATTAAAATATATGAGGCGTGATTGACATGGGCTCTGATTTTTACCTACAGGTCTATTGTTCTGTTGAGCACAAGAGGAGAAATAAAGCAGTTGAATATTTCAGACTCATTAGTACCTCTGGGATTAGCCAAACCAGCTCATCTTTATAACAAAGGTTTGTATTCCCATGAGTCTATGAAGCTCCTAGGAGACCAGCAACGTATACATTCTCATGGTGGAATTTAGCCACCAGGCCATTTTTAAGGGCTTGCTTTGCAGGAGTGGGTACCATTAAGATCATTTCTAAATAAGGGGATGGGGTGTAGCGGTTCCACACTAGAGGAAGTGTGTTGGATGTGGTTTGTGGTTTGTCATTGGGGTAAGAGCAGGGTGCTGACGTGGGGTTCTTTCATAGCTAACTGCTTTGCTCGACTTCATCACCACCGTCATTCATTCATACGTGATAAATAATTGGAATGGGTTCTGATGGGCTAGAACGAGAAGCTGTACACATTCTACTTTTTATTGTTGTTGGTTTTTGTTTTAGGGAGTACCATATTTTTGGGGTTCTGCGGAAACTTTAAACCATCGTGGACTAAGCTCTTTACCAGTCCTGTTGGACAGGGCCTCGGGGTGCTCGAACAATTCATACCTTTGCAGCTGGATGAATATGGTTGTCCCAGAACTGTTACAGTCCGCAGAAGAGACCTGGAACTGTTAAAACAAGCTTCAAAAGCACATTAGAGACTAACTGTAATTTAAGTGCTGGGGGAAAAGAAAATGTGAACTAACTAACTTATTTAATTTATGGCATTTTAAAATGACACTGTTAACCCAATGGAACCATTTTCCTGTTGGATACAAAAATGGGAGACAAGAAAGAGTGTAAAGTGATTGCTTGAATACCAGCTCACGCACCTTCTAGTTGTACAAAATGTTTAAGAATTTATTTGTATTTGTAAAGCTGGTGTATTCAGAGAGCCGTTCTCATACTCCTCACTTTTCAACCCAGTGTTTTGTAACAACCATGAGCAGTGTTTCACTTTTGTATAAGGGGACATTGTGGGGTGGGAGCTCCTGACGGTCAGCCTGAGGTCTTTAGAGGACCAGCTGTTGGAGCCCCTTGGATACTTGAAATCTAATGCTCAGATGTGTCGGGTGGCGGTTGACTTGGGTGGCTGGCAAGCTCAGTGATGCTTGGAACCTGTTTCTGGGTAGCCTTTGGGGCTGTTCTATAATACTGAATGACAGAACTTTAAGTGGCAACTCAGGGCCAGCCCATGCCCTTTTTTTGCCTGGACATGTGCTATTTGTATTCATTTGTATATTGATGACTTCTAAGGCTTCAGTTTTCAAACAGGAAGTATACTGGGACAAAAGGGCTTTGGGGATTAGAAATCTCTTAAATCTGTGACTATTGGGCAAAAATCTGACCTCTATCAAGGTCTGAGGTTGTTGGGACCCTTTTTGCAGCTTTAATCCCTAACCTGTTTTAACTGTTTATTTGTGTTTAAAATGCAGAGCTGAGCTGAATATTTACAGATTTTTTAAAGCAGGCTATTTTTCTGAACTGTAAAGTTGGATCATTTTAGCTCACACAAAGAAAGTCTGTTCTCGGTGTTACTCTTGCACCTGGGGTATGAGTTATTTGTTGTTGTTTTTGTGTGTGGATTTTTTCAAAAGCTTTTCTGCCTACCATCTTGCCAGGAAAATCCCAGAAAGCTTAATGATACCCCAAAATGATTGTACCCGGGGGGGGGGGGGGGGAGGGAGGGAGAGCCTTTTAAGGGCCAGAGTCAGGATGGACGTATTCAGAAATGAACTCTTTTTAGCCTTAAAGAAATGAGTCACTTTTAATTAGTTAAGTCATTTAATTCAGTTAAAAATGGGTGTCATGGTGCCCAATTTCCCTTTCCACCAGGAGCCTGCTGTTCCACCCATGAGGATTACATGTAGCAAAAGGAGATTGGCTCCCAGCCTAGAATGTCACCACAACAAGAAAACTGGTGACATTTCTTTTGGTTTTGATTTGTTTTGTTTAGGTTCTTGCCATAGGGCGAGTGCCTTCTCTGGAGAGAGAGAGAGAGAGAGAGAGAGAGAGAGAGAGAGAGACAGTGAGAGGGAAATTGAGACATCACCCCTTGGACAGGGGGTAGGGGGCAATGACATGCTACAATCCCTTCCTCCTCCATTCTTCTTTTGGGATTTGGGCACGTCCATGCGCCTGGTGTGCATTTCAAGCTGCCAGGTCTGGAACTCTAGCTGCAGTCAGCCATGTGGGAATCCAGCGCCTTAAACACCATGCCACTTGCTGGCACCACCTTTACCATTTCATAACCTACCATGCATGCAGTGGAGTGGGGGGATGGCCCAGCGGAGGTGGCAGGAAGTGCGCTCGGGCCGACTCTGGCAATGAGTACAGACAATTTGATTTCCTCTCCTAAGGGCAAAGGCTGAGAGCCTGGGCTTTCGGGTCCGCGAGAAACTGCAGAGCAGCTCTGTGACTTCTATTCCTTTACAAAATACACTACCTCAATGTGCCACCGGTAAACCTTTCTAACTGTAAGTGCTCTTGCTAAGGGCATGTGTCTTAAAGTTTAGTTGTCGTTTTTGGGTTTGTTTTTCTTTTCTTTTTTGTATATTGAAGAATGAGATCTTACCGATGAAATACATTATGGATAATGGTTCCCGAAGGTGATTAAAGTTTGTTTGCGTGTGTGTGTGTGTTTTATGACTTTTAAATATCTTTTATGTGTGTTCTTTAGAGTTTGGTTCTTTAAATATCTGGAGAAGATATGTAAGTTCCAGGGCACTGGGTTTTTCTGACTTATATATACTAATAATCGGGGCCTAAGTTAAATAAATAAAAGTATGCGTGCATGTATTTTATATATGTCTGTGTGTGCGTATCTAATTTTTTAAAAAGTCTTCCATAGCTCATTTGTTTTTTTCTTCTTAAGTTTATATCTTCCATGAGGAAGAGACAGAGAGACTCTCAAACCGGGTCCCCATGCTGTGATCCGCTCCCCGTCCTAGCTGGCCTAGGTCACGGACATGCACCTGTACACCTGGTGTGTCCAGGGAGGTCCCAGGGTGCACACAGGACCTTTCTCAGGGGGTTTAGTTGTGTCACCACTGTGTCACCACCTGCCCCATACACACACACACACACATAATTCCAGGTTCTAGCTTTAAAGAAATGATTGGCAGAAATGAGGAAGGAGAACTACCCACCAAGTAGACTTTGCAAGACTAACTTCAGGAAGGCAGGGACCGTATTCTTCAATGCAGAGGCCCTCAGTCTTACTGTACTTCGGATCCGCTGGGGAGCTTTAAAAATGATAGAGGCCTGGACTCTACCCTCTCACCCCTTGATTCAGATTTAATTGGTAGGGGGTGCAGCCTGGGCAGCGGAACTATTTTTAAAGCTCCCCGGGTGATTCTAGCATGCAGCCAGGTTTTGGAAGCACTGCATGTAATATAATAGGCCCACTGTTTAACTTCTGCCTTTAATTTTTTGTAACTGAAACAACTTTGCATTTATTGTATTCGTCTATTATTTTTATATAAGATTCCTATATTACTCACAGAGCTCCCAGTGCTAAACAAAGCGTTTCACTGTTGTCTCTTCTTAATAGAATGTTTTAATAGCATTTTTAGTCTTAATCCTCTCACATCATTAAATTGGCCCTCCATACTGATAACCAGATGCTATATACTGACATTTCAGATAATCGGGAGCCAGTAGTCTGCTCTGTTTCTCCTGAGAAAATATATTCGGAGGTAATTTATAAGTTTGCAAGTATTTTCCAACAGGGGAGACAGTTGGGTGAGATCCAGAAATATGGCCATCCACAAATCAGTCAGCTGATGGGAAACACAGGAGGCTCTCAGATGATTCATGGGGGTTTTAGGTCTTTGCTGTGAGATTCCTGCCTCTCCACCTGACCAGCATGCCATAGATCCTCTTCAGCGGCTGGAGAAGAGTGCTTGTGAGATGAAAGGCAGATGCCCAATCTCACGGAACAGGACTCCAAAGCAGCGGCTAAGCGGATTTTTAGACTCAGGGATGGGGAGGGGAATTTATGACAATCTGTTCTCTGACTTCAGGAGACAACACAGCCACATACCGGGACACAGGTTACTTTGTTTTGAGGAGGGGTGGGCAATGAGGTGATAGAGGCATCAGTGCTGCAGAAAACTAGGTTTTTAGTGCTTAAGAGATGAAGTAATGTTTGGATGAGTCCACTTGGAAGACATTCAGTAAGAAGGAATGCACTTAGTTTGGCTTTTGTTGTGTTTTCTTTTTAATTCTTAAAGAGAAACAGGCATCCCTATACATACCCCAAACAGGGCCTTCACGCCATCACCCACCCCCCCGCCTCAGCCGGTCTAGATCATGGGCATGTATGAGCCTGGTGTATACAGGGAGGTCTTGGGATACGAGCTGGGACCTTCCCATGTGGATCCAGTTGTCCCACTGCTATGCCACCATCTCATCCCTCAAGTGTTTTTTTTTTTTCTCTTAAGAACAGTATTGAGTTTCCATGGAATTGCTGAATTTGTGATGCAGAGTTAGAGCTGATCCTCCAGAATTTTTATTTGGCTTACAGATACTTAATAAGCTACATTTAATACTGAGAAGAACAGCATTCAGCAACAGAGTTAAAAAAAAAAAGGGATGTTGCCAATCATACACACACAAACACACACATATATATATACATATATACACACACACACACACACACATATATATATACATATATATACACACACACAACAAACATTGAACCATTGGAAAAGTCATGATGCATGTTTGCATAGAAAATATATGTTATGACTTTTCCAACAACCCTATATAGATAGATATATATGTGAACATCTAGTAAAATGAAAATCGAAGGTGCAGGGTAATGTAATATTTGTTGAGGATGATTAATATAGCAATATCCTTGATTTGATTATCACATACTGCATGCATGCTTTGGAAAACCATATTGTACCACACAAAGCTGTACAACAATTAGATGTAAATCAGAAATTAAAAAAAACTTGAGGGACCAGCAGATGGTGTAATAGCTACGTCGCTGGACTCCCATGAAGTTGATTGCAGTTTGAGTCCCGGACCCAGTGGCTTAAACTCATGCCGGGCGCATGTGCGTGCATGCCCAAGGTCCCAAGAGGAGAATGGAGAAGAAGGGATTGCAGCGTGGCCATCCTCCCAGGGGGAGATTTCTAGCTTTCTGTCTCTCTGTCTATCTCTGTCTTTCTGGCAAGCACATGCGCCCTATAGCAAAAACCTCTCCAAAAAAATAACTTGAGAGATTGACCTAGAGAGGAAGACCTTTATGAAGGAAGCAGACTCCTTAGCCAGTCTACTAGAAGTATAAGCATGAAGCTGGAGCTTCTTTGCAACAAAAGGTCAGGGAGTTAAAAAATCAAAAATTAAAAAATCCCAGTTCCTCCCTCACTAATGACAAGATACTGTTCATGTCTTGCTGGACCGTTTGAGTCATTTGGAAGACAGAGGGTTCTTTACCCTATTTATCTTCAATATAAGAAAGTCAATAAAAGGATGTTTAATTAGGTGCTGGAATTATGCATAAAAGCACATATACTCTATTTTTGCATGGTAAAATTAATAATAGAGAATGACTGAAGTGTGATCTGTAAATGAACTGTATCCTACCAGACATCCAAAAATAACACCCACAGGAGCTGTGAAAAATGCTATTTCTCAAAGTACAACAAAGGGAGAGGTCAGAAGACATCTTCGTAGAGGTGTTTTTGTCATTTTTCTAAGATGGACAGTGATTAGCCTAGCTGTGAAAAGTGACGCATTTAAAAGCTTATGCTCAGAAAGGTTGAGGCCATATGATCACTGCTGGTTAATTAAAATTGGTTAACTATGACCTTTAGGCCTCCTGCCTACAATTTTGAACTAGGGATGTTTTTTTGTATTTTTTTCCTTCTAGCTTGCTAGAGGAGTGCATGCACTCTCCAGAGAGAGATGGAAAGAGAGAGAGAAAAGGAAGTGGAAAACACCTCTCCATGGGAGGTGGTCATGTTGCAATCCCTTCTCCATTTTTCCTTTTGAATTTTGGGCACACACACATGTGCCCAACATGTTTTCAAGCTGCTGGGTCTGGAACTTGAACAGCACAGTGGACCACATGGCTGACTGCAGTTCGTCTCAGACCTGGTGGCTTGCTTTCTCACTTTCCTTCTCTCTCCGGTTAAAAAAAAATGACTCTAAATAAAATTAAATTATATATATATGTTTTTTAAAAAGGGCTATACTTGGGCCAACTCTATGGCCCAGTGTTTAAATGAGACAGATCCCATATGGTCAATTGTGTGGTTTGAATCCCAGTCCCTGTGACTTGAAAAATACACTGGGTACGTGTGCCCCAAATCCTGACAGGGTACAGAAATGGAGGGGAAGGGATCGCAGCATGACCACACCCATTGGGGCTGCTTCCTTTCCTTCTCTGTTTCTGGTGAGTGTAACAAGTTAATAATAGTAATAATATTTTATGACATGAAAATTCAATGAATTTTACATTTTAGTGTCCATAAATAAAGCCTTACTGGAAATAACGTGGCCACACTGATTGCTGACATACCGGATACTTTTGGACCGAAACTGCAAAGTTGAGATGTCACCACAGAGACTATAAGGCATGCAAAGCTGAAGATACATTTTTAAAATAATTATTTAATTTATTATTATCGTTATTTTTAATTTGCTATAAGGCATGTGTGCTCACCAGAGAGAGGCAAAGAGAGAGAGAGAGAGTGAGAAAGCAAGCCACCACATCCAGGACTTGAACCGCAGTCAGCCATATGGGAATCCAGTGCCTTAACCATTATGCCACCTGCTGACCCCAAAGCTGAAAATATTTAAGTTGGCCAACCTTGGTCTTGGTGAAGGTTATACTACTATTTTTCTGTTCTGGGCACTTCCCTACATTTTGAGAATTTTTAGAATAGCAAGTTAAGGGGGAAAACTTGCATCAGAGTCACCTACAGTGCTTGATGAACGTGCAGAATCCCAAGCCCCAATCAGAAGGGAGAACTGCCGTGTCCAGGGTGGGAGCTGGGAATGAGTTTACAGCCAGCTCTCCAGGTGTTTCTAATGTTCGAACACCTTGTAGCATGTGACACGCTGGTTACTTCTTTCCCTACTTCCCTTCTACGAAGAACACAACTGAACAAATGTGAAGAATTGTGTTTTTTTTTTTAATTCTTATGCTCCCACCTTCGTTGCCTTCCCAGGTCTTTTTTTTTTTTTTTTTTTTTTTTTTTTTTTTTTTTTTTTAAGAGAGTGATTTTTGCTATAGGGCATGTGAAATCACCCCCCAGGGGGCATGGCCATGCTGCGATCCCTTCTCCATTCTCCTCTCAGAATGTTGGACATCCATGCACAGGCGCCTGGTGTGGGTTTTAAGCTTCTGGGTCTGGGACTTGAACTGTGGTCGACTACATGGGAATCCAGTGCTATAATCATTACGCCATCTGCTGGTCCCCCAATGACATTTTAAACTAATGCAGAGTAGTGTGTTACACAGCAGAGTGTGTGGCTGTTACTGGGGTAAGTGTTTGGAGTCTGTCATAAAGTATTCCTCCAGATGTCTGACATTTCATTAAAATAATTCCTCTGGCTACAATTATTTCTACTATTAAATGATAGTCATTCTTGTTTCCTTTAAGTTTTTTTTAAAAAATCATTTTTAGGCATTTAAGGGAAAGTGTACATTTAGCCACAATTAGGCTGCACAGAACATAGGTTTCTTTGCTTTTGGGTAAAACTGTATTCAATCTAGCTACTTCACATGTATTGAAGCATCTCCTTGATAATTACACACAAACTCTTTTTTTTTTTTTTAATGAGGTTTTGCCATAGGGCACTTGTGCTCACCAGAGAAACAGACACAGTGAGAGGGAAAATGAGAAATCACCCCCCACAATCCCTTTTTCTGGGGTGTTGGGCACACACACACTTGGCATGAGTTTCAAGCCACTGGGTCTGGGACTCAAACCACAGTTGACCATGTGAGAATCCAGTGTGATATAACCACTACACCATCTGTTGGCCCCTACATGTATTATTCATTGCAAGTAGTTTGTAAGCAAAAGCTTTTATTTATTTATATTTATTATTATTAATTTAGATTTTTGCCATAGAGGTACACTCATTGGAGAGAGAGAAAGGAAAAGTAATAAATCATACACACACACACCCCACCCCCAGAGAGGATGGGCATGCTGCAATCCCTTCTCCATTCTCCCCTCAGGATTTTGGGCACATGAGCACACACATATATCCAGCGTGCAGCGTGTTATTCAAGATACTGAGTCCAGGACTCCAAACCACAGAGTTGGCCATGTGGAATCCAACACCTTAACCACCACACTATCTGCGGGTCCTGCAAAAGCCTTTCTAATACATGAACTTCATGGTGGACACGAAAGGTGGCTGGGTGGACTTGGGGATAGTGAAGCAGACCCACACCAGGAGAGGATGGTCCTCTCAGCGGGGGGAGGGGGCGTGGCAAGTTCACCTTCTCTCACCGGCACACACTGATCGTCAACACTCCGTCCTTGAGGGAGGAAAAGCCTAGGTCAGGTAGGTCTTGAACACGGGAGAATGTAGGATTGGCATATATCACCAGTAGGGAGCATCCTTAGCACCCAGCGCAGGGGGGAAGAGGAAAGCTCTGATGGGAGAGACCGTGACAAAACTTGCTTCCTTCCAGTGTGTAGAATCAGTAGTTTTCTAAGGAAAGTAGCTCGTTGTGAACAGTGGATTGGAGGCTGAGTGAAGTTCTTACAGTAACTTGCTGTAGGTGTGGTGGATGTCTTGGTCACCAACCTAGATTGGATCCCAGTCAAAGCTTTTTCCTACTGGTGTGACTTGCAGTTATCAAACTACTCCTCTGATCCTTAGCTTTCTTGTCTATAAATAAGGACTTTTGTGAAATGACAGAGGGGAGTAAATAAAAACGGTCGAACTCCCAAACACCGTGCGTCATCAGAAATACCTGTTTTTTGTTTTTGTTTGTGTTTTTTAAATTGTAGCTCCAGAAAGCTGTCACTTCTATCATAGTAGTGTGAAGGCTCAGTTTAGGGAATCTGTATCATCTAAACAAACTTCTGAGATCAAAGCTGGGTCTGGGAACCACTGAGAATATCGACTCAAAGCCCCTGTCCTAGTTTTAACGCACTCTGGTACTCAGTTATTTGTACGTGGAGACCAGGACCTCAGGCCAGGCGTCAGCTGTTGAGGGAATTGGTTTGAGCATTCTCAGGAGGTTTGCATTAGGCCCTTATTGCACTAGCACCGTAGCTCAGCAAACCAGCTGTGTGCAGAGGAGAGCTATGAAATGGGGGTGGGGGGGGGCCCTCTGAAATAACATACAGCTGCACCCTGTTCTGCAGCTGGTGTTTGTCATTTTCTACTCTCCATTTTCGTGAGGGGAATCTTCAGATCAGCTAATAGTTTGTCTCTTCCAATGGCTTTTTACTATAAACAGGAATCAAAACCACTCATTTTTAATTATGTGTTTTTATTACCCACATTTTCACTCTCCTTATCAAGTAGGGAAAAAACTGCTAAAGCGGAATGAAATGATTCAGAGCTAAGGTTATATCACAAGCTGAAGCTGAGTTAGAGCACGTGGATAATGAGTGCCTTTGGCGACAAAGCTTCTCATGCTTCTGCCCCCTTCTCTCCTCCATTCCTTCCTGGTCACTCACCTCTGTCTTCTTCCCACTGTCCAAGGATTTCTGCTGAGGCCTCTGTCACGCTAAGGTCACAACTCTAGACCTGTTTGCAACTCACTCCCCAGTGCTGCAGTGTGGTTCTATCCAACCCTCAGCCCTTCCCAAACTATTATGACCCAAAATCGGGCCAGTCTTTGTGTCTAACACAAATTCTTTCTTGAGCAGCAATGCCATTTAGTATCTGCCTATAGTACCTATAAAGCAAAAAGTACTACATATCTGGAATTTTTGTTTATGTAGCTGATTTTTTTTTTAATTTATGTTTTTGCCATAGGGTGTATGAGCTTGTAGGAGAGAGAGGGAAAGTGAGAAATCACCCCCCGGTGTGTGGGGGGGATTGGGAGAATGGCTCTGCTGTAATCCCTTCTCCTCCATTCTCTTCTTGGGATTTGGGGCATGCACACTCATGTGCCCAGCATGATTTTCAAGTCACCAGGTCCTGAACCTTGGTCGGTCATGTGGGGGTCCAGCATCTTAACCACTATACCACCTGCTGGCCCATGATTTGGTTGGTGTTTAAAGAAGTTTTGACCTTCAACATAATGACCTACACATAAGGCTGATGGCGTCCGCGTGTAGTGGAAGTTCCAAATCTGGTAAATCTGTAAACTGGAGAATCAGTCAGTGGGTAATGGATTCAATGTCATCTACAGGATGTGAGTATGGAGTACTTGCATTTGAATGGTGTCCCTTCTGATCATCTTCAGGAAGGCTGTGGATAGTACTGTGATTTTCCTCCTACTTAGCAGTGTTCTCTGACAGAGACTAGATGAGTAATAACACCTGGCTCTGCAACATATAATCCATTTGGATTCCAGCCCAAGGCTTGGCCACAAGAAAGCATAGTTACCCCAACACCATCCTGGAAGCTCTGCTCTGTAAACACCAGAAAAATCCTCTTTGTTTGTAGTGTCTTGCTTTTCTGTAAATCACCTTATTTCAATAGCTGAAAGGAAGAGACCTGGTAATTATAGCTTTCCTTTGTTGCAGCTTTGTATTGAAAACATATGCCAGCAAGGTTAGGTTGGAATCCAAGTGGACACACCATACATAAACAAGATTAGGAACGATAGGTTTAGGGGCTTCCTGTGTAATTCTGCCCACGGAAGAGGGTCAGCTAAATGCACAAAATTAGTTTTTGGTGGGGAACAATTTTATTATACTGGTGATCTATATTTTCTAGTTCTTGTTTCAAATTCTTTGAAATGAGTTAATTTGTTGACTTCAGTTATACTTTTTAACTACATTATCTAAAATAATTGGATTCAAAGTTTACTGGAAAGAATAACTAGATATTTTGTATAGTCAAAATATTTTTTAAAGAATTATTTTATTTTAACTTTATTATTATTATTATTATTTTCCAATTTGATCAGAGAGAGACAGAGAGAGAGAGAGAGAAAGTGAGAAAGCAAGCCACTAGGTCCGAGACTTGAACTGTGGTCAGCCATGTGGGAGTCCAGCGCCTTTAACCACCATGTCACTTGCCGGCCCCTAGTCAACTTTTATTTTAATTATTTTATTCATCTTTATTTATTTATTTATTTGACCAGAGAGGGACAGAGAGAGATTGAGAGAGAGAGAGAGAGAAAGGGAAAGTGAGAAAGCAAGTCACCAGGTCCGGGACTCAAATCACGGTTGGTCATGTGGGAATCCAGCGCCCTTAACCACCACGCAACCTGCTGGCCCCTGTATAGTCAATTTATAAGTGATTGATTTGGCACACATATTGTTGCTAACTACTTAATTAAAATAATGCAGGAAGTTGGGGACAGCAGTTGGGATAGTGGTCAAGGTGCTGGACTCCCACATGAACAAACATGGTTTGAGTCTCGGACTCTGCAACTTGAAAACTCACACCACGCACGTGTACGCGTGTGACCA
This sequence comes from Tupaia tana, assembly GCA_026018925.1. Taxonomy (NCBI): domain Eukaryota; kingdom Metazoa; phylum Chordata; class Mammalia; order Scandentia; family Tupaiidae; genus Tupaia; species Tupaia tana. The sequence continues at coordinate 29,760,301 of JAKSZU010000013.1, forward strand.
AAATCCCAGGAGAAGAATGGAGGAGAAGGGATTGTGGTGTGGCCATCCTCCCTGGGGGTGATTTTTTACTTTCCTTCTCACTGTCTCTGTCTCTCTAGTGAACACACATGCCCTAAGGCAAAACCTTAAAAAAATCTTATAAAAAGAGAAGAATATAATTTTGACATTAGAATAGTTAAATATGTCTTCAATATATTAAGAAACACAAATCATTAAAAAAAAATTCTACTGGATTGCCATTTTTCTTGGTTCATTCAGGATGCCATAACAAAATACAACAGCTTGGGCGGCTTGTAAACAATAGAAATTCATTCCTCTTAGTTCTGGAGGCTGGGAAGTACAAGAATAAAGTGCTGGGAGATTCAGTGCCTAGTGAGGACTCGGCCTGTTTCACAGATTGTACCTTCTCACTGGGTCTTCACAGGTTGCAATGGGCAAAGCAGCTTTCTGGAGCCTGTTTTACAAGCGCACTAATATTCATGAGGATGCCACCCTCATGACCTGTTTACCTCCTAAAGTTCCCACCTCCCAACACCATCCTGTAGGTGATTCGGTTTCAGCATAGTTAATTTTTGGGGAGACACAGACATTTGGACCATAGCCTTCCTCCCTGGTCCATCAAAATTTATGTTTTTCTCACATGTCAAATACAGTCACTCCTGGGACCAGCAGTTAGCGTAATGGCTATGTCGCTGGACTCCCACGTAGTCGACCGCGGTTCGAGTCCCGGACCCGGTGGCTTAAACTCACGCCGGGCGCGTGTGCGTGTGTGCCCAAGATCCCGAGAGGAGAATGGAGGAGAAGGGATTGCGGCGTGGCCATCCCCCCTGGGGGGTGATTTCCTCCTTTCTATCTCTCTGTCTCTCTCTGTCTGTCTGGCGAGCGCACGCGCCCTATAGCAAAAACCTCTCCAAAAAAAGAAAAAAAAAAAAAAATACAGTCACTCCCGATAGTCCCTTAACTCCTGTTTCAGTATCAACTTCAAAGGCTTAGCCCACACTTTCATGTAAATACCATCCAAATTACATATGGTGATCTTGCAGGTATACCCCTTCCTGGGACAAATTACTTTCCAATTGTGAACCTGTGAAGTCATACATGTTGTGTGCTTCCAAAATGTGATGGTGGGAGGGGCTTAGGGTAGAAATTCTGTTCCAGAAGAGAGAAATGGGGAAGGAAAAAGGGGTAATAATCGGTACGAAGCAAGTACAAATCTAAGACTTGGGAATAATCTTTTTTGGTTTTATTGTTGCTGTTGTTTGGTATAGGACATGCATGCTCACCAGGGGGAGAAAAAGAAATCACTCCCCCACAGGGGGGCTGACCATGCCACAATCCCTTCTCCCCCATTCTCCTCTTGTGATTTGGACATGTGTGCACATGCACCAAGTGTGTTTTTTTAAGCTGCTGGATCTGGTACTTGAACCATGAAGTTGGCCATGTGGGGTCCAGCCACCTTAACCACCATGCCTTCTACTGGTCCCCCAAAAACCTTTGATTTGAGGCACTGCCCTTTGGGCTCACTGGGGTGTAGATCCCACTGTCTGACTCCATTGGGGCAGTGACCCTGCCTTCATGGCTTCAGGTGACCCTGTCCCTGTGGCAGTTTTCTATGGTGGACCCACTGCCATGGTGGCTCTGTGCTTGGGCTCAAGCCCATGGCTTTCTCCAGTTAGAATCATGTGCCAGTGGTTCTTTCTGGAGTCTCCACTAGGCATTCCCCTAGTGGACTCTGCAGTGACCCCACCCTGAGGCTGGTTTTGGCCTGGGTTCTCCATGCATCCTTTAACATGGAGACAGAGGAAGCTGTACCCCCCCCCCCCCCCCCCCCCAGTTCTGCCAGGCACAGTGGATGCTGATCAAAGGTTACCAGAGCCACACCTCCAGGGTGAGGAGCATGGTGACAGAACTCAGGAAGCAGAACCTTGAGGTAGCACTGAACAGAGAGTGCCAAGATCCCCCAAGTACCAGCGGCCCCCACTTCCTTGAAAATCATTCTGCCTCCCTGACTCTTGCACTCACCTATGACAGGAGTAGCAGGTCTGATGATCTCTGGAATGGTTTGGGGTCATTCTTCCATTGTCTTCATGGATAGCACCTGCACCACACTGGCTAGGTCAAAATATGTTTTTTATATTACACACACACACACACACACACACACACACACAGAGGAGTTCAAAATGAATAAAGGAAAGTTTGTATTTGTTGAAAACCAAGACTGAACTAGTTATCAATGAAGAGGATATAAAGCTTCATGGGGATCAAAAGCTATACTGAAAGCCTGCTGCTAAGATTTCCTATTCAGGAAGGAAATTCCAGGGTCTTGGTTCTTTGGAACATATCCAGAGAAAGACCAGAGATGCATGCACAGGCGGGTGTGTCTTCACGGGCTCTGGGGATAGGCGCTGTGGATGGAGAGCCAGAGAGACCATCAGAAGTGCTGGAGCCCCAGATGCCCAGGTCGGAGGCTAGTTCCCTAAACAGTTTTGGGGACTCTAAGAAGAAGAAAAACGATTGCAGAGTGAAGCGAGGAAGTTCAAGAAGCAATGATGAACAAAAGAAGTAGTAAAATATAGAACATAATTTTTAGAAGTACTTTTCATAAGAGTAAGGATAATTCTCTAAGTGTTTATGTTCAAAAAGAAGCTGGAAGTAAAATATTCCACAATAATATTTCATGAGGCAGAGGAAATGGGAGGAAATGACTGTGTCCTAAGTTCCTTGTCTTTTTCAATAGAGAAAAGAGATACTGATTAACTTCGACTTTGTCAGCATATTACAAATGGAAGGCTGTATGCTAAAAATAAATGCTAAATGCATAATACCTAAGCTGGAAAGTGAAAAGAAAGAAGTTTATGAAATTGATCTATTTAATGAAAAATAGCCAAAAGTTAAAAAACAAAAGGAACAAAAAAAAAAAGCAGTGTAAAGTAACATGGTAGAAATCAATGTAAGTGAACCAATGATTATGAAAAATAGTTACAGGCTAAACTCACATTTCTAATATTGGATACTAAAATATCTGGGTTAAGAACATAACATATAATTGTGTGCTCTTTGTAGATATACCATAAACAAAATAATACAAAATAATTAAAATTTGTTTTAATATTAACCAAAAGAGTTGTAACCAAAATTAGTATAATTTAATAACAATATTAAATAACAATATTAGATTATACTAATATTCAGAGAATACTAATAAAAATGCATAAGGAAAACAAAAGCATGAAGAGAAAAAGAGAAATACCCTCTCAACAACCGATAGGTTAAGGAGGCCAAATTAAGGAACTAGTTACTCTGATGACTCATGAAAGCTGGAAATAATAGTGTCTTGTTCTTTAATTCAAGATCTGTGGTTATGGGGCTGGCAAGTGGCATGGGGGTTAAAGGCACTGAACTCCCACATGGCCAACCACGGTTTGGGTCTTGGACCTGGTGGCTTGCTTTCTCACTTCCTCTCTCTCTCTCTCTCTGATCAAACTGGAAAATAATAATGATAATAATAATAAATAAAAAGTTAAAAAATATAATTCTTAAAAAAAAAAAGATCTGTGGTTAGTCCTCCATTCACTTTATAGTGTATGCCTCATATTTACCCTGTATTTAAGTACATTTTTGGGGAGTAAATATTTATTTAATTTTCTTTGTTATTATTATTACTTTTTAATTTGACCAGAGAAAGACAGAGAGAGAGGGAACGTGAGATAGCAAGCCACCAGGTCCAGGACTCCAACCATGGTCAGCCAAGTGGGAAAGTACGTACTTTCAATTCTCCAATCTCATTCCAAGTTCTCTCTACTATGAGGCTTTGTTCATACTTTTCTCTGTCAGGATCTTTCTTTGTCCACCTCTTTCCTTGGTTAATACTTGTTTTTTTTTTTTTTTTTTTTTTCTTTTCCCCTTCAGATGTCAGTTTAACTGTCATAGCCTCATGGAAGTTGTCACTGTGCCATGGGCTCCTGTAGCACCTCCTACTTCTCCCCCAGTGGCATGTGTAGTTCTGTATTGTAACTGCTATTCCATTTCTTTCTTCCAAACCTGACAATAAACTTTCAAGGACTGCAGCTGTACACTTTTCTCTTTTATAGCATAGTGCCTGTAATGTGGTTTGTTTCTTGAAAAAAAAAAAAAAAAGTGAAGGAATGCGTTAAATAAAAATGAAGTGTGATTGCAGATGGAGGGGTTAATTCTATCTAAGGCAAAGGCTTCAAAGAGGAAGTGACTTTTAAATCAAACCTGGGAGAATGAGTAAGATCAAAGATTGTTCTTGGTAGAGGGAACAGTGTGCACAAATACCTGGAGGCTAAAAAAGGTATGTCATGACAGAGAATTCCGAGTAGTGAAATCGTTGTAGCTGGGGCATACATCTGTGGCAACAATGGAGAAATAAAGCTGAAATTAGAGATTGGGGGTCTTTATAAGGATTTTTTTAAGAATGATTTTATTTAGTTTTATTTATGTATTTATTTACTTATTTTAATTTGACCAGACAGGGATAGAACAAGAATGAAAGAGAGAGAGAAGGAAAGTGAGAAAGTAAACGGCCAGGTCCAGAACTCGAACCGGGGTCAGCCATGTGGAAGTCCAGCACCCCTAAGCACCACGCCACTTGCTGGCCCCTTTATAAGGATTTTGCATTTTAAGGCAAAGTATATTCATTAAAGATATTTAAACATTAGAATGATTGTGTTAGTTATTAGAGCTGGTCATTAAATATTTCTATTGGGTCATTGGAAAAGTCTTGATGTATTTTTCTGTTTTTCTAAGCAAAAATTCGTCATGACTTCTCTGATGACCCAATAGTTCTTTCCACTTCTAAGCCTAACTTGGATTGTTCTTCTCTGTCTACCCTTGAAATTAGGCGTGGACATTATGACTTACATTGACCAATGCCAATTTTAAGAGACATTGTCTGATTTCTCAGCAACTCTTTCCCTGCCTTGCTATTACAAGACATAAGACTTCATCCTTGAATGAGAAAGACATAGCAAAGATCCTTAACTATTTCTCTGTGAACACGAATAAGATACAGACCTTTGATGTATTAGGACACTGAGATACAATGGTATTTGTTTCTGCAACATAACTTTGTCTATCCTGACTAATGTAGGTGTTTCTTAAATCTTAATCTGACACTGGGGCCAGCAGGTGGTGTGTTGGCTAAGGCGCTGGACACTCCCATATGGCTGACCATGGTTTGAGTCCTGGACCTGGTGGTTTGCTTTCTCACTTTCCGTCTCTCTCTCTCTCTCTCTCTCTCTCTCTCTCTCTCTCTCTGTGTGTGTGTGTGTGTGTGCCTCTCTGGTCAAATTAAAAGAAATGAATAAACAAATGAATAAAATTAAATAATTATAAAAAATAAATAAAGTTCAATAAAATAAATTAAATAAAAACCTTAATCTGACACTCAAAGCTTTGAGGCCAGGAGAAAAATGAGTAGACTATTCAAACAGGGCATTGGAAATAGGGAAAGAGAGGGATAGACTGTAAGTGTGAGGACAGAAACTGGTGATTTCATTAATTTCTGCATTTCTGGTGCCTAGCATAGTTCCTGAGATAGAAGAGAGGTAGGGGGAGAATTCTCATTCTCATGCTTTTATGAGGACATGCAGTAAATTGTTTAGTGTCACCCCAAATATATGTCCAAGTCTTAACATCTGGTTTCTTGAATGGGATATTTTGGAAATAAGTCTTTCTTTTTTTCTTTTTTTGGAGAGGTTTTTGCTATAGGGTACGTGCTCTTGCTAGAAAGACAGAGACAGAGAAACAGAAAGTGAGAAATCACCCCCCCAGGAGGGATGGCCATGCCACAATCCCTTCTCCTCCATTCTTCTCTCGGGATCTTGGGCACGCACGCACACGCGCCTGGCATGAGTTTAAGCCACTGGGTCCAGGACTTGAACCGCGGTCCACTACATGGGAGTCCAGCGACATAGCCATTACACTAACTGCTGGTCCCTGGAAATAAGTCTTTACAGAGATAATTTAGTTAAGGATCTTGAGATGAGATTATCCTACATTTAGGGTGGGCCACCAATCCAATGACTGGCATCTTCCTAAAAGAAAGAGAAAGAGATTTGATATAGAGACATGGAGAGGCCATGTAACATGGAGCCAGAGACTAGAGGTAGGGAACTCCAAGCCTGGGAATGCCAAGGATTGTCAGCAACCAGCAGAGAAGAGGAAAACAGTAAGGAATGGATTCCCCACAGAGCCTTCCAAAGGAATCAACCTTTTTTTTTTTTTTTTTTTTTTTTTTTTCTTTTTTTCTTTTTTTGGAGAGGTTTTTGCTATAGGGCGCGTGCGCTCGCCAGACAGACAGAGAGAGACAGAGAGATAGAAAGCAGGAAATCACCCCCCAGGGGGGATGGCCACGCCGCAATCCCTTCTCCCCCATTCTCCTCTCGGGATCTTGGGCACGCACGCACACGCGCCCGGCGTGAGTTTAAGCCGCCGGGTCCGGGACTCGAACCACGGTCGACTACATGGGAGTCCAGCGACATAGCCATTACGCTAACTGCTGGTCCCAGGAATCAACCTTTTTAGCACCTTGATTTTGAGGTTCTGGCTTCTGGAACTCTGTGAGAATAAATCTCTGTTGTTTGAACTCACCAAGTTCATGGTAATTTTTTTTTATAATTAATTAATTAATTTTTTTTTATGGTAGCCTTAGGAAACTAATGCAAGACTCTTGCTTCACTTACCAGATGGGGACAACATTTAGAGTAGCACTTCCAGTTATATCCCTCTCTTCTTCCTATGAGCCACCTTTTTCACAAAATGTAGGTGATTTATTTGATTTGTGATACTGAAGAATTCACTCATAGCAGCTGATGTTCATCTGGGCTCTTAGGATAGCGTACAGGAAGGATATATTCTGCTGATTTCTTCTATGAAGTAAGCAAACTTGATTGGTGCCCCTGAACCTTCTTTTCTAAAAGCTCTCTAGGCTTGAGGTTGCAAGACAGAACATAGTTCCCCGTGTAGCTGGGGAGACATGTATATGCGTTGCAGGCTCCTCTCCTTTTAGATGAACTGCTAAGTACTTTTTGCATAGAAAAATACATCATGACTTTTCCAATGACCTAATATTTATGTATTGAAAAATCATACTGTACCCTGTAAATATGTAAGACTACTACATGTCAATTAGAAATCTTAAAAACAATGGAATAAAAAGGATTCAGATTCAAAAGGTACTATAGAGTTAGATTTTTCAGGGCTGGCTGATGATTACTATTGGGGTTGAAGAAGAGGGAGTGAACTCAGAGTAGGGCATTTTGGAGTTGAAGAGAGAAGAAATGGTACAAGAAGCAGGTACTTACTGTGTATCTACTGTGAACCAGAAGGTTGTCTTTCCTTGAGGCTGGGTAACTCAGTGCACAGAGAAGTCATTAGCCAACCTAGAAAATTGTGGTGAAAAAATTGGTCTTTAAGGTGTTGTTAAGAACATGGTGAAATGACTAATTTGGGGGTTCCTCAGCTGAGCACTGAAGGGTCAGTTAACCATCTTGCTGACTGAGGGCTTGAGGGACTGGAGTTTACGAAGAGGATGGATTTCATACATAATGGTGTGTGCGAGGCACAAGTATAACACCACATAATGTTTCAAACTCTTATCAAGGTCTACTTGATACTTAGCCCTGATGAAGATGATATGTTTTACTAAACTCTCTGATTACATCAGTTGCAAGACTTACCATGATTTCATGTACTATTAAGTAAGACAGAAGGGGAAAAAACAAAAAACAAAACACTCATATGAATGGATCACACCAGCCTCTCACTCTTTTAAACATCTTTCGGCTATTCGGTTTAGTAATTTGTCTGGCCTTCTGTTGATTCCTCGGCCTGTGATAGACGATTCCTTCGCCTATGATAGGCAATTCTTTTGCACGTATCTGTAAGAAAATATAACATCATCTGCTTGTGAATATCTTCTTTCTTAGTTCCTGTAACACACTTGACTATTTTTGTATAAGAAAATCTGGAAGCAGGATCATTCCTCCCCTCCCACAATGAATATTTTCTGATTGTTACCGTGTCTTTCTACATACACAGTAGACTGTTTATTTCACTCACATCAAATTTAAACTCTTCTTTCATGTTTCTGAGTCTACAGTCCCCAAACCTTTGTTTAAGTGCCAAATTGTAGTGAAATGTTTTTGAAAATACTTAAATACCAGTTAAGTTCAAATAGGTGGGAGGTACCAGGTTGCTATAATTCAGTAGAAGTGATAAAGATCATGTGAACAGCTATGATCAATGTGTCACTGGCAATGACACCCCATTACAATGCTGCCTGGATGATAGGGATTGTAAAATGCAACTTGCTGGATTGGAAAATATAGCCCAATTTCAGAGATGTTGTATGTGAAAAAAAAAAAAGTGTGTCCTATTACTGAAATGTGAAAATAAAAATTTGCAGTAATGTAGTAATTGTAATCTAAAAAATTTTTTACCTGAGTTATGACCAAACTCCTTGCTGTCTAACTTCTATTTAGCATTGCTAATAGATACTGCTTTAGAATTGATTATGTCTGTCTCTCTATCTCTCTATCTATCTATCTATCTATCTATCTATCTATCTATCTTTGTTATCCCCTGGTGGGGGTATGAAATACCTAAGAAGTCAGTGCTCTGGGAGGAGGGAAAAAATAAAATCTTGTGTATTTTGCTTCTTAGTAACTCAAACTGGTATATGTATTGTCAATGAGTTGCAAACTCTGAATCTGTGAAGCACACAAAGCTTTCTTTGGGGCCATAGGGGTTATACTCCAGGAAGTAGATTAGGGTACAACCTGGTGTTCCAAGGAGTTGGGCAGAAAAGGTTGGTTTTTATAGACAAACTTTGAGTTTTATAGACAAAGGAGAAGAGCTAAAAAAAAGCATAAACAAAGTAAAAAAGTGGGTTGATCATTTCAGAGTTACTTCCATGTAAAATTTAAAGCAGGGGGACCTCCTGATTATGCTGACTCATGTAGACTAGATTGTCCTGTGTTTTAGGAAAAATTGGTCTGTTTTGGGATCTGCTTTTTTTTTTTTTTTTTTTTTTATAGGGCTTGTGCACTCTCCAGAAAGATAGAGACAGAGACAGAAAGCGAGAAATTATCCCCCAGGGGGGTAGCCATGCTGCAATCCCTTTTCCCTCATTCTCCTCTCGGATCTTGGGCACACACGCACAGATGCCCGCTGTGAGTTTAAGCCACCAGGTCCAGGACTCGAACTGTGGTCAATTACATGGGAGTCCAGCAACGTGACACCAACTGCTGGTCCCGGGATCTGCTTTCTTAAAGTTTTAGTTTGATGAAACTTTGGACATGGCATTTTCAGTATGAGCGACCCATTTTGGTCTGGTTTGTTGGGACCTAGTGCAGGAGCTTAGTCTAAACTAATGAACTCCTGTATTTTTATTTAACAGCTCCTCATCAGACAATGGAAGGTATAATTTTGTTTTTAAGTGTAACGGTCTGATGTAATTTCTATGAGTTTTCCGCTTAACTGTTAGGGTAGAAAAAAAGATATTGAGATAGAAGACAGAATTCTAAGAAAAAGGTAATCAGGACAAAAAACCCAAATCGCAATAGTTAAGTATTCACAAGATACAGCTTGCAATAGTGACTCAATGATTAACTTATGCAGCATGACCTAAAGCAATTACATTCCAGAACCACCAGTGTGGTCTTTATGGCCCAGAGGTGCCAGACATTCCTGCAGACATGGCCAGTTAGCCCCACAGAGAACTTTAGTAATAGATTACCTCAACAATCAGTTAAGAATGGAAACCCATATCCTGATTTCATAGACAACCTTGAGTTTTCCTGAAGCCCACTTCCTTATCTGAAAGCCAGCCCCTTGCTCTGACTGTTAGATTAAAAACCCTTAATCAGAGCCCCAAGTCAGCAACCCGCTTTCAAAACCTCTTCCTGCCAGGAGTTTTTCTCTCTTACACTCTGTTTTGCTACCCCCTCCTTATGTCCTCATTTTTAATTCTTCATGATCATGAGACCGGAATCCAGTTGCTTCGCTGATCGATCCTACATTGGTGTTGGGGCTCCAGTCACCCCCAATGTCCTGCACCAATATGACTCTCTAAAACTTTAACGTCAAAAAATCACTCATGCATGTTAGTTCAGGAGGATCTCAGAAAATGTCCCCTTTCAATATCCCAGATGTACACAGATCAAATGACTGATTAATGCAAGTCCTATGTGACAAATGATCTATGCTCGAGGTGTTATTCTTTGATGTGAAGGGAAAAAAGAAACTCAGGTTAAACAACCTCATTGGAATTTTTAAAGTAAGAATCAAGCTTAGAAGACATAGTTCTAAATGCTGGGCAGGTGTTCTTTACTGTCAATTACGTATCCCCAAGAGCCAGTCCTGTCCCCTGATCTATATTCTGCCTTCCAGCAGTCACACCTATCTCCTGTCATGTCATTTTGCTTCACTTTGCCTTTGTCCCTTGTTTTGTCAAGGCTGGTTGGTTCTGCAGAAATCACAAATGCCTGCATTACCCCTTCTTCAGAGCGCTAGGGTGAGTTAAATCTACTGATGTGTTTGGTGACAATCCCTGTTGCCGAACGTTGTAATACTTTTGTATGAGAACTGGCATTACTGAATGATGCCAGCTGAAAGGGAATCCCAGGGATTTGCTTTCATTTAGACCAGGCATTCATACCAGTTGAAGAGTGGCCCCCACTTCTTTCAGTTCTTATAAGCTCTTAAGAGGCCCACATTCTGCGTTTGCAATCTGAGAGCATTTTTTTTTTTTTTTTTTTTTGCTTTTATCTTATCTGTCCCGGGGTGGGGATGTGGAAAACCATTGTTCAAAAGAAAGCTCTTTGTTAATACTAGCTCTCAGATCTGTTTCATAGGAAAATTTCCACAGAAATTCTAGGAAGAGAAACAAATGGCTTCGGCAGAGAGAAGCATTTGCTCTATTCAGCATTCCAGCGGCTAGGTCTGTGGCCAGCGGGGCAGCCAAGACTAAGGAATTTCAAGGAACTCAGCCTTTTTCTGAACTGGAGCCCCATGTCTGGCCACAATGCTAATTGTTTCACATCAGCAACTTGGTATATTGTGCTTACAGGGGCTTCAGTGGTTTCTTTTGTAGGACGCAGGCTCACTCCTAGCGCTTGTTCAGAAAGGTTGGAATTAGAAAGAGTGGTGGAACACGAACTGTGAAAACAAAACGTGGCACCAATTTCTGCACCAATTTCCCTTTTTATCATGAATCACTTGTCTTTCCCTGCTTTTGTGTTGTCCGATGCGGATGTTTGCCGTCTTCTCGGGGTTCTCTTTGGCTATGGAAGGACATAGCCTGACTGTGGGTAGCAGGTATCCGAATGCTGTCGTGTAAACGGCTAGCATGGGAAAAGGGCTTGGAGGTAGAAGCTGGTGGTGATTTGAACGAAGCCCAAACATGCCTGGGGTTAACTTGATTTACAGGAATCAGCAGAACCTGGAAAAACCCCAAGCCACAGAAGCCTTTGTTTGGAAAGTTTTGTAAGATAAAGGCTATCCAGATCTAAATACAGCTTTCCCATCCGCATTTCAAAACAAAACACAGGAAAGGGAGAAAAGAAAAACAACAGAGGGAGCCTTTATCATTTAAGGTTTTAAGTCCAGCCAGAGGACTGGTGAAGGTGGAAAAGATGGGATTGATCTCTTCGAATGACTCAAGAATCCATCCCATCCTGGAACACAGAAACACTGCAGGGGTGGAGTAGCTACAGCTAATTAGTTCCTTTTTCCGGATTGTTTTTGTTGTTGTTGTGGCTTAATGTTTGTAAGACTCACACCTTAAGCTGGGACAATGTCAAGTGGACACACAACATCTGTGGCTTCGAAATGCCACACTGGGCGTGTGACTGTACACCGTCCATTCCTAAATGCCATCTCTGGCATGGCTACCAAAGGAAGTTTGAGTTTGTTTCCTCTTCTGTGGAACACTGGAACAAAAAAGATATTCATTTTTATAAAAAGTCAAGTGAAAAGCCATCTATAAATGTAAGCCGTAATAGATCTAAGACTTTGCATAATACCTTGTGCCTTAAACACCATGGCCTCCATGGTTGACATAGATGCATTTATTCATGTACCCAGCAATACTAATGGGATTAAAAACACATAGTAGTTACTTAGTGTCTGTTCAATGAAAAAGTTTTATGGCATCATTATTTTTTATGGAAGTGCTTGGCAGACTAGGCTCACAGGCCTTTTTTGTAAACAAAGTTTTATTGGCCCGCAGCCACGCCCAGCATTGACTGTGATTGCTTTTGTGCCACAATAGCAGAGATGAGTAGTTGTGAGAAAGACTTTATGGCTCACAAAGCCCCAAATATTCTCCATCTGGCCTTGAAGGAGAAAATTTGCAGATCCCTGCCCTATAACATGAACCTAAATAATTAGGCACAGGCCTCCAAACTTTCTACCTTCCTATAAACAATGTATCCGTGAATAGTTCTTTTTTCTTCTCATGTTTCATTTCTTTCATGAGAATGAGTGAGAGAGAAGCACCCTCTACAGGATCTAGATACACTGCAATCCTCTTTTCTCCAGCCCTCCAGCTATTCAGGATCTTGGACATGAATGCCTAGTGTGTTTCAGGTCGACTTGGAATCTGAACTTGTGGTCAGCCATGTGGCTTCCAGCACTGCAGAGCAACGTGCTAGTACTGTACTGGGGCTAGACTTTAGAACAGTATTTTTCAAAGTATGTTCAAAAAACACTTGTTCTTTAGGCTACTCCTTCCTTGTTTAGAAAATAGAGATTTGTAGTTGTTCTAGGCTGTTGTCCTAACAGAAAATTGCTGCATCTGGGTAATCCATAAAGAATGGAAGTACAGAGCCAGCAGGTGGTGTGGTGGTTAAGGCACTGGACCACACAGCCTGCCAGCCAACCGGCCAACCGTAGTTAGAGTCCTGGACTTGGCGATTTGCTTTGTCACTTTCTCTTTTTCTCTGGTGAGTGCACATGCTCTCTAGTAAATTAAAATAAATAAATAAATAAATAAAGTAAATAATTAAAAAAAGAATGGAAGTTTATGTAGCTCATGGTTTCGAAGGGCCAAGGGCAAGAGGCCACATTTGCTGAATGTCTTCTTACCGGCGGATCCTGAAGCAATGTGAGGCATTACACAGTGAGAGAGTAGGAGCACCCTCTGTGTTTCGGCGTCTCTGCTCTCGTCTCATTTCCTCTCCTTAGAAACCCACCAGTACGCAGGGAGAGGGGTCCTACCCTGATAACCTTATCCAATCCTAACGGCTTTTCAAAGGCTCTTAATCCCATAGTCCAAGTAAGTTTCCTTTTAATCCTTTCACAGTACAACCAAGTTCTAATAATGAAAGGATTCTTTGGAAAGTTCTTGGAAAATGGAATTAAAATGCAAGTTTATTTTGGTACAAAAACATTCTGAAAACCATGCATAGTTTTTTATAATACAGGTTTCCACAAGCCTTTGAAGCCTGTTTGTAAACTTCTGGGGAACACAATTGAACCATAGCAATGATGCTATCTCTAAGTCTGACAGTTTGAAAATAATTGACATAAGTTTGATTTAGTATTTTAAAATTTATTTGACCCTATTATTTATTTTTTTTCACCAGTTAATGTTTTACAAAGTAATTTGTCACAGAAAAACCTTAGGAAATTTTGTAAACAGAATTTATTTTGCATATTAACTCCAAAATATTGGAGGTGACTACCTGGTACAATGTGTTGAAAAGAAGTATTTGATACTCTCAAGGCACTATGGCAAGGAATATAGTAGGTAATTATTTAAATCAGCCATGCCATATGTGCCAAGAATTTGCCAACATGTGTTTAGACCTTACTCAAAGTCTTATAGTAACATATATATATATATACATATATATATATATATATATATATATATGTATATATATATATGTATATGTATATATATATATGTTTTTGCCTTACTCAAAGTCTTTTATAGTAACAGTTTTATATATATATATATATATATATATATATATATATGTTTTTGCCTTAGGGTGTGTGCACTCACCAGAGAGATACTGAGAGACAGAAACAAACTGAGAAATCACCCCCACTTAGGGGAGATGGCCATACTACAATTCCTTCTCCTTTGTTGTCCTCTTGGGATCTTAAGCATGGTGTGAGTTTCAAGTTAACAGGTTCAAGACTTGAACTGCAGTCGGCCATGTGGGAGTCCAGAGCCATAACAACTGCGCCATCGGCTTGCTTCTAAAGTGATAGTTTATATTTTCTTTTTATTGCCACATATACAGTACGACTACAAAAATGCTTTGAATTAGCCTCAGTTAAAATTATAGACAACATTACAAATCATGTTTTAAAGGCACTTTTAAAATAGTTTATTTACTTTTTTCATGATGGAGAGTACGTATGTTTGCAGAAGGGGATGGATGTTGGGGAAAACACCCTCAACAAGGGCTTATGATCCCTTTTCCCCAGACCTCCAGCCAACCAGGATCCTGGGCATGTGTGTACATTTTTAGTCTGTTTTCAAGGCAATAGGGACCTGAACCTGCAGCTGGTCAAGTGGCTTCCAGGCCTGCAGTTAAATTTTCTACCAACAGTGCCACCAGTCTGGATCACAAAGAGTAAGAAACTTCCTTGAAGTTACTGATGTAAGTGCTTTTGAGACTCTAAAACACTGGGTTAGCCAGATGCTTTATTTAGATTAGAGAAATAATACAGGAGCTTAAAAATATTTATAGTTCAGTTACCACAATTTAAAACTAATCTATGCTTCTTTTGTATTTTGTTATCATAAAGTTGTCTCTATCTAACAGTGTTTACAAAAGAACAACTAATTTTCCTGTTATATGCAGGAGTTTTTTTATAGTTACTGTCTGAAGACTGTTGACTTGTAGACTCGATACAATGTGTGTTTGTTTTAGGAAACTACACTTGTTAAAATATTTATTGTAGAGAATTGGGTGTTTTTATTACTTAAAGAAATAAACTATATTAGTCGATCTTTCTGTTTTAGTATATACAATCAGTGTAGAAAAACTTTCCATTTAAATCAGGAATATGTCATTAAAATATCAAGTAAAATAAGTGAGTTATTCTAACATTTAAAAAGTACAATGTAAAAACTAATTTTTCACATGCATGGATTAATGTGGTAAACTCCATAACAAAGAAGTAAGGTGGAAAAAATCAAATTGCTGACAACATACAGAAAGATGACATTTTTAAAACATTGAAATCGTTCAAAACAATGCAACGTGTATTCCATGTAACATTCTTTCATAAGGAGCTGCAATGTCAGGTAAATGTAAACATTGCTTATACATAATACATATTACTGGTAAATTAGGAAAACATCAAGTCCAATCAGAGATGCTAGCGATTTCTGAGAGAGGGAGGAAACAATACTTGAGCTTCGATGCTATTTGTCCTGTTTATTGATGATAAATGATCTGAGAATGATCTAAGAAAATGGCAAAAATAACATATTTTGAAAGTGTGTAGAAATGGGTACTTGGATATTTAGATTTTAAAAGGATAAGCCAGCCCAGCTATAGTGGCACAGGAAGTGGGGCACTGCTTTTTGGTGCTGGAGCAACAAGAAAGACTAGGAGTTCAGATCCTGGGCCGACTAGAAACACTAGGCTTGTGTGTGCTTGTGGTCCTGAATCGTTGGAAGGATACTACCCCAGGGAAGAAAGAATAAAACAAATGAAAGGATAAGCTATCCTATGCATCCCTGTTTGGATTATAAAGCATGAATAAATATTGATAAACAAGGAGACATTTCTACTTGAATTTCCCTAAAGTTCTTCTTGTCTTCTCCAGAAAAACAGAACCAATATACTGTATTCATATATATATATATATATATATATATATATATATATATATACATACACACACACACACACACACATACATACATATTCATATATGTATATATACATAGCAGGAGAAACAAGGGTCAGGATGAGAAGGCTGGAGAATATAAATACCAGAAAGAAAGAGAGGTGAAAGGAAAAGCCAGAGCTAGAAAGGAACTGAGAAGTGGGACCAGCAGTTGGTGTAATAGCTATGTCACTGGACTTCCATGTAGTCAACTGCAGTTCAAGTCCCAGACCCAGTGGCTTAAACTCACATCGGGCGCCTATATGCACTTGCCCAAGATCCTGCGAGGAGAGTGGAGGAGAAGGGATTGCGGTGTGGCCAGCCCCCCTGGGGGTTGATTTTTCACTTTCTGTCTGTCTGTCTCTGTCTTTCTGGTGAGCGCACATGCCCTATAGCCAAAAGAAAAAAAAAACAACCTAAAAAAGAAAAAAAGAGAAAGGAACTGAGAAGGTAGAAACCATATTCATAATCAAGAAGTACAACACAGTTCATACCTGTGTGTGTGTGTGTGTGTGTGTCACTTCTTTTTGAAAGTTTATTATTTGTTTTCTCCCAGAGAGAAAGGCACCCCCAAGAGGGCCTTCACCACACTACCCACCCTGAGCATCAGCCCGCCAGGATGTTGGGTACGCGTGTGTGCCAGGTATGCACAGAGACATGAACCTACCCAAGTGCCTCAGCATGGAGGAGACTTACCAATGTGCCCCTGAAGACAGCAAACACTTCACTTTTTATAGAGTATTTGTCTATATGTTTTAGGTGTAAATGTCATAAGAAAATAGAAGTAAGCTCCTCAATATTGGTATAACATTTCAAGAGTCATTAGCGTGAAAATCCTTTCCTGCCCAGCTCTTATTCAAAGTACCATAACTCTATGCTGTCAAAGTTCTGAAAAGAGAACTCGACTTTTATTTTCCCCACTCTCTCAATCCACTTCCATAGCCCTCTGCTTTTTGCCTCTCCTAGTTCACTGCGTTCTCTTGCCAAGAGCCTGGTGAATGACCATCCTGTTTTTGAGTACAATGTTTTGAGTTGGCTTCTTGGAAGTAATTCATAAAGCTGATCATTTCCTCTCATTTGAATGTGTTTCCTTCCTTGATTTCAATTTGGTTGAAAAAACATTTATCGATGGATCAGATATAGAGTGTCAGAAACCATCCTAGGGCCCTAGAGACGTGGAGATGCCTAAAACTTGGACCCTGCCCTTGACAGGCTGGGGCCGAGGGGTGGGACGAGGCAGGTAAATACTGCTCAGCACAGTGGTGGGCACGCTGAGCTCTCTGTGCTTTAGGACAAAATGTGCTGGGGTGGGGAGAGACGCAGACAAAGCTTTTCTGGAAAAAGTGGTGCCTGAACTGAGTCGAACCTCTCGAGTATGAATATGGTTTCTATCTTCTCAGTCCCTGTCTATCTCCGACTTTTCCTTTCACCTCTCTTTCTGGATTTTATGTTTCCAGCCTTCTCATATCACCCTTGATTCTCTGGCTACTCATTCTTCACGGATGTCTGTGGTCTTGACCGACGCCTGTATCCAGTCTAGATCTGTCTCTTACACTCCAGACCAGGTACATCTCACCACTCTTCGACACTTCAGTTCAATCCAGACATTCCACAGGCAATTCAGCCTGAGGCATCTAAAATGGATAATCGCTTAATCCCTTACGCTGGTCCTTCCTTCTGCATTTCCTATCAGTGAAGGTCACCACACCGTGCCTGAGCCAGGTATTTAAAGATCACCCGTGTCTCTTCTTTTCACCTCCAACCATTTTGAATTTTGTTACTTCATCTCTCTCGAAAATTAATTATTTCTATGAGAGAGAGTGAGAACCCCCACTCCCAAGAGAATCTTGACTTTGCGACCCACCCCAGCCTCAGTCAGCTAGGATCACCACGGGCACAAGTGCTCTTGTGTTCCCTGTGTGCACAGGGAGGGCTTGGGACGTGAACCCAGGACCTTCCCATGTGGCCTCAGCACTGTGGAGGGCTGTGTTACTCTGTGCCATGATGGCGGCCACTGCTGTGTATCTCTTACTAAGCCATCTACTTCCCTGAATTCCTACTGCTGATTCCTAATCCCGTCTCCTCATTCCTTGCCCGTTGCATCCACCTCCCAACTGGTTCCTCCATCTTCAGGTCATCTCCCCTTTAAGACTTTTCCAAGTCACTACCACGGTGACCCCTCAAAGCATAAATCTGTTTTCTTCACTCTTCTGATTAAAATTTTTTGATTATTCCCCATTGACATCAGGATATAACATCAATGGGTTGACCTGCTCGGAAGGCCTTACCTCTGGAACCTGTCTAACTTCCCAATTTTCAATAAATACAATTACTTGTGGTTCCTAGTGGGCCGATCTCTCTCACGCGGTTGTGTTTTTCTCTACGTTGTTCCCTGTGTCTGGAATTCCTTGTCCCCTTTTCCGTACTTTACTGATTACATCTCGGTCATTCAGTTGTTAATTCCAAACTATAAAAACAAACAAAACTTCTATGCCTCTTCCTTTCTTAGTTTACTTTACTCTGACTGGCAGACTCCCATAGCATCACAGGAATTCTTGTAATTAGCACCTATCATCTGATACATTTATTACCCATTGACCTGTGCTTGCTTCTTTTTCTTTGTTTCTTTCTTTCTCTTTCTTTTTTTCTCTCTCTTTCTCCTTCCTTTCTGTATTTCTTTCTATCCTTCCTTCTTTCTATTTCTCCCCCCTTTCTTCCTTTTCCTCTTTCTTTCTTTCTTTCTTTCTTTCTTTCTTTCTTTCTTTCTTTCTTTCTTTCTCTTTCTTTTCTTTCTTTCTCTCTTTCTCTCTCTCTCCTTCTTTCCTTCCTTTCTTCTTTCCTTCCTTTTTTCCTTCCTTCCTTTCTAATTTGCTGTGGGGTGCCTACACTCACCAGAGGGAGAAAGAGAGAGGGAAAGTGAGAAGTCACCTCCTAGAGAGGATGGCCCTGCCGCATTACCCCTCTCCTCCAGTATCCTCTTAGTATTTTGGGTATTCATATATGCCTGATGTGTTTCTTATGCTGCCGGGTCCAGGACTTGAAATGCACAGTTGGCCATGAGGGATCCAACTGCCATAACCACCATGCCACTTGGCTGGCCCATATATTTTCTACTTAGCCTCTGGGGTTCTTGAGGCTAGGGACTGTGTTGTTTTTCTCTGTAATCTAAGATCTTGGAGTAATGCCTAATACACAAACATGAAAGAGGTACTATCAACAACTGTATGTGGAATAAATAAATAGATCTTTTTGGAGAGGTTTTTTTTGCTATAGGGCGCGTGCACTCACCAGAAAGACAGAGAGAGACAGAGAGACAGAAAGCAAGAAATCACCCCCCAGGGGTGATGGCCACACCTCAATCCCTTGTCCTCCATTTTCCTCTTGGGATCCTGGGCATGCACGCACACGCACCTGGTGTGAGTTTAAGCCACCGGGTCCAGGATTCGAACTGTGGTTGACCACATGGGAGTCCAACAACATAGCCATTATGCTAACTGCTGGTCCCAATAAATTGATCTAACCTTCTCTAAAACCTATCTCCATGGCCATGAACCCAGCACTGGTACCATTTCAGTCTGCATTATAAAAATTTTAAGAAAAAAAGAAAATAACAGAAAAATAAGATTTCTCAATAAAACACTATACAAATGTCTGTTGAAACAATGAGTCTCATATAAGGTTTTAAAAACAGTCCAAACTGACATCTAAAGCTAAACCACACAGAAAACTTCTCATCCACCAAAATGGCAAAAAAGATTATGAGAGATATTTTGTATAAATTAAAAATAGTGGGGCTAGTGGGTATCATGGTGGTTAAAGTGGTGGATTCCCTCATGGCCAACTGTGGTTCAAGTCCCAGACCTGGTGGCTTGCTTACTCACTTTACCTCTCTCTTGTCTCTCTCTGGTGAGCACATGTGCCCTGTAGCAAATTAAAATAATAAAGATAAATAAAATTGAATAATTCTTTAAAAAAAATAGCGACACAATGAAATAAGTCCTGAATAGTGAGTTTGAAATTTATACTAAAGGTTACATGTTTTAAGAATGTCAGAGCTGAAGCTTCTCAAAGACTAGAAAGTTACCCTTAGGCAGATATACTTAATACTTATTTCAGTTAACCCTTATGAGCATATTTTATGGACCAGGCACTACTCTGAGCATTTCACGTGCGTTATCCCCATTCGCCTTTACGGAACTCTATGAAGTATGGCCTACTGTGATGCCCAGGTTGCTGGGGAGGAGACTGAGCCTTTGTGTGCAAGTCAGCTGCATGGAAATCCAATGCTTTCGCCTTCCGATAAGGAGGTTTGCACTAGGGACACAGAGCTTGGTTCTCCTGGCAATGCACAGGCAGGACTGGGTCTTCCATTGGGCGACAGCCATGGCACATTTCCACCCTGTCTTCGTGGCTGCTTTTTGTAGATGTCCTTACTGGAACCTCTGGGGAGAGGGTTGGCAAAGTCACACGTACTAGTAGACCAGAGGCCATGGAGGGATCTCCGTTTTTACTTAATGCCGGTCATCATTTTCCTGTGTGGTCTGGGTCAGTGTGAGAATGAGCTGCTGCTTCGGAGGGAGGAAGTGGCAGGGCCTGGTGCCAGAAGCACTTATCAGAACTCCCTGAAGCAGGATCGAAAGTCGGAGACTGAGCTTTCAGCACCAGACACTCTGGGGGCTTCCACAGGACGGGATGTGAGGGAGGAGGGCGAGGAAAGAGTGCAGTCTCACGTATGGTCTACATGGGGAGCAAGTGCAGGAGCCTGTCTATTTATTTTGAGGCTCAAAATCTCAATTTCAGACCTCAGTCATAAAAATCCCCCAGATGTAGGTACGTGGTGAATTAGGAAGGTTTTCTAAACTGAACGTTGTCTAGTTTAACTATCACAAATTTCTATCAGTACGTACTATTGATCTTTTTATAAATATAAAATAAGGAGTCATAAGAAGTTGAAATAACTTGTTCAAGGCCACTCTGAAAATGAAGAAATGGAGCTTCCAAAGCAGCGACCTTCATGGTCACAAGCCAAAAGGCAGTATTATAGAGACCCTGCAAGCCCTCTGTAAAACATTCAGGAATTTTCAAGGAGGGTACTAAATCCTCAGTAGCTTGGAATCAACATGGTGTCAGTCTTTTTTTTTTTTTTTTTTTTTTTTTTTAAAGAATTATTTTATTGAACTTTATTTATTTAAATTTGACCAGAGAGAGACAGAGAGAGAAGGGAGTGGAATGAGAAAGCAAGCCACCAGACCCAGGACTTGAACGATGGTCGGCCATGTGGGAGTCCAGCATCCCCAACCACCACGCCACCTGCCGACATCAATGTCAGTCTTTTTTTTTTTTTTTTTTAAGAATTATTTATTTAATTTTGTTTGTTTATTTATTTTAATTTGACCAGAAAGAGACACAGAGAGAGAGAGAGGAGAGGGAAAGTGAGAAAGCAAGCCAGTAGGTCCAGGATTTGAACTGTGGTGGGAGTGTACTCAGCCACATGGGAGTGTACAGTGTCTTAACCACCACGCCACATGCAGGTCCCTCAATGTCAGTCTTTATAACAAAAAATCTGCAAAAACTACAAATCAGGACTCCCCCGGCCGTGCCTACTGAGAGTCAGTTTACCGAACTGTGTCTAAGTTGTCATTGCTTAGACCAACCCATCTAACAAGCTTCCTATTGAATATTTTATCACACCCTACTTAAGAGCAGGCTTTTTTTTTGTTTGTTTAAGGGTTTGTTTGTTTGTTTTTTTGCCATAGGAGTATCCATTTGCTGGAGAGAAACAGAGACAGGGAGAGGGAAAGTGAGAAATCACCTTCTGGGTGGGGAGGGGATGTCCATGTCATAATCCCTTCTCCATTCTCCTCCTGGGATTTTGGGCATGCAAGCTCATGTGCCTGGAATGATTTTCAAGCCTCTGTGTCTGGGACTTGAACAGTGATCAGCCATGTGGGAGTCTAGCATCTAAACTACCATGCCACCTGCTGGATGTGAGAGCAATATTTATTTCTTTTAACATTTAATTACTGTACATCTTTACAACATACAAAATGAATATTCCCACCACGAATATACTGCATATTAGTTCAGTCAAAGATATTACTGTATATACCATCAACAATAGATAAGTTTCCATTTTTGTGTCCGTTAAATGTTTTGCTTTGTTCTCCCTTCAGTACCTCACTCCCACTCCCTGGCCTGTTTTGTCCACCTTCCTCCCACACTGTTTCTACTATCCATGGTTGCTTTCCTTGCTGTCATACCTTCCAATCATCGAGAGTGAGAGTGCAGGCATTCGGTGTGTAGTGAGTGGGGACATACAGTGCCTCTCCATCATAGTCTGATTTGCTTCACTAAGCATTACATCTTCCATATTCATTCACTCTTTAACCTGCAGCCCAGCAGAAGACACAATGCAGTCTCACATGAACAGCAAAGGGTGTTAGTGAGACCTTACTTGCAATCTACCAGAGTAAGTTTTGGTTAGAGTTGTTCACCTTAAGGTTATACTGGGGAAAACAAAACAAAACAAAACAAAAGAATGCCATGCTAAAGCCAGATAATAGTGCAGTGATAGAGTGATAGTATAACTGTACCCACACAGGAAGGTCTTGGTTTGCACCCTGGGGCTTCCCTGACACCAGGCATGTGCACACATACTGTGACTTTGGCTGGCTGAGGCTAGGGGTGAATTGTGGTTTTAGGGTTCTGGTGATGAGGGGCTCTCTCAGAAGAAATACATAAATAAACTAAAAAAAGCCATGGTGTTAGATAAATTGTGAATAGGAAAATAAAGAAGTAAGAAAGAAAAGAAGTAAGGGAAAGAGAAAAAGAAGCTGAGAGGAAGGAAGAAGAGAAAGTAGAGAGAAAGGAAGAAGAAAGAAGAAGGGGAGGGAAGAAACAAAGAAGAGGAGAAGGAAGAAAAGATAGAAGGGAAACTAGAGGGAATGAAAGGGCAAAATGAGGGAGGAAAGGGAGAAAAGGTCACGCAGTGGGCAAAACACACATGAATAGTGCAGTCCATATCTCCATGATGTTCAGGGTCATAGGAATATTAGGAACAGAAATTCCTTATTAAGAACAAAAATCTACAAAATAAGAATTCAAGTGTAGAATGGCAAAAATAATAGAACAACATAAAAAAAGAGTTCAGAGCTCAAAAAGCAATTTAAGAAACAAAACAATGTCATTATAAAACTTACGCATGAATTAGGAACAACAGAGAACAGAGTACCCACAACTGAAAATCCAGGTATTGAAAAGCTAGAGGAGATGATCATAGGGAACATAGAGGACAAAGGCAAAGGTTGAAAGCAGAGAGAATGAAGAGTCTTACAGCCCAGCCACAGTGGTGCAGGCAGTAGGAGCACTGCTGTGTGATGCTGGGGACCATTTGGGAAGGCTGTGGGTTCACATCCTGGATCTGCCTGGACATGCTGGGCACATCTTTAATCCTGACTGGCTGCAGGACTGGAGGGAGGACTGTGGCTTGAAGACCCTGTTGAGGCTTCCTGTTTCTCTGGAAATTTAAACAAAACAACAACAAGAATGAGAACAAAAACTTAAAAAAAAAAAAAAAGAAGGCTCTCACACTACTCATCCTAGGGACTCTGAGGTCCAGACTCGTACCAAATCTACTTCATTTAGATTCCCTGTCTGCTAACCCTATCACTTTTCATTATTCATCAAGCTGACTTCATTCTCTTTCCCTGTTGACATTTACTTAAGCAAACACAAAAAACACACTCCTTAAAAATCTGAATCATATTTATTTTGTTTCAGTGTTTTCATAGTAGTCTTTCTGGTATGACTGGTATTTGGTTTAGAGCAAGAGATTTCCC